>OY757015.1:41098830-41698830 GCA_963580285.1 Lucinisca nassula | reverse complement strand
GGAGTGGCCTTTCTGCTATTTGGTGGGGCTGTTCATTTGCCCAAAATCTCATGTTCTGTTTGCAAACATGTCCTGATAAAAGGAAATGTGACTCATCGCTAAACCACACATCATTAAAAGCATCGGCGTAAGTGTCAATAACGTCTGATGCCCAGTTACAAAATGATAGCCTTTCCACTTGATCCGTTATATTTAAGCTCTGCATACGATGCAGTCCGGTAACATTGCGCACATAAGGTTTTGATACCTTCGTGTGACTTTGTTAAAGCCACCTTTCAAACAATCACAATCAGAACGATTGCAACACTTCCTTATCTACTTGCTGCAAAAGAAATTGGCCTCTGATTTTTTAACTGGCGGGAGATATTATTCTATGAAAAGGGATGCCCCTTGAAATTTGATTACCAATTTTGTCGCCCAACATTGCGCACAATAAATGTTTTGTGTTGGTTGAACACGGACGTTGACTGTAACAAGTTGTTCATCAGATATTCTGCAATGTTGTTTTTTGCAGTAAATTTAGATACAAAACATTTGTCCCTTTGCCTATTTTTAAACTCGGTCTTGGGTTTTGAAATTTTCGGTCTTTTCATATTTTGGCAAATTTGAAAAATTCCGCGAAAGTGTCACATCTGCACGTGCAACCCCATGTGTTCAAGGTTAAGTTAAAACTTAATGCAGATGCACAAGTAGTGGTGGTAGAAATTGTGAGGGTTAAAGTTATTGAAAATGTGAAAGCAGGTTGCGCAAAGTAAACGGCCGCGCAATGTTACCGGACTCGACTGTAATTTGTATTTATGGATAAAGTTCTAAATCTTTTCTTATTATGTTATGAACGGATGATTTGGGGATACCTGTCTCCGAGGATGTACGCCGAATTGAGTTTTCAGGACTGTCTTGCATAAGTTCTTGAAGCGTGCTCACATTTTCATCACTTCTACTGGTCTTCGGCCGTCCCGACTTTTGCGCGTCTTTCACCGATCCCGTTTCTTCAAATTTTCTGATAGTCTTGTAGATATTTAGTCGACTTACAGTATCACCATTAAATGAATATTTAAATTTTCTTTGAACATCTGTAGCGCTTTTAGTTTCGTAAAAGTTCTTTACAATGAAAATACGCTGGGCTAACGTCAAACGCGCCATCTTGGAAAAAACAAGATTTTAAATGACGTCATTTTGCGACAACGTCAATTATTTTGGCGCGTTTTAATTATGTCGTATAAAAACTTTAGGATATGTGCGTTAATTTGGAATATTGTTCATCAAAATAGCTTTAAAATTAAAAAAGTTATGACGGGTTAAAACTGTTAACTTACTTTTTGGACACCCTGTACAACAGAACACCATATTGGATTCTTTTTCTTGCACAACACCTCCGGTTAGTTTTGACAGTTCGCACATGTATATTGTTTACCAAATAAAAGTAGTGCGGAAGTAGTTCCGGCAGTTGAATAGAATTGAAGCGCATTTATGTTAGTTGCCTGGGTCGGAACACCAGGGTCAGAACATAAATTTCTATCCCAGGGTAAAATCACGGATTTTCTTGTCTGGTGTGCAAGAAGTATATTTCTATTTTGTGGTATGTTCTAGAAGTCTTCCGGGAGACAAGCAGCTGTGACAATGTTTAATTATCCTATTAGTGATCTTCTTCACTTTAAGACTGTCCATAGCTACTTATAGGAAGCCTAGATAAAAGTATTTTCTCTTTGTTTGTTTGATTTGATGTTCAACGTCCCCGTCAACACTGTAAAGGTTATTTTGGAGACGATGTTTCCAATCGTGTGGGACTAACCCGACATTGAGATGACATGACATCTCAAGTCCTGTCGCCCAATGAAACCAATAGGGTTTATTAGCATGGACGGTCCGACTCGCACCGCTTTGCATGGACAGGTTTAGATCCTCTAAGCGGTTTACCAGTACTCGCGTGCGGTCGGATTCAGCTCTGCGAGGAAGCATCATGCAGCCCAGCTATTTCTTCAAGCCCCAATGGCCGGGGGCCTATTTTCTCTTTAACACTTCGCATTCTGGGTATGTTTTCAGCAGACGACATTTTTTTAAAATAATTTTCTTACATTTCTCAGAAAACATGATTATATATATTTCATGCAAATTGTCTTGAAGACAATTTGCATACAAACTGACAATTTGCATGAAATGCCAAGTCCTTTTTTCTGTGTAACATCACGATAACAAGTCCGTGTAATGAACACCCCTCTAAAACCCACTTTATATAGAGTAAACTGGGGTTTACGGGGGGTAAACATCATTTTTCTTATTTCTGCTCCAAGACATAGGTTGTGGGTACTCGTTAGAACCGCCTCAATGAGGCGGTTCTAACGAGCACCCGCAACCTATGTTAAAAGTGTAAATAAGAAAAATATCATAAATTTTCATCAGAAAAGTAGCCAGTTTTGAGATAGGAAAGAATGCTTTTTTTCACATGGGTGTGTTATCGTAATGAACGATTTGGTAGTTCTAAGCCTCCGTGGTGTAGTGGTTATGCTGCTCGCCTTGTAAACCAGGGATCGAAGGATCGATCCCGTGCTTCTCCAGACTTTCGGATGAGTCTTTAAACCGAGGTCCCGTCTCCGCATGACCTTAGCTGTTGTTGAGGCGTAAAACTCAAACACTCACTCACTCAACGATTTGCTGACTTTTTGATTAGCCTAGAGGGTGGTTAAGGTTAACTTGGCTAGCATGACAAGCTTCAGTATGCAGACAAATTCATTTAAAAGTGATAATTGAACTGCTTGGTGCTAAGGAAAAAAGAAATACCTTTAGTGGCGGCAATTCACTTTCAAATATTTTGTCTTCCGTATCAAGTGAACTATACTTTTGTTTGATTTGTTTGTTATTTGAGGTTTAACGTCCCCGTCCACACTGTATAGGTCATTTTGGAGAGGTTGCTTCCAACTTTGTGGGACTTTTACCAGACACTGAGATGAAATGACATCCCAAGCCCTGTCGCCCTATGAAACCAATAGGGTTTATAAGCATGGACGGTCGGACTCGCACAGCTTTGCCTGTGCAGACTTAGATCCTCTGAGCGGTTTACCAGTACTCTTGCGCGGTCGGTTTCAGCTCTGCGTGGAAGCATCATGCAGCCCATCTATTTCTTCAAATAAAAATCAAAAATGAGTTCCTTTAAGAGCAATGAAAACATTCATAAGAAAGAAGATGGGCCCCGATGGGCGGGGGCCGGGGCTCAACTTTCATAGGAAAGATATTACTCCGGAAAAGCAGTATCATCAGTCTTTTCTCTAATCTGTTCTATGAAAGGGTAAGCCTTTGGAAGCAAGCTCTACAGAACAGACCTGAAGAATCGTAGAGTGTTCAAGTTGTTTCTGAGCCAGACTAGCTAGTTTCGGCCAATTAGGCTTCATCAGTGACACTCAGATATTTTTGAAACACCGCATTGGAATAAATGATCCCAAAGGACTAGTCAATATAGTCCACGCTGTAATGAAGGGCAGGGAGAATTTTTACGGCCGCCACACTCGAAAATTTAAGACTTAAGAGACACTTAAGACTCGAACCACTTTGGAGAGCATTACGGTGGCACATCCGTGTGACAGTGTGCATTTATTGCATAGCTCCAAAACTATTATTTTCTGATGGAAAATTTGTCATATTTTTCTTATTTATACGCCAAACATAGGTTGTGGGTGCTCGTTATAATGAGTAAACGAGTACCCACAACCTATGTCTTTGAGTGGAAATAAGAAACGCAATGTTGACCACTGTAAACCACTGTTTTCTCGGTATAAAGTGGAGTTTATTAAGGTGTCCATTTCACGGGATTTTTATATTTATTTATTTATTTATTTATTTATTTTTATTTATTTATTTATTTATTTGGTTTTGGTTTTAAGGCCCTTTCAAGATTTTTGTCACCTATTACGAGCCGATCGTTAATCACTGCTGGTCGAAAACTGGAGTACCAGGAGAAAACCCACCTTACCTTCCGTTGCAGAGCTTGGCGTCTCACATGTGGCCCGAGCAAGGTACTTGTTAATTTTATTGGGATTCAATGTATAGGAAAGAAAACAATAAGGCACATATATTGTCTCCCTTACAAAACTGGTCGGAAAATGCATGCCAGTAATTTTTCGGGGGTTGGTTTGGGTTAGTTTTTTTATTTACGTGGTTTAAGGGCTCTTTCAAAATTATTTCACATTTTTCGAGCCGACCTTTAATCAGAGGTGGAGGAGTTCCCAGATAAAAACCGTCTGGCCTTCCGTTGCAGAACTTGGCGTCGCTCATGTAACCCGAGCTAGGCTCGAACCCACAGCGGTGAGAGACCTAATTTTTAAGTGAAAGCGTTCTTACCGACTATGCTACGGAAGCCCTTTAACGCATTTTGTACCGGAAAACCCAAACCGGATACCCTGGCAAACAGTGCAAATCCAGAGCAGACGCCACAGTTCAGTCATTTTCCGAATAAATTTTGATAATCTGTCACCCCTTAATTTTGAAATGGACTCCTGCTATATATAAGGAAGACGATTCCATTTGGTACAAAAAAGGTTAAAGTGGTCGGAAAATGCCAGATGTTATCATCTTCATTCACTGCAAATCGTCTCGCATCATGTTAAGAAGTCCGTATAATGAACACCCCCTAAACCCCACTTTGTATAGAGAAAAAATGGGGTTTCTAGGGACTACATTATTTTTTCTTATTTCTACTCCAAGATAAAGGTTGTGGCTACTCGTTTGGACCGCCTCGATTTATCGGTTCTAACGAGCACCTACAACTTATGTTTGCCGTATAAATAAGAAAAAAAACGTGGATTTTCATCAGAAAAGTAATCATTTTGGAGATATGAACGAATGCGGTATAAGGACTTGTTAAGGGGAATGGGACCGCCGTTTTTTTCGCCATTTTTCAAAGGGAGACAACTGTTGGACCTACCTGTTCGCTTTTCTACAAGCTCTATCCAACGGAAAAGGGGTCAATTCTTAAAGCAAAGAATTTGCTCATCAGGAGCAAATTCTTTCCTTTAAGAGTTGACCCCTATTGACAAAAGAGTGACAAAAATACTTTTGCAGGAGCTGCCGCCCCTGAAGGTGTGTCCATTCCCCTTAACTAACGTGTCATGTTGCAGTTTAGCTGTTGATCAAATATGGAGGTGGCTTCTTGACGTAAAATGTATATGTACGGTGATAAATTAAAAAAAATTGTGAGTCGATCAACTGACTACAATCTCGAGTGTTCACAATAATACTGGAACCAGTGAAGTACTTCATCAGCTTTGGTCGTTATTTTCAACGTGACGTTGTTTACTTTTCGTGTAGATTTTTTTGTGTTTTGACTACAGGGCTTTCATGTTTTGTATGAACTCAGAGCTGTAGTTCAAGCTAATGTTTTGAGCGCCGTCATATCTGGCTGGTCCTTAGTTGTCGCATACATTTCTGGGTTTGAGCTGCGGGGCATTCATGTTTTGTATGAAGTGAGCTGTGTTTTATATGTTGTAATCACCACATCGATTATATGATTCTTGGATCACATTCCCCACCGAAAAGCGATATTTGCTCGAGCCTTTAGAGGCCTCATATCATTCAATATTGAAATTTTACAATGTGGAACTGGAAAATCACTCTGAACCAGTCTGGGTTAAAGTATTCACGAACAAAATTTTAAATTTGGAAGTAGTAAGTTGGCATCGATCACCGGCCGACACAGTAGATGATCAAGAAATAGCAAACACAAAGTGTTTGCCTAATACACAAAGTGTTTGCCTAATTGTAGAAAAAGGCTGGCGAACATACCTTGGCACCCAAATCTGGTCTGGAGTCCCGTGCAAACTTCGTTTTATCTGGTTCCTCATCTTGAAATTAGATAGAGTTTATGAGAATCGAATTCCTTTTCGAAAATACAAGTAAAGGCAATGATCAGGAATCGAAACAATTTTCTCACACCTCCCATCTAAGACACCAAAGGGAAAGATGCATCAAAATAAAACAACTGCACCATTATGAACACGTCACAAGCAGAAAACCAAAATGACATATTAGCAATACAAGCATGCAAAGACGACGGGCCTCCGTGGCCTAGTGGATAAGAGTGCTGTCTCTTATTCATTAGATCTCTCACCGCTGTGGTTCGAGCCTCGCTCGGGTCACATGTGAGACGCCAAGTTATGCAACGGAAGGTCAGGTGGTTTTTCGCCGGATACTCCGGTTTTCGCCCAACTCTGATTAACGATCGGCTCGATATGAGTGAGATGATCTTGAAAGGGCCGTAAAACCAAAATAAAAAACATGCAAAGACGAGCTATACGAACTATGACTATTATAAACCACAATAGAGAAACCGCCTTTTTACTGGGTGTTGGGAGGGCTTAAATCAATATGACAAAAATACAGAGATAAAATACTGAACAGAACTCGACAGCATGAAATTACTGAAACGCTGGAGCAAAAGAAAACACCAGTTGGTCTCCGGTAGGCCCAACCGGAGACAGAGCATCAGGCATCAACCGACATTACTGCAAATGTTTAAGTACGGTTTCAGATCGGATCTGTCATAGAGTTTGAGGCCCGACCCGCCGGCGTGCAATGAACCAGGGAAGCAAAGTTATCAACCGTGATTTGGGTTAATTGCCATGCATACAGTCTGTCGTTTAACATTTATGTTGATCCCAATCTTTTTATGTCGAACAGTTGGGGAGTGTGTGAGTGTTTGAGTTTTACGTCCCACCAACATCTAAGTTCATAAGGAGACGGGACCTCGGTTTAAAGACTCATCCGAAAGTCTGGTGAACAGTTGGGGACCTGAGTCATTGTAAGCATATGTTTTTCGAAATCTTTATACTAAGTCACCATAAACTTCAGGTTCTGATAGGACTTGTTGCTGAAGAGTTTCAAGTCCAACACTGAATTTTGAAACTAAATCAAAATGACGTCTATAAAACTTAGAAAAGGCTTTGCGAAGTTTCTTTATTTCTTCCATTACGTCTAACCCCCCGAGGGGGTCGTAAGACTGGTAAGTTTATGATACCGACTACTCTGATTAAGAAATTTAGCAGTTAATAATCTATTACGAGTGTTGATGTCAGTTACATGTCTAGACACTCTGGAAAATCGAATTAACTGCGATATACTAACACCGCAGGATGCCGCACGAGGAACATCACCATACAAAAAAGGAAAATCCACAATCTCAAAACCCTAATCATCGCGTTTATCATAAATTTTGCACGAAACAAACCCATCTGTAAATACAAACACGGGGCTTTGGTATCATCAGAATTTTCTTTATTCAGCTGTAGTTCTGAAGAGTATACCATCGAAGTAGGTGTTGTCAGTATATAATAAATCATCCAAGTATATAGACATCGAGCTGAAAGCTTCAATAACCTCAGACTGCTTTTCAACAGAAAGGGACATCGTGAAGTTTTTTTCATAACAGAACAAGAACAAATCAGCCACAAGGGGTGCGCTATTTGCACCCATCGGAATTCCAACAATTTGTCTAAATAGCTTAGTTTCAGACATGACATAATGTGTAATTTATATGTTTTTCGGAATTGAAGAAAAGCATTTTTTACATTACATGAAAGATAAAGGGAATCGTCTCTAAGGAATGTCCATTTAGTTAAATCATTAAAATTTGGATTTAGTTTTTTTTTAAAACCACATTCGAGTTTTTAATTGACCAAAACAGATTTCTCCCTGGTCTTTCGTAATGATGGCAGTAAGGCTTGAAGTTGATGACCTAGAAAGTTCAACTTGCAATTGCAATAAACCGTGCTTTGTATAGACGTTTTTGAAGTTAAGGCAACCTGTATAACGAAGGAAGCCCATCTTGGCCTTCTTTAACACATTCAGCAAACTTGGTGCTTGAATGATACATATGATCAGTTATCACAAACAAGTTCTTAGGCCTTTGTACCACCAAGTTCTTGCTGAAGAGTGTTTACATAGTGGAGTGACGGCATTGTTTGCGGCCTTGTCTGCCGGAGCCAAAACATATCTCCTGTGAAATAATTCTTGAATTCCTAGTTTAAAGTGACGTAGAGACATCTTTGGCTTAGGAGCTAATAAACTAGTGTTTTGAGAATGGAAATAAATGCGTTTGTTAACTAGTTTCAAAATGCCAAGTTTCCATTCTTTAAGGGCTTTATGCTCAATATACTCTCGCTTACACAATTGACTACAGAACTCAAAACTGCTTCTCAAAACGAAACGGTATCAATTCCCATAAACACAAAGACTAACGTCGAAATAATTTATAAGGAGATCATTACAACGATAGTTGCAGCGAACGCTGAAGTTTGAGCGCTCGAAAAATTCAAAACTACCTCACGCGCTGCAACTGAATTAATGTCGAAAACGTAAATAAGATCTGAACAGTTAGATCCTTTGGAAGCAAAGAATACATCAAATAAACGAAAATAACAGAGTCGGTTGCCTCATTGGCCGAAACTAGCTAGTGTGGCCCAGAAAACACGTTCACTCCATATTTTCCAGTTCTATGGTGTATTCCTTGCTTCCAAATGATAACCTTTTCTAGAACATATTTTTGAAAAGTAGAAGTAAAACAAAGATCAGGAATCGATACAATTAACTTACTCCACCCATCAAAGACACCAAATGGAAAGAAAGCGACCAGACCATAATGGAAATCTAAACAAAGGAAGGCCATAAGGACAGTCACTTTCCCACAAAATGGCCATATGGCCATCCAAAATAAAAAGACACAAGTGATACACACAGTAAGAATTGAGTCTGTTCATGACCAATAATGAAATGTACAACTCCGGCCACGCCCTCTAGCACCGGCTTAAGCAGTTCTCTATTTTCAAAATGATTCTAAATGAACGCAATGATCCCAAAGGACCAGAAAATATAATCTGCACTATGATGATGTACGGGATGACTTTTTACAGCCGCCACACGGCACAACACCAGCAGTTAAAACCCAACACCGCAATTATTTTTACCATTTACCAGAGCTTCTCGGTAGGGCGGAAGGCAATTCTCGTATCTAATCGCCATTGATATCATTTTAAATCAAGTTTCTTTAAATTGTTTGTATAATGGCAAAGCTGATCTTTAAAATATTTGAATGCAGCATATGAACTGTTAGCTTACATGTCTGATTCCTAGATTGAGGCTCTTTTGATGATATTTACCCACCGGGGCTTGAAAAAACAGATGGGCTGCATGATGCTTCCACGCAGATTTTGTTTGATTTGAGGTTTAACGTCCGGGACAACACTGTAAAGGTCATTTTGGAGACGTTGCTTCTAATTTTGTGGGACTTTTATCCGACATTGAGATGAAATGACATCTCAAGCCCTGTCGCCCAATGAAACCAATAGGGTTTATTAGCACCGCGGTTCCTGGACAGGCTTAGTCCTCTAAGCGGTCCGGATTCAGCTCTGCGCGGAAGCATCATGCAGCCCATATATTTCTTCAAACCCCTATGGGCGGGGGCGGACGCAGAGCGGAAACCGACCGCACATGAGTACTGGTAAACCGCTTAGACCAAATAAGCCTGCCCAGGCAAAAAGGTACGAGTCGGACCGCCCATGCATATAAATCCTATTGCTTTCATTTAGCGACAAGGCTTGAGATGTCATTTCATCTCAATGTCGGGTAAAAACTAGTAAGGAAAGGCCTTTGATCTAAGAACGTAGCCGTCTCAAGTCACCTAAAGAAAGTGACACGATGGCACACATAAAAACAGACGAAACATGCAATAACGGCACAAAGCCAAATAAGACACTGCAACAGAACAACCGCCTTGGGACGGTCAGTAGTAAAACTACTTTGTGTGTGTATGTGTGTGTGTGTGGGGGGGGGGGGCGATCCAACTCCGGAGTTTATACAATGTTAACCCTCGCCCTCAGTTCCAGTACAGTACAAAAAATAACAATAACAAATTGATCCGCATGGAGTCTTTCTAGCTCAACAGAGAGTCATGCTAAAATACACGGTAAAATGGTTATGCATAGATTAACATTATCATGAATCAGGGTTGTTGAAGACTCAACAACAATCCGACGTCAGAGCAGAAGAAAACCACTAGTTAGATCATGGAGGGTCGAACCCAGGAAATAGCCGGCTCCATCCTTCCCGAATTCAAAGAATTTAGGGTGGGAACGTTACCAAAGAGTCCGGAGTCCGGGTAACCGCCGAGCAACAAAAGATTTTTATTGTTTGATTTGAGGTTTAACGTCACCGTCAACACTGTAAAGGTCATTTTGGAAACGTTGCTTCCAATTTTGTGGGACTTTTACCCGACATTGAGATGAAATGACGTCTCTAGCCCTGCCGCCCAATGCAACCAACAGGGTTCATAGGCATGGACGGTCCGACTCGCACCGCTTTGCCTGGGCAGGCTTAGATCCTCTAAGCAGTTTACCAGTACTCGTGTAAGGTCGGTTTCAGCTCTGCGTGGAAGCATCATGCAACCCATCTATTTCTTCAAGCCCCGATGGGCGGGGGCCGCGAGCAACAAAAGAGCGAAGCAAAGTTGTACATAGGGTGATGACAAAGAGAATAGGACTGCGATCAAAGATTGTAAAATGCTATCCCTGAGGATAGAAAATTTACACCATTGAATGTAGCAAGGGGAGACGTTTTACCGCCACCACTCAGCACAAGCCAAATTGGAAGCAACGTCTCCAAAATGACCTATATATTGTTGACGGGGCCTTAAAACCTAAAATCAAACAAAACCCTATTAATTTTTCACCCACAGTCAGAGGGGTAATTTTCGGTTATACGAAGTTGTTTCACGTCTTAACCCCCGCGGAGGACACCAGACAACTGTTGTAAATGAGTCAGTTGAAATAAAAGTATTGGAAAGTGTGTTATAGCAGTGTGAGAAAGATTATTAAAGTTTAGAATTTGGAAGAGGCATGACCCACCAGCTCACTGCTGGAATCGTAAATTATACAAGGGTAATGACCGTCTATTGTTGTTTCTTTGCAATAACATTTCCGGGTCCCTCGGAAGATATTGGAGCACTTAGCCTTGCCACCTCGTGTTCAAACAGCTTCCTCTATACCCGGGAAATGTTAATGCATGAAAATCCATAGGTGATCCCAATAAACTTCACTATGTTGAAGACCTGACTGTTTTGGGCATAGTATGAAATAAAGGCACAGTTGCCATCTCATCTCAGCAAACACATTCGGCTCCCCTCATTCATATAGGTAGGCGTTGAACATGAAATGAGTGATATATACATGGTGCAAACAAACCCAGAACTTGTTTTCTTAACTTACGATTCTAACGGAAAATTGTGACGAAAAAGGCCCAGGCACTCCATATAAACTCTTCAAATGCGATCGTAAAACCAAAATAAAGGCTAGATGTTTACAGTTTGAACAATATGAAATAAAGACACTGCCTTCATGAGTGCTATATATGACAATGGTAAAAATTACATGTATTGCCGCGAGGTGCTGTGGACGAATCAGGTCGTTCACAACACCTCGGGGCAATATTTTTGACCATTGTCCAAACAGCATCAAATAAATAGTGAATCAGGTTGTCCACAGCACCTCGAGGTAGTAGTTTCGACCATTGTCCAAACAGCCACCAAATAACTGTTTTATTACCAACATTTTACTTTTGTGGACGCTTTCCTCAGACGGCGTTGTTTATATTTTGGAGCGACCACGTGTCGTTACCTAGATATTGTCACGAAGATGATAAACGGAAAGCCAACCTAGTCGTCCAATGGTAAAACATATTGGTCGCTTATAAATATCTAGATCATTCCGGTTAAAACTGATCAAAAACTCATCCCACACATAACGAAAACACGCCTATATAATTTTGACCCACTTGATCGGGCCACTTTTATAAAGTGAAACTGGGGTGTACAGGGCTAAACCTTATCTTTCATATTTCTGCTCTAGAACAGCCACAATCTATATTTTGAGCAGAAATAAGAAAAATATCACAATTTTTCATCTATTTTTTTTTTCCTTCTTTTGGTGGAAAATTTTGCAATGCATTTGTATAGGCGTGTTTTCGTAATGGGCCAAAAATAATCAAGAGATTTGAAACTACGTAGTATGACCCATCTTCTTTCTTATGAATATTTTCATTGCTCTTAAAGGAACTCATTTTTGATTTTTATTTGCCTTCACTGCAGCTGGTGTTGTGCCGTGTGGCGGCCGTAAAACGTCTCCCCGTACATCAACCATAGTGCAGTTTATATTTTACTTTTGGTCCTTTGAGATCGGCGTGAATATTCTGAGAAATCAGAAATAAATTATTAGTTTAGACTCAAATTCTAGACAGGTTTTATAATATTTGGACCTCATTTTGGTTTGCATCAGTCTTTGAATCGACTGCCTATTCGAAATTCGCAAAATTGCAGTATGCTTCCTCTGGCTTTCGTTGCCGGATCATTACAGGGTCACTGATGAGGCTTTATTAGCCGAAACTACGTAGTATGACCCATCTTCTTTCTTATGAATATTTTCATTGCTCTTAAAGGAACTCATTTTTGATTTTTATTGGTAATAAATTTAACTACATTGCACATGTATATGATATTCACCCTCCAGACACCCTTAGTCTGGATACAAAAACACATGTCGATGTTATGCAACATACAGCTTGCTTGGTTGTCGACCTTCAGTAAGCCACTTAGTTTTGTTTCTTTCTTTGGTTACATTTGTTTGACTTCGGACTCTGTGACAACATACTAAAATAGAAGTGGAGGCAGTGATCAGGAATCGATACAATTAACCCACAGCTCCCATCAGAGACATCAAAGGGAATGAAACACAAACATGAAACAACAGGCCCTAATGGAAACATCAATACCGGAAAGCCAAAGGACAGTTACTTTCCCACAAAATGGCCAATAGGCTATCCAAAATAACATAATATAAGCGACACAAACACCCAAAGACAAACCATAACAAAAATAAACCGCAACATAGGAACCTTAATCCTTAAAAGAGGGATCAAGCCCTGTGCTCTAATCAGTGGTTTCCTTTACATTTTGACGAGTCCTCGATCATGATTCATGACCATTGTCTCAATTAATAACTAGTTGCTTTACATCGTGTGTTGCCCGCGTGGCCGATTGTTGATCATAGTGTCCACCATGTTGCTTAATTTGTTTATTTAATAATTTTAAATGTATCTGAATTGGAATCAAGGGGCGAGGGTTGAATATTTGCCAGCTTGGGATTAGAAGCCATCCCACCCTAAGATGTTGAGTTGATTGTTTTTCAGTCGACCAAAGGTTACTAACTACAGATATTATGGCTATCTCTGACCATGACCGGTTATTAAGAGCAGTGCTAGTCGTCTCCCTGTGACATAAGAGCGCTGGGTAGTAAAATATGGGCAGGACTCGTCATTGGCTTTCCGCTATTGATGTTTCCATTAGGGTCTAGTTATTTCATGTTTGTGTTTCTTTCCCTTTGGGGTCTCTGATAGGATTGGATCGATTCCAAAGCATTGCATTCACTTCTATTTTGCTTGAAATACTTGAACTAAAGGGTTAAACGAGACAGATTAAATCGAAGATCATGAATATTTTTCCAGCGTACACTCAGAATCAAATGACACGCCAGTGCTGTCATTGCAATTTCTTATGTGTGAATCGGCATTGTAAGCTGGTGCATTTGCTGTGTTTTTGTGTGCGTGTGCCTTCGTGCACCTTAAGAAAAAGATCAGCTCTAGCAGAGATTTGTTGAGTAGCATATCACTGTACAGTAGATCATGTCAAGAGCGCGTAGCATGATTTTTTATCTACTTACAAAAGATCGATTGACATATCGAGACTGGACCTTTCTTTAAAGACTTTTTCGAAAGTCTGTAGAGGCCTGAAATCGAACCCACGATCCCTGGCATACGTGGCGAGTACTTTAACCACTGCACTATACAACGAGGGCCCATCGGAGTCTAACTGTTGGTCTTCTTTGGTTCCAGCATTTCAGTGGTTTCTTGCTGTCGAGTCCTCACCGTTGTTTCATCTCTGTGTTTTTTTTTTTTATTTTTGTGTTCACGGAGATGTAGTATATTGCGAAAGTACGGTATCATAACTTGGAATAATACACATCACACATTTTGGTTTTGTTTATTATATGTCAGCCTCGATAGCGCAGTGGTTAGCGCGTTCGACTCATGATCGAGAGGTTGTGCGTTCGAATCCGGCAAACGGTATCGAGATGTGTCCTTGGGCAAGACAAGTAATGACACCGCCCCACTCCACCCAGGTGTAAATGGGTAGCAGTGGTGTAAAAGCCACTGCCTCTCTCTCGCGCACGCGTGAAAACACGGAATGAGTGTTCGAGAGCGATTCAATAAGCTTGAAGCTTTCATCGCAATCGAACTAAAATAAATTAGTATAAACTATTATATGTGTATTCTCCCAATTATAAACACATTGATTTATATTTGTAGACAATTGAACCCACATGCAGTAAAAATGCATGCTAGACTCATATAAATGCTATTTTGTATGTGTACTACACATGAGCATGTTTTGCTTAAAGTAGAATAAAGATATTTATACGATTTCACAGATGAATGGTGCTGTGATCTTTGTGCGAAGCTTATATGTGTATGAAATATTTTTTGAAACAAAAGATAAACCAATTTTACCTTTCTTCAGCCGTTGGTCGCTGACACTGTTAAAGAATCACCCGACCAATTTAAAACACTTAACTGGTAAACTTGCTCAAGAGATAATTAAAGACGTGTTTAACACCTAACCATTAATCACACTAACTGCGTGAACAACATGTGATTAATGAGTCAAACTAAATAAACAATTTAGGTGATTAACTATATTGATAAAGAGGTAATACTTGTCATTATTAATAGTTTACGATATGCGAACGACAGGGGGGAGACATGGTTTGGGGGCGAAACGACTAGTGGCATTTTTTTTTTTGGCGAAACGAATAGGGCTCTTTCTTTCTTTCTTCCGATACTTCTAAACCTCATAAGAGGACAACAGAGGGTATCCGGTATACCAAGTGCTAAAGGGGGTTAAACTAGCTGAAATAAAAGGTAAGCAAAGAAGGTGAATGAGTTTATACAGTGCGAAAAGAAAGTTAGTATAGTTAAAAGATAAAAACAGAATCTGGTGGCTTAGGGGGACACATGCACCACCTGGCAGACAGCATGACAGAACTGTGCCAAGGTTGGTAGCAAAACAATATAGGCTGGAAGAGCGTTCCAGCGTATAACTGATCTTGGAAAGAAGCTATACTTGTGATAGTTGGTCTGGGTAGGGATTTGCTTGTATGCCAAAGGGTGGATAAATTTCGACTCTCTGCGATTGGGTGTGAGGTAATCTGAGACAGGGATTGCAACAAGGTCATGCGTGACCTTGTATAGCATGATAAGGAGATTATCGATGCGTCTCTGATCTAATGGACGCCATTGGAGTTTTCTAAGCATAGCTGTAACACTTGATGTGTACCTATAGTCTCGTGTGGCCCACCTGGCAGCTCTGCGTTGGACAGATTCAAGTTTGTAGATATCTGTAGCTGTATGGGGTGACCAGACACTGGAAGCATATTCCAATTGCAGTCGGACAAGGGTTTTGTATGCTGTGGACTTAAGGTCTTGGTTGTGTACTTTGATATTTCTTTTGATAAAGCCGAGGGTTTGATTTGCCTTTTTTGTGATATTGTCTATGTGCGTTCCCCAGCTGAGGTCGTCAGATATGGTGACCCCAAGGTACTTTGCAGCAGACACACTTTCAAGTTCAGTGTTATGGAGGAAGTTTTTGGAGGGAATGGGTGTCTTCAGCCTGGTGACATGTAAAACCTGACATTTTGTCGGGTTGAAGTTCATGTCCCAGGCCTTTTCCCATAGCTCCAATTTGCAGAGATATTCTTGAAGGAGGTTTGCTTCAGACAAGGAGCTAATGCATAAGTACATTGCTGTGTCGTCAGCAAAGAGTCGGACTTTTGACCTAACCTGCTCTGGGAGGTCATTTATCTATGCAAGAAACAGTATAGGTCCGAGAACAGGGCCCTGCGGGACACCAGAGGAGATCGGGATAATGCTGGAGTTGGTACCATTAGTGACAACAGACTGTGACCTGTTATCTAAGAAATTTTTGATCCAATTTAGAGTGCCGCCCCTGATGCCGTAGTAGTGAAGTTTTTGTAAAAGTTTTTCGTGGGCGACTTTGTCAAAAGCTTTGCTGAAATCCAGTAAAATTAAATCAGTCTGTTTTCTTAATTGCATATTTCTAGATAATTCATCTATCAACATGATTTATTGGGTCTCGCAGGAACGCCTTTCTCGGAACCCATGCTGTAGTTCATAAAGAATGTTCTGGCTGTTGAACTGATTCACATACTGGAAGCGACAATGTGTTCTAGCACTTTGCATAGAACACGTGTTAGGGAGATAGGGCGATAGTTGGCAGGATCAGTTTTATCCCCCTTTTTGAATATGGGGGATACATTGGCCTCTTTCCATATGGTGGGCAATTTTCCCTGGTCAATAGACTTTTGGAAAATTATTTGGAGGATTGGGGCTAGCTCTTTGTGGAGGTTTTGAAGTACTATAGGTTTCAGCTGGTCTGGACCTGATCCTTATGGGGGTTGAGCTTTTTAAGAAGGCATTCAATACCATTGGCTGAGATTTGAATGTCAGGCATATTCGTATAAGGGCTGGGCTGAAAGGGCTGGGCGACTCCGGAATCTTGCAGGTCCTGCAGAGTCATTTGGGCAAGGGCTTTCAAACTTATGGGGGACTTGGGACTGAAAACTGATTGAAACTGCTGGTTGAGAGTGTTTGCTTTGTCTACATCTGATGTGTGAGTCTGTCCATTAGCCTTTAGGGATGATATGCCGCTGTTGTCCTGCTTTGAGTGTTTTAGTAGGGAGTATAGTTTCTTGGTGTTGACCTTGATGGGACTATCAGGGTCATCTGTTGATTGGTTCATTCCAAGTATATCACCGATGTACCTTTCATAGGCCCTTTCAGATACACGACACACCAGGTGTTTATATTCTAGGAACTTTTTCTTGTCAGTAGGTCGACCAGACCTTGTCCAACGCTTGTAGTGCCTATTCGTATAAGGGCTGGGCTGAAAGGGCTGGGCGACTCCGGGCTAGGGTGCGAAAGTGCTTGGTCCAACACTGCATGACCTAATTGAGCGGTGACAGGACATCTCGGCCCCTAACAAACTCGGCCCCTGACAAACTCGGCCCCTATCAAACTCGGCCCCTACAAACTCGGCCCCTGACAAACTCGGCCCCTAAAATTAGAATATGTATATATAAGTGTTGGAATTGGCTTATTATCAAACTATTACACATATTTTAAATGCACATATGCCTAATTACCTTTTTAACTCATTTTGATGAATTAATGAGTAACCCATTTCACATGAGTTAAATGAACCTAATGCCGTTGATTGAACCAGTGTATTACACGCTGCTGTGGGTCCACTGTCACTCACCTTCCGATGTAATTAATAAACTATTTGATTGATTGGCGTGTGATTACATCTCCTCTGCCACTTAAAAGAGACCAGTAGTATGTTTTGTTGCGCACTTACAAAAATTGAACCATTTTGTTTTTATTATCATTTGCAGGGTTTGACCATTCCACAGCCATTAGCCTTTTTTCTATTAATACCATTGATTTTGATTGTTTGACGTCCCCGTCAACATTGTATAGGTCATTTTGGAGAAGTTGCTTCCAATTGTGTGGGACTTTTACCCGACCTAAACCCATGAGTTACTGGTGTGTTTATTTAAGAAATGAATTCTATTTTTCTGCTGTTCATGGACGTATGACGGCCCCCGCCCGTCGGGGCTTGAAGACATACATGGGCTGCATGATGCTTCCACACAGAGCTGAATTCGGCCCCCGCCCATCGTAGCTTGAAGAAATATATGAGCTGCATGATGCTTCCACGCAGAGCTGAAACCGACCCGCACACGAGTACTGGTAAACCGCTTAGAGGATCTAAGCCCGCCCAGGCAAAGCAGTGCGAGTCGGCCCATCCATGCTTATAAACCCTATTGGTTTCATTGGGCGGCAGGGCTTGAGATGTCATTTCATCTCAATGTCGGGTAAAAGTTCCACAAAATTGGAAGCAACGTCTCCAAAATGATCTTCACAGTGTTGACGGGGTCGTTAAACCTCAAATCAAACAAAAAACACAGAGCTGAAACAGACCGCACACGAATACTGGTAAACCGCTTAGAGGATCTAAGTATGCCCAGGCAAAGCGGTGCGAGTCGGCCCGTCCATGCATATAAACCCTATTTGTTTCATTGGGCGGCAGGGATTGAGATGTCCAAAATCTCATAAATACTGCTGACAGGGACGTTAAACCTCGAATCAAACAAGACGACAAAAAGACATCTTTATATATTATTTTCTATAGATTTACATTTGGTTTTATACTGGAAATGTTAATATCCCCAAAAAAAAAAAAAAAAAAAAAAACACGCATATTCTAAAATATTGATTTTTTTTACCACCCAATATATGAAAATTTTCAGATGAAACGTGAACATATTTTTCTTATTTCTGCTGTAAACATAGATTTTGCTGGTGGATTTAAGCTAACTCGGGTCGGCGAAGATTTTGTTTTAAAGGAACTTGGCAAACTTAATCCATTAAAAAGTACAGGCTCAGATGAAATTCCGGCTAGATTTGTCAAAGATGCAGCTTCAGTTTTAAAGTCACCTATAACTCATGTTGTTAATCTCTCTATTGAATTAGGCACTGTTCCCACGGAGTTGAAATTGGCTCGGGTTGTCCCAATCTACAAGAAAAATAAGAGGTTAGAAGTAGGCAATTATCGTCCTGTTAGCATTCTTTCGGTGGTTTCAAAAATTCTAGAGAGGGCTGTGCATATCCAGTTGGAGAAATATTTAGTTGATAATAGGATTTTGTATGAATTTCAGTCGGGTTTTAGGAGCAGATTCTCCACTGACACTTGTTTGACTTACTTGACAGATTTTATTAAAACTCAAACTTCTAAGGGGTTATACACTGGTATGATAATGTTAGACCTTCAGAAAGCTTTTGACACTGTCGATCATACAATATTATGCAATAAACTCGCAGCAATGGGAGTTGAATCAGTTCCATGGTTTCGATCTTACCTTTCCGAAAGAAATCAATTTGTACATGTAAATGACACATCCTCAGATTCTTCTCCAATAACTTGTGGCGTTCCCCAAGGTAGCATTTTGGGTCCACTTCTTTTTCTTTGTTATGTAAATGACATGGGGATAAGCATAAGTGGGGATTGTAAACTTCTCCTGTATGCAGATGACAGTGCAATACTTTACTCTCACAGAGACCCCAAGACCATTTCCTTGAAACTTGGTACAGAACTCGAAACTTGCATTAAGTGGCTGATTGATAATAAGCTTTCATTACATCTAGGAAAAACTGAATGCATATTGTTTGGGTCACGACGTAAACTTAGAAATGCGAATAATTTTTCTGTCAAAAGCAATGGACACACTATCAAAGCTCAGTCTTCGGTAAAATATCTAGGTTTGAGTTTGGAAAACCATTTGGCAGGAAATACAATTGCATCTAGTGTTATTCAGAAGGTTAATAGCAGATTGAAATTTTTGTATAGACAGTGTTCTTTTTTGACACAGAAAACTAGGAAACATTTATGTTCATCATTAATTCAGTGTCATTTTGACTATTCTTGCTCTTCTTGGTATTCTGGGCTAAATAAGACTTGGAAGAAAAAACTTCAGATTTCTCAAAATAAAATGGTGAGATATATAAAGGACCTCGGACCTCGGTCACATATTGGATTTTCAGACCTAGATAGTGTCGGAATGTTAGATGTTGAACATAGAGCTAAACAACTTAGGTTAAATCATGTTTTCCACATTTCCAAGGGAACTTGTCCGTCGTATTTATCAGAAAATTTTCGTAAAGTTTCAACTCAACACCAGTACAACACAAGAGGTAGTACTGAAAACTTTGTTTTGCCAAGGGCTAATGGACAAACTACTACGACTTTCTTCTACAACGGTATCAAAGATTGGAACGCTTTACCTTCTCATATTAAAAATTTTAGTTCGATGCAACGTTTTAAAACTTCAGTGAAAAGACACTTGACAAATCAAATGAAACTTGTTGAAAACGAAATGTTCTGTTATTATTGAATACTCAAACTAGGTTATCATCCGGAAAGCTTAAATATATTTTTGTAGACACCTTCTCCCCCTTTGTCTTGGTCACAACCTTTAGGACCCCATTGGAAATAAGCCTAATGGCTTTCATGGGTTATCCTAGGTTTTATCAACACATTTTTGCAAGTTTGACTTTTTTTTTATCTCTAAGTTATTTTAAGTGTAAATATAGATATGTCTTTCCTTGTCCAATGAGCAGCACACGATTTGCCGGGGGAGGGCCAGCTATCGTAGCCAGTCGGCTCGATGTGGGGTCCAATACTGGCAGGTGGTGTGGGGTGCATAAATTTACCGGAAAGGACCAGAAAGGACCTGATTACCGGAAAGGACCGGAAAGGACCTGTTTCTACCCAGTTTCCTCCCTATTTCATGATATTTTTTATTGTATGCACCCTAACTACACTGCTTTCATCATTAACCACATACTACATGTTTTTTTTTTTTTTTTTTTTTCATAAAAAAGTTGATTTTTGAAATCAGAGTGCCCAGTGCCTGCCCCAGTCTAATGTGGAACAGATTTGATTGCAGAAGGTCTGTACATATTCTGTATCTATACCTATTTGCCAGTTTGACCATGAAATATTATTTACTGTTTTAATTTAGGCCAAGAAATGCAGCTGTCAGCTTCTGGCGACAGACTTTACGCTACATAACCACATACGCATACACAGGCCCTAGAAAGGTGTGGATAGGTCAACTGAACTGGTTGACATGACCGTAATATTGTTGAATGGGCTGTTAAACTCTGAGTAATTATTTCAATAACCAGCCATTCCCTTCGTTCCACCCAGTCATGAAAGGGTAGCTTTCAGTTTCTGTCGAAAGAATTTACTATATAACCCAACACCAGAAAAGTGGATCGCAAGACTGACCGGCCACCACATGACCTTTACAGTGTTGACTGGGCTTACCGGTACTAATGTATGTTTTAGCCTGAGCTCTGTGTAAGAACTTCATGCAGTCCCAATATTTAATCAAGCCCTGGGGCGGGGGCACATTTGTGTCACCATTTGTAACATGTTTTCAGTTTTCAATGACCTTAATAATGTTGACTGGGCTTACCAGTTTTCATGTCATTGTAACTCTGCTCTGCGTTGGAACATCATGCAGTCCTTATATTTCTTCAATTCTATCCAGTTATTCTTTCTATGCCTTTTCTGCATCCTGTATCTTCTACAAAAGGACCAACTTTGTTACTGTTCAAAAAATGTCTTTAAGACCACTTTTGGTCAGCCCAAACCCAGCCAGCAGGGAATGCCGGGCCATCGTCGGGCCGATAGCGGTACGACGTGACAACGCTATCGGTCCGACGTTGGCCCGCTGTTTTGTGCTTACAGGGAAGGTTGTATTATTCATGGACTGTTCAGCCAGCAGGGAATGCCGGGCCATCGTCGGGCCGATAGCGGTACGAGGTGACAACGCCGTACCGCTATCGGCCCGACGTTGGCCAGCTGTTTTGTGCTGGCTGGGAAGGTGGTCTTATCTTATAAATGTATAGACATAAATCATGGACTGTTCAAAAATGTCTTTTAAGACCACTTTACACAGAACAATACTGCATCATCATGGGCATAATGCAATGCAACGATGTGTAAGTCTTTTTTTTCACCAAAAGGTTATCAAAAACTTAAGTAGTTATAGCTATTTAATATTTATTTAAGAATTAACTAGCAAGGAATAAGAAAGATAAAGAAAAATAATAAAAAATAGGAAAAAAAAATAGAAAATTATGGGTCCTTTCCGGTCCTTTCCGGTAATCAGGTCCTTTCTGGTCCTTTCCGGTAAATTTACGCACCGGGTGGTGTGCGGTGGCATTGGACAATTATTCGTTCTATATGTTTAAGTCCCCAAGTAGGTAAACATAACACGCGTCTGTCTAGTGATTTAACTGTGATAGCATCTGCAAAAACTGTGATACGTTAAATGCATTCCAATTTTATACAAAGACCTGTGATTCATAAATTCAGTATTCCTTAAATGGATACAGTCATCTTATTTTTGTTCTAATAATCTTTAAAATTTACCACTTATATTTCTACTCAGATGATACATATCTTATTAATTTTACTTCAGTGAATTATGTTTTCTCACTACACTTTAGTCTTTAACTGAATCTTAATTAGTGTAATATTATTTAAATTAGTCCATTCTTGTCGATTTTATGTGTATATGTTGTGTTGATTTTACCAAATAAATATCAATCAATCAATTTGGGTACTTGTTAGAACCACATTGACAGGGCGAGTTTAACAAGTACCTAGAATCTATGTCTTTGAGCAAACAGATTTGGGTACTTGTAAAAACGGCATCGACGAGGCGGTTCTTACAAGACACACCAAGCAATGTTTTTGAGAAGAAAAAAAGTAAATTGATATAAACCCTTGTAAACCCCAGTTTTACTATATAAAAGTGTGGTTACATGTGGTCAAAATTATATTGGCATGTTTTCGTGATGCCACACTCAATTCCAACACCGTCCCAATTACAGCATGGGTTTCCGCGATCTTTTATCGTGGATAAGGTTTATTATTAAAAACGATAAATATGCTCAAACTTTCTGTGAAACTACCTATCCACCTTCCAAATTGATTCTCGGAAATAAAAACATTGTATTTTAGGACCTAAATGCTGCTAGGGACTGAATTTTTAGGGACGGAGTTGAATGGGGACCGAGTTTGCTATGGGCCGAGTTTGTCAGGGGCCGGGTTTGTCAGGGGCCGAGTTTGCTAGGGGCCGAGATGTCCATAAATCAGTTGAGCGTGTGTTTGTTTTTGTTTTTTTTTTGGTGTGTTTGTTTTTTTTTTTTTTTTTTTTTTTTTTGGTGTGTTTGTTTTTTTGGTGTGTTTGTGTTTTTGGTGTGTTTTTTTTTTT
Source organism: Lucinisca nassula (assembly GCA_963580285.1). Taxonomy (NCBI): domain Eukaryota; kingdom Metazoa; phylum Mollusca; class Bivalvia; order Lucinida; family Lucinidae; genus Lucinisca; species Lucinisca nassula. The sequence goes on along the minus strand of OY757015.1, from coordinate 41,675,815 downwards.
TTTTTTTTTGCTAAATTCTAAATTTAGCGCACCACCCAACTGAGGTAATGGCCAAGTTTGACCGACTCAGTATATGAAGATAGATAGATAGATAGAGCGAGCGGGGAAGGTGCCAGAGGCGCGGACGTGGGGGGGGGGGGGGGGGGGGGGGAGATCTGCATGCTGGGGGCAAAACGTCCTGTTACCTCAGGAAACAGCGTGTACCACTTTAATCAAACAACACAGCCATTGATGGGTTTCACAACGATATTAAAAAAGTGGATAAAATATATCTAGTTTAGCTCATCGACTTTGTGCGACCGTAAATCTTTGTGGTACTATTAGTTTTACTTATAACAAAGCGCTTTTTGTGTCCTCAAGGTTTCTTTATGTAGCACTTTCTTAAGCGAGCGTTCCGCACCCCTGTCGCTTCGGCCTTTTTTCGTATCTGCCAGTCCTGCAGCTTCGGGTACGGTTTTTGTTGTTATGAGCATGATAGCTCAGTGGTTAGTGCACTTGCCTCTGATGCCTCTCGCCGCTAGAGGTCCCTGGTTCGATCCCCGGCAGCGACAATAAAATTTTGGTGTCTGAACACCCTCCATTGGCTTTATTTGCCGGGATGAATGTCATAAAGTGCACCGTCCTTCGGTTTGGGACGTTAACTGGAGGCCCCCTGTGCAGGGAGAACCATCCCCTGTGCAGGTTAAAGGTCCCTACCGTAATTACATGATTAGTGTGTAGGCTATTCACCATATTTGCATTATTTGCTGGCTCCCAGCTGGCACATTGTCGATAGTGGAAAAACATGTAACCAGACCCCCCTGACCTTTTAAGGTCAGGGGGGTCTGGTTACCTGTTTTTCCAACACTGATAACCTTCAGACTAGGAACCAGCAGATAATGCAAATAAGGTGAATCATCCTGCAAAACCTGGAGTGTATGTAATATACACCTGCGGTAATGGTCAAATGTGACCGAAGCAGTATCAGAAGATAGATATGATACATGACTTTTGCGATGTTCTTTAATAAAAAAAAAGTATAAAAATGTAATTGCAATTGTGAAAATGTCATAGTCATTGTGGAGCGCTGTGGTGCGGTGGTATTAAAATGCATCGGATTTGAGATCGAGAGGTAGCCGGTTCGATCCTCGCAAGTGCCACATGTTGTTTCTTTGAGCAAGAAACTTTATCCATATTGCTTAGTACTGGTTCCTATCCAGGAAAAGAGGGCCACATGGAAAATTAGTACTACCGGTAGCACTAAATGTCTATAAATAAGGTTGATTATTATTATTATTTATTATTATTATTATGCTATTATTCACAATGTGAAAATATAATTTTTTATTTGTTTCAGATATGCATTGATTTCACTGCTAAGTATAAAACAAGATGACAAGTTTAACAAAGGACCAGTTTGTCACCCTGACCAGAACTCTACTGGAGAAAGAGAGAACTGCTGAGATTGAAGAAACAAGGTACACCACAACCTCTTTATAACACTTTTAATGGGGTCCAAAGCAGGAACAGTATTAGTTAAACAACCGTGTTATATCCAAAGAAAAATGTGTGGATTTATATAGAAAAATGACCATTTATGGTCATTTTTAGCTCGTCTGTTTTTTGAAAAAAAACTTTTGAGCTATTGTCATCACTCCGGCGTCTTCGTTGTCGTCTGGCGTCGTCGTTCCAAAAAAACTTAACCTTGGCTATAACTTAAAAACTATTAGACCTAGCCTCATGAAACTTCATACACACACTCATCATCACAAGAGCTACATTTTGACCAAGGACCATAACAACATTGTTGATTTTGGCTGAATTATCTCCCCTTTTCCAATTTTTTTCTGAAACACATTTTTTGCTCTCATTTTAATACTATTCACAACAGAGCCTTCAAACTTCACATGAATGTTCCTTGGGACAAGACCTTTTCAGTGATACCACACTTTTTGATCTGTGACCTTGACCTTTGAACTTTGACCTATTTTTCGAAAATTTAACTGAAAACCTTAACCTTGACCATATTTCCAAAAGTATTTGGCCTACCTTCATGAAACTTCATACACATACTCACCATCACAAGAGCTACATTCCCTACAAGTTTTATAACTCCATCTTGCAATATGATTGCTCTTGTTTGACTTAGAACTTTGGTTTTCTAAAAGAAACTGCAGACGAGCGTTGGCACCCGCATGCGGTGCTCTTGTTCTATATATAATCTACTCATTTTTGGAATCCATCTTGACAGTGTCATAATGAATCATGTTATAATGAGGTCGTAATGTAATGCTTGCCATTAAAGATGTAAATGTTTGTGTAAGTAGCCTTTACAAAATTATTTGTCCTGCTAGCTCATTTTTGAAGCCAAAGCCATTTTAGTGGAGTAGGGTGGGAGCTGATGAGGGCATATAGTATCATTGCTGTCCATATATCACATATGAAAAAAGGTTTATATTCAATATCTTCAGAGTACGGTATTGAATTTATTCTTTTAAACAGATACATGTATATAAACATGTATATAAGCACAATAATATAAAATATAGGTCGAGTTCAATTCATTACAAAAACACACCTATACAAATTCATTATAAACTTTACCTCCGGAAAAACCAAAATTTAAATATGAAAAATTGGGATATTTTTTTCTTATTTCTGCTCAAAATATAGATTGTGGGTACTCATTAGTATCACCTCAGCCGGGCGGTTCTAAAAATTGTGGGTTCTTGTTAGAATCGCCTCATCGAGGCGGTTCTAACGAGTACCCACAATCTATATTTTAGAGTAGAAAGAAGAAAAAATATGAGGCGATTCTTATATATATATAATCTATATTTTGAGCAGAAATAAGAAAAATAAGGAATACCCCTGTAAACCCCAGTTTTACCATATAAAAGTTGAGTTCAAGGGGGTCTAAATTATATAGGCCTGTTTTCGTGATGTATGGTAAAATCCACCAATGTTCATGGGAGTTCTGGTCTTGTTTCTACTTTAGTTTTTTGCAAAATGCTTGTTTCTGGCTGAGGATGGCCCCTGGACAAAGTTAATTAAGGGATAATTTTCATTATTTCTTGTTGAAGAGATCCTAGCATGTAACCACAATCATGTTTTAATGGAGGAATATGAAAAATTGTGATATTTTTCTTATTTCTGCTCAAAATATATGTGTAGGTTGTGGGTGCATGTTAGAAACGCCTCATCAAGGGGGTCCTAACAAGTACTCACAATGACTATTTTAAAGCAGAAATAAGGTTTACCCCCCATAAACCCCAGTTTTCTTCTGTCATGGTTTATTTTTACTATGGTTTGTCTTTGAATGTGTGTTTCGCTTATATTATTTCATTTTGGATAGACAGTTGGCCATTTTGTGGGAAAGTAACTGTCCTTTTGGCTTTCTGCTATTGATGTTTCAATTATGGTCTAGTTATTTCATGTTTGTGTTTCTTTCCCTTTGGTGTCACTGCTGGGAGCTGTGGGTTAATTATATCGTTGTCTGATCATAAGCTTCACTTCTAATTTACTATATAAAAGTTGGGTTCAAGGGGGGTCAAAATTATATAGGCATGTTTTCTTAACCTTTCTTATCCTCTGCATCCTTGTCTGGAACCATGTTTACTTACATGTACATGTATAATGTGCACACAAACATATTGACCCATTTTGCACACTAATATGAGTACATCATCATACATATATTTTTAATATGTCCATATACTGAAAGCTGAAGAATTCCATAAGACAAAATTTGTCACATTTCTGTTATAATATATATGCTCTAAAATATTCTCTTTGTAAATTGGGGTTCAGTCATAGCAACGGATAGGCTTGGTATTTTGTGATAATTGATGGATAGTTTTTGTCTATCTATCTATCTAGCTGTACTATAATACGCCCTTCGCAAGGATTACATGTAGGTTGTCGATTCTCAGTAAAAACCTATGTTGTGGGTATTCATTTTCATTAGAACTGCCTCGGTTTATATGAAGAAATAAAAAACTGTCCTTCAGTTATCAAAAATACCAAGCTTATCTGTTGCTATGCTTAGTGGGGTGTTCATTTCACGGACTTGTTCATGTGATGAATCTTTTCCAACAGAATTCTGAATGAGAACCTACCAGCAAAAGAGCTCCAGAGAAGAGGTGTATGTTTGCTTGGTCTCAATATTGCCAGTAGGAAGACCGGATACTATGGAAGGATCCTGGTCGCTTTTGACACAGACAAAGAGGCTTTGCCCTCCCATAGCATCACACCAGGTATTTAATAATAATCCATGAAAACCACAATGTTGCAGCCAGTTTTTATAGAAACAAATCCATGAAAACTACAAGATCACAGCCAGATATAATACAATAATCATTGAAAACCACAAGATCACAGCCAGGTATTATACAATAATCCATGATAGAAACACCAGATCACAGCCAGGTATTGTAGAATAATGTATGAAAAACAGAAGCTCACAGCCAGGTTCTGTAGAATAATCCATGAAAACCAGAAGATCACAGCCAGGTGTCATAGAATAATCTATAAAACCACATCACAAGATCACAGCCAGATATTGTAGAATAATCCATGAAAACCACAAGATCACAGCCTGATATTGTAAAATAATCCATGAAAATCAGAAGATCACAGCCAGGTGTCATAGAATAATCCACAAAAACCACATCACAAGATCACAGCCAGATATTGTAGAATAATCCATGAAAACCACAATATCACAGCCTGATATTGTAGAATAATCCATGAAAACCACAAGGTGAGTGTGCATAGATCTATAATCACAGTCTAGCAAGAATCTTGATATTTTGATAGCAGATGTTTTATAAAAGGGACATGCTTCGGTAGTATTGACTACAATACAGAACTGAAAACTTCTTCTGGGCCAGACTAGCTTATTTTAGCCAATTAGTCCTCATCAGCGAGCCTAAAATATTTTAAAAATTCAGCAGTATAATCAGTGATACCTAAGGACTAGAAAACATAGCCCACACTATCATGAAAGGCAGGAAGACTTTTTTTAACACCAGCTGTGGTGAAGTTAAATCTTCTATAAAAGGGTATGCACTAAAAAACAGAACTTAAAACGGAAGCAAACAAGTTTTTTTCTGGGTCAGACAAGTCAGAAACTGGAGGCTTAATGCCATCCAAACAGCAAACATAGCATTACGATAACACATCTGAGTGATACAGTGCATTCTTTCATACCTCAAAAAAGGCAATTTTTCTAATGAAAATTTGTGATATTTATCTTATTTATACTTCAAACATAGGTTTTGGGTGCTTGTTAGAAACACATCTTTGAGATCTCAGTTGCTGGATCCTGAAACTCCTGAAAAATCTGAAACCCAGCAAAGCTGCTGGCCCTGACAAGCTCAAACCACTCCTTCTCCAGGAGCTCAGAGAGAAAATTGTCCCCATTCTGCAAGTCATTTTTGAGCGCACCATACTCACGGGCAAGCACTCAGCAGAGAAGTCATCAGCCGCAAACTACAGACCCATTTTCCTCAGATGTATTTTTTGCCATAATGGCTTCTCACGGACAATCATAACCTCCTGTAAAGACCTGTATGATCTTCAACATGGCTTCAGAGAAAAGAGGTCATGTTAAACACAGCTTGCTATGCTAGTTGACGATCTTGCAAGGAGTGCAAGTGCTGGGAAACATACTGACCTTGTATTGCTGGACTTCGCAAAGGCATTTGACAAGGTGAACCACTCAAGGCTTCTTTGGAAACTCCACCAGTACGGGGTCAGAGAGAGAAAACACCCTCCGCTGGATCTGTGCCTTCCTTGGTAACCGTTCTCAGACAACGTTCCTTGATGGTGAGGAATCAGAGTCTGTACCAGTGACTTCGGATGTCCCACAGGGCTCGGTCCTGGGGCAGATTCTGTTCCTCATATACATCAATGACCTACCTCAAAGGTATGTCTGTTTGCGGATGACACTGCTGTGTATCTGACAGTTGGAGGTGCGGATGACAGTGGCATGCTGCAGCAGGATCTGGACAGACTGGCTGTGTGGGAATCCAGGTGGGAATTGGAGTTTAACCCCTCTAAGTGTCAGGTTGTAAGGGTGTCTAAGAAACCAGTCAATTTCCAGTACATACTACATGGCCATGTCCTTGAGGTTGAGGCAAGATACTTGGGGGTTTCACATATCCAGTGGTCTCTCATGGAATTCCCACATCAACAGAATTACTGCCAAAGCCAACAGTACCCTTGGATTTGTAAAACGAAACATCAAAAACAAACAGATCAGAGAGAATGCCTACAAACACTTGTACGTCAAAGCTGGAATATGCGGCCCCAATCTGGGATCCCCATACCAGTGGGAAAATACTCCAGCTTGAAAAAGTCCAACATAGAGCTGCCAGATGGACCACTAATAATTATGATTATAGGTCAAGCGTAGAGGGGCATGCTCCAGGAATTAGGTTGGCGGTCCCTTGAAGAAAGACTGGCAGAAGTGCATCATTGCTTGTTCTACAAGATAGTTAATGGTGTTGTGGCAGTACCACTGCCTGATTACATTCAGCAAATGAAATGCAGCTCCAGGTACTGCCACCCATTGACTTTCAGACAGATTCATACATCTCCTGATTTTTACAAATATTCATTTTATCCCCTTGCAATTGTTCAATGGAATGCCCTGCCCTAGAATACTGCCTGCCTTATTCAAGGATGCAGTTTTCAAGGCCCTAGATCTAGAGGAAGTTGTTTTTAACATGATTTTAACTTCATTTAGCTATTTTAACCTAATCATTTTTCATCCATTTCACTTTCTGTCTGATCCTGACGCGGGACCCTGCCTAGAATGTCCTTGCGGGCGAAAGAAACTTAAGACTTAAAGCAGAAATAAGAAAAATAATGTTTACCCCCCCCCTAAACCCCTGTTTTCTCTATATAAAGTAGGGTTTTAGGGGGTTGTTGATCACACAGATTGTTAGCAGGATAAGGGTGCTGATCAGACTGCACAAGTGCACAGTTTTACCTGCGCCTTTGTTGTTTGCACATGGCAAAAACAAGTTTTCTCATGTGGCTCCAACATTTAAGGATAGGTGCTAGAATCGGGCTTGCCATTTATTTTTCAGGTGACATAGTTGGTCTTAGTCTCTCAACAGCAGATAGAGCCACAGAGGAGTTGCATTCTGGGATTGTTACTCATGTCAGCCAATCAGCTGTTAGTGTTGCTTTTGATGATTCCCAGGACCTTTTCTCATTGGCTGATGACCAGAAATACAAACTTACAAAGTTGGCTAATGATGTCACATATAAAAGGCTGAAAAGGTAATGTTGTTATTGGTTCCAGATTGAAGTTTATTCATGGGAATTATTTACCTTTTTAAGAGGAACGGGCACACCTGGCACATTTTCCCCGCCATTTTTCAAAGGGAAACAACTTTGGAACTTCCTGCCTTCTGTAGGCTCAGTCCCACTGAAAGAGGGGTCTACTCTTAAAGGAAAGAATTAGCTCCTATTGACATGGGAGACAAAAATACTTTTGCAGGAGTTGTCTCCCCTGAAGGTGTATCCATTCCCCTTAAACTAGCATTTTGCTTTATTGGACGCATTTACTAAACATACATGTATGTGTGCCTGCAACCATTTCATTGCAAAACATTGCTTTGACCTCTACCTTCATACTAGACAAGCTATTCTGTCTATTGGTCATATTCTAGGGGTCTTGTAACAGGTGCAGAAAAATTTAGACAACTGTGGCAGGGATTAACCCTTATCTTGCAGCATATTCATTTAAGCCACACCAGTTTCTGTCTATCAACCAATCAAATTGCTTGATGTAATTTATTGCTACAAATTCATAAACTAAATGCCAGACAGTGTAGATCCTGATCAGATGGCTTCTTCAGAAAGAATGTTTGGATACCTGCCGGGGTCGGCAACATTCTTTCGTGGAGATTGATCATGAATTCTTTTCTATGGTCATTCTCTCCCTTCAGCTGATTCAAGAAGGGCAGTTGTTAGTTTCTAGTGAAAGAATGTGCACTGTACTGGTTGACAGCTTACGTACAAGCCTGCCCAGGAAAGGTGTGGATAGGTAAACTTACCCGCTCAAAAATGACCTAAATAGTGTTGACAGGGCTGCATAACTCCAAAACAAGCAAACATCTACTTACCTGTATACAAAGGCTTGTCTGAATCTTGGGAATTATTGCATTCCACGTCTGTGCCGTATTTACGCTAAGTATTCGGACACCTTAACTCCTCACCATACTTGCTCAGAAATTTGAATGCGTACAACAATCTTATGGATTGTTGAGGGGTGGATGGAAAAATCCATCCCTCAGGATCACTGTCCGGCATCACTCGATCCTGAGGGACGGATTTTTCCATCCACTCCTCACACCCATATAGGATTCTGTTTTCTTGCATACCTTCCATTTTTAGCCCAGATTTTTAATAAGGCAGTCACTTCGGTTACCGACGTCCGCCATTTTGTGATGACACTACAGGAATGTTTAGTGACATCACATAATGTGCTGTGATGTCAACCTTAACGATGGCGCATATGAGGTCGTATTCAACCAGTGCATTTATCAAACACGCGATTATATTCGATTTTGGGTCGGAACACCAGGGTCAGAACATAAATTTCTGTCCCAGGGTAAAATCGCGGATTTCCATGTCTGGTGTGCAAGAATACAAATTCCTACCCAATATTGTGTGTGAAAATAGCAGGATTAGAAGAAAAAAGTGTAGAACCTGATGAGATGCCACATTCAGGTTCTGCAGTGCTCAGATCTGTCTGTCCAAATACATACGCACGGCAAAACCTGCAATAAGACATGTGCCCCCAACGAAGACGCATCCATATAGTCTAACCAGAGTCTTCTCTTGCTGCATGAAGGAGCATTGGATAGAGCACACAATGAAGACTCTGATCTGACTGTGGGGATGCGCAGGCTGATCTGAGTCTTTGTTGGGCGCACATGTCTTATTGTAGGTTTTAATTTATCATGCACTCGCTTGTATGGTATCAATTTCACACGGGAATGTATGTCATTTGATTTCATTTTATTTATGGATTTTTTTTTTCAGGGCCCTTGATAACTTGGAGTCTAGCCTCAGTGGACCAGCATCTTACTTGTGTTCAGTATTATTTGGAGAACAGCCAGTCTCAGAACCACTGGTGTTCAATGGTAGGATACATTTGAGTATACCCTTTTTGTACCAAATGGGATCTTCCACCATAAATACATGTATATAGCAGGAGTCCATTTCAAAATTTAGGGTGTCAGTTTGTATTTTCATCAAAAACTATTTGGAAATTTGCTGAAAATTTTGGAAACATTGCGTTCAGCATCGTCTGATCTGGGCCTGCACTGTTTGCCAACTACCCGTTTTGGGGTTTCCGGCACAAAATTGGTTAATGAAAGCTGGTAAACCCATGTCCAGCTGAATAAATTATTATTGCCACACCCCTTTCTGATTATCAGACAATCAAATTACTTGATGTATCTATTCATTCAGATTTACAAACTGAATGACAAACAGTATAGATTCTGATCAGAGAAACTATCTGATCTGGATCTACACTGTTTGCAAAGGTAGGGGTTGTCGTGTTCAGCAGTGCTTGATGATAGCAATCAGGTACTCTTTATGGGCCAATACGTAAATGATAATTCTAGTACATGTATAATTAAAATTACCTAAGATATATTTATAGCTATTCTATAGGTACTCACCGCCCCCGCCCATCGAGGTTGAAGAAATAAATGGGCAGAATGATGCTTCCACGCAGTACTGAATCGACCGCACACGAGAACTGGTAAACCGCTTAGAGGATCTAAGCCTACCCAGGCAAAACAGTGTGAGTCAGACCGTCCATGCTTATAAACCCTATTTGTTTCATTGAGCGACAGGGCTTGAGATGACATTTCATCTCAATGTCGGGTAAAAGTCCCACACAATTGGAAGCAACGTCTCCAAAATGACCTATACAGTGTTGGTGGGGACGTTAAACATCAAATCAAACAAATCTATAAGTACTCAGTAGAATTGCCACAGTAAAGAGATGGGTATTAAGGGTATATGACAAGAATCACCCAACATGAACACTTTATCATTACGATAACACACCTGTGCGACATGATGCATTTTCACACATCTCCAAAATGTCTACTCTTCTGATGAAAATCTGTGATATATTTCTTATTTATACAGCAAACATAGATTGAGGCGGTTCTAACGAGTACCCACAAACTATGTCTAGGAGCATGTGATGTAGATACAAATTGTCTTGATGGACCTGCAGCAGGCAAAGGTTACGACTTTGAGAGTACCCATCAGGTTTTTGTTTGTTTGATTTGAGGTTTAACGTCCCAATCAACACTGTAAAGGTCATTTTGGAGATGTTGCTTCCAATTTTGTGTGACTTTTACCCAACACTGAGATGAAATGACATCTCAAGCCCTGTTTATAAGCATGGACGGTCCGCCTCGCACCGTTGTTCCTGGACAGGCTTAGATCCTCTAAGCGGTCTGCCAGTACTAGTGTGGGGGCCGGATTCAGCTCTTTGTGGAGGCATCATGCAGCCCATATATTTCTTCAAGCCCCTATGGGCAGGGTATACCCATCAGGTAGATTGTACATGTATGATATCTGTGAAGAAAATGCTAAAATTTATCATCAGTCAAAAAAGTTTCCTTCTGTTTATAGGCCAATTATAAATATTCTTGGAAAGCTGTGGAATTCATAGAAAATACACTAAAACTTGAATGTCCAAAACACCAATGGGCTGTTTACCATAACTGATACAAACTTATTCTTGAATTCATCTTGAATTTGGCCCATAACTCAGGATATAAATATATTAAGGACAATTTAAGGAGTTCTGAAAATGTATGTTCTGTGTACTCATAAAGATAGAATCGTCTCGTTAAGGCAATTTTAAAGGTGCATTATTGAGCTACCGGGTCTCAAAATGGTCGTTTTCATTCGTGTTTACCCTTCGCTCTGAACATGTGTTTGGAATTTCTGTTCTAAAAATAAATCTGTCACTTTATACATACATGGCGACAGTATCTTCTCTGAGTGTCGTTACTTATGGCATGTTATTTAGCGTCATATTTTTTTCTGATTCAGGCATGGCCTAAGCAAACAAGGCCAAAAATGAACGTCGCATAAGGTCATATATGGGGATTCTATTTTTGTCACGAACTAAAAATAGATCTAACTAGTGTTCGAAACCTAGTTAGGGAATCCCTCTCAAACTCATTTACCTGTCATCATAATTGTTCGCATTTTTGCATAAAATGCATTCATTTGTATTGTTTTAAAGAAAAATACCGGCTATATGTATTTTATTTTTGGAAGCATTTTTTACCGATAGCTCAATAATGCACCTTTAAAGAGTACACACAGTCAAATGCACCAAAAGCCATTCACTTTATTTAATAAAGATCAAAGAGGTATTTTTGAATAAATATCTATGTGCATGGCTGTTTGAAGCCATTGTCAAATGGCATGAAAGCCATGCACAAACAACAAAAACCATGTTCAAACCATGAAATTAGCATGCTGTTTGAACATGGATTTTGAGCTTTTGATATCGCAAGATCGGCCTTGCTTTGTTTAAGATGATTTTGGTTGTTTTGTTTGTATTGGAGTTTAACGGCCCAGTCAACACTACCCTTAGGTCATTTTTGAGCTGGTCATTTTACCTTTTCCACACTTTTCCTAGGCATGCTTATACGTAAGCAGTTAACAAGTGCAGTGTACATTCTTTCTCTAGAAACTGACAACTGCCCTTCATGAATCAGCGGAAGGGAGAGAATAACCTTAGAAAGGATTTCATGATCAATATTCACAAAAGAATGTTGCTGACCCAGGCAGGTATCGAAATGGCATCCTCCTGATCACCAGTCAGCCGCACATCCAACTGAGCTACCGAGGTTGGCCTGTTAATTAGTTTGAAACAGTGAAAATACCATAAAAAACCCTAAAAATATGGGTGCCTTTAGGACCTGCTGTAATTCTCCTCAAATTTTAACAAATTTGTTTCACGGTCCAGCAAGGAGTCCAAAAGGTGCAGACTGAATGGCAAACAGTGTAGACCCTGATCCTTCAGGAGCCGTCTGATCTGGGTCTCCACTGTTTGCTCAGGCCTGTCTGTTTGTTTGTATTGGAGTTTAATGGCCCAGTAAACACTATTTAGGTCATTTTTGAGCTGGTCAGTTTAACTATCCACTCTTTCCTGGGCAGGCTTACACGCTGTTATCCAGTACAGTGCACATTCTTCCGCCAGAAACTGACAACTGCCCTTCTTGAATGAGAGGAAGGGAGAGAATGACCTTAGAAAAGATTCCATGATCAATATCCACAAAAGAATATTGCTGACCACGGCTGGTGTCGAAACTGCATCCTCCTGATCACCGGTCAGATGCGCATCCAACTGAGCTACCAAGGCCGACCTGTCTGTCCCAATAATTAGAAACATTATGGTATGATTTTCTTTTCACTGAGAAAAGCCATTCTTTCATTGCTAAGCATAAAAGAAATTCTTGTTTTTGCAGAGTTAACATTGGCCAATGACAACCTAGACGAGTCTCAGAGAGAAGCCGTGAAGTTTGCTCTGTGTCAGAAAGAAATTGCTGTGATACATGGTCCCCCCGGGACAGGCAAAACTACTACTGTGGTGGAAATTATACTGCAGTGTGTCAGGAGAGGAGATAAAGTAAGGTGCAAAGAACTTTAACCTCAGTACATTAAGGGGTATGTTTGATTGTTTGTGTTGGAGTTTAGTGGCCCAGTCAACATGATTTTAGGTCATTTTGTGCTGGTCAGTTTACCTATCCGCACTTTTGCTGGACAGGCTTTTATGTAAGCAGTTTACCAGTACAGTGAACATTCTTTTGCCAGAATCTTGGATCAGCGGAAGGGAGAGAATGACCGTAGAAAAGATTTCATGATCAATCTCTATGAAAGAATGTTGCTGACCCCGGCAGGTATTGAACCAGAGTCCTCCTGATCACCAGTCAGACATGCATCAGACTGAGCTACAGAGTCCGGCTTAAAGGTGCATTATTGAGCTATCCGGAAAAAATGCTTCCGAAAATAAAATACATATAGCCGGTATTTTTCTTTAAAACAATACAAATGAATGCATTTTATGCAAAAATGCGAACAATTATGATGACAGGTAAACGAGTTTGAGAGGGATTCCCTAACTAGGTTTCGAACACTAGTTAGATCTATTTTTAGTTTGTGACAAAAATAGAATCCCCATATATGACATTATGCAACGTTCATTTTTGGCCTTGTTTGCTTAGGCCATGTCTGAATCTGAAAAAATATGACGCTGAATACCATGCCATAAGTAAATACACTCGGAGATGATACTGTCGCCATGTATGTGTAAAGTGACAGATTTATTTTTAGAACAGAAATTCCGAACACATGTTCAGAGCGAAGGGAAAACACGAATGAAAACGACCATTTTCACAAAGTTCTGAAGCTGTATTTGGCTCCAAAAGTGTACACATGACAAAGGAGTATGCATTGAAGATAAAACCCAGAAAAAAAAATTTGAGACCCGGTAGCTCAATAATGCACTTTTAAGAGGAAAGGATACATCTGACATATTTCTATACCCTTCCACATAAAATGAAGGGTAATATGTAATTAGGCTTAGCCTAAGGGCGAGCACAGCATAGCATACATGAGTCTATGCAACTAAATAATTATATGACACTGATGCTGAAATAAAAAGCATAGTAGCTAATAAAGATAAAAGATAAAGGAGCTTTATTTAACTTATTTGGTTATGGAATTGGGAAGGGGTAAAGACTCTCAAATGGATAGATTCCTTCATTTGCTACAGAAAACAGCATGTTGTTGTTAATGGTGAATCTTCAGTATGGGCTCCAGTTTTATCTGGGGTCCAACATGGGACAGTTCTTGGTCCGCTGTTATTCTCCCTGTACATTAATTATATTTCAACGGACATTGACTCAGAAATAAGACTGTTAGCAGCCGACTGTGTTTGCTACCGGGAAATAGAGATACAGCGGACTCAATGAAACTTCAGAAGGATATAGATAGATCAGGATGTTGGGCATGAAAATAGGGCATGAGATTTCAGCCCGATTAATGCAATATTATGCAGATAACTAGGAAGAGAACAAAATAATGAAATTATTTAAATAAAGGCGTCTTACAACTTAGAGGGAACGGCTAATCCTCCAACATGTGAATACTATTAAATACCTTGGTGTGACAACCACACACAATTTGAAATGGAATACACATAATAGCAACATGTGTACTTAGGTTAATAGAACGCTTGGTTTCCTGAGGGGAAATCTTCATCAGAATTGAAGGACACTTGTTCGCCCAATCCAGGAATATGGTAGTTGCATGGGACCCCAGTGGAGTGGTTCTTAATGAAGTAATTGAAAAAAGTTCAGACTAAAGCTGCTAGATTGGTAACAAACAATTACTTTGAAACTGGGAGCATGACTGGAATTCTAGGGAAATTAAGATTGGAGTCTCTCAAGAAAAGGAGAAGAGACAGTAGACTCATTCTCTTATACAAAGGTCTAAACCTACTGTTGTAGCCAAAAAAGTATGGAATTTTTCGGATCAGGGCATTAATTCTAAGCCGTTACAGACTGGAATGAGCACAAAGTTAATTGTCCCTCCTGTATCGTCCCTCAAATGTTTTGTTCTCAAATGTTATTTTCTGAAAAACAAAAAACAAAAAAAAAAAAAAGAAACAACATAATATTAGATACTGGGATGCAGAAAAAATATGCTTATTTTTAGTTTTCCTTTGTTTTGGAAGTCACAAATATCCCTGTCTCCTCAATAAAGTTTCCCAACTCTGTTAACCCAATAATGTGCCAACAAGAGACTCTACTTGGCTTTCACAAACCCTGAGAAGGCATTTAATCAAGCACCCTGGAAGGTCATTGTGTTGGCACTGAAAACTTGGAGTTGTTGATTGGATCGGCAACTTGTCCAGGAGATGTTCATGTATGCTAATGTGGAGAGCCGTGTCCCTGTTGGTGACGGTTACACTGAAATGTTCAAAGATCGGTGTACATCAAGACTATGTTCTCAGCCAACTGCTTCTCATCATTGTGCTTGAAGCCTTGTCACACGAGTTCCGCTCTGAGTCCACTGGGAGACCCTGTATGCCAATGATCTTAGCATCATAGCTGAATCACTCAAGGAACATGCCAGGAGGCCCACTGCTTTTTATCATTGCGCTTGAAAACTTAGAGTGGATGAGTGGATTGTGCGACTGGTCCAGCAGATGTACATGTATGCTAATGTGGGGAGCAGTGTCCCTGTAGTGAAGAGTTGAAATGTTGGTGTCCATCAAGGCTCTGTTCTCAGCTCACTGCTTTTCATCATTGTGCTTGAAGCCTTGTCACACGAGTTAATCAGTGATACTTGGCCATTGACAAAGTGAAACTTCCAGCGTCCACAATGGAATGACAGGGCAGATCTGCAATGCAACCCACAAGACACTGTCATCACTAGGTCATGTGAGCTACTTGCGCAGCCTGCCAATGCCATACACAAAGATGGAAAGCAAGGGCCTTGGAGGCCTAAGATGACCTAGAAACAGCTGACCGAAAGATCGCAGAGAGTGGAAGCTCTCTGTCTATCTATATATCTTCTAATACTGAGTCGGTCACATTTGGTCATTACCTCAGTTGAATGGGTGACTAAATTTAGAATTTAGCTTAAAAAGGTCACTGGATGAGTCCTTAAAATTATTTACAATCTGAATAAAAGAGCTACATTTATTCTAAAACACAAACGTCTGAGTCTCAATCTTACACTGTACAGGCTTTAACTTCTCTGTGGTCTTGACATTCATCATAGAAGAGGTAAGACTACGCCACTGAGGAATAGTTCTAGGAAAGAAAGAATTTTTCAGGGCATTGCTGGTACCTATGATAGTGCGACTTTTGATGCCCTTGTTTGGGTTGACGCTGTTGCATGGGTCAAGTACCTATCTTTATTAATAAACACTGTATCAGAGTATATCTTATTGGAGAAGGTTAAAGAGGACAGCTCACAGCGGGCCTCTAGGGACGGCCACTCTAGCTCATTAAGCATATCACCGACACTACTTCTCATTACACAGAAACACCTATACAAATACATTGCCACCTTTATTGCCGAAAAAAAAAAATGAAAATTTTAAGATGAAAAATTTTGATATTTTCCTTATTTCTGCTCAAAATATAGATTAGAGCAGAAATAAGAAAAATAAGGTATACCACCGGAAACCCCAGTTTTACTATATAAAAGTGGGGTTCAAGGGGGTCAAAATCATATAGGCGTGTTTTCGTGATGTATTTCACCATCGCCGGCAGTTCCACCGAGCAGCTGTCCTCTGCAACTTCTCCACCTGCTGAATCTGAGTTTTAACACAGGGTTGCCAAATAGGAGATGCATATTCAGGTTGATGGCGAACTAATGTTTTATATGCAATATCCTTTGTCTGCCTAGGTGTAAAAAGCCAAATTACGTCTAAGGAATCCTTAGTCCTAGTGGCTTTAGATGTTATCTCTGAGTCATGTTGACCCCAATCAAGATTGTTGGTGATGGTAATACCACGATATTTGGCGGATTGAACATGCTCCAAAATTTGCTGGTGAGGTGTATAGTCAAACTTAATTTGCTTGTCCGGAGGTTGTCATGACACCCTCATTGAATGACATTTGGCCACATTGAACTTTATCTGCCAATCGGCCTCCCACTGTGCCAGTTGATCCAGGTCATCTTGTAAAATAAGACAGTCAGAAGCAGTATATGTTCCTATACAGGACACAATCATCAACAAACAAACAGGCCGATGACCTGATATTATCAGGGGGATCATTAATGAATACCAAGAAGAGGACAGGTCCAAGGACCGAACGTTGGGGGACATCAGATTAAACGGACTAGGTTAGACGCTTGGCCACCAAGTACAACTTGTGAGCAGCCAGAGAGCCATAACCTAATCCACCTATGTGTGGATCCTCTGCTATCGACCCTCATCGTACGCAAACCTGGAGATCTGGTGTGAGGTCTGCCGTGCGTGCAGACATGCAGCTACCTGGAAAAAGGGCTCACTTATGTTGGTGTTGCCCCTGTACCTGCATATTAATAAAAAGGTCGATAGATAGATAAGTAGATAATAATAAACAGCATTATTGTGGATATTATCTGTCTATCTTCATATACTGAGTTGGTCACATTTGAACATTTTATTACCTCAGTTAGATGCTGTAAGCTCTATTCTTTTTTCTGTTCAGATACTTGTGTAAGTACAATCTGCTAGAGGCTTGTTTTAGGTAAACCTCATTATGTACAGTATTTCACTAGTACAATGAAAGTTGTTCCAATATGGCAGTGCCCAGCTAGACTGAACATTTAAAGATCGGAGAAATAATGAATACTAAGAACTTATGGATTTTTATTGTTTTTGCAAGTCCGTTCTGTATATTAGGTCCGTTTCTGTTCATTTGTTGTCATACGCTAGACTTGTATTCGACAGAACTCTAAACATCGTCCGAATATTCTTGAAACACAGTATACCAGTCAGTCAACTTCCAGATTTTCCCCAGTAAACTTCCGGAAGATATTTGGAAGATTTTTCTGTCAGAGAGAATTCAGCTTAAAGTATGTATCGTGGAATGTTAATTTTTTTGGGTCAGATTCTCTACCGTAGAGCTCACTTCGTTCGCGATGCGCTTTGCGCATTGCGAGCTGTGCTCGCTATTATGTTATACCCTCTGAAACTTTGAGTGTCTGTCCATCCTTCCATCCATCCATCTGCACCTCATAATGACCTGTCTGCTCAATAAATCTTATTCCATTCGAAACATTTTCATGAAAATTCACAATTGTAAAGCACCATGAGACGATGTGCAGAACATATGAACCATAACTCTGGTTTGCCTACTTTTGGAGTTGTTGCCCTTTGAACATTGAAATAGCCATTTCTACCATATGCTCCTGTCCACTCCTTGAGACGATGTGCAGAACAGATGAAACCTAACGCTGGTTTGCCTACTTTTGGAGTTGTTGCCCTTTGAACATTGAAGATAGCTAGTTCTACCATATACTCGTGTCACTCCATAACAAGAATACCATTCAAACTATTTTCACGAAATTTCATACAGCAACACGAGACTGCATGCAAAACATATGAGCAACCTCATGTTAACAAGTCTGTGAAATGAACATCCCTGTAAACAATGAACACCCCTGCAAACCCCACTCTATAAAGAGAAAACTGGGGGTTTACAGGGGTATATATATTTGGCTTATTTCTGCTCAAGACATAGATAGTGGGTGCTCGTTAGAACCGCCTCAATGAGGTTGTTCTAACGAGTAACACAATCTATGTTTGGAGTATAAATAAGAAAAAAATGTTACAGACTTCCTTCAAAAAACTAGCCAGTTTGGAGATATGAAACAAAACACTATGTCACACTGATGTGTTATTATAATGATTACTCTGGTTTGCATACTTTTGAAGTTATTGCCCTTTGAACATTGAACATATCCATTTCTCCCGTGTACTTGTATCAGCTCTAAGTTGAAAACTGTTTGATATATTTTCATGAAATTAGCCATTCTACAAATGGAGTTTAACAGCCCAGTCAACACCTTTTAGGTCATATTGAACCTGTCAATTTACCCAACCACACATTTCCTGGACAGGCTTATAGTCTCCCTGCTCTTCTCTTCATCATAATGTGGATTATATTTTTTTAGTCCTTTGAGATCATTGATTTCACTGTGGAATTTTGAAAATGTTTGAAAGCCACTGATGAGGCCTAATTGGCCGAAACTAGCTAGTCTGGCCCAGAAAAAACTTGTACACTTCATGATTTTCAGTTCTGTGCTGAAGTCCTTTCTTCAAAAGGATTACAATTTTCTTTCTCAGAACATTTAACTTCACCACAGCTGGTGTTAAAGGAGTGTGTTGCAGCCGAAAAAGTCTCCCTGTCCTTCATCATAGTGGCGATTATATTTTCTAGTCCTTTGAGATCATTGATTTTACTGTGGAATTTTGAAAATATTTGAGGGTCACTGATAAGGCCTAATTGGCTGAAACTAGCTAGTCTGGTCAAGAAAAATCTTGTACACTCCATGATTTTCAGTTCTGTGATGTAGTCTTTGCTTCCAATGGGTTACCCTTTACTTTTTCAGAACATTTAACTTCACCGCAGCTGGTGTTAAGGGAATAAGTGGCAGCCGTAAAAAGTCTCCCAGTGTAGATTATATTTTCTTGTCCATTGGACTTTTTTGCAGCCCCCGACCATCGGGGCTTGAAGAAATAGATGGGCTGCATGATGCTTCCATGCATAGCTGAAACTGACCCGCACACGTGTACTGGTAAACCACTTAAAGGATCTAAACCTGCCCAGGCAATGCAGTGCGAGTCTGGCCCAGAAAAATCTAGTATACTCCATAGTTTTCAGTTCTATGCTGTAGTCCTTGCTTCCAATGAATTACCCTTTTCTCAGAAAATTATACATGTGCCGTTTACCAGTGCATAGCTCATTCCTTAGCCAGACACTGACAACTGCTATGATTCTTGAATCAGTGGGAGAGAATGACTGTAGAAAATATTTCATGGTCATTCTTCACATAAGACTGTTGCAGAACAGGCAGGTATTTAACACACAGCCTCCTGATCACCAATCAGACTGGCATCCGACTGAACTACCGATGAATTATCCCTTCGCTAGCGGGGATACTGTCGAACCCACTGTCCATTGTCTGCTTGTCTGTAATGTCCCACCATTGCTCCTAGAATATTTAAGCTAGAATCTCTAGACTTTCACAGGTGATAGACAATTGGCTGAGAACTGCAGGAACATATTCAGAATTTTGCTCCCCACCCCCAAGCAAGGGATGGGGCCCAACACTGCTTGAGGGGTCAAAATTCATTTTGCACATAGTCATGTTTGATAATCTAGTCGAAGGTACTGAAAGAGTAGAATATAGTGATGTGAAAATTTAGCTCTGGTCAACAGAGGTTAACCCTTGTTCTGCTGAATATTCCAATATGCCACACCTACTACCGATTATCAACCAATCAGATTACTTAATGCAAATTATTGCAACAAATTCACAATCTGAATGACAAACAATGTAGATCCTGATCAGATGGCTTCTTCAGAAGCCATCTGATCTGGATCTACATTGTTCGAAAGGTAAGGCATATCCGGGCTCAGCAGGACAAGGGTTAAAAAGTAGGATTTTGGGTCTTTTTTGGTTGTTCACAAATTTGCTTATTGTAGGTGTTAGCCTGTGCGCCATCCAATATTGCTGTAGATAACCTAGTGGAAAGACTGGTAAACAGTAAACACAAGGTAGTGAGAATAGGTCATCCAGCCAGAGTCCTACCTCACATACAGAAGTACTCCTTAGATGCTATACTTTCTGCTAGTGATGAGTCAAAGTTGGTGGATGATGTGAGGCGAGACATTGATAATGCTTTGGTAGGTTATATAGCTTACATAACCCATTTAGTACCAGAAACCCCAAAACGGGTACCCTGGCAAACTGCGGAGGCCCAGATCAGATGCCGCAGAATGCGGCGTCTGATCAGGGCCTCCACTGTTTGATAAAAGTTCAGTCTTTTTCCAAATAAATTTTGATGAAAACACAACCTGACACCCCTAAATTTTGAAATGAACTCCTGCTATATAAGGAGGAAGATTCCATTTGGTACTTAAAGGGTTAAAAACATTATCCTAGCATAAAATCGTGTGACCATAGCTGTTTGAAGCTATTCTTGAATGGGGTAGAAGCTGTGTTCAAACAACAAAACCCATGTTCAAATCATGAAATTAATTCACATTCTGTTTGAACATGGGTTTTGAACTTTTTATATCACAAGATTATCTCATCCCATTAACATTTGCTGGGTCACTCGGAAGATATTTGAACACCCAGTCTAGCAGCTTCGTGTTCAGTCAGCTTCCTCGGTACCTGACAAATGTTAATTGTAGGTGTTAAACCATGGGTGATCCCTATTATCAATCCTTATTCGGCTGAACCTTGGCAAACAGTGAAGAAGCCATCTGATAACACTGATCTACACTGTTTGTCATGCAGTTTGTGAATTGAATGAATACATTATGTCAAGTAATTTGATTGACTGATATTCAGTGGTGTAGCTGAAACAATTTATTCAGCAGGATAGGGTTTAAAGTTGATGTCATCATATAAATATATATTTAGCTGAAAGATATTTCAATTTCAAGCCTTTATAAAACAAAATCCCTTGTGATAACCATATAACCATAATTTTTCCAACACCTGAGGTCCTTAACCAGACTTGTTCTAAATCTTGAACAAGTACAATTTTCTATCCGACGATGTGCCTAAAAATAGCTGGATGAGTGGCAAACAATGCAGACTCTAATCTGAGACTGCAGTTTGCGGCATCTCATCTGGATTTACAGTTAATGAGTTTGCTCAGACCTGTCTTTTCGAATACATATGGTAAATACGGGAAACATTTTTTTTGAAGATTCAGGATACTTGTAAACTGACACACTAGGAACCGGATATGTTAGCCCCAGCTGATCTGGGCTTGGAGAAATAGATTGGGGTGCATGGTTCTATGGTGCTTCCATACAGAGCTGAAAAAGACTGAATATTTGAGTACTGGTAAATGGCTCAGAAGGTATATTCTGGCACACCAGACAAGGAAATTCCTTGATTTTACCCTGGGATAGAAATTTACCTTCTGACCCTGGTGTTCCGACCCCAAATCGAATATAATTGCGTGGTTGATAAATGCACTGGTTAATTACAACCTCATACGCGGCGTTGTCATGCGTGACGTCACTAAACATTCCTGTCGTGTCATCACAAAATGGCGGATGGCAGTAACCGAAGTGACAGCAGCATTAAAAATCCGCAATAGAAATGGAAGGTATGCAAGAAAAAGAATCCTATATGTGTGTGAGGGGTGGACAGAAAAATCCGTCCCTCGGGATCACCGTCCGCCATCACTCGGCAAGCCTCATGATGCCGGACAGTGACCCTTGGGACGGATTTTTTCCACCAACCCCTCACACCCATATAAGATTCTTATAAGCCTGCCCAGGCAAAGTGTTGTTAATTGGACCATTCCTTAAACCCTAACAGTTTCTTTGGGCTGAAGGGCTTGAGATGTCATAACATGGCAATGTTGGGTAAAAGTCCGACAAAATCTGAAGCAACATTTCTAAAATGACCTAAATAGTGTTTATGGGGATATCAAACCTCAATACTAATGAACCAAAAAAATTGTCAACAGGTTGTACAGCACACCTGCGGCAAATCTTTTTGAACCCACACAACCCTGTGTTGAGAAGGATTAAAGCTGTGAAGACAACCGCCGATAGAGGAGATCACGGGGTAATCGCTGTGTTTCCGCCGTGTTATACAGGCATAAAATTGATTGCCTGAGTAACCTGTCTAAAACTTCCTCGTAGGTAAATAAGTGAAACTTGGCTGATCCAGGATGTGTACACTGCGTCATTGTGATGGCTTGCAGTGGGATGTAGCGCGGGGTCATGCACGGAAATGCGGCAGAGCAAAACAACTACACCCTGGGGTTGCGTGGGTTCAAAAGAAATTGCAGTAGGAGTACTGTATCAGGTGTGTCCATACCTCTTATAGGTGGAACTAAGATCCACCAATGACAGTGGAAGAAGAAGAAAGATTAAGGAACATCTAAAGTTCTGGAGGAAAGAGTTGAGAGAGAGGTCTAATGCAGCCACTAAGGCCATACTGAAGAGAGCTGATGTCGTCCTGGTAACACTGACCAGTGCCACAGAGGATGGACCAATCAGATTTTTGGAGGAAAATCACTTTGATATGGTGGTCATTGATGAAGTCTCACAGGTTTGTAATTCTTTACTGCCAGACCTCGGATACAATTAAACCTGCATACATTACGATCACATATCCGTGTGATATAGTGCAATTTTTCAAACTTCAAAAAAGCTGATTTTTCTGATGAAAATGTGTGATATTTTTGTTATTTATACTCCAAACATAGGTTTTGGGTGCTTGTTAGAACCGCCTCATTGAGGCGGTTCTAACGAGTACCCACAACCTATGTCTTGGAGAAGAACTAAGGAAAATAATGTATACCCCCGTAAACCCCAGTTTTCTCTATATGAAGTGGAGTTTAGGGTGGTCTTTATTTCATGGTCTTTTTCACGTGATGAATGACCGCTTGCAAGTACAAATAGAAATATTAGCCACATCATCCAACTGATCTGATCCATTCTTCACTTACCTTAATTACCATTAGTAATCAGACACCTCAGCTCTAGATCTTTCCCTTTAATACCTGTTCTAAAATTTGACAATAAACAATTTTTACTCTCCTCATCTCCTTACTATACCAGTTCTTAAATTTGAAAACCTACAATTTGCTGTGCGACATTGTGTCTAAAAATAGCTGGATGAATGGCAAACAGTGTAGACCTTAATGAGATGCTAGTCAGTGAGGCGTTTATAACGAGCACTTACAACATGGTGTCTAAATAAGGAAGCTATCACAAAATTTCATCAGAAAAATAAACGTTTTTGCGCTATGGAAGAGTGAGTGTTTGAGTTTTACCTCCCACCAACAGCTAGGGTCATACGGAGATGGGATCTCTGTTTAAAGACTCATCTGAAAGTCTGGAGAAGCCCGGGATCAATCCTGTGACCCCTGGTTTACAAGGCGAGTAGCGTAACCACTACACCACAGAGGCTTCTACACTATGGAAGAATGCACTGTCACACGGATGTGTTATCTTAATGGATACCTGCTAGAGATGGCCAAATTCTTTTGTGGAGATTAATCATGAAATCTTTCCTAGTCATTCTTAGGGCTGGCTAATCGGAGCTGAAAAGATAATCGATAATCAGTCCTGTCATTGTGATCGATAATCGATTAGTACTCGCTAATTTTTGGGGCATAATTTTACCTGACTGTCTGGCTTTCTGTCTGAGCATGACTCTTACCATATGTTGCACTTAACCATATATATATTGAACAGACACGCCTGAGCAAACAGTGTAGACCCACATGAGACGCCGCAGAATTTGGCGTCTCATCAGGGTCTGCACTGTTTGCCACTCATCCAGCTATTTCAGACATAACTTTGGGTAGTAAATTGTACCCATCAAATAATCGATTAAAAGCAAATCAGAAATGATAATCATTTTTGTGGAATTTATCTATCGATTAATCGATTATATGATTAATGGTGTCAGCCTTAGTCATTCTCTCCCTTCTTCTGATTTAAGAAGGGCAGTTGTCAGTTTCTGGCAAAAGAATACACACCATACTGGTTAACGGCTTACTTATAAACCTGCGAGGGAAAAGTGTGGTTAGGTAAACTGAATGGCTTTATATGATCTAAATAGTGTTGACTGGAATGAAAAGCTTTAAAGGCACAACACAAACAAAGCCCTTGTAAGGTTACTGTATAAAGCTCCAAGGGAAATTCTGGAGCAGATGCCACATGTAATGTCAAGCCTTGTTTGACCTGAAAAATAGGAAAAATTTACCTAAAAAATATGAAAAAAAAAGTTGAAAATGCCGTCTGTAAGGAATGCTAGGTACTTTAAAGGTTATCTCATTTTGTACTGAATAGAATCTTCCACCTTATATATTTAACAGGTCGACCGTGTGGCTTGGTTGCTCATTTGGAAGAGTGTTTGCACGGTATGCTAGAGGCCCTGGGTTCGATTCCCGGTAGAGCCATGTTCTTTTTCCATCCCTTTGACATTTGCTGGCCAATGTGGGGGTAGTGGGTAAAGAACAGGTGCAGCAGTCCATTTCAAAATTTAGTGGTACCAGGTTGAGTTGAATGAATAACTTGATACAAAAATGGTTGAATTTTTTGCAACAGTGAAGGCCCTGATCAGACGGCGCATTCTGCGGCATCTGATCTTGGCCTGCACTGCTTGCCAGTGACCCCGTTTTGGGGTTTCGCATATAAAATGGCTTCAAATATAAATATTGCATGTATTACAGTTCAAGAAGTGCAGTTGTCAGTTTCTGGCGAAAGAATGTGCACTCTACTGGTTAACCACTTGCATATAAGCCTGCCCAGGAAAGTATGGATAGGCAAACTGACTGGCTCAAAAATGACCTAAATAGTGTTGACTGGGCCGTTAAACTCCAATACAAACAAACAAACAAAATGACAGTCTAAAGTAATAGAAATTTGAGGAGTAAAATAATGTTGAGGATTAAAATGGTTCAGAATGTCACACACATGCGTGGATGTTGTGTATCATTCTTATTCTCATTATACAGGCATTAGAAGCAGCATGCTGGATCCCACTTCTTAGAACCAGTAAATGTGTACTGGCTGGGGACCATCATCAGCTGCCACCTACCATACTTTCTAAAGAGTAAGTAATACCCTTATATGTGGCAATTACAATCAACCATCTTTATACCGACATTCGATAAAATAAAAAAAAGGCAACATTTTAATGACAGTTGTAATAGAAGGAATTCCAGTCTTAAGTTGAGACTGACTAATTCAGATAATCAAGTCCCATTATCTCCAACTCCAAAGGACTAGAAGTTTTCATGGCCCTTGCCCATCAGAGATTGGGCTGCATTGTGCTTCCATGCAGAGCTAGAACTGACCGCACATAAGTACTGGTAAACCACTTAGATGGACTAAGCCTTCCCAGAGTGTGGACTCAGATCAGACTGCAAGCCTGCCCAGGCAAAGTGGAGCGGGTTGAACTGTCCATGCTTTCATTGGTTGGCAGGGCTTGAGCTGTCATTTCATCTCAGTGTCGAGTAAAAGTCCCACAACATTGGAAGCAAAGTCTCCAAAATTACCTAAATAGTATTGAAGGGGATGTTAAACCTTGTTTCAAACAAACAAAATATCAGACTGCCTCTCTATGAGCAGTTTGTTCAAGGTTGACACAGTTTGCATGTTTGAAAAGATGTGTCAGAAATGTTTGCAAGAAGACACAGCAGTCAACATTATCAGACAACATTTTCAGATGCAGTTTTTCTTGGCATCTTAACCCTTGTCCTGATGAACCCGGGCATGTCTTATCTTTCAAACAATGTAGATCCAGATCAGATGGCTTCTGAGGAAGCCATCTGATCAGGATCTGCATTGTTTCTCATTCAGATAGTGATTTTGTTGCAATAATTTGCATCCAGTAATCTGATTGTTTGATAATCAGTGGTGGGTGTGGCAAATTTAAATATTCAGCAGGACAAGGGTTAAGCGTTAATCTTATCCTGTTCAACACATCTTCTACCTTTGCAAACAGTGCAGATTTAGGTCAAATGCTTCTGAAGATGCCATCTGATCAGGATCTTCACTGTTTACAATGCAGATTGTGAAATGAATTTATTATATCAAGTAATTTGATTGGTTGATAGTTGGCAATGGGTGTGGCTAAATGAATTTATTTATCAGGTTTAGGGTTAAATAGAAAAACTGGATCTCTCCCAACTCTAAGTTGCCTATTCCATATATTACAGAGCTGCCAAGGAGGGCCTAGAGAGAACCTTGATGGAACGTGTGATTGGTATCCATGGAGACAAAATTGTGAAAATGTTAACAACCCAGTACCGCATGAACCACAAGATTATGCAGTGGTCCTCAGATCAACTGTACCAGTCCAGACTAGTGGCTCATGAGTCAGTAAAGAACCACCTTCTAATGTAGGTTGATTATGGTGGGATAAGGATAATGGATATATTCTCAGGGAGTTTGTGTGCAGGGGATAGGGGGCGGGGATGGGAAACGGTGCATCTCTTTCAGGCCAGCTTAAGTAGCTCAGTCAGTACCTCTGACTATTGATGTGGAAGTCGAGGGTTTCGTTACCTGCCAGGGACATATTGAAAATGTTAACTACCCAGTTCGGCATGAACCACAAGATCATGCAGTGGTCCTCAGATCAGCTGTATCAGACCAGTTTAGTGGCTCATGAGTCAGTAAAGACCCACCTTCTAATGTAGGTTCACTGTGATAGAAGTTTGATGGCTCGAACTTCGATGGTTTGTTTACCATGGAATGAGTCGAACCTGTGCTTGAGTCCCTTGGGAATTACTCGAGATAAGATATAGTCCGGGATAATCAATGGAGATTTTCTTCTATTTTGGAAATGTATGTTGTGTGCACTCAATGAGTACACACAACATACATTTATATTATAGAACACTGAAATAGCCCCCGCCCAACGGTGCTTGAAGAAATAGATGGGCTGCATGATGCTTCCATGCAGAGCTGAAACCGACCTGCACATGAGTACTGGTAAACCGCTTAGAGGATCTAAGCCTGCCTAGGCAATGCGGTGCGAGTTGGCCTGTCCATGCTCATAATCCCTATTGGTTTCATTGGGCAGCAGGGCTTGAGATGTCATTTTATCTCAATGCCAGGTAAAGGTCCCACAGAATTGGAAGCAAAATGACCTTTACAGTGTTGACGGGGACGTTAAACCTCAAATCAAACAAAAAAAAATAGAACACTGAAAAGATATACCGAAATGATCTGCGATTATGCCTCCTGGTGTGGCACTTACAGTAACCCTCTGTGGCTCGAACTACGGTTGTCACGAATACATCTTATGGTTCCAAAGAGGTTGGAGCCATTGAAGTTCGACTGTGTATGGTGAGATAAGGAGAATGGATACATTTTCAGGGAGTGTGTGGTTGAGGTGTGTTTCAGGCTGGCTCTAGTAGCTCAGTCAGTTGCATGTCTGACTAGTGATCTGGAAGTCAAGGGTTCGTTGCTTGCCATGGTCATATTGAAAATGTTAACAAGATTATGCAGTGGTTCTCTGATCAAGTGTATCAGTCCAGGCTGTAAGGGGTGATATAGGGGGTCAATATTCTAATTGATCTAATATAAGCCGGCCTCGGTAGCTCAATCGGAAGCGCATCTGACTTGTGATCAGGAGGGCGGGGGTTCGATACCTGCCGGGGTCGGCAACATTCTTTTGTGGAGATTGATCATCAAATCTTTTCTACGGTCATTCTCTCCCTTTTGCAGATTCAAGAAGGACAGTTGTCAGTTTCTTGGGAAAGAATGTGCACTGTACTGGTTAACCGCTTATGTGTAAGGTTGCCCAGGAAAAGTGTGGATATGTAAACTGACCAGCTTAAAAATGACCTAAATAGTGTTGACTGGGCAGTTGAACTCCAATACCAACAAACAAACAAAATCTAATATATACTGAGAGGCAAAAGTAAGTACACAGGTTACTGAATGCCGATTTGCGTCCCAAAGTCTCATTCTCTACATACATATGTGGCATCTAAAATAAGAACAACCACTTCCGCATAATTTGCAGCATTTTCCATTAAAATTAACTAAAAGATAATGAAATTGCGTCACTTGAAATGGACAGGGGGTCTGATCCAATATTTTGTCTTGAGTAGTTGCCCTTTAAACATGTGTTTCGAATGAGTGTTATTCAATAAATGATTTTTCGTGCAACAGATTCAAAGAAGGGGAACTGATTGGCAAGAATATATCCCATGTTTAAATTAAACACAAGGTAAAGTGCAACATTTTTTGTCAAAGAAAATGTCATTTTCGCCTTTTACGTTCTTCCTTTGAATAAATGCTTTATGTTTCTTTGGGATTTGTATCGGTGATTAACTTTTCTTTGAGCAATTTTAGAGGGATCACTATGGAGTAAGCATAAAAATGCCGAGGAAAACAAAATTTATGCGAAAGTTTCAAATGAATATCTCTTGCACGATTTGAGAAAAAGACTCATTTAATTCACTATGATTTTAATTGAAAGGGAGATAATCCGGAACAGGCAGAGCTTCCAATTGAGTTTGAAGCTGTTTGTTTGGGTTTAATAGCAAAGTAATGATGGCGTCTTATCGAGCAACATTCGTACATGACTTTTGCGGTGTGCATAGATTTGAATGTCATGTACAACACGAGATTTTTTTCGGAAATATTGATTATCAATTAAGGACAATAACTCCATCGTGGATGACTGCAACAGAAAAAGAATTGGAGTTTTAAAAATTTAGATGATTGGGAAAAACGGACATAGGCATAATTTATTACAGACAGCAATACATGATCCAGTATTCCAAATCAAAAACTGTATACTTTTTATTGCCTCTGAGTATATAATACAATGGTACATGTTCTCTGTTGAAAGATATTGTAAGAAGTTCATTTTGCAAAAGCTACTCTTATTTGCTCCCCTGAGCCAAAGGCTCCGGGTGAGCTATTGTGATCGGTCACCGTCTGTCGTCGTTGTTGTTGTCGTCCGTCCACCTGTCCGTCCACAATTTCTTTAAACGAAATCTACTCCTAAACCACTGAGCAGAATTCAACCAAGCTTGGCAGAAATGATCCTTGGGTGGTCCTCTCTCAAATTTGTTCTAAGAATTCCATTCCATGCAGAACTCTGGTTGCCATGGCAACAAAAAGAGGAAAATAAGAAAAAAAATTATTAAAAATCCTCTTGTCTGAAACAAGAAGGCCCAGGTCTTTAATATTTGGTATGAAGCTTTATCTAGTGGACCGCTACCAAGATTGTTCAAATTATAGCCCCGGGGCCAAAAATTGTGGGGCCCACTGATTTAACATAGGCTTACATAGGGAAAACCTTTGAAAATCTTCTTGTCTGAAACCAGAAGGCCCAGGTCTTTGATATTTGGTATGAAGCTTCATCTAGTGGACCTCTATCAGGATTTTCGAATTATAGCCCTGGGGCCAAAAATGGCCCCGGTGCGGGGCCCACTGATTTCACATAGGCTTATAAAGGGAACACCTTTAAAAATCTTCTTGTCTGAAACCAGAAGGCCCAGGTCTTTGATATTTGGCATGAAGCTTCATCTAGTGGACCAAAAATGGCCCTGGGGCAGGGCCCACTGGTTTTACATAGGCTTATATAGGGAAAACCTTTAAAAATCTTATTGTCTGAAACCAGAAGGCCCAGGTCTTTGATATTTGGTATGAGGCGTCATCTAGTGGACCTCTACCAAGATTGTTCAAATTAAAGCCATGGAACCAAAAATGGCCCCGGGGCAGGGCCCACTGATTTTACATAGGGAAAAGCTTTAAATATTTCATTGTCTGAAACCAGAAGGCCCAGGGTTTTGATGTTTGGTATGCAGCTTCATCTAGTGGACCTATACCAAGATTGTTCAAATTATAGCCCCAAAAATGACCCTGGTGCGGGGCCCACTGATTTCACATAGGCTTTATGTGGATGTTGCCCCTGTACCTGTACATTAATCAAAACTCCCATGATTAGCAGGTACAATATCTAATACTGTGGTATTTTTTCTGCTAAAATGCTACTCCATTTTCAGCAAAAATAGAAGCATATTTTGCCATAATAAATGATAGGATGGCCATTTTCCCATCGTTACTCCAAGAAACAAATGTTGTCAATGAATGTTGCGAATATTTACACAAGAGAATTGCCTAGGTGAGGTGAGTCTGACAAATATTCGCAACATTTGTTTCATTTGATTGCAATGTTCTTGAATATTTCCATTAACCCATTTTGTACCGGAAACCGCAAAATGGGTAATTGGCAAACAGTGCAGGCCCTGATCAGATGCCGCAGAATGCGGCATCTGATCAGGGCCTACACTGTTTGCAAAAAATTCAGCCATTCTCCAAATAAATTTGGAAGAAAACAGAACCTTACCCTTCTAGATTTTGAAATGGACTCTGGCTTTATATTAGGAGAAAGATTCCATTTGGTATAAAAAGGATTAATCCATCCTATCCTGAGGAGCTAAGGATTCAATCCATTGAAATTGTCATTACAAGGAGTTTGGTTGTTACATCTATGTTGTTTGTTTGTTTGTATCGGAGTTAATTGACCCAGTCAACACTGTTTAGGTCATTTTTGAGCTGGTCAGTTTACAGATCCACACTTGTCCTGGGCAGGCTTATAACATAAGCGGTTAACCAGTACAGAGCACATTCTTTCACCAGAAACTGACAACTGCCCTTCTTTAATCAGCAGAAGGAAGAGAATGACCATAGAAAAGATTTCATGAGCAATCTGGTCGAAAGAATGTTGACGACCGTGGCAGGTATTGAACCCGCGTCCTCCTGATCATCATTCAGACATGACATAAAATGTTGTATAAATAGGGTTTCCTGTATTCCAGTGACATGCCAGGTGTACAAGTAACGGATGATACAAGTCCACCATTACTACTGATAGATACAGCAGGGTGTGACTTACATGAGCTGGACCTGCCGGAGGAGATATCCAAAGGAAATGAAGGTTGGTTCCATAATTTTGACCCCCTTGAACCTCACTTTTACATATTAAAAAAGGGGTTTACAGAGGTAGACATTCTTTTTCCTATTTCTGCTCAAAAACAGATTGTGGACACTCATTAGAATCACCTCGCCAAGGCGGTTGTAGCGAGTTCCCCCAATCTGTGGTTTGAGCAGAAATATGAGAATATATTAGAATTTTTTTTTCTGAAAATTTTAAATTTTTTGGTGGTAAAATTTTCAACATATTTGAATATAAGTGTTTTCCTCATGTAAAATTTGAAAATTCTTCCTAAATTACCCATAACCCAATCCATGCTGGAAACCCCTCAAGGGTCACCTTGGCAAACAGTGCAAGCCCAGATCAGACGCCACAGAATGCGGCATCTGATCAGGGCCTGCACTATTTGCGAACAGGATTTTCTGTCAAAAATAGAATAAAAACAAAATAAATAGGCTTGACGCCCCTTATATGACAAATGGTCTTGTCCAACATATAGCAATGGAAGAGTCTACTAGCATACAGCCAGTAATATATGGAGAATACCAGGTTTATGTCATTCGATAACAAGTTTATCAGGCAAGGCTTTGAGAATGCTTGTAGAATCGCCAGGCTTGCCAATCAAATGACACGAATCTGGTATCTTTTTATCAGTTTTGTTTAATTTGATGTTTAACATCCCCGTCAACACTATAAAGGTCATTTTGGAGGCGTTGCTTCCAATTTTGTGGGACTTTTACCCGACATTGCGATGAAATGACACCTCAAGCCCTGTTGCCCAATGAAACCAATAGGGTTTATAAGCATGGACGGGCCGACTCGCACCGCATTGCCTGGGCAGGCTTAGATCCTCTAAGCAGTCTACTAGTACTCATGTGAGGGTCGGTTTCAGCTCTGCATGGAAGCATCATGCAGCCCATCTATTTCTTCAAGTCCCGATGGGCGGGGGCTAATCCCTTTGTACACTCATACAGTTTAGCCATTTTTCCAGTAACCAGTTTATAGAAGTGGAATATCATGTTGACCTGATAAAGCTCACTTGTCCTGATATAGCATATCTTTATCGGGTCAGTATGTTGCAATGCAATTAATATAGGGGATAACTGATAAATAGAGAATACCAGATTTGTGTCTTTTGATATCAAGTTTATCAGGCAAGGCATCGAGAACGCGTGTAGAATCGCGAGGCTTGCCGAGAGATTCTACACACCTTCTCGAAGCCGAGCCTGATAAACTTGTTATCAAATGACACAAATCTGGTATTCTATTTATCAGTTTAACCCCTTGTACACTCTTTAAATATGCAATTTACGATAGGTTATCGATAGTCCTCAGTTCTTCCCAACATTCATCGGTCCATATATTTAGTATCATCTGATCGTAATTTTTCCTATGATATTTTTTTTTTTTTTTTTTTTCTCCAGTTTTTCCAGTATTTAAAACATTTTTGCCAATATTTCCAGTAGTATGGGTCATTCCTAAAAGTGCAACGTCACGTTGACCTGATGAAGCTCACTTGTCCTGATATAGCATATCTTTATCAGGTCAGTATGATGCAATGCAATTAATATAGGGGATAACTGATAAATGGATATCCGGAGCTGTGGGAAGAATTAATTCCTCCGTCAGAAACCTATTACCATGCCTATCCTTAAATCCTTAGACTTCGAAAAAAATACATTACGCAAACACGCCTATACAAATACATTGCCACCTTTATCCCCGAAAAAATGCAAATTTTATGATGAAAAATTGTGATATTTTTCTTATTTTTGCTCAAAATATAGTTTGTGGGCACTCGTTAGAACAGCCTCATCGAGGCGGAACCGCCTCATTGAGGTGGTTCTAACGAGTGCCCACAATCTTTATTTTGAGCAGAAATAAGGTATACCCCCGGAAACCCCAATTTTACTATATAAAAACAGGGTTCAAGGGGGTCTAAATTATATAGGCATGTTTTCGTGATGTCATGATACCTGTTTGTGAAAGGAACTTGTTGCATTCATACCTATACATATCAGTGACAATGTACACAGGTATTTCTGTTTGTCTAAGCCATAACATTAATGGTTACCTAGTAAACTCTTCTGGCTGGTCAGATTTAGGTGTCATTCACTGGGCAAATGTTTTATGGGAGACTCAATTAACTATGGACTCAAAAGCAGGTTCAAAACAGACATGTTTTATAAGGCATCAGTGTTGGAGCCGTCAAAGTTTCATAGTGTATGGAAATTGAAAAGGTTTAATCCTTGTCCTGCTGAGCCCGAATATGTCTTATCTTTCAAACAATGTAGATCCAGATCAGATGGCTTCTGAAGAAGCCATCTGATCAGGATCTACATTGTTTGTCATTCAGGTTGTGAATTTTTGCAATAATTTGCATGAAATAATCTGATTGGTTGTTAATTGGTAGTGGGTGTGGCAGATTTAAATTCTCAAAAGGTTTAACATAAAAAGTGTATCTTCTTTTCCTTTCTTAGGTGAAGCAAGCATTGTAGTTTCTCATGTAAACAAGTTGGTAGAGAATGGTCTGAAGCCAAAAGACATAGCTGTGATAGCTCCATATAATCTACAAGTAAGTTGGTTGAATACAGACATACTCCAGTATTTCACATATCTTTAGGACCGGACGCCCCCGCCCATTGGGGCTTGAAGAAATAGATGGGCTGCATGATGCTTCCACGCAGAGCTGAAACCAACCCGCACACGAGTACTGGTAAACCGCTTAGAGGATCTAAGCCTGTCCAGGAACCGCTGTGCGAGGCGGATCGTCCATGTTAATAAACCCTATTGGTTTCATTGGGCGACAGGGCTTGAGATGTCATTTCATCTGAGTGTCGGGTAAAAGTCCCACAAAATTGGAAGCAACGTCTCCAAAATGACCTTTACAGTGTTGACGGGGACGTTAAACCTCAAATCAAACAAACAAACAAATCTTTTGGACCGTTGCCGAGAAAAAAAGTTTCACTGTAACTACAGACTGGGATCAGTATATTATAATAAAGAAGCCTCAGTAGTGTAATGGTTATGCTACTCACCTCATAACCAAGGGGTCTTGGGTTCGATCCTAGGCTTCTCCAGACTTTCGGATGAGTCTTTAAAACAAGGTCCAGTCTCTGGATGCCCGTAGCTGTTGGTGGGATGTAAAACTCGAACACACATACATTCTAATGTCCTAAATAGGATATTGAGAAGGCATATAGGCTTCCAGCTTATTCTGGCTTAAGAGTTGGACAAGGCATGCTGCCAAATTACAATAGCAAAAGTACAGTAAAAATTCCTATTTTAAGACCACCTTTGGGACTGTTCAAAAGTGCCTGTTAAGACCACTTTTGAACAGTCCCAAAGGTGGTCATTGACCATAAGACAAAGCTGTAAGAAAACACAAAGAAAAAATAACTGCATCCTTCTAAATAAGCTTTCTAAACCAGAATTTGTCTTAATTTTAGGTGGTCTTAATAGCGGAATTTCACTATATCTTAAAAGTATTTTTCTATCTTATTCAAAACTGTTGTTAAAATGATGGCAGGGAGGGTTCTTGCTGATAAAACACCGATTGCTGCCAAGTAGATGCTTTTTGCTAAGCTGTTTCAGACTAGACAGAAACTACTTGATATTTGCACACACAAAAAAAAAAAATCACACTGATGGCAACAAATTAGAAATAATCAATGCAGAAACTCTGTGTTAATTTCTAAATATTATCTTTACATGCTTTGTTCTCCCCACATCGTGCCCCTAAGCAATTAAAAATAAACAAATATTCTATATCACTTAAATATTTTTTTCAGTTTACTTTATGCATTTAATCTGCAATATTTAAGTCACTCACCAGGAGTTTAGTTTTCTAACAACAAATTCCATATAGTGCTTTATTCCCAACTTTTCTCGGTCACCATACGGCCATTTTGTTTAATGACATTTATCATTTAGGTCGCGCTTTCTGATTGGCTATTTAAAAATAATACACCTGTATTTTAGATGGTTTATAGTAAACAGGTCATATGATGGTCACGTGACTTTAATGTCTGCGCGAGCGGTTGGCTGCCATTTTTAAAAAAGATAATGTAAATAGATAGGACTTTTTTCAAAGAAGGTATTTTAATAGATACATATTTAAAGAAAAATGATATTTTTATCACATGTGACAACAAGAATGAGTATGAAAAGTGCCTTTTACCGGTTTCTGTCGCATTTTCAACTCCTGTGAGTTACCATGACTGGCCTTAGAAAAATATTCAACCGAACATATTCGCAAAACTTACATCCACCAGCAACAACAGCACGTGAAAATAAAAAGCACGAGCTGAAAAGAATGCACGGTCTGATGAGAATAAGCCATATATGTTGTTTTATGCATGCAGCAACACATAATAAATAGATGAAAAGGATAAAGCCCTAACAAATGAAATTGATTCTTTTATTTCAAACTCACCAGTGAAATCAATGCATATCTGAAACAAGTAAAATTGATATTTTTACACAGTGAAAATGTATGATATTTTCACAGTATATTAAAAATGAAAAAAATGAAAAGTCGCAACAGCAGCCCAGACTACTTTTTCTTTGCCGAAGTCCTGTATAAAATAAAAAGAAAATTTACTATTCTTTATACATCACGTGAACAAGTCCGTGAAATGAACACCCCCATACACCCCACTTTTTATAGAGAAAACTGCTGTTTACAGGGGTAAACATTATTTTTCTTACTTTTACTCCAAGACATAGGTTGTGGGTACTCAATGAGGCGGTTCTAACGAGCACCCACAACCTATGGTTGCAGCATAAATAAGAAAAATATCATGTATTTTCATGCAAAAAGTAGCCATTTTGGAGATGTGAAATGTCGCACGAGTGTGTTATTGTAATGAATACCATCTCATATTTCATCTCGTGTTAAAAACATCAGAAATTTCACTCCTGCTTCCCACTAGTAAATTTCCTGTATTTATTGTTGTCAGGTAGATTTAATCAGGGCCCAGTTGAGCAGTGCACTGCCTGGTGTGGAGGTTAAGACCGTGGATGGGTTCCAGGGTAGGGAAAAGGAGGCAGTAGTCATTTCATTGGTTCGAAGTAATGATAAAGGTGAGAGTGCCATTCTGGGGCCAGTTGTTCAAAGTATCGTTAGCTTAACGAGCTTGTTAGTGGTCAAATTGTTAACTGTTCTAGCAAGTACAATATCAAATATGTTGGTGTTTTTGCTGAAAAAATGTGAGCAGCTTTTGCATTTGCAAAGCTGCTCACATTGTTTCAGCAAAGTATTAGGATATTTGCCATATTAAACGATCAAAGTTTTAACGGTACTTTAGCTAATGACGTCGTTAGTTTTGAACAACTGGCCCCAGATAAGTAAAAAATATGAGTGGTGAAACTTGAAGAAGATGGAATGGAAAAGATTGAAATTGGATGAAATGTTTTCTATTAAGGGGAATGGGAACACCTGGCAGATTTTTCTGCCATTTTTCAAAGGGAGACAACTTTCGGGACTTCCTTTTCCTATTATAAAGACAGTCCTGCTGAAAAAGGGGTCTACTCGTATAGGGAAGAATTTGCTCCGGAGCAAATTCTTTCCTCTAAGAGTTGACCCCTATTGACATGGGAGACAAAAATACTTTTGGAGGAGTTGCCTGCCCTGAAGGTGTTCCCATTCCCCTTAAATATTTTAATTGGAATTAAAAGTACATATAGTGTAGTGTAGATGATTGATTATAACCCATTGTTTTCTAGTGGACTCTCCCATTGCTATATGTTGGACAAGACCATTTGTCATATAAGGGGTGTCAGGCTAATTATTTTCGTTTTTATTAGCTCACATGTCACGTAGTGACAAGGTGAGCTTTTGGGATCACTTTTTGTCCGTCGTCCGTTGTGCGTGCGTCCGTGCATCCGTGCGTGCGTCCGTAAACTTTTCTTCAAACGACATCTCCTCCTAAACCACTGATCGTATTTTGACCAAACTTAACAGGAATGATCCTTAGGTGGTCCCCTTTCAAAGTTGTTCAAATGGTTCCGGTCCGTTGCACATATAGGTCACAGTAGCCAAAAATAGATTTTTTTCACCGCAAACTTAAAAAATCTTCTTCTCTGACACCGCAAGGCCCAGGTCTTTGATATTTGGTATGAAGCTTCATCTAGTGGACCCCTACCAAGATTTTTCAAATTATAGTGCTGGGGCCAAAAATGCCCCCGCACGGGGGCCCTTTGGTTTTACATGGGCTTTTATAGGGAAAATCTTTAAAAATCTTCTTCTCTGAAACCGCAAGGCCCAGGTCTTTGATATTTGGTATTAAGCTTCATCTAGTAGACCCCTACCAAGATTGTTCAAATTATAGTGCTGGAGCTAAAAATGCCCCCGCACGGGGGCCCTTTGGTTTTACATGGGCTTATATAGGGAAAATCTTGAAAAATCTTCTTCTCTGAAACCGCAAGGCCCAGGTCTTTGATATTTGGTATGAAGCTTCATCTAGTGGACCCCTACCAAGATTGTTCAAATTATAGTGCTGGGGCCAAAAATGCCACCGCACGGGGGCCCTTTGGTTTTACATGGGCTTATATAGGGAAAATCTTTATACCCCCGGCATACGAAGTATGCAATGGGGGTATATAGTTTTTGTCTTTTCCGTCTGTCTGTCTGTCTGTCTGTCTGTCTGTCTGTCTGTCTGTCTGTCTTTATACCCCCGGCATACGAAGTATGCAATGGGGGTATATAGTTTTTGTCTTTTCCGTCTGTCTGTCTGTCTGTCTGTCTGTCTGTCCGTAAACAATTATTTTGTGTCAAAGATATCTCAGTAACTGCTTCACATAGAAACTTGAAATTTTGCACACATGATCAGTATGACTACTTGTATTGTGGGAAAGAAAATAAGGGCCAAGGGGTCAGGCCTTTTAGAGTTATTTCCCTTTGTAGTTCTTGCTGTTTAATAGTGTATATTTTTATTTTGTGTCAAAGATTTCTCAATAACTACTGTACATAGAAACTTGAAATTTTGCAAACATGATCAGTATGACTAGTTGTATTGTGGGAAAGAAAATAAGGGCCAAGGGGTCAGGCCTTTTAGAGTTATTTCCCTTTGTAGTTCTTGTTTCAGCTGAGGTGATGGCACTTGCCAATTATTTTGTGTCAAAGATATCTCAGGAACTGCTTCACATAGAAACTTGAAATTTTGCACACATGATAAGTATGACTACTTGTATTGTGGGAAAGAAAATAAGGGCCAAGGGGTCAGGCCTTTTAGAGTTATTTCCCTTTGTAGTTCTTGCTGTTTAATAGTGTATATTTTTATTTTGTGTCAAAGATTTCTCAATAACTACTGTACATAGAAACTTGAAATTTTGCAAACATGATCAGTATGACTAGTTGTATTGTGGGAAAGAAAATAAGGGCCAAGGGGTCAGGCCTTTTAGAGTTATTTCCCTTTGTAGTTCTTGTTTCAGCTGAGGTGATGGCACTTGCCAATTATTTTGTGTCAAAGATATCTCAGGAACTGCTTCACATAGAAACTTGAAATTTTGCACACATGATCAGTATGACTACTTGTATTGTGGGAAAGAAAATAAGGACCAAGGGGTCAGGCCTTTTAGAGTTATTTCCCTTTGTAGTTCTTGCTGTTTAATAGTGTATATTTTTATTTTGTGTCAAAGATTTCTCAATAACTACTGTACATAGAAACTTGAAATTTTGCAAACATGATCAGTATGACTAGTTGTATTGTGGGAAAGAAAATAAGGACCAAGGGGTCAGGCCTTTTAGAGTTATTTCCCTTTGTAGTTCTTGTTTCAGCTGAGGTGATGGCACTGACCAATTATTTTGTGTCAAAGATATCTCAGGAAATGCTTCACATAGAAACTTGAAATTTTGCACACATGATCAGTATGACTACTTGTATTGTGGGAAAGAAAATGAGGGCCAAGGGGTCAGGCCTTTTAGAGTTATTTCCCTTTGTAGTTCTTGCTGTTTAATAGTGTATATTTATGCCCCCAACTTTGAAAAAGTTGGTGGGGCATATTGCTTCTGGTTCGTTCGTCAGTTCGTCTGTTCGTCCGTTCGTCCGTTCGTCCGTCCGTTACGCTTTTGATGCATAGCATAACTAAAGAACCGTGTATGCTAGGGTTTTGAAATTTCATATATGGATTCCTCATGGAAAATTAGCTGACGCATATTTTTTTTCTCGTCCGGATTATGCCCCTTTTAAGAGTTATTGCCCTTTGAAATTTTTTTAATAAAATCTTGTCAGCAAGATATCTCAAAAACTATTGGAGCTAGAGCCTTGAAAGTTGGTGAATATATTGGTGGTGATGAGTAGATGAACTGATTAACTTTTGACGAAATTCCGAAAAATACTTTGTGAGTTATGGCCCTTTGTCATTTTGGTAATTTGTGCCCATTGTAATGTATGCTAAAAGTGATGCATAGCATATCTTTAGAACCGTGTATGCTAGGGTTTTGAAATTTCATATATGGATTCCTCATGGAAAATTAGCTGATGCGTATTTTTTTTCTCGTCCGGATTATGCCCCTTTTAAGAGTAATTGCCCTTTGAAATTTTTTTAATAAAATCTTGTCAGCAAGATATCTCAAAAACTATTGGAGCTAGAGCCTTGAACGTTGGTGATTATATTGGTGGTGATGAGTAGATGAACTGATTAACTTTTGACAAAATTCCCAAAAACACTTTGTGAGTTATGGCCCTTTGTCATTTTGGTAATTTGTGCCCATTGTAATGTATGCTAAAAGTGATGCATAGCATAACTTTAGAACCGTGTATTCTAGGGTTTTGAAATTTCATATATGGATTCCTCATGGAAAATTAGCTGACGCTTATTTTTTTTCTTGTCCGGATTATGCCCCTTTTAAGAGTTATTGCCCTTTGAAAATTTTTTAATAAAATTTTGTCAGCAAGATATCTCAAAAACTATTGGAGCTAGAGCCTTGAAAGTTGGTGAATATGTTGGTGGTGATGAGTAGATGAACTGATTAAATTTTGACGAAATTCCGAAAAATACTTTGTGAGTTATGGCCCTTTGTCATTTTGGTAATTTGTGCCCATTGTAATGTATGCTAAAAGTGATGCATAGCATATCTTTAGAACCGTGTATGCTAGGGTTTTGAAATTTCATATATGGATTCCTCATGGAAAATTAGCTGACGCGTATTTTTTTTCTCGTCTGGATTATGCCCCTTTTAAGAGTTATTGCCCTTTGAAATTTTTTTAATAAAATCTTGTCAGCAAGATATCTCAAAAACTTTTGGAGCTAGAGCCTTGAAAGTTGGTGAATAGATTGGTGGTGATGAGTAGATGAACTGATTAACTTATGACAAAATTCCGAAAAATACTTTGTGAGTTATGGCCCTTCGTCATTTTGGTAATTTGTGAAAAACTTTGTCATCGTTCTAGCGCCTACATTTTTTCACCAATTTCAATATAACTTCACACAAATGTTTCTTATAAAAAAATCTCGAGCGAGTTCGACTTTCAAGGTCATGACCTCAAGGTCAAGGTCACTGTGGCTATTTTTAGAAAAACTTTGTCATCGCTCTAGCGCCTACATTTCTTCACCAATTTCAATATAACTTCACACAAATGTTCCTTATAAAAAAATCTTGAGCGAGTTCGACTTCAAAGTCATGACCTCAAGGTCAAGGTCACTGTGGCTATTTTTAGAAAAACTTTGTCATCGCTCTAGCGCCTACATTTCTTCACCAATTTCAATATAACTTCACACAAATGTTTCTTATGACAATATCTCAGCGAGTTTGACTTTCAAGGTCATGACCTCAAGGTCAAGGTCACTGTGGCTATTTTAAGAAAAACTTTGTCATCACTCTAGCGCCTACATTTCTTCACTGATTTCAATATAACTTCACACAAATGTGCCTTATGACAATATCTTGAGCGAGGTCGACTTTCAAGGTCATAACCTCAAGGTCAAGGTCACTGAGCTATTTTTAGAAAAACTTTGTCATTGCTCTAGCGCCTACATTTCTTCACTGATTTCAATATAACTTCACACAAATGTTCCTTATGACAATATCTCGAGTGTGTTCGACTTTCAGGGTCATGACCTCAAGGTCAAGGTCACTGTAGCTATTTTTAGAAAAAATTTGTCATCGCTCTAGCGCCTACAATTCTTCACCGATTTCAATATAACTTCACACAAATGTTCCTTATGACAATATCTCTAAGGAGTTCACTTTCAAGGTCAAGGTCACTGTGGCTATTTTTAGAAAAACTTTGTCAATGCTCTAGCGCTTACATTTCTTCACCGATTTCAATATAACTTCACACAAATGTTCCTTATGACAATATCTCAAGCCTTTTCAACTTTCAAGGTCAAGGTCACAATGGCTATTTTTAGAAAAACTTTGTCATCGCTCCAGCACCTACATTTCTTCACCGATTTTAATAAAACTTCACACAAATGATCCTTATGACAATACCTCGAAAGAGTTTGACTTTCAAGGTCAAGGTCACTGTGGCTATTTTTAGAAAAACTTTTTCATTGCTCTAGCGCTTACATTTTTTCACCAATTTCAAAATCGATTCACACAAATGTTCCTTATGACAATATCTGTAGCGAGTTCCACTTTCAAGGTCAAGGTCACTGTGGCTATTTTTAGAAAAACTTTGTCAATGCTCTAGCGCTTACATTTCTTCACCAATTTCAATATAACTTCACACAAATGTTCCTTAAGACAATATCTCAAGCGATTTCGACTTTCAAGGTCAAGGTCACTGTGGCTATTTTTAGAAAAACTTTGTCATCCCCCTAGCGACTACATTTCTTCACTGATTTCAATATAACTTCACACAAATGTTCCTTGTGACAATACCTCGATTGAGTTTGACTTTCAAGGTCAAGGTCACTGTGGCTATTTTTAGAAAAACTTTGACATGGCTCTAGCGCTTACATTTCTTCACCGATTTCAGTATAACTTCACACAAATGTTCCTTATGACAATATCTCGAACTATTTCGACTTTCAAGGTCAAGGTCATTGTGGCTATTTTTAGAAAAGATTTGTCATCGCGCTAGTGCCTACATTTATTGATGGATGTTAATAGAACTTCACACAAATGTTTCTTATGGTAATATCTCGAGTTGCTTTGACTTTCAAGGTCATGACCTCAAGGTCAAGGTTTCTATGGCTATTTTTAGAAAACTTTGTCATTGCTCTACCGCCTACATTTATGATTTTAATCTAACTTCACACAAAAGATGCTTATGATAATATCTTGAGCAAGATCTACTTCGCGGCCATGGCCTCAAGTCAATGTCCCTATGACTATTTTTAGAGAAATATTGTCAACACTCTAGAACCTACATTTATGGATGGATTTTTAAACAAACTTTACACAAATGTTGCATATGATAATATCTCAAGCAAGTTGGACTTTTGCCATTTCAGTGTTTTCCACACACGAAGTTGTCTTGTGTGAGGGGATTTGTATCGCATGCGATGCCTTTTTTTTTTTTAATAAAATCTTGTCAGCAAGTCCATATCTTGAGAACTATTAGAGCTTCATTAATCATTCTTGGTACAAACTTGCATCCAGGCATTGCAACTTCAACGCAAGCATCCATATCTGACATTGACCTATATTTCATGGTTCACTGACTTCTTGAATTATTGCGACCACCCTTACTTTCACCATTTCTCGAAAACTATTAAAGCTTTTCAAATTATAATTGGTACAAACTTGCATCTAGGAATTGCAACTGCAACGCAAGCACCCATATTTGACTTTTACCCATATTTCATGGTTCACTGACTTTGTGAATTATTGCGACCACCCTGACTTTCTATCTAATGTAAGAGTCCATTTCTCAAGATCTATTAGAGCTTCATTAATTGTATTTGGTACAAGCTTGCATTTAGGAATTGAAACTTCAATGCAAGTATCCATTTCTAACCTTGACCTACATTTTATGGTTCACTGACTTTGTAAAATAGTGTGACAACCCTAACTTTCACCCTGATGTAAGAGTCTGTTTTTAAGAGTTTCATTGATGATACTTGGTACATGCTTGCAACTAGGAGTGAAATTTTTATGCAGGCATCCATGTTTAACCTTGACCTAGATTTCATGGTTTGGTGACTTTGCTCCCCCACAGGCGCGACATAGCCTTCGGAGGAATTCTTGTTGTTTGTTTTTGAGTCTTTAACAATATTTGTTGAATATTTTGCCATCTAAGGACAAGCAAAGGTTGGGGGCATTGTGTTTTACAAACACCATTTCTAGTTTTATTTTGCGTCAA
The DNA here is from genome assembly GCA_963580285.1 of Lucinisca nassula. Taxonomy (NCBI): domain Eukaryota; kingdom Metazoa; phylum Mollusca; class Bivalvia; order Lucinida; family Lucinidae; genus Lucinisca; species Lucinisca nassula. Next base: position 41,632,322 of record OY757015.1, on the reverse strand, counting down.
AGATTTCTCAATAACTACTGTACATAGAAACTTGAAATTTTGCAAACATGATCAGTATGACTAGTTGTATTGTGGGAAAGAAAATAAGGGCCAAGGGGTCAGGCCTTTTAGAGTTATTTCCCTTTGTAGTTCTTGTTTCAGCTGAGGTGATGGCACTGGCCGGGGGTATACGTGCCCCACTGGGCACTTTTGTCTAGTTAAAAATCTTCTTCTCTGAAACCGCAAGGCCCAGGTCTTTAATATTTGGTATGAAGCTTTATCTAGTGGACCCCTACCAAGTGTGTTCAAATTATAGTGCTGGAGCTAAAAATGCCCCCCACATGGGGGGGCCTTTGGTTTTACATGGGCTTATATAGGGAAAATCCTGAAAAATCTTCTTCTCTGAAACCGCAAGGCCCAGGTCTTTGATATTTGGTATGAAGCTTCATCTAGTGGACCCCTACCAAGATTATTCAAATTATAGTGCTGGGGCCAAAAATGCCCCCGCACCAGGGCCCTTTTGTTTTACATAGGCTTATATAGGGAAAATCTTGAAAAATCTTCTTCTCTGAAACTGCAAGGCCCAGGTCTTTTGATATTTGGTATGAAGCTTCATCTTATGGACCTCTACCAAGATTGTTCAAATTATAGGCCTGGGGCCAAAAATGCCCCCGCTCCAGGGCCCTTTGGTTTTACATAGACGTATATAGGGAAAATCTTGAAAAATCTTCTTCTTTGAAACCACAAGGCTTAGGTCTTTGATATTTGTTATGAAGCTTTAGCTAGTGGACCTCTATAAAGATTGTTCAAATTATAGCCCTGAGACCAAAAATGCCTCCGCCATTTGGCCCTTTGGTTTTACATAGACTTATATAGGGAAAATCTTTAAAAATCATCTTCTCTGAAACACAAGGCTTAGGTCTTTGATATTTGTTATGAAACTTCAGCTAGTGGACCTCTACCAAGATTGTTCAAATTATAGCCCTGGGGCCAAAGATGCCCCTGCTCCGGGGCCCTTTGGTTTAACATAGACTTTTATAGGGAAAATCTTGTTTTACATAGACTTCTATATGCAGGGTAAACCTTTAAAATCTTCTTCTCTGAAACCAGAAAGCCCAGGTCTTTCATATTCGATATGAAGCTTCATCTTGTGGACCTCTACCAAGATTGTTCAAATTATAGCCCTGGGGCCAAAATTGACCCTGCCCGGGGCCCACTTGTTATACATTGGATCAGGTGAGCGAACCAGGGCCCTCTGGGCCCTCTTGAACTGTTTTTGACGGCAAATTCAGTTAGTATTCAGGCCCTGATCAGACACTGCATTCTGAGGCGTCTAATCTGGGCCTGCAGTGTTTGCCATGGTACCTCTTTAGGGGTTTCCCGCATGCAGTGGGATAATTGATGATCATATGCAAAATAATTTGGATCATACTAATTGATTGTGTTAATTATTAATCCATTTTATGATCAGTTGAAAATTATTAATTTTGATTTTACTAATTGATTGTGTTGAGTGTTAAGTAATAATCCATTTTATTAATTGACTATCCTGTATTGATCGGAGGTCATCCGTATTAATACTAGGTCAACCAATATTAACTGAGGTCAAGTAAGGTTAAAAAAATCAATAATCATGTTTTTTTAATTGTGTATTATATTAATAAAAATATTCTGCCCTTACCCATTCTGAAATATAACGAGCTCATAGTTTACAACTGATGCAAGAAATATGCTATCCCACAAACTGTTAAACTTTTAAGGGGAATGGGGACACCTTTAGGGGCAGCATCCCCTGCAAAAGTGTTTTTGTCTCCCATGTCAATAGGGGCCAACTCTTAAAGGAAAGAATTTGCTCCCCAGGAGTAAATTATTTCCTTAAAGAGTAGACCCCTTTTTCGGTGGGACACGACTTATAGAAAAGCGAACAGGAAGTCCCAAAAGTTGTCTCCCTCTGAAAAATGGCAGAAAAATCTGCCAGGTGTTCCCATTCCCCTTAAGTAATGTAAAACTTTGATGGCCCGAACACCGATGGCTGAGTCGAACCCATTCTCGAGTCCCTTGAAGTTTCAGTCTATAAGCCTGCCCGGGAAAAGGTGGTTAGGTAACATAGCTCGATATGACCCAAATAGTTTTGGTACACTGGGCAAAAAAAAAAATCCAAACAACAACCAAATCTTTCCATGATAAATTCGCCATAAATACAAAAAAAACAACAGTGAATGGAACACAAATGGTTGAATGCGTACCTAAGAAATTCATCTAATAGCTGCAGATAGCAAATTTTTAGTGATAGTTAGGCAGATGCTGTCTTAGTTTGTCATGCAAGTGTAGGTTGTATGTACATGTAATCATTAGACCTCATCAAGGTGATGAAGTGATTATAAAGAGCACAAACAACATACTCCAGTCGAGCTTTGATGGCTCGAACACCTTTGGGACCACGAAATTCTGTTCGAGCCAAGGGTACTTCAAGCCACTGAGGTTTACTGCCAGGAGGCGTAAAGGGGATAGTTTGGGATTTCTTTTCGGTGTCCTATAATATAAATGTATGATGCATGTACACATTAGAATCGCCTCATTGAGGCAATTCTAATGAGTACACACAGCATACATTGCAAGATAAGGAATGGAAATAGCCTAAATTTTTCCCCTACTATTTCTTATGTAGCGAAATTTCCTAGGGACTCAAGAAAGGGTTTGACTCAGCCATGGTAACCGAGCCAGCAGTGTTCGAGCCATTGAAAGTCTACTGTATAATCCAAAAAAGATATCAATAAATTATTCCTATTATACGTCCTGACATGGTGTTTTGAGTGACCATCCCATGAAGAAGTCAATGAACTGAAACCCCCCTCAAACTCCACTTTATATGAGAAAACTGGGGTTTACTGGGGTACCCACAACCTATGTTTGCAATATAAATAGGAAAAATAGCAAGGATTTCCATGAGCGATCACCAATCCATACAGGATAGTCAATTAATAATGTATTCTTATTGAGGCTGGCACGATTAATCGGATAACCGATAAGTCAATCAATAAATTCCTGAAAAATGATTATCATACTGATTTGCTTGCAATCGATTATTTGATAAGTACAATTTACTACCCAAAGTTGCGCCTAAAACAGCTGTATGAGTGGCAAACAGTGCAGACCCAGATGAGACGCCACATTCTGTGGCGTCTCATCTTGGTCTACACTGTTTGCTCAGGCCTGTCTGTTCAAATACATATGGCAAAGTACAGTATATGGTACGAGTCATGCTCAGACAGAACGCCAGACAGGTAAAATTATGACCAAATCTTCAGTGATCACCAATCGATTATCGATCGCAATTCACAAGAATGATAACCGATTATCTTTTCAGCTCTGATTAGCCAGCCCTAATTCTTATACTATGAGGTTAAACTGGTCTCCCCAAACAATAAATGCGTATCATAGATATGGCTTATATATTACTAGGTGAGGTTGGTTTCCTGTCTGAGAAGCGTCGTATCAACGTAGCTGTGACTCGAGCAAGAAGACACCTGGCTGTGATTGGAGATAGCGAGACTGTGTCACACGATCAGTTCCTGAAGTCATTAATAGAATACTTACATAAAGAGGGAGAAGTTCGGTCTGCCCAGGAATTTGTCAATGGTAGGTTTTATAGGTCTAGCATTCCATATACATATCCGTGTGATATAGGGCATTCATTTATATATCCAGACAATTATTTTTCTGAAAATTTGTTATATGTCCATACCTGTGATAATTTTTTTAACTGTATGAGGGAAATTTGCCATTTTGGTGAGGGAGATGTAAAGAATATATAGGGAAATTCTCAGTTCAAATCATGGAGACTCCAAATTTTTACTGCAATTTGGACAAGAATTAGCATCAAAATGAAGGAATCTCCCTCCTGATGAGGGAGGTACGTATGTCCAAACAAAGGTTGTGGGTGCTTTTTAGAACAGCCTCATTAAGGTGGTTCTGATGTGTACCCACAAACTATGTATTGAAGCAGAATAAAGAAAAATGATGTATTTAACAAATGAATGTAATTTATTTAACCTTCATTGAAGATTAAAGAACATTGGGTCACGAGCTGCAAGTAAGTGAACCAGGGTTCACTTAAACTTTGCTCATGACCGGATGTTAAATAAATTATCTATATTGCTTATTAGGGCCCCGCACTGAAAGTGTGGGTGCCCTATAGTAATCACTCTGTCCGTCCGTCTGTCTGTCCGTCTGTCCGTCCACAAATTTTTTTATCCTCCATAACTTTCTTATTCCTGGATGGATTTAAATATTACTTGGCAGAAATGTTAACCATAATGTGATGGAGTGTTGCGCGCAAGACTCAGGTCCGTACCTCAAAGGTCAAGGTCATACTTAGAGGTTAAAGGTCAAAAAAGGGTCTTTCCTGTGTCCAATTAATAACTTTGTTATTATTATTCCTGGATGGCAGAAATGTTAACCATAATGTGATGGAGTGTTGCGCGCAAGACTAAGGTCCGTACCTCAAAGGTCAAGGTCATACTTAGAGGTTAAAGGTCAAAAAAGGGTCTTTCCTGTGTCCAATTAATAACTTTGTTATTATTCCTGGATGGATTTAAATATTACTTGGCAGAAATGTTAACCATAATGTGGCCCGCACTGAAAGTGTGGGTGCCCTATAGTAATCACTCTGTCCGTCCGTCTGTCTGTCTGTCTGTCTGTCCGTCCATAAATTTTTTTATCCTCCATAACTTTCTTATTAGGGCCCCGCACTGAAAGTGTGGGTGCCCTATAGTAATCACTCTGTCCGTCCGTCTGTCTGTCCGTCCACAAATTTTTTCCTACTCCTCTGATAGCGCTGCCGGGGCCCTAGTCAGTTTCACTGACAGCTCTAGTATTTACATTATTTCCCACTCATCATTTGACGAAAAAATCTTGTTTAACTCATTGTATGCGGGAAACCCCTAAAAGGGTTCCTTGGCAAACACAGCAGGCCCAGATCAGAGGCCACAAAATGCAGCGTCTGATCAGGGCCTGCACTATTTGCTAACAGAATTTTCTGTCAAAAATTGAATAACAAGAAAAAAAATAGGCCTGACACGCCTTATATGACAAATGGACTTTTCCAACATATAGCAATGGAAGAGTCCACTAGCATACAATTGGTTAAGGGCTAAAATGAGAGGAGAAAACAATTGCACCCAGTTTTCCTATTTACAGCAGAATAGTGTCTTGATGCCATAACATCGCCATCGTCCAATTATATTGAAAAGAACCATTATTTATTTTGACATCACTGACATTGCATGGGTCAATGTATCATTGACGTATGAACATGGCTGCCAAATAGTTAACTGTAGGGGTTTTCTGTAAATGCACTGAGAATGTAAATATACTTGTGTAAACCCCAATTTTCTCAATAAAGTTTGGTTTATAGGGGTGTTTATTACATACACTTGCTAACATGAGACATCGTAGTTGTAATATAAGAATCTTATATGGTTGTGAGGGGTGGATTGAAAAATCGGTCCCGAGGGACACTGTCCGGCATCACAAGGCTTGCCGAGTGATGCCGGACAGTAATCCAGAGGGACGGATTTTTCTATCCACCCCTCACACCCATATTGGATTCTTTTTCTTGCATATCTTCCATTTCTATTGCGAATTTTTAATGCTGCTGTCACTTCAGTTACCGACGTCTGCCATTTTGTGATGACACAACAGGAATGTTTAGTGACGTCACGCAGGACGACCCCGCGCATGAGATTGTAAACAACCAGTGCATTTATCAAACACGCGATTATATTCGATTTGGGGTTGGAACACCAGGGTCAGAACATAAATTTCTATCCCAGGGTAAAATCACGGATTTCCTTGTCTGGTATGCAAGAAATGTTCTCCAGACTTTGGGATGAGTCTTTAAACCTAGGTCCCGTCTCCGTATGACCTTAGCTGTTGGTGAGGTGTAAAACTCAGACACTCAGATAGTTGTAACATGTAAGGAAAAGTATACAAAAGAAAGGGAGACTACCTGGAATTGAATAGTTGCCTCCATATGGGCCAGCTTGAGAACATTACAACATAGGCCACCAGCAGTCTCAAGGGGGCCTGGGCTCGCATTTAAAAAAAAATAGCCACAAGGGTTCATATTTGATTAAAAAACACAGGTATCTTTGGTGAATATGGTATCAACTTCTAGACTTAAAGCTACACACATGTGACATAGTGCGTTCTTTCATATCTCCAAAATGGCTACTTTTTCTATGAAGATTTTTGTAATGTTCTTTATTTATACTACAATCATAGGTTATGGGTGCTCATTAGAAGTGCCTAATGAGTACCCACCACCTATATCTTGGAGCAGAAATAAGCCAAATAATGTTTATAATGTATTTCTATACAGTATATTTGTTTATCATATGACGTCGCGTCTGAGAGTGTAATAACGCCATGTAATATTTTCGATAATCCACTAGTGGATTAAATATGCAAATTAGGTAGATACGTCCCGTAACGTTACATGTACGACGTCCTTAACGACGTCGCGTTTACTAATATCGGAATATTGAATTTTTTGTAACCAATCGTGAATAAAATGCGTTTTAAATGTCATATGATAAATAGAATCTTGCATTCGTGCTCATGTATTATTGAATTTATTAAACTCTGAGGAAAAAGGATAAAATGCTCGGCAAAGCCTCGCATTTTATCCATTTTCCTCAACTCGTTTAATAAATTCAATAATACATGAACACTCATGTAAGATCCTCTATATATAAAATGGGGTTTAGAGAGGTGTTCATTTCATGCACTTGTTAACCTGATGTGTTATTGATGAATATTGTCCTTTGTTGGGATCTCCAAGGCCATGAGATTATAAGAATCTTATATGGGTGTGAGGGGTGGATTGAAAAATCTGTCCCAAGGGTCACTGTCCAGCATCACAAGGCTTGCCGAGTGATGCCGGACAGTGATCTCGAGGGGGCGGATTTTTCTATCCACCCCTCACACCCATATTGGATTCTTTTTCTTGCATACCTTCCATTTCTTAGCACGGATTTTTAATGCTGCTGTCAATTCAGTTACAGTGGTCCGCCATTTTGTGATGACACGACAGGAATGTTTAGTGACGTCACGCATGACGACGCCGCGCATGAGGTTGTAATCAACCAGTGCATTTATCAAAATCCCGGTGTCCAAACATGCTCCACTGGCATCATTTGCAGGGATGACTGCCACAAAGTGCACCGTCCTTCGGATCGGGACGTTAGCTGGAGGCCCCCTGTGCAGGGAGAACCATCCCCTGCGCAGGTAAAAGATCCCTACCGTAATAATTACTGTGTAGGCTTTCATCCTGCAAACCTGGAGTGTATGTAATGTACACCTGCACGTAATCCTCGGGTGTTGCAGTATATATAGCAAGAAAAAAAAAAGAAAGGAACTACTTTATGTACAAGATACAAGATACCGCTTTTGCAGTGAAATCGTTATAATCAAACGCAGGAAAGTTTCAGTCACTGCGACATTATTCATGATATTGCAATGGCGTCTGGAAAATTATCAACAGACGTCCAGAATGCATTGCGTTTGAGTCGGATGCAACACTGAAACAAAAGAAAACATGGATATGACCATTGAATAGGATGTATGTTTGGCTTTGTTTAATCTCACAATGACCTAAATAGTGTTGACTGGGCCGTTAAATTCTAATGCAAACAAAATCTAATGACAGTACAGCATTGTTTATAAATAATGTTGATAATTTCATACGACAGTTGAATTTCAGTTATGGTTTGAACACTATTTTTTGTACCATAAAGATCAAAGCACTGACAGCACTGAGTGTAGGCTCGGGAAATTATACTGAACTGCGACTCTGACTGTTTTGTTTAACCCTTAAATTCCAGGGGCCTGGGGCCAGTTGTTCAAAACTAACGACGTCGTTAGTTAACGTATCTTTAAATCTTTGATCATTTAATATGGCAAATATGCTAATATTTTTGCTGAAAAAATGTGAGCAGCTTTTGCATCCGCAAAAGCTGCTCACATTTTTTTCAGCAAAAATACCAAAATTTACGATATTGTACTTGCTAGAACAGTTAATAATATGACCACTAACGAGCTCGTTAAGCTAAAGATGCTTTGAACAACTGGACCCAGTTGTTTAGTTAACGTATCGTTAAAACTTTGATCATTTATTATGGCAAATATGCTAATATTTTTACTGAAAAAATGTGAGCAGCTTTTGCAGATGCAAAAGCTGCTCACATTTTTTCAGCAAAAATAACAAAATTTTCGATATTGTACTTGCTAGAACAATTAACAATATGACCACTAACGAGCTCGTTAAGCTAACGATGCTTTGAACAACTGGCCCCAGTATTTTAAGCAAACAGTGTAGCCCTCGATCAGATGCCACATGATGTGGCATCTGATCTGGGTCTACACTGTTTGCCGATGACCCAGTACATCAGCCCTGTCCAGATTTTACTTATAACACAGCGCTCTGATGTCACAGGGAGAAGAGTAACACTACTATAAATAACCGCTACTTGGATTTTGTTCATGGTCAGAAACAGTCATGTGGACAATAGCAGGCAGGATGCTTCTGTATTTAGTTACTTTGACCCAGTTAGGGATTAGGTAATGTGTGAGCAACAGAGGAAATAAAAATGTCAGGTTATTTGGCATAATGGGGGTGATTTTGGGCTGTTGTTTTGATCCTGAAAAAATAATGGTATGCTGTGTGCACTCATTAGAATCGCCATATATAACTCCTGATATCAGTATATTATGGTAGCGTACATTGTGTGCACTCACTAGGATCAGTTCATTCTGATATCAATATATTATGGAAATGTATGTTGTGTGCTAGAATCAGCTAAATAAAGGGATGCTAATAAATGCACTCAACAAACATCATAAGAATCCCTTAAATGAGTCAATTTTAATGAATGCACACAACATACATTTCATTAAGGTGTGAGTCAACAAGTTCTGCAATGGAAGGTCATGCGCTTTTCTCCGGGTCCTCCAGTTTTGGCCCACATATAACTGGAATAATCTTGAAAGGGCTGTAAAACTAAAACCCCCAAAAAATAAAAATCATTAAGGTGATTCTAATGAGTGCATTAACATAATATAAATTCCGTAATATATTTATATCAGTAGTTTTGGGGTAAAATACTGGAGGGGTTGCATACAATATGGATCGGCCATGGATGTTTCAGTCAGTGAAGTTACTCTGAATTTGATATTAATTTGTTTCAGCTAACACATTTTTGAGGTGTATCTTATATATTTAGATGGGTCAGTTTTCCAGTCAGTTACAAGGCCAGATCATTTGGATGACCTCCTGTCTTCCTCAAGAACAAAACCTGATAAAGGAGCAAGACCGAAGGTTTCCAAACAGATGAAGAAAAAGGAGGTCAGAAAAGCCACAGAATCCAACAAGGATGACAGAGCTAAAGCCATAGAAAGGTATTTATTTTAGAAATGAACATGAGTTTAACATGTATTTTAATGCCCCCGCCATTCGAAGAATGGTGGAAGGGCATATAGCATTGCCCCTGTCCGTCCATCCATCCGCTCGTTCGTCCGAACTAGCGGATGGACGGTCGGACAGGGGCAATGTCCGTCCGTCCGAAACTTAAACGCAGTCAATAACTTTCTTATTTCTAGATGGATTTTGAAATTATTTTAGAAATGTTAACCATCATGAGACAATGTGTCACATGCAAAACCCAGGTCCGTACCTCCAAGGTCAAGGTCATACTTAGAGGTCAAAAGTAAAAAAAGGGTCTGAAACTTAAACGCAGTCAATAACTTTTATTTCTTGAAGGATTTTGAAATTACTTTGTATAAATGTTAATCATCATAAGTGGATGTGTCACATGCAAAACCCAGGTCCGTACCTCCAAGGTCAAGGTCATACTTAGAGGTCAAAGGTCAAAAAAAGGGTCCGAACCTTAAACACAGTTAATAACTTTCTTATTTCTGGATGGATTTTGAAATTACTTAGCAGAAATGTTGGCCATCATAACACAATCTGCCTCACACAAAACCAAGGTCCTTACCTCCAAGGTCAAGGTCATTTATTAGAGGTCAAATAAGAAAAAAAGGTCCAAAACTTAAACACCGTCAGTAACTTTCTATGGATTAATAAGAACATAGACATATTTTCAGGCCGGGGCATCTGTGTCCTGTGGATGCATTTCTAGTTTGAAGTATGCAAAGTAAGTAAAACTCAAACTTTGCTTGTGACCCCATTAGGATAACACACCCATGCGCCATAGTGCATTTTTTTCACATCTCCAAAATGGCTACTTTTCTTATGAAAATCATTGATATTTTTATGTCCCTGATAGCGATAGCGGGGATATATTGTTTTTGCCCTGTCTGTTTGTTGGTTTGTTTGTTGGTTTGTATGTGGACAACTTTAACCTTGGTCATAACTTTTGAACCGTTGGAGATAGAGTATTCATATTTGGCATGAACGTTCCTTGTGACAAGAGCTTCACATTCGTGCAAAAAATTTGACCTTGACCATTGACCTACTTAAAAGAAAAACAATAACATTGGTCATAACTTCTGAACCACTTGAGATACAGCCTTCATATTTGGCATGTATGTTCCTTGTGACAAAAGCTTTACATCCATGCAAAAAATTTTGACCTGTGACCTTGACCTTGACCTTTGACCTAGTTAAAATAAAAAAAATACATTTTGGTCATAACTTTTGAACCAATTGAGATACAGCCTTAATATTTTGCATGTTTGTTCCTTGTGACAAGAGCTTTACATTCACACAAAAAGTTTTTTGGAGATGGAGTATTCATATTAGGCATGAACGTTCCTTGTGACAAGAGCTTCACATTCATGCAAAAAAAAATTGACCTGTGATCTTGACCTTTGACTTACTTAAAAGAAAAAAATATCATTGGTCATAACTTTTGAACCGCTTGAGATACAGCCTTCATATTTGGCATGTATGTCCTTGTGACAAAAGCTGTACATTCATGCAAAAAATTTTGACCTGTGACCTTGACCTAATTAAAATAAAAAAATAGCATTTTGGTCATAACTTTTGAACCATTTGAGATACAGCCTTAATATTTTGCATGTAGGTTACTTGTGACAAGAGCTTTACATTCACACAAAAATTTTTGACCTGTGACCTTGACCTTTGACCTACATAAAAGAAAAGGTTAACATTGGTCATAACTTTTTGAACCGTTTGAGATACAGCCTTCATATTTGGCATGTAGGTTCCTTGTAACAAGAACTTTACATTCATGCAAAACTTTTTGACCTGTGACCTTGACCTTTGACCTACTTAAAAGAAAAAAATTAACATTTGGTCATAACTTTCGAACTGTTTGGGATAGAGCCTTCATATTTGGCATGTAGGTTCCTTGTGATAAGAGCGTTATATTCATGCAAATTTTTTTGACCATGACCTTGATCTACTTAAAAGAACAAATAAAATTGATCATAACTTTTGAATCATTTAAGATAGAGCCTTCATATTTGGCATGTGGTTTCCTTGTGACAAGAGCTTTACATTCATGCAAAAATTGTTTGACCTGTGACCTTGACCTACTTTAAAGAAAAAATATAATTGTTCATAACTTTTGAACAGTTTAAGATAGAGCCTTCATATTTGGCATGTAAGTTCCTTGTGCCAAGGGCTTCCCACTCAAACCAAAAATCTTGACCTGTGACCTTGACTTTGAACTGTGACCAACTTTGAAAAAAAATGACAATGCTCGGGGACATGTTCGGGTTTCACAAACACTTCTTGTTCCTATTTCCTCTGCAATCATAGGTTTTGAGTGCTCGTTAGAACCGCCTCATTGAGGCGGTTCTAAGGAGTACCCACAACCTATGTCTTGGAGCAGAAATAAGAACAATAATGTATACCCCATAAACCCCAGTTTTCTCTATATAAAGTTGGGTTTAGGGGTGGGGGTTGGGGGGGGGGTGTCATTTCACAGACTTGTTCACGTGATGCAGTTTTGTTCATACTTTAATGAATGTTGAACAAATTTTCTTTTTTTATATTATTTTCTGCCCATTTTCTGACAAAAAAATATGGTTGCAGGACTAAAATTGAAATTATTCTCCATCCATTATCTGACCAAAAAAAATCTGGTTTGAGAGCTTATAATTTTAGAAACAGGAAAAGAATTGCAGTTAGTTTTCCTATTAACAAAGGAACAGCTTCGCTGACGTGATAACCACGTTTTTCCAGTTGTATTGGAGAGGAGAGTGGACTAATCTGCAAATCCCACTCCACTTTATACAGAGAAAATTTTGGCCATTTTTCCGGTTGTCCGGTTCATTCAAAAAGTGCAATGTCACGTTGACGTGATAAAGCTTACTTGTCCTGAGATAGCATATCTTTATCAGGCGACGGTGTTACAATGCTTTATATATCAAGGGTAACTGATAAACGTGCATATACTAGTCCTGTCATGAGATTTTCAACCTGCTAAGACACAAACCAGCCTGCTCAGCTACACAGACTAGCAAGAGTCTTAAAATTTAAGGGGAATGGATACACACTCAGGGGAGGCAACTTCTGCAAAAGTATTTTTTGTCTATCATGTCAATAGGGGTCAACTCTTATTGGAAAGAATTTGCTCCTGAGGAGCAAATTCTTTACTTTAAGAGTTGACCCCTTTTCAATGGGACAGAGTTTATAGAAAAATGCAGAGGAAGTTCCGAAAGTTGTCTCCCTTTGAAAAACGGCTGCAAGTTCTACCAGGTGTATCCATTCCCCTAATGATATGGGCCCCGTCAAGCGATTTTGGTACTTATCGCCTATGCGAGCAGCGAAGGTTCAGGCAAGCCTGCGCATCCGTGCAGTCTCTCCAGAACCTTCGCTGCTCGCTCATACAAGCAGTGAATCAAGAGGAGCCTTCAGACAGAAAGCCATAACCCTGGCACCCCTGAATGGCTGGGCATGCGCAGTTAAAATTTGTCATGACGGAATGCTCAAAGACACAAATTCGCTTGGCGGGGCTCATATAGAAACTAGAGGCATTATATCATCTAAGCTGTGGACACTATGGTGCTGTTCAGGCTGCGCAGATGCACAGACTAATCTGCACTGCCATTGTTTGCAAAATGGCAAAAACAAGTTCTTTCCTCACATGGCTCACATGATTTTGTTCAAGAAATGTGTATTCCGAGCTCAGTCGGAAGCGCGTCTGACTGATGAACAGGATGATGCGGGTTCGATACCTGCCGGGGTTGTCAACATTCTTTCGTGGAGATTGATCATGAAATTTTTTCTATGGCTGTACTCTCCCTTCTGCTGATTCAAGAAGGGCAGTTGTCAGTTTTCTGGGAAAGAATGTACACTGTACTGGTCAACTGCTTACGTATAAGCCTGCCCAGGAAAAGTGTGGATAGGTAAACTGATTGGCTCAAAAATGACCTAAAATAGTGTTGACTGGGCCATTAAACTCCAATACAAACAAACAAACAAAATCAAGAAATGTGTTTCTTCTTTGTATTATCAGATCAGAAGTTACTAAGAACAGATTGGAGGAGTTACAAATGGAACTGGATGAGTTTGTAGCCAATGAGGAATCAGATCTGCTGATATTTCCAAGCACATTGACATCACATGACAGGTTCCTGATACATGAGGTACAGTAACTTTACCATTGCCTAGACATTTCTGTATCATGTGGCCTTCCTTTCTTTCTTTTCTTTCTACTGATACTGTGCTTGGTCATATTTGACAATTACTCACAGGTGTATGTTACATACACGCCAGGTTTGCAGGATGAAAGCCTACACAGTAATCATGTAATTACAGTAGGGATCTTTAAACTGCACAGGGAACGGTTCTCCCTGCACAGCGGACCTCCAGTTGGAGTACTGATCTGAAGGACAGTGCACTTTTGGTCATTCATTCTTTTAAATGATGCCAGTGGAGCATGCTATGACACCGCAAATTGTTACCGCGGCTGGGAAATGAACCAGGGGCCTCTAGCATCATAGGCAAGTGAACTAACCACTGAGCTACATGTACCATGCCTAGTGGTTAAGGGAGCTGACCTTTAAATATTAGGTCTATCACTGCTATGGGTTCAAACCTTGCTTTGAGATGCCAAATTCTGCAATGGAAAGTCAGGTGTTCTATCTCCAGGTACTCCAGACTAGAGTCGCCAGTTTTACCCAGTATAAGTGAAATAATCTTTTAAAGACCATAAAACACAAATAAAAAATATACCCATATAGTCATCACTAGCTACAGTGCAAGGTGCAGTTTACCTAAGCAGTTTTTGCTGTAAGATTATTATGTTCCTGGTAGCGATAGCGGGGTACATATTGTTTTTGCCTTGTCTGTTTTGTTTGTTGGTTGGACAACTTTAACATTGGTCATAACTTTTATAATATTTGAGATAGAGCTTTCATATTGGGCATGTAGGTTCCTTGTGACAAAGGCTTCCTGCTCATACAAAATACTTGATATGTGACCTTGACCAACTTTGAAAAAAAATGACCTTGACCGGGGACATATTGGTGTTTCACAAACACATCTAGTTTGCCTATAGTAAACTTGGTTGTTATTTCTTCAAGGACTTCAGACTGTACAAGCAGATCTTTATTAGGAGCCTATTCAATATACACCTCCACCTCATTTTAACACGGAATGCGTTTAAAGACAGAAGATGGTAAATCTTTGCAGTTGCATGAACTGAAACTGTGATAATGTTGAAATAGCTGCTAATCATGTATATTATTTTCATTCTACAGCTTGCAGAAAAGATGGGCCTTGCACACATTAGTAAAGGTTCTGACAATGAAAGACACATTGAAGTTTCTAAGCCAGGAAGTAGTATAAGTCAGAGCAACCAAATGGAGGCTGAGTCTCATTCAGGAATGAGCCAATCAGAACATGTGTCTCAGAGGATTCCAAGCCAATCAGAAAAGCTGTCTCAAGCAAAGGATGCTAAACAGTTACAAACCAGACATAGAGAGAAAACTGCTGATAGTAAAATTCATGAAAATTTAGAAGCAGATACTATCACAGAAGATCAACAGAAAGATCCTGGAAAGGTTTCTTGTAAATGGTGTAACAAAGACATTATTAGGGCAAATGTTCAGCTGCATGAATTAGGCTGTCCCAAAAATCCTCATAAAAAGCAAAAACCATGTTCTGCATCATCAAAAAAGCAGGAGACTGTGTCAAAATCTTCTGCCCCAAGACGGTTTGACAAAGAACTGGCAAAGAAAGTAAATAACGTTGAGGGTGATGATATTGATGCTTTGATAGCAACAGTGCAAAAGATGGATAACTCCTGTTGTTTCAAGAAGTGCAAAACAAGTGTTCAGACCTTGTGTAACGTGTGCAACTTTTGTCAGGGCAGATACTGCATGTCACATCATATGCCAGAGATCCATGGATGTGGGGACGCTGCCAGGGCAGATGCCAGGGCTAAAATAAGTAAGGAAGGAGTCTTGTACAGGGGCAGTGGGGTCCCTAACAAGAAACCAGATGCTGCCAAGAAAGCTCATCTGCAGAAAAAACTGGACCACAAACTCGGTGAAATGTCTTCTAAAAGAAAAATAAAGCAGAAAAAATGATAAAAAAGAAAGAAAACATATGAGCCTTGCTTAACAAGTTAATGTACTGGCAGCACTGGTGGGTCAATTACAGTCAAACTTTGGTAGCTCAAATCCCTTTGGGGCCATGAAAATTGGTTCGAGACGGTGGTAGTTCGAGCCATGGAGGGTTACTATTAGTGTCATTCGAGGGTGCATAATGGTGATAATTTTGGGATATCATTCTTTTTAGCTCACCGTCACGTAGTGACGAGGTGAGCTTTTGGGATCACTTTTCGTCCGTCGTGCGTCCGTCCGTCCGTGCGTGCGTGCGTCCGTAAACAATTCTTTAAACGACATCTCCTCCTAAACCACTGATCGGATTTTGACCAAACTACACAGGAATGATCCTTAGGTGGTCCCCTTTCAAAGTTGTTCAAATGGTTCTGGTCCGTTGCACATCTAGGTCATAGGAGCCAAAAAGAGATTTTTTTCACCAAAAACTTAAAAACTCTTCTTCTCTGAAACCACAAGGCCCAGGTCTTTGATATTTGGTATGAAGCTTCATCTGGTGGACCCCTACCAAGATTGTTCAAATTATAGTGCTGGGGCCAAAAATGCCCCCGCTCCGGGGCCCTTTGGTTTTACATGGGCTTATATAGGGTAAATCTTTAAAAATCTTCTTCTCTGAAACCCCAAGGCCCAGGTCTTTGATATTTGGTATGAAGCTTCATCTAGAGGACCCCTACAAAGATTGTTCAAATTATAGTGCTGGGGCCAAAAATGCCCCCGCTCCAGGGCCCTTTGGTTTTTTAATGGGCTTATATAGGGAAGAGCTTTAAAAATCTTCTTCTCTGAAACCGTAAGGCCCAGGTCTTTGATATTTGGTATGGAGCTTCATCTAGGGGACCCCTTCCAAGATTGTTCAAATTATAGTGGTGGGGTCAAATATGCCCCCACTCCGGGGCCCTTCGGTTTTACATGGGCTTATATAGGGAAAATCTTTAAAAATCTTCTTCTCTGAAACCGCAGGCCCAGGACTTTGATATTTAGAATGAAGCTTCATCTAATGGACCCCTACCAAGATTGTTCAAATTATAGCCCTTGGTCCAAAAAGGCCCCCGCCCCAGGGCCCTTTGGTTTTACGTAGACTTATATAGGGAAAATCTTTAAAAATCTTCTTCTCTGAAACCACAAGTCCTAGGTCTTTTATATTTGGTATGAAGCTTCTTCTAAAGTACCCCTACCAAGATGATTCAAATTATAATGCTGGGGCCAAAAGTGGCCCCGCCCCGGGGCCCTTTGGTTTTACATAGGCTTATATAGGGATAATCTTTAAAAACTTCTTCTCTGAAACCACAAGGCCCAGGACTTTGAAATTTGGTATGAAGCTTCATCTAATGGACCTCTATCAAGATTGTTCAAATTATAGCCCTTGGGTCACAAATGCCCCCCACCCCGGGGCCCTTTGGTTTTACATAGATTTATATAGCCCCAGGGCCATTTGGTTTTGCATAGGCTTATGTAGGGAATATCTTTAAAAGAATCTTCTTCTCTGAAACCGCAAGGCCCAGGTCTTTGATATTTGATGTGTAGCTTCATCTAGTGGACCTTTGCCAAGATTGTTCAAATTATAGCCTTTGTTGATGTTTGGTATGAAGCTTCACCTTTAAGACCTCCCTCAACGTTATGCACATTAAAGCCCTGGGGCCAATGATGGCCCTCTCTAGGGCCCACTTGTTACACTATGGATCAGGTGAGCGATCCAGGGCCATCATGGCCCTCTTGTTATTATATATGTATGTTGTGTGTTCCCATTAGAATCGCCTCATTGAGGTGAGAATACACAGCATACATTTGCAAGTTAAAAGAAGAAAATCTCCATACATTATCCCTATATCGAATTTGGAGGAATTCCCTGCGGACTGAAGAATGGGTTCGACGCATCCATGGTAAACAAGCCATTGGGGTTCGAGTCATTCAAGTTCTCCTGTATCTTGAATGTAGGCTGGACTTATGTGGACTTAAAATGTTAAATTCCTGTAGTTTAAGCAAACAGTGTAGACCCAGATCAGATGCCGCATTCTGTGGCATCTGATCTGGGTCTACACTGTTTGGCAATGTATTTGGAACCCTAGGCATATGTTGGTTTAAAAATTCAATATTAAACATGCTGTCCGGTATTTTGTCTCCTTTATTATGCCCCCAACTTTAAAAAAGTTGGGGGGCATATTGCTTCTGGCTTGTCCGTCCGTTCGTCCGTTCGTACGTCACGCTTTCTTGTGCATAGCATATCTTTAGAACCGTGTATGCTAGTGTTTTGAAATTTCATATATGGGTTCCTCATGAAAAAATAGTTGACCCGTATTTTTTTTCTTGTCCAAATTATCTCCCCTTCTTGAATTATTTCCCCTTTAATTAAATAACATAGAATTCTCGTTAGCAAGATATCTCAAAAAGTATTTGAGCTACAGCCTTGATATTTGGTATAGTGATTGGGACTAAGGAGGAGATTACCTGATTAAATTTTCAACCAATTCTATAAAATTTTGTTAGAGTTATGGCCCTTTGTAATTTTTTGCCACTCAATTGTGTTGCTTTCTGGTGCATAGCATATCTTTAGAACCGTGTATGCTAGTGTTTTGAAATTTCATATATGGGTTCCTCATGAAAAAATAGTTGACCCGTATTTTTTTTCTTGTCCAAATTATCTCCCCTTCTTGAATTATTTCCCCTTTAATTAAATAACATAGAATTCTCGTTAGCAAGATATCTCAAAAAGTATTTGAGCTACAGCCTTGATATTTGGTATAGTGATTTGGACTAAGGAGGAGACTACCTGATTAAATTTTCAACCAATTCGATAAAATTTTGTTAGAGTTATGGCCCTTTGTAATTTTTTGCTACTCAATTGTGTTGCTTTCTGGTGCATAGCATATCTTCAGAACCGTGTATGCTAGTGTTTTGAAATTTCATATATGAGTTCCTCATGAAAAAATAGTTGACCCGTATTTTTTTTCTTGTCCAAATTATCTCCCCTTCTTGAATTATTTCCCCTTTAATTAAAAAACATAGAATTCTCGTTAGCAAGATATCTCAAAAAGTATTTAAGCTACAGCCCTGATACATGGTATAGTGATTGGGACTAAGGAGGAGACTACCTGATTAAATTTTCAACCAATTCTATAAAATTTTGTTAAAGTTATGGCCCTTTATAATTTTTTGCCTCTCAATTGTGTTGCTTTCTTGTGCATAGCATATCTTCAGAACCGTGTATGCTAGTGTTTTGAAATTTCATATATGGGTTCATCATGAAAAAATAGTTGACCAGTATTTTTTTTCTTGTCCAAATTATCTCCCCTTCTTGAATTATTTCCCCTTTAATTAAATAACATAGAATTCTCGTTTAGGAGTTTCATTGATGATACTTGGTACATGCTTGCAACTAGGAGTGAAATTTTTATGCAGGCATCCATGTTTGACCTTGACCTAGATTTCATGGTTTGGTGACAGGCGCAACATAGCCTTCTGGGGAATTCTTGTTGTATGTTTTTGAGTCTTTAACAATATTTGTTGAATATTTTGCCATCTAGGGACAAGCAAAGGTTGGGGGCATTGTGTTTTACAAACACCATTTCTAGTTTTCATGAACTCTGTTTATTTGTAGTTTGCATGCGTTTTTACTTTATTGGTCAGCGGTGATCAGTCATGTGGACATCAGCAGTATAAGCGTTATTGCATATATGTTACTTTGGGTCAACTGATAAACAGTCATCCCAGAAAGTGTTTTCAAACCAGTAACCTCAGTGAAAACATAATTCTAATGCACATGCATATATAACGCGACGTTGGATTAGATGACTTTGGAGTCTAACTGTTGGTTTTCTTTTGCTCCAGCATTTCAGTGGTTTCTTGCTGTCGAGTCCTCACCGTTGTTTCATCTCTGTGGTTGTTTGATTATTTGTGTTCACGGAGATGTTGCACTGATGGGTTAAGAGGCCTTCATGCAGACTGAACAAATTATTTATCTAAATCGCGACAGAAGCAAGGGCGAGGATTGTGGCCACGTAAAATCGATTTAAGCCCCCACCCCCCCCCAGTGGAATTCGTTTCCGCTGACCTTCCAAGGCAGTTCTTCTGTCGCGGTTTATTTTTGTTAAGGTTTGTCTTTGGGTGTTTGTGTCGCTTATATTATTTTATTTTGGATAGCCTATTGGCCATTTTGTGGGAATGTAACTGTCCTTTTGGCTTCCAGCTATTGATGTTTCCATTAGGGTCTGTTGTTTCATGTTTGTGTTTCTTTCCCTTTGGTGTCTCTGATGGGAGCTATGGGTTAATTGTATAGATTCCTGATCAAACAGTGATTTGTTTGTTTGTTTGATTTGAGGTTTAACGTCCACCTCAACACTGTAAAGGTCATTTTGGAGACGTTGCTTCCAATTTTGTGGGACTTTTACCCGACATTGAGATGAAATGACATCTCAAGCCCAGTGAAACCATTAGGGTTTATAAGCATGGACGGACAGACTGGCACGTATTGCCTGGGCAGGCTTAGATCCTCTAAGCCGTTTACCAGCTCTGGGTGGAAGCATCATGCAGCCTATCTATTTCTTCAAGCCCCGATGGGCGGGGGCTATTAGCTGTTGGTGAGAATTAAAACTCACACACACACACACACCCGTTGGAAACCCAACATCATGATGTAACATCCATTTTCATTTGGTAACATTCGGTTTTAAGCAGCTCACAGGGCTTGGCGCTATGAGCAAATAAGTACAATTTTTAACAAAACAGCCGAATCAGTGCATTAGAATGGGGATAACTGAATCTAAAATTGTCATTTGGGGAGGTAAATCATGGTTTTTATGGTCACAAATTGGGTTTTAAGGCTCCGCTGATGTGTCGCTACAGAACAAAATTTCCGATCATAAAACCATCGATTTACCTCCCAGAATGACAATTTTGAATACAGTTATCCCCTATGTCACCCACTGTACTCACTAAGAGTTCACCCATGTCAGTCTACATAAGGAGGTATAGGCTACCTAGCATGAGCATAGACCACACCCAAGACCCTGATCAGACCGTTCATATGCTTATTATCGAAGATGCTGTTCACACATTATGAATGAGATACCAGCAAACACTGCAGACCTGGGTTATGGCATCTGATCAGGGCCTTTACTATTTTCAAAAAGTTAAGCCATTTTTAGCTCACCGTCACGTAGTGACGAGGTGAGCTTTTGGGATCACTTTTTGTCTGTTGTGCGTGCGTCCGTGCGTAAACAATTTCTTTAAACGACATCTCCTCCTAAACCACTGATCGGATTTTGACCAAACTTCACAGGAATGATCCTTAGGTGGTCCCCTTTCAAAGTTGTTCAAATGGTTCCGGTCCGTTGCACATCTAGGTCACCGGAGCCAAAAATAGATTTTTTTCACCAAAAACTTAAAAAATCTTCTTCTCTGAAACCACAAGGCCCAGCTCTTTGATATTTGGTATGAAGCTTCATCTAGTGGACCCGTACCAAGATTGTTCAAACTATAGTGCTGGGGCCAAAAATGCCCCCGCCCCGGGGCCCTTTGGTTTTACATAGGCTTATATAGGGAATATCTTTAAAAATCTTCTTCTCTGAAATCACAAGGCCCAGGACTTTGAAATTTGGTATGAAGCTTCATCTAATGGACCTCTACCAAGATTGTTCAAATTATAGCCCTGGGGCCAAAAATGCCCCCGCACGGGGGCCCTATGGTTTTACATAGACTAATATAGGGAAAATCTTTAAAAATCTTCTTCTCTGAAACCACAAGGCCTGGGTCTTTGATATTTGGTATGAAGCTGCATCTAGTAGACCTCTATTAAGATTATTCAAATTACAGCCCTGATACCAAAAATGTCCCCGCTTTGGGGCCCTTTGGTTTTACATTGACTTATATAGGGAAATCTTTAAAAATCTTCTCTGAAACTGCAAGGGCAAGGCCTTTGATATTAAGTATGGAGCTTTATCTAGTGGACCTCTACCAAGATTGTTCAAATTATAGCCCTGGGGCCACAAATGCCCCCACCACGGGGCCCTTTGGTTTTACATAGATTTATATAGCCCCGGGGCCATTTGGTTTTGCATAGGCTTATGTAGGGAATATCTTTAAAAAAATCTTCTTCTCTGAAACTGCAAGGCCCAGGTCTTTGATATTTGATACGAGCTTCATCTAGTAGACCTTTGCCAAGATTGTTCAAATTATAGCCTTTGTTGATGTTTGGTATGAAGCTTCACCTTTAAGACCTCCCTCAACATTATGCACATTAAAGCCCTGGGGCCAATAATGGCCCTCTCTGGGGCCCACTTGTTACACTATGGATCAGGTGAGTGATTCCAGGGCCATCATGGCCCTCTTGTTCTTAAATAAATTTCTTAAGATAACACAACCTGGCACCTCGGACTCCTGTGCAATATACTGTACATGTAAGGTGGAAGATTCCATTCAGTACAAAATGGATTAACCCAGAAGACGCCAATCACGACAATTGACGCCTGCAATATACATGTAAGGTGGAAGATTCCATTCAGTACAAAATGGATTAACCCAGAAGACGCCAATCACAACAATTGAAGCCTGTTTTTGTCGTCTGCTGGTTACTTTAAAAGTCATTTTTGCAAACAGTGTGGACCCGGATCAGACTGCTCTGATCTGGGTCCACCTGTTTGCCTGTATGCAAAAACATTTTTAAAAAGTTTGCCAAAAAGATTTAGCAGATGACAAAGGCAGAAGACATTTTCAGATGTAGTTTTTCTCTGTATTTTACCGGCCCCGATAGCTCAGTTGGTAGAGTGTCCGCTCCGGGGAACGGGAGGTCACGGGTTCGATCCCGGGCCGCGACATACCAAAGTCTTTAAAAATGGTACTAGCTGCTCCTCGCTTGGCACTCAGATTTACGGGGTAGAGCTAGGACTGGTCGACCCAGTGTCAGGATAATGTGACTGGGTGTGGTATCATGTAATGTGTCTGGGACATGATACTTCAGTGAGGCAGCACTATAAAAGTGAGCATTGAGCTCCCTGTCGCAACCAGACACCGTCGTGATATGACTGAAAAATTGTTGAAAGCGACGTTAAACCCGAATTCACACACACATTTTCTCTATATCTTATGGATTAAAACATGGAAGCTGTGTTTCAAGAAAATCTGTTTGAGTTTTTGAATCTGGCAAAAGTTGGGCTGCTTACCTACAGTGACTAAGGCCCCCGCCCATAGGAGCTTGAAGAAATATATGGGCTGCATGATGCTTCCATGCAGAGCTGAATCCAGCCCGCACACTAGTACTAGTAAACCGCTTAGAGGATCTAAGCCTGTCCAGGAACCGCGGTGCAAGGCGGACCTTCCATGCTAATAAACCCTATTGGTTTCATTGGGTGACAGGGCTTGAGATGTCATTTCATCTCAATGTCGGGTAAAAGTCCCACAAAATTGGAAGCAACGTCTCCAAAATGACCTATGCAGTGTTGACGGGGATGTTAAACCTTAAATCAAACAAACAAAACCTACAGTGACTAGCAATTCTAATGCATTTGCCCGTGTAATGCGACATATGATTGGATTATGTCAAAAATTTGCAACAGTATATTCTGCGATATACTGTCGGAAATCCGAAGTCATCACGAAACGTCACTTTTCATTGGTTGGTATTTGGTTTTACGCAGCTCACAGTGCTTGACACTTTTTGCAAAATAGTACAATTTTTAACAAAACAATGGAATAAGTGCATTAGAATGCAGATAACTGTATTGAGAATTGTCATTTGGGGAGGTAAATCCTTGTTTTATGGTCGCAAATTACGTTTAACAGCTCTGCTGTCGCGTCGCAGTAAAATGAAATTTCCATCTATAAAACCTTCGATTTACCTCCCCAAATACAGTTATCACCTAAGTCTTGAAATTTTAGATATAGAAACTAGAGGTTTATCCAAGCAGTGAACACATAGGTGCCCCGATCTGGGCCCAGTTGTTCAAAGCACCGTTAGCTTAACGAGCTCATTAGTGGTCAAATTGTTAACTGTTCTAGCTAGTACAATATCTAAAATTTTGGTATTTTGGCTGAATAAAAATGTGAGCAGCTTTTGCTGCTCTCATTTTTTTCAGCAAAAACATTAGCATATTTGCCTAATTAAATGATCATAGAGGATCTTACATGAGTGTCCATATATTATTGAATTTATTAGACGAGTTGAATAAAAGGGATAAAATGCGAGGCTTTGCCAAGCATTTTATGCCTTTTCCTCAACGGGTTTATAAATTCAATAATACAAGATCACGAATGCAAGATTCTATTTATCATATGACATTTAAAACAAATTTTATTCACGGTTTTTGTACAAAAATGTCACTATTCCGCCATTAATAAATGCGATGTCATCACTGACATCATACATGTAATGTTACCGGGCGTATCTAACTAATTTGCATATTTAATCCACAAGTGGATTATCAAATTTATTACATGGCGTTATTACTCTCAGACAGGAGGTCATATTATAAAAAGTATTAATGATACATTAACTAACAAACAGGTTAGTTTTGAACATCTGGATTCAGACTGCGAGTGCACAGGCTGGTAAGTAACTTTGTTGTCATCAAAAGTTAAAAACATTTTTTGGCATGATGTGGCTCATATATTAATTTAGGGATCACCTAGGTTTTTTTTTGCAATTCTAAGGAAACTGTTTGAACACAAGGCTTAGTTGGTTATTTTATTACAGTAACATTTGCTGGGTACCGAGGAAGGTGTTTGAAACACAAGAGCGTTAGGCTTCCCTGGAACCCAGCAAATGTACACCAAAACTTCTTTATAACACTATTCATGGGGTCCAAAGGGTCTTAAACTCTAGTTTTACCTATATAAAGTGGGGTTTAGGGGGATGTTCATTTCACGGACTTGTTTATATGATGCACTGTATTTCATATTATTTTATAATCTGAAGTCTACAAAAAAAGAAGGAAAAAATAAAACATTCTGGCATTGATTTTTGAAGTTTTGGCACTACTTCAAAATCAGGACATCTCTTGTACTTGAATTATAGTGATTCTTTTGTGATTGTTTCAAACAATGGATTGTTCACTTCATTAAAAGAGAAGATTGTTTTCTCTAGACCTGTCACCCTGCATTGCAGAGATTATAACACGGAAAAAGCTTCCAGAGAGTATGCCATGTGGTGATTTCAATCCAGTCCCCTTTCCATCTGGTGATCCAACTTTCATCATGTTTGACTTGGAAACCACTGGTCTAAGTAAGTCATCTTTTTGTTAGTTTTATGTCTTTACATTCTGTGTTTACCATAGTTTTTGCACTTTTCTATCCATACATTCCATATTTGCCATAATTATTGCACATGCTCTAATAAGTACAAGCCAGTTCATTCTCAAAAGTACACCACAACTTCTTTATTACACTGTTTTTGGATTCCTAAGCCAAAACTATGTTCTAGCTTAAAATCCTATGAACTTAACTGTTTGAAGCTATTCCTGAATCATGGAATAGAAGTTGTATTCAAACCCATTTTCAAATCCTGAAATTCAATTGGTGTTTGAACATGGATTTGGAACTTTCATATCGCAAAAGTGGACATTGCTTTGTTTACGTTATGTTGAGCGCCATAACCTTATTGCCCTGAACATACCATTTTAGAATTATATGATGATGTCAGATGGTCGTTGCATAACTGTTCTCATTATAAACAACATTCTGAACTAGCGGTTATGTTGGTTGGTCCGTCGCATTTGAAGAGTTTACATATACATGTATTAAGTTTATCGGTAACTTTGTGTGTTTTGGTCACAATTTGTCATTGAAATCGTAAGTTAAGCAAGAACAACGATCATCTGACCACTCGACCTTGTGGCCTCATGTTCAAATGATAATGCCTGAAAATGATAATGCATGAAATTCCATGGGTGATATCCCAGACAAAAATGTAAAGATTATATTTATGGTCATTTTCTGTCTTGGATCCATATCTAAACTACTGTATCCAAAACAATGTTAAAATGAACAATGTTACAAAGAGTTTTGCCTCCCTGCCCTTTCATCATAGTGAAGTGCATATTTTCTTTTCCTTTAGAATCATTGATTCCATTGTTGAATTTTGAAATATCTGAGGGTCACTGATGAGGTTTATTGGCCAAAACTAGCTAGTCTAGCCCAGAAACATGTACACTTCATACTTTTTTCTGTGTGTATTCAATGCTTCCAAAGACTAACCCTTATATAGAACGTATTCGTTCTGTGTATTTAAAACCACAATTGAACAAACAAGATTTAATGTCTACTAATGTTGAAATAGATTAAAAGGATTCCACTTACATATCAGTTTTTAGGCTTTTTGTGATAAAGAGGGATAAATTGCTGACTTGCATTTGAGCGGGGACACAGCATTTCCTACAATTTACATTAATTTTGTGCCCAGCGAAGAATCAGGTCGGCCTGCATGCATATAGTCTGACCAGAGACTTCTCCTGTTGCGTGAAGGAGCATTGTGCCCTAAGCTATCCTTAGAGTGTACAACGAAGACTCTAACTGCATGTGCAGGTTGATATGAGTCTTCACTGGGCACACGTAAATTGTAGGAAATGCTTTGCCCCGGCTTATTTATTAAGGAACTTTAATATTGTGTTTCGATATGATAGGAATGAATTTCATTTTTGTGGATTTTATTGATTTGTAAGCTCCAGTGATTCACTCACAAACTACAGTAGAACTTCGATGGCTCGAACACTGATGGCTCGTGTACCAAGGATGGGTCGAACCCATTCTTGAGCCCCTAGCGAAATCTTCTACATAAGAAATAGTGGGGGATAATTAAGGAGATTTTAGTCTTTTATCTTGCAATGTATGCAAATGTCACAGATATGTAGAGCACCATGAGACGACTTGCAGAACATATGAACTGTAACTCTGGTTTACCTACTTTTGTAGTTATTTCCCTTTGAACTTTGAATATAGGAGTTGATATCAGTTCGAGTCTGCTCCATAACTTTGATACCATTTGAGATAGTTTCACGAAACTTCACAGATATGTAGAGTAGCCTGAGACGGCATGTTGAACATACGAACCATAACTCTGATTTCCTACTTTTGGAGTTATCTCCCTTGAACATTGAAAATAGCCATTTCTATCATGTAGTCCGTTTGAAGCACAATATTTCCTGAACTTAATTGTTGATTCTGACCAAACTTGCATGGTTACTTCACTCATAATGGGGGAAAACAGCCATTAGGTTTGTTTCACTGTGATATGGCACTTGCTTGATGTAATTGTAGTGGCGGGGCATCATGCAGTGCTTGCAGTTTCATTTGTTTCTGGATAACTCCTCCTATAGCTTACATCCAATCAAGTTGAAACTAAACAAACCGTGACACCATGATGTGAAGCAGTACATATGTTTGGAGGTTACAGTTCACCAAATATTTGCAGAGTAATGCTCCTTTGAAAATTTCCTTGAACATTTCATTTCTAGATAACTCAACCTACAGTTTATATCCAGTCAAACTGAAACTTATTTTATTTTAAGACCGTGATGTAGAACAGGGCATATTGTTTCAAGGTTGCAGTCCATCAAATATTATTCCCTTGAAAGATTTCTGTAACATGTGAATTTCCAGCTAAACCCTCCTATAATTTATATCCAATCAAGCTGTTACACCATGTTGTGGAGCAATGCAAGTTATACCATGTTGTGGAGCAAAGCATATTATTTTGATGTGGCAGTCCACCAAACATCAGCAGAGCTTAGTCCCTTCGAAAATTTCTGTAAACTTTCCGTTTCTGACAAACTCCTTATCGTTTACATCTAATCATGGTGAAATTTAGTAAATAGTTACAGCATGATGTGGTTGTTTCGAGGTCACAGTCCATCAAATATTAGAATAGTTATCCTACTTTGAAAACTTATGTAAACTTTTCGTTGCTGGCTAATTCGTTTAGAAATTCACATTCAATCAAGCTGAAACTTGTGTCATAGACCAGGATGTGGAGCAGGGCATATTGTTTTGAGGTTATAGCTCACAAACACAGACTTGTACAAGAGTCAGTATATATACTAATCTTTCTTGGGCATATTATGCACCACTTACAGAGCTCTTGTTATGACATGATATTTGTACCACTGAATATAACAGCTGTGTCATTTCTTCAGAATGAATTAAAGTGTTCGGCTAGAACTCACTCTGCTCCTGATTGGGCCATTAATGCCGTGGCTAGTGAGCTACATAAATTCTTATCATGTGTTATCTCTTCTTTTTCAGTACATGGAAGTGAAATGCCTCACATCACTCAAATAGCTGCAAAAGAATGCAGAACTGGTGCAACGTTTAATTTGTATGTGATACCTAAAATTCCCATCACTTCTATTGCACAGCAGATCACAGGTATTGTTCTCAAAGAGCCCACGCAGATGGTTGTGAGTGGTCAGCCAGTTGAATCACATAGAATCAGATCAGCTTTAGATCAGTTCTTCAAGTGGCTAGATGAATATTCAAATGTGTTTCTTGCAGCCCATAATGGCAGACGATTTGACTTTCCAGTTTTGTTTTCTGCTCTATTAGACACAGAAAACATTGATCGTTTTTTGTCTTGTGTGTATGGGCTTATAGACTCTTTGTCAGTTTTCCGAACAGTGTATCCTAGAAGGTCATCTTACAAACAAGAAAATCTTGTCAGTGATATACTTGGGACAACATATGAGGCTCACAATGCTATTGGTGATGTCACAGCACTTGGGCAGCTCATTTCCCATTCTGAGATATCTAATAAAGACCTTGTTGTGCATAGTTTTTTGCCTAAGGCCATGCTCAATTCTGTTCACTTTAAGCGAAAATCAGAAACGTGAAGAGTCTCCAAATTCTTGTTGCAAATAGTGTGTATAAGGTCTAAAATTATTTGTGTTCTGCTAACCCAACCAACCCTGTATCTAACACTTTTATATCAGTAAAATTGCAAACATCACGAAAACACGCCTATATAATTTTGACCCCCTTGAACCCCACTTTTATATAGTAATATGTTCTATAAAAGGGTTATCCTTTGGAAGCAAGGAATACACTACAGAAGTGAAAAATATGGAGTGTACATGTTTTCTGGGCCAGACTAGCTAGTTTCGGCCAATTAGGCCTCATCAGTGACCCTCAGATATTTTCAAAATTCCACAATGGAATCAATGATCCCAAAGGACAAGAAAATATAATCTACACTATGATGTAGGGCTGTAAAACTGGGGTTTACAGGGGTAAACCTTATTTTCTTATTTCTGCTCTAAAATATAGATTGTGTGTACTCGTTAGAACCGCCTCAAGGCGGTTCGAACGAGTACCCACAATCTATATTTTGAGCAGAAATAAGAAAAATATCACAATTTTTCATCTGAAAATTTTGGTTTTTGTGGCGGTAAAAAATACAATGTATTTGAATAGGCGTGTTTTCATAATTTAAAAATCTTAGAACAGCAAACAGTTGTCAGGATAGGGATGTGCTTCTAAAAGTCTTAACTGTTAAGAACTCCCGAGCGACAACTCAGACCTACAGATCAAAAGACCTTTTGACTGAGTTGTCCCACCTTTTCTGTTGAGAAATCTGAGGGGCAACTCAGTCACAAGTTCTAAAATGAGTTGTCCCCCAGAGTTCTTAATACCTTTACTGTTAAGAACTGAGGGGTAACCCAGAGTCACAAGTTCTTAAATGAATTGTCCCTCAGAGTTCTTAATACCTTGACTGTTAAGAACTCTGAGGTCAACCCAGAGTCTTAAGTTCTAAAATGAGTCATCCCTCAGAGTTCTTAATATCTTTACTGTTAAGAACTCTGAGGGACAACTCAGAGTCACAAGTTCTAAAATGAGTTATCTCTCAGGGTTCTTATCAGTAAAGATGTTAAAAAGCCATCAATTTAAAAAAAAAACAAAAAAACTTCGAGACTGTAGTCTCAAATTTGTTAGAATTACTGAAGAACAGCTCAGACAACCTCACATAAATAGACAGGGAGGCATACATTTTATTTTTGGGTAGTTTGTTTGTCAGTCGACCAAAGTTACTAATGAATCTGAGTTTTAATGCTACTTTCCATGTGACTATCACCGACGAATAAATCTAAACTGTGCATTTAGCATTTGTTTGAAATCACGATAACACACAACAAGTCTGTGTAATGAACACCCCTCTAAACCCCACTTTATATAGAGTAAACTTGAGTTGCAGGTTTATGCATTATTTTTCCCATTTCTTGTCTGAGACAGTTTGTGGGTACTTGTTAGGAGGATCTAAGAAGCACTCACAACCTATAGTTGCAGTTTGGATAAGAAAAATATCACAGATTTTCATCAAAAGGGTAAACATTTTGGAGATATGAAAAATGCACTATACTATTCTTCTACGCCTGCGCAGAAAATATTGGTGCGAGTCGGACTGTTCCTTGAACCATGGTGGTTTCTTTGGGCAGTAGGGCCTGAGATGTCATTTCATCTCAATGTTGGGTAATAGTCCAACAAAATCAAAAGCAACAACTCCAAGATAATCTTAATTGTGACGATGGGGATGTAAAACCCCAACACAAACAACAAAATAAACAATAAATACATGGATTCATGGAATGTTACTTGATCATTAAGTGGGATCAAAATAAACCATTGTTCTCTCCAATATGATTGGACAGTGGCGACGTTTTTTTTATGTCATAATGCTGTTTTGCTGATAATAATCAAAACACTAAGAGTGCCGATAGGACAATTGTCTGAGAACACTGGATAGTGTCAGGCAAGTTTTGCATCTGGATGGTAGTTTAAATCAAGCTTTAAGAATATAGTAGTTTAAATCGGGCTTGAATGTATTGGATGGTGATTGATGAGGCTTAATTAACCAAAACTAGCTAACTAATCTGGCTCAGAAAGTTTGTACACTGCACAGTTTTCATTTCTCTGGTGTTTTCTTGCTCCCAAAGCATAAACCTTTTTAGACCACATGAACTACAGCTGGTGTTAAGATACTGATCACTAAAATTGTTGTTATAGTTTTTGTTTCATGATATTTTTTTTTAGATTTTAATAAGGAATATTTATAGTTCATATTTATTTCCTGCAAATAATTCTGCTTAATGAATTTCTTAATTATATCTTTTTTTCTATAAGAATATTTATCATATGACGTCGCATCTGAGAGTGTAATAACGCCATGTAATAAATTCAATAATCCACTAGTGGATTAAATATGCAAATTAGTTAGAAAGGCCCCGTAACGTTACTTGTATGACGTCCATAACAACGTCGCGTTTACTAATGGCGGAATATTGACAGTTTTGTTAAACAATCGTTAATAAAATGCGTTTTAAATGTCATATGATAAATAGAATCTTGCATTCGTGCTCATGTATTATTGAATTTATTAAACTCGTTGAAGAAAAGGGATAAAATGCTCAGCAAAGCCTCGCATTTTATTTCTTTTCCTCAACTCGTTTAATAAATTCAATAATACATGAGCACTCGTGTAAGATCCTCTATATATCATATGAGGATTTAGAAATAAAACCATCAGTATTCTTGTATGTAGTGAAATGGTTGTCACTTCATTCTCCGTATCCTAACCCACTTAGAATATAGAAGTGAAAGCAATGATCAGGAATCAGTGCAGTTACCTCGCATCTCCCTTGCAAGACACCAAAGGGAAAGAAACACCAACATAAATCAACTTCACCATAATCAAAACGTCAATAGAGGACAGCCAAAAGGACAGTTTCTTTCCCACTAATAGCCAAACATAAAAGATATTATCAGTACATACATGCAAAGACAAACCACAGTCAAGTTTTGATGGCTCTAACCCCTTTTGGACTGTACAAAATTGTTCGAGACAGTGGTAGTTCGAGCCACAGAGGGTTACTGTTAGTGCCGTACCAGGAGATAATTGTGGGATATCTTTTTGGTGTTCTGTTCTGTACATAAATGTGTGTTGTATGCACTCATTATAATCGCCTCGTGAGTTCACATAATGTACATTTTCAAAATAAAAGACAAAAATTTCCCTACATCGTATTTGGAGAAATTCCCTGCGGACCCATTCCAATAATGGGTTGGACTCATCCATGGTAAACTAGCCATCGGGGTTAGAGCCATCGAAGTTCTGCTATATAACAATAATAAATAAAAGCATGAAATAACAGAAATGCGGGAGCAAAAGAAAACCAACCGTTAAACTTGATTGGGCCCGGACAGAGACAGAGCATCAGGCACCAACCGACATTACTTAAACAGTTTTAGCAAGTCTTTAGGTGGAGCTGTCATAGAGTCTGAGACCCGCCAGCATGAAATTAAAGAGGAAGCAAAGTTACCAACCGTGATTGGGTTAACTACCATGCATGCAGTCTGTCATAGAACATTGATGTTATGCCCAATCTGTTTAAATAGAAGACCAACGTTTGAATAATTGTTGGATTGAAACAGTTGCTTTCTAGGACAAATTGTCCTGGTTTAGCTTGATAGTCACAGGTTTTGCCCTTGGCGCGGCTATTATTCAAGTGCCATGTCATCATAGTTTTAGACTGGTCTCTCCTCATTGATTTACCTCCCTTGCTGCATGAAGGAGCATTGGACCATTAGCTATCCTTAGAGCGCACAGCGAAGACTCTGATCAGACTGCGCGGATGCGCAGGCTGATCGGAGTCTTCGTTGGGCACACATGTTATAGGTTTTGTCGTGCACTGGCTCATATTTGTTTGAAATGAGGTTTTACATCGTCAAACACTGTTGAGGTCATTTAGGAGACCTTGCTTGCAGTTTTGTGAGATTTTTATCCGACATTGAGATAAAATGACATCTAAAGCCCTACCGCCTGAATTTATATCCAGGTACGCCCTGACTCGCACCACTTTGCCTGGATTGGCTTAGACCTACTAAGCGGTTTACCAGGAAATGTGCGGTCAATTTAAGCTCTGTGTAGAAGCACCTTACAGCCCAATCTATTTCTCCAAGAAAAATGTACACTCGGCTCTGGAATTCAGTCTTGACACTTTAACTTCAAAAGTTTTCTAAAACAGCCTGTATGGAAGTTGCTCAGCCTTTAGAATGCTGTTAGTATACTGTCGAGTTTCACGTGTGTATAACATCGTTGTTAGCTCAACAACTCGGTAGACTGTCGGCTTCGTGTAAAGTACAATTCCATTTCGATTACAGACACTACTGTGTGGTCTTTCAAATGCTGCACAGCTTTGGAGATCCTGGCATTGGCTTCATCCTCAATGTGCAATCCGACAATATGCTTCCAAGTTAGGCAACTGGGTACCATTTGAAATTATTTACCTTTTACTGTGATGGTAGGCAAATTGTATCGCTTTTTATAAGCAGGCTGACATATCTCCTCAGTCTTTTTGATGTTGATTGTGATTCTTGAATTGGAAATTTCACACCTTTTTGCTTCATATTCACCAATTATCAGTTTTTTCCTTATCATATGTGGTGGTAAAAGTTTTCTTTGTGTTGGTGAGGGCGGGAGGGGGTTAGGAATTCAACGGCCAAGCCAACAAACACAATGTAGGTCATGTCTAGCCAGACAGTTTACCTTGAGCGGTTAACCAGTACATTGCACATCATTTCTCCAGAAAAAGACAAAAACCCTTCTTGAATCAGCAGAACAGGGAATTAACATAGGGAATCGTTCATGATCAATCTCCACAACACAAAAGATGTTGCCAGCCCGGTAGGCCCTGGGATTGAACCCGCAACCTACGGATCACCATTCCGACGCACCCGACTAAGCCACCATTGCCATTAAACGTCCTTTAGGACAGATCAAAACTTACTGTAAGGTACAGAGTGCATTTAAACATAGTGGCTCCTGCATAACTGACAATCACTCATGCCATCAATGATTTCCTTCTCTCAAAGTTTATCTCCCTTGTCCTAGAAAGATTACAATAGTCAAACTTACCTCTTGAAGTAGCATTTTTTATATCATATATTTTTGAGCAGAAATTCAAAAATAAGGTTTACCCCTGTAAATCCCAGTTTTACTATATAAAAGTGGGGTTCAAGGGGTCAAAATTATATAGGCGTGTTTCGTGATTGACTATTGTTACCTGGACCAGAACGAGTTGGCCGGAAACAACCATGGTTGTGATGATCCATTAAAGTGTCGCTGTACTTTGGTAGAAAACGAAATTTCCATTTTGAAAGAAAACTGCCCTTAACCCTAATCCTGTTGTTCCCAACATCCCCTTGCCGGCCTCAGTAGCTCAGTCGGATGCGCGTCTGACTAGTGATCAGGGGGACGCTGGTTCGATACCTGTCGGGGTTGACAACATTGTTTCGTGGGGATTGATAATGAAATCTTTTCTACGGTCATTCTCTCCCTTCCGCTGATTCAAGGGCTGTTGTCAGTTTCTGGCGAAGGGATGTGCGCTGTACTGGTTAACCGATTACGTATAAGCCTGTAAACTGACCGGCTAAAAATGACCTAAATAGTGTTGACTGGGCCGTTAAGCTCCAATACAAACAAACAAACTAATCAACAACATCCCCTAGCTTGCAAACAGTGTAGTTCCAGATCAGATGGCTTCAAGAAGCTATCTGATCAGGATCTACACTGTTTGATATTCAGTTTGTGAATTTGTAGGAGTAAGTTACAGCATGGAATCTGATTGGTTGAAATGTAAATGGGTGTGGCTAAATTAATATATGCAACGAGTTCAGGGTTAAATATCAGCAGAAGTAGTGGTTTCAAAATCATTTCTGTCTCTTTTATCAATAGGGTCCTAATCTTGATTTGCATTTTATGTTCATGTTTTACGTCCCCGTTACTGCCGACTTTGCGGGACGTTTACCCGACATTGAGACGAAATGACGTCTCAAGCCCTACCGCCCAAAGAAACCGCCAGGGTTTAAGGAACGGTCGGATTCGCACCACTTTGCCAGGACAGGTTTAGAACTTCTGTGCGGTTTAAAAGTACTCAGAACAGGCGTCCGTGGCCTAATGGATAAGAGCGCTGACAATTAATCATGAGATCTCTCACTGCCATATTTCGCGCCTCGCTCGGGCCACATGTGAGACACCAAGTTCTGCAACGGAAGGTGATGTGGTTTTTCTCCGGGTACTGCGGTTTTCGACCACCTATGGTTAATGATCCGCTCGAAATTAGTGAAATAATCTTGAGAGGGCCGTAAAACCAAAAACAAAAAAATGTACGCAGATGTTGGGTCGATTTCAGCTCAGCGCGGAGGCACCGTGCAGCTTTACCTATTTCTCCAAGCCCCGGTGGGCGGGTGCGTTCCTTATTCTGAAGGAAAATTTTCTCCAACGGTACAAATCTTAAGTGTTTCTATACCTTTGAGTGTTTGTTAAAACCTTTGAGCACTTGTAATTCAAGGTGTATGCACGAGAAAAGTTCGCTGTAAATCTGAGCCTTCGATTCTTTATTAGCGTACACACATACTAATAACTAACCCTTTCAACCCTACAGACCGGTACAGATACCTATGCAAACAGTGTTGTGTTTGTTTGATTTGATGTTTAACGTCCCCGTCAACACTATTTAGGTCATTTTGGAGACATTGCTTCCAATTTTGTGGGACCTTTACCCGACATTGAGATGAAAGGACATCTCAAGCCATACCACCCAAAGAAACCGCCAGGCTTTCAGGAATGGTCGGACTCGCACCACTTTGCCTGGACAGGCTTAAAACTTCCATGCGGTCAGTTTAAAGTACTCAGATGTTCCGTTGGTATCAGCTCAGCGCGGAGGCAGCGTGCAGCCTTATCTATTTCTCAAAATTGATGGGCTGCATGATGCTTCCACGCAGAGTTGATATCCGTCCGCACACTAGTACTGGTAAATCGCTTAGAGGATCTAAGCCTGTCCAGGAACCGCGGTGCGAGGCGGACCGTCCATGCTTATAAACCCTATTGGTTTAATTGGGCGTCAGGGATTGAGATGTCATTTCATCTCAATGTCGGGTAAAAGTCCCACAAAATTGGAAGCAACGTCTCCAAAATGACCTATACTGTGTTGACGGGGACGTTAAACCTCAAATCAAACAAACAAAGTCCCGATGGGCGGGCGCGTTCCTTATTTTAAAGGAAAAATGAGATCTAAAGTGCTTCTATACTTTGAGTGGTTGTTCAAACCTTTCTGCACTTGTAATTCAAGGTGCATGCGCGAGAAATGCTGATGCAAATCAGAGCCTATTATGACATACTAACCCTTTCAACCCTATAGACCGGTACACATATCTATGCCGGCCCCCGCCCATAGAGGCTTGAAGAAATATATGGACTGCATGATGCTTCCACGCACGATGCTTCACACAGGAGATCTGCCCGCACAGGAGTACTGGTAAACCGCTTTAAGGATCTAAGCCTGCCCAGGCAAAGCGGTGCGAGTCGGACCGTCCATGCTAATAAACCCTATTTGTTTCATTGGGCGACAGGACTTGTGATGTCGTTTCATCTCAATGTCGGGTAAAAGTCCCACAAAATTGGAAGCAACGTCTCCAAAATGACCTTTACAGTGTTGACGGGGACGTTAAACCTCAACTCAAACAAACAAACAGATATCTATGCAAACAGTGTAGATCCATATGAGACAGCTAAGTGCGAGCAGCCTCATCAGGCTGCACACTGTTTACCATCCCATGGATGATTTCGACTGAAACCCCTATTGGCCACAATGGACGTGTCAAAATTCAATGATGGAAGTGTCCGCTTCAAAAACCCAGAGATGTCTTTGTTAGTTTGTTTGTCTGTTTGTTTTGGAGTTTAACGGCCCAGTCAACACTATTTTAGATCATTTTTGAGCCGGTCAGTTTACCTATCCACACTTTTCCTGAGCAGGCTTATACGTAAGCGGTTAACCAGTACAGTGCACATTCTTTCGCTAGAAACTGACAATTGCCCTTCTTGAATCAGCAGAAGTAAGAGAATGACCGTAGAAAAGATTTCATGATAAATCTCCACGAAAGAATGTTGCCGGCCCCGGCATGTATCCAAGAGATGTTAGAGCTAAGCCTAAAAATTGGAAACCAAGTTTCTTTGCTTAAATTTAGTTGTAAGGGAAATAACTCGATTTCGCAACTGGAGGCAATTTGCGTTGCTTCCCTTAGGCAATATGCATCAAGGCATCAGGGGACAGTTAATCGCAGCACTTTTTTGTCCGCGCCACACCAAGTTTTTGAATCGTTATCGCCAACTCCTGGAGAAAGCGATAACTTCTGTTTTGGTTTCAAATTGCTCCACACATGCATGAAATCAAAACAGAATACCAAAGAAACACTTCTCTGTTTGCATAGGCTGACAGCAGCAGCATTTCACTTACCCCACCCACTAATTTTTACATACAAAAAATCATGACTCCACCTCACTTTGACAGATCCTGTGAGTTTACTCCCAAAACACCAGTACTTGGCACCTGTTGAAATGTCATGTACACTCAGTCACATGCAAAGAAATAGACAGAAAAGTATACCATAACCAGTAAACTTTTTCAGGAATCCTCTTTGAAAAACAGCCACATTTTCATGCCAAAGCTACCTTCGTGAATTCAGATATGCCGCTGCACCTTGAACTTGCACAGCATCCAGACAGCCGGGGTGATAGTTTCGTATTCCATTTCATAAAAGTACAGATACTCAGCAAATAAGCCCACATTGGCAAAAAATATCCACATAACACAATTTCTATGAGCAACCATGCCATTATTGACCCTCCTACTATAATATTTTGAAAAACGTCCACCCTCAAATGCGAAACTGTCCCCTGATGCCTTAAGTTTGGAAGTTTTCTTTGATTTTCAGCCATTGGTGATCCCACATTGTAATTTGGCTTATTTGTAATAAAAACAAATAAAAAAGTGTTGACTAAAATACATGTTGTTGCTTTCATAGCCCTTTTGGAATTTCATTAATACTGAAGAGCGGCCAAATTCAATTCGGAGAATTGCGCACTACGTCCATGATGTACAATGCTTTCTGGAGATGTCATTTGATAATACACAGCAATGTGGTGAATAGGGATTTAAACAGTGATGTTTGATGTAAAACATGTAACTGATAGCACTGGCCCTAAATGACTGAATTGGTGAACATGGGCCGTAAACTTAAGAACCCACCCCCAATCCCCAAATTTTACTAAAATGACTGGCCCTTTGAGATATTCATTATCTCCCCTTTGCTACTGATCAGAGTCTAAAGTGGACACCCTCTGCAGGTAAAAAAAGGGAGAGAACAAACCAATTAAGTCAGTTGTGTCATTTCTTATCAGATAACTGGCTTAGATAAAGATACTGACAGGCTCTAAAACAATCAAAATCATAAGGATTCTACTGAAGCTGAATTTCGACCAAAACAGAGTCTACAGGTTATGATAAAACAGCAACTATGCATACCAGAAACTGCAAAAGAAGGGTATTTCATTTCTGAATGTGTTTGAGAAAGGTTCTACTGTGTTTTTGTTACAGTCAAAGCACTATTTTCTGAGTCTGGGGCATGCTACAAGGTAAGAACTGAGCCCCAGACTAAAAAATCTCCATAAAAGAATCAGGGAGGAGTGTAACATTGCACTAGCCTTGTCATTCTCCACTATATAAAATGGAGTCAGCACAAGAAAACACTTTCTGGCTGCAAGAAACTACACTTACTTGGATAAGAAGAACTTCTTAACTTGCACATGTGCTGTCATCAGCAACTAGCAGCTAGACCTGGTGAGTATTCTGAGGTTACTAGCTACAGACTGGAAAAGAGAAAGAATCCTATCTGAATAATGTGTTCAATGTACGTTCTTGGACACACAGAAGGTCTTACAGTGCTGAAAAGGACATTGTTGTTAATATTAAGGACCTGGATAGGCTTTTGGGACATTTGCACAGCACAAATTTGAGATCTATTTATGAGACAACCTTTGAATTTATAGTGGTCATGGCACTGTCCATCATTTTTACTGAATTACCTATTATTTTTTCACAGAATGTGGCTCAGGAGACAGGTCATAACATTTACACAGAGATGGTTTGGGCAAAAATGGGCAAAATATCATATCAAGTACTCCTGTGATAAATATTTAAATGGTCTCGTGCAAAATCAATGCGGTGTAATTTCAGACAAGCGCACACATTGCGATGCCATACAAGCTTTTCACCAAAACCGATATCATCTGTGCGCCCTTGCCAAGCTCGACAACTGTTTTTGTTTAAAATATTCCTGTTGAACTGTCTTGGAATGCTGTTAATTGCTTTTTCTGGTAGATTTTAATTCTTGATAGAATGCCTGTGCCACTGTGGTGTGGACTAGAGCCAAATTTTTGACTTCAGTAAAATTTTGCCCATTTCCCCAATGGAAAATTCCTTCAAAATTGGGAAAAATGACCAAAAACAAAGCCAAACTAGCTTAAATCCTACTCTTTAAGGCCATATTTAGATGTAAAAATATTCAAATCCTTGAAAATAAACAAAAGTTCCATCCCCAGTATGTGAATTAAATGTTTAAGGGCACCGGCTGCAGTCCGGTGTAAGAAAACTGTTTGTCGGCTTTAAATCGGACAATCATACGGTACCTATAGCGTATCATTTCCTGCGTAAATATGGAATGCGTGATGCATAAAAACATTGCGGTTACTGACAGGCTCTAAAACAATCAAAATCATAAGGTTTCTACTGAAGCTGAATTTCGACCAAAACAGAGTCTACAGGTTATGATAAAACAGCAACTATGCATACCAGAAACTGCAAAAAAGGGTATTTCATTTCTGAATGTGTTTGAGAAAGGTTCTACTGTGTTTTTGTTACAGTCAAAGCACTATTTTGCTGAGTCTGGGGCATACTACAAGGTAAGAACTAAGCCCCAGACTAAAAAATCTCCATAAAAGAATCAGGGAGGAGTGTAACATTGCACTGGCCTTGTCATTCTCCACTATATAAAATGGAGTCAGCACAAGAAAACACTTTCTGGCTGCAAGAAACTACACTTACTTGGATAAGAAGAACTTCTTAACTTGCACATGTGCTGTAATCAGCAACAAGCAGCTCGACCTGGTGAGTATTCTGAGGTTACTAGCTACTGACTGGAAAAGAGAAAGAATCCTATCAGAATAATATGTGTCCAAAGTACATTCTTGGACACACAGAAGGTCTTACAGTGCTGAAAAGGACATTGTTGTTAACATTAAGGACCTGGATAGGCTTTTGGGACATTTGCACAGCACAAATTTGAGATCTGTTTATGAGGCAACCTTTGCATCTATAGTGGTCATGGCACTGTCCATCATTTTTACTGAATTACCTATTATTTTTTCAAAGAATGTGGCTCATGAGACAGGTCATAACATTTACACAGAGATGGTTAGGGCAAATATGGGCAAAATATCATATCAAGTGCTCCTGTGATAAATATTTAAATGGTCTCGTGCAAAATCAATTCGGTGTAATTTCAGACAAGCGCACATATTGCGATGCCATACAAGCTTTTCACCAAAACCGATATCATCTGTGCGCCCTTGCCAAGCTCGACAACTGTTTTTGTTTAAAATATTCCTGTTGAACTGTCTTGGAAGGCTGTTAATTGCTTTTTCTGGTAGATTTTAATGCTTTATAGAATGCCTGTGCCACTGTGGTGTGGACTAGAGCCAAATTTTTGACTTCAGTAAAATTTTGCCCATTTCCCCAATGGAAAATTCATTCAAAATTGGGAAAAATGACCAAAAACAAAGCCAAACTAGCTTAGATTATACTCTTTAAGGCCATATTTAGATGTAAAAATATTCAAATCCTTGAAAATAAACAATATTTCCATCCCCAGTATGTGAATTAAATGTCTAAGGGCACAGGCTGCAGTCTGGTGTAAGAAAACTGTTTGTCGGCTTTAAATCGGACAATCATACGGTACCTATAGCGTATCATTTCCTGCGTAAATATGGACTGCCCGATGCATAAAAACATTGCGGGTACTCATTCGACAAATAATAAGCTTTTCAAATTGCAGTGAATAAGACCCCAAAAGATGACATGAATTTTTGGCGTTTTCCCTTAAGGCATCAGGGGACAGTTAATCGCAGCACTTTTTTGTCCGCGCCACACCAAGTTTTTGAATCGTTATCGACAACTCCTGGAGAAAGCGATAACTTCTGTTTTGG
Source organism: Lucinisca nassula (assembly GCA_963580285.1). Taxonomy (NCBI): domain Eukaryota; kingdom Metazoa; phylum Mollusca; class Bivalvia; order Lucinida; family Lucinidae; genus Lucinisca; species Lucinisca nassula. The sequence continues at coordinate 41,591,659 of OY757015.1, read as the reverse complement.
TTTCAAATTGCTCCACACATGCATGAAATCAAAACAGAATACCAAAGAAACACTTCTCTGTTTGCATAGGCTGACAGCAGTAGCATTTCACTTACCCCACCCACTAATTTTTACATACACAAAATCATGACTCCACCTCACTTTGACAGATCCTGTGAATTTACTCCCAAAACACCAGTACTTGGCACCTGTTGAAATGTCATGTACACTCAGTCACATGCAAAGAAATAGACAGAAAAGTATACCATAACCAGTAAACTTTTTCAGGAATCCTCTTTGAAAAACAGACACTTTTTAGTGCCAAAGCTACCTTCGTGAATTCAGATATGCCGCTGCACCTTGAACTTGCACAGCATCCAGACAGCCGGGGTGATAGTTTCGTATTCCATTTCATAAAAGTACAGATACTCAGCAAAGAAGCCCACATTGGCAAAAAATATCCACATATCACAATTTCTATGAGCAACCATGCCATTATTGACCCTCCTACTATAATATTTTGAAAAACGTCCACCCTCAAATGCGAAACTGTCCCCTGATGCCTTAAGTTTGGAAGTTTTCTTTGATTTTCAGCCATTGGTGATCCCACATTGTAATTTGGCTTATTTGTAATAAAAACAAATAAAAAAGTGTTGACTAAAATACACTTTGTTGCTTTCATAGCCCTTTGGGAATTTCATTAATACTGAAGAGCGGCCAAATTCAATTCGGAGAATTGCGCACTAAGTCCATGATTGACGATGCTTTCTGGAGATGTCATTTGATGATACACAGCAATGTGGTGAATAGGGATGTAAACAGTGATGTTTGATGTAAAACATGTAACTGATAGCACTGGCCCTAAATGACTGAATTGGTGTACATGGGCCGTAAACTTAAGAACCCACCCCCAATCCCCAAATTTTCCTAAAATGACTGGCCCTTTGAGATATTCATTATCTCCCCTTTGATACTCATCAGAGTCTAAAGTGGACACCCTCTGCAGGTAAGAAAAAGGGAGAGAACAAACCAATTAAGTCAGTTGTGTCATTTCTTATCAGATAACTGGCTTAGATAAAGATACTGACAGGCTCTAAAACAATCAAAATCATAAGGTTTCTACTGAAGCTGAATTTCGACCAAAACAGAGTCTACAGGTTATGATAAAACAGCAACTATGCATACCAGAAACTGCAAAAAAGGGTATTTCATTTCTGAATGTGTTTGAGAAAGGTTCTACTGTGTTTTTGTTACAGTCAAAGCACTATTTTGCTGAGTCTGGGGCATACTACAAGGTAAGAACTAAGCCCCAGACTAAAAAATCTCCATAAAAGAATCAGGGAGGAGTGTAACATTGCACTGGCCTTGTCATTCTCCACTATATAAAATGGAGTCAGCACAAGAAAACACTTTCTGGCTGCAAGAAACTACACTTACTTGGATAAGAAGAACTTCTTAACTTGCACATGTGCTGTAATCAGCAACAAGCAGCTCGACCTGGTGAGTATTCTGAGGTTACTAGCTACTGACTGGAAAAGAGAAAGAATCCTATCAGAATAATATGTGTCCAAAGTACATTCTTGGACACACAGAAGGTCTTACAGTGCTGAAAAGGACATTGTTGTTAACATTAAGGACCTGGATAGGCTTTTGGGACATTTGCACAGCACAAATTTGAGATCTGTTTATGAGGCAACCTTTGCATCTATAGTGGTCATGGCACTGTCCATCATTTTTACTGAATTACCTATTATTTTTTCAAAGAATGTGGCTCATGAGACAGGTCATAACATTTACACAGAGATGGTTAGGGCAAATATGGGCAAAATATCATATCAAGTGCTCCTGTGATAAATATTTAAATGGTCTCGTGCAAAATCAATTCGGTGTAATTTCAGACAAGCGCACATATTGCGATGCCATACAAGCTTTTCACCAAAACCGATATCATCTGTGCGCCCTTGCCAAGCTCGACAACTGTTTTTGTTTAAAATATTCCTGTTGAACTGTCTTGGAAGGCTGTTAATTGCTTTTTCTGGTAGATTTTAATGCTTTATAGAATGCCTGTGCCACTGTGGTGTGGACTAGAGCCAAATTTTTGACTTCAGTAAAATTTTGCCCATTTCCCCAATGGAAAATTCATTCAAAATTGGGAAAAATGACCAAAAACAAAGCCAAACTAGCTTAGATTATACTCTTTAAGGCCATATTTAGATGTAAAAATATTCAAATCCTTGAAAATAAACAATATTTCCATCCCCAGTATGTGAATTAAATGTCTAAGGGCACAGGCTGCAGTCTGGTGTAAGAAAACTGTTTGTCGGCTTTAAATCGGACAATCATACGGTACCTATAGCGTATCATTTCCTGCGTAAATATGGACTGCCCGATGCATAAAAACATTGCGGGTACTCATTCGACAAATAATAAGCTTTTCAAATTGCAGTGAATAAGACCCCAAAAGATGACATGAATTTTTGGCGTTTTCCCTTAAGTTTGGAAGTTTTCTTTGATTTTCAGCCATTGGTGATCCCACATTGTAATTTGGCTTATTTGTAATAAAAACAAATAAAAAAGTGTTGACTAAAATACACTTTGTTGCTTTCATAGCCCTTTGGGAATTTCATTAATACTGAAGAGCGGCCAAATTCAATTCGGAGAATTGCGCACTAAGTCCATGATTGACGATGCTTTCTGGAGATGTCATTTGATGATACACAGCAATGTGGTGAATAGGGATGTAAACAGTGATGTTTGATGTAAAACATGTAACTGATAGCACTGGCCCTAAATGACTGAATTGGTGTACATGGGCCGTAAACTTAAGAACCCACCCCCAATCCCCAAATTTTCCTAAAATGACTGGCCCTTTGAGATATTCATTATCTCCCCTTTGATACTCATCAGAGTCTAAAGTGGACACCCTCTGCAGGTAAGAAAAAGGGAGAGAACAAACCAATTAAGTCAGTTGTGTCATTTCTTATCAGATAACTGGCTTAGATAAAGATACTGACAGGCTCTAAAACAATCAAAATCATAAGGTTTCTACTGAAGCTGAATTTCGACCAAAACAGAGTCTACAGGTTATGATAAAACAGCAACTATGCATACCAGAAACTGCAAAAAAGGGTATTTCATTTCTGAATGTGTTTGAGAAAGGTTCTACTGTGTTTTTGTTACAGTCAAAGCACTATTTTGCTGAGTCTGGGGCATACTACAAGGTAAGAACTAAGCCCCAGACTAAAAAATCTCCATAAAAGAATCAGGGAGGAGTGTAACATTGCACTGGCCTTGTCATTCTCCACTATATAAAATGGAGTCAGCACAAGAAAACACTTTCTGGCTGCAAGAAACTACACTTACTTGGATAAGAAGAACTTCTTAACTTGCACATGTGCTGTAATCAGCAACAAGCAGCTCGACCTGGTGAGTATTCTGAGGTTACTAGCTACTGACTGGAAAAGAGAAAGAATCCTATCAGAATAATATGTGTCCAAAGTACATTCTTGGACACACAGAAGGTCTTACAGTGCTGAAAAGGACATTGTTGTTAACATTAAGGACCTGGATAGGCTTTTGGGACATTTGCACAGCACAAATTTGAGATCTGTTTATGAGGCAACCTTTGCATCTATAGTGGTCATGGCACTGTCCATCATTTTTACTGAATTACCTATTATTTTTTCAAAGAATGTGGCTCATGAGACAGGTCATAACATTTACACAGAGATGGTTAGGGCAAATATGGGCAAAATATCATATCAAGTGCTCCTGTGATAAATATTTAAATGGTCTCGTGCAAAATCAATTCGGTGTAATTTCAGACAAGCGCACATATTGCGATGCCATACAAGCTTTTCACCAAAACCGATATCATCTGTGCGCCCTTGCCAAGCTCGACAACTGTTTTTGTTTAAAATATTCCTGTTGAACTGTCTTGGAAGGCTGTTAATTGCTTTTTCTGGTAGATTTTAATGCTTTATAGAATGCCTGTGCCACTGTGGTGTGGACTAGAGCCAAATTTTTGACTTCAGTAAAATTTTGCCCATTTCCCCAATGGAAAATTCATTCAAAATTGGGAAAAATGACCAAAAACAAAGCCAAACTAGCTTAGATTATACTCTTTAAGGCCATATTTAGATGTAAAAATATTCAAATCCTTGAAAATAAACAATATTTCCATCCCCAGTATGTGAATTAAATGTCTAAGGGCACAGGCTGCAGTCTGGTGTAAGAAAACTGTTTGTCGGCTTTAAATCGGACAATCATACGGTACCTATAGCGTATCATTTCCTGCGTAAATATGGACTGCCCGATGCATAAAAACATTGCGGGTACTCATTCGACAAATAATAAGCTTTTCAAATTGCAGTGAATAAGACCCCAAAAGATGACATGAATTTTTGGCGTTTTCCCTTAAGGCATCAGGGGACAGTTAATCGCAGCACTTTTTTGTCCGCGCCACACCAAGTTTTTGAATCGTTATCGACAACTCCTGGAGAAAGCGATAACTTCTGTTTTGGTTTCAAATTGCTCCACACATGCATGAAATCAAAACAGAATACCAAAGAAACACTTCTCTGTTTGCATAGGCTGACAGCAGTAGCATTTCACTTACCCCACCCACTAATTTTTACATACACAAAATCATGACTCCACCTCACTTTGACAGATCCTGTGAATTTACTCCCAAAACACCAGTACTTGGCACCTGTTGAAATGTCATGTACACTCAGTCACATGCAAAGAAATAGACAGAAAAGTATACCATAACCAGTAAACTTTTTCAGGAATCCTCTTTGAAAAACAGACACTTTTTAGTGCCAAAGCTACCTTCGTGAATTCAGATATGCCGCTGCACCTTGAACTTGCACAGCATCCAGACAGCCGGGGTGATAGTTTCGTATTCCATTTCATAAAAGTACAGATACTCAGCAAAGAAGCCCACATTGGCAAAAAATATCCACATATCACAATTTCTATGAGCAACCATGCCATTATTGACCCTCCTACTATAATATTTTGAAAAACGTCCACCCTCAAATGCGAAACTGTCCCCTGATGCCTTAAGTTTGGAAGTTTTCTTTGATTTTCAGCCATTGGTGATCCCACATTGTAATTTGGCTTATTTGTAATAAAAACAAATAAAAAAGTGTTGACTAAAATACACTTTGTTGCTTTCATAGCCCTTTGGGAATTTCATTAATACTGAAGAGCGGCCAAATTCAATTCGGAGAATTGCGCACTAAGTCCATGATTGACGATGCTTTCTGGAGATGTCATTTGATGATACACAGCAATGTGGTGAATAGGGATGTAAACAGTGATGTTTGATGTAAAACATGTAACTGATAGCACTGGCCCTAAATGACTGAATTGGTGTACATGGGCCGTAAACTTAAGAACCCACCCCCAATCCCCAAATTTTCCTAAAATGACTGGCCCTTTGAGATATTCATTATCTCCCCTTTGATACTCATCAGAGTCTAAAGTGGACACCCTCTGCAGGTAAGAAAAAGGGAGAGAACAAACCAATTAAGTCAGTTGTGTCATTTCTTATCAGATAACTGGCTTAGATAAAGATACTGACAGGCTCTAAAACAATCAAAATCATAAGGTTTCTACTGAAGCTGAATTTCGACCAAAACAGAGTCTACAGGTTATGATAAAACAGCAACTATGCATACCAGAAACTGCAAAAAAGGGTATTTCATTTCTGAATGTGTTTGAGAAAGGTTCTACTGTGTTTTTGTTACAGTCAAAGCACTATTTTGCTGAGTCTGGGGCATACTACAAGGTAAGAACTAAGCCCCAGACTAAAAAATCTCCATAAAAGAATCAGGGAGGAGTGTAACATTGCACTGGCCTTGTCATTCTCCACTATATAAAATGGAGTCAGCACAAGAAAACACTTTCTGGCTGCAAGAAACTACACTTATTTGGATAAGAAGAACTTCTTAACTTGCACATGTGCTGTAATCAGCAACAAGCAGCTCGACCTGGTGAGTATTCTGAGGTTACTAGCTACTGACTGGAAAAGAGAAAGAATCCTATCAGAATAATATGTGTCCAAAGTACATTCTTGGACACACAGAAGGTCTTACAGTGCTGAAAAGGACATTGTTGTTAACATTAAGGACCTGGATAGGCTTTTGGGACATTTGCACAGCACAAATTTGAGATCTGTTTATGAGGCAACCTTTGCATCTATAGTGGTCATGGCACTGTCCATCATTTTTACTGAATTACCTATTATTTTTTCAAAGAATGTGGCTCATGAGACAGGTCATAACATTTACACAGAGATGGTTAGGGCAAATATGGGCAAAATATCATATCAAGTGCTCCTGTGATAAATATTTAAATGGTCTCGTGCAAAATCAATTCGGTGTAATTTCAGACAAGCGCACATATTGCGATGCCATACAAGCTTTTCACCAAAACCGATATCATCTGTGCGCCCTTGCCAAGCTCGACAACTGTTTTTGTTTAAAATATTCCTGTTGAACTGTCTTGGAAGGCTGTTAATTGCTTTTTCTGGTAGATTTTAATGCTTTATAGAATGCCTGTGCCACTGTGGTGTGGACTAGAGCCAAATTTTTGACTTCAGTAAAATTTTGCCCATTTCCCCAATGGAAAATTCATTCAAAATTGGGAAAAATGACCAAAAACAAAGCCAAACTAGCTTAGATTATACTCTTTAAGGCCATATTTAGATGTAAAAATATTCAAATCCTTGAAAATAAACAATATTTCCATCCCCAGTATGTGAATTAAATGTCTAAGGGCACAGGCTGCAGTCTGGTGTAAGAAAACTGTTTGTCGGCTTTAAATCGGACAATCATACGGTACCTATAGCGTATCATTTCCTGCGTAAATATGGACTGCCCGATGCATAAAAACATTGCGGGTACTCATTCGACAAATAATAAGCTTTTCAAATTGCAGTGAATAAGACCCCAAAAGATGACATGAATTTTTGGCGTTTTCCCTTAAGTTTGGAAGTTTTCTTTGATTTTCAGCCATTGGTGATCCCACATTGTAATTTGGCTTATTTGTAATAAAAACAAATAAAAAAGTGTTGACTAAAATACACTTTGTTGCTTTCATAGCCCTTTGGGAATTTCATTAATACTGAAGAGCGGCCAAATTCAATTCGGAGAATTGCGCACTAAGTCCATGATTGACGATGCTTTCTGGAGATGTCATTTGATGATACACAGCAATGTGGTGAATAGGGATGTAAACAGTGATGTTTGATGTAAAACATGTAACTGATAGCACTGGCCCTAAATGACTGAATTGGTGTACATGGGCCGTAAACTTAAGAACCCACCCCCAATCCCCAAATTTTCCTAAAATGACTGGCCCTTTGAGATATTCATTATCTCCCCTTTGATACTCATCAGAGTCTAAAGTGGACACCCTCTGCAGGTAAGAAAAAGGGAGAGAACAAACCAATTAAGTCAGTTGTGTCATTTCTTATCAGATAACTGGCTTAGATAAAGATACTGACAGGCTCTAAAACAATCAAAATCATAAGGTTTCTACTGAAGCTGAATTTCGACCAAAACAGAGTCTACAGGTTATGATAAAACAGCAACTATGCATACCAGAAACTGCAAAAAAGGGTATTTCATTTCTGAATGTGTTTGAGAAAGGTTCTACTGTGTTTTTGTTACAGTCAAAGCACTATTTTGCTGAGTCTGGGGCATACTACAAGGTAAGAACTAAGCCCCAGACTAAAAAATCTCCATAAAAGAATCAGGGAGGAGTGTAACATTGCACTGGCCTTGTCATTCTCCACTATATAAAATGGAGTCAGCACAAGAAAACACTTTCTGGCTGCAAGAAACTACACTTACTTGGATAAGAAGAACTTCTTAACTTGCACATGTGCTGTAATCAGCAACAAGCAGCTCGACCTGGTGAGTATTCTGAGGTTACTAGCTACTGACTGGAAAAGAGAAAGAATCCTATCAGAATAATATGTGTCCAAAGTACATTCTTGGACACACAGAAGGTCTTACAGTGCTGAAAAGGACATTGTTGTTAACATTAAGGACCTGGATAGGCTTTTGGGACATTTGCACAGCACAAATTTGAGATCTGTTTATGAGGCAACCTTTGCATCTATAGTGGTCATGGCACTGTCCATCATTTTTACTGAATTACCTATTATTTTTTCAAAGAATGTGGCTCATGAGACAGGTCATAACATTTACACAGAGATGGTTAGGGCAAATATGGGCAAAATATCATATCAAGTGCTCCTGTGATAAATATTTAAATGGTCTCGTGCAAAATCAATTCGGTGTAATTTCAGACAAGCGCACATATTGCGATGCCATACAAGCTTTTCACCAAAACCGATATCATCTGTGCGCCCTTGCCAAGCTCGACAACTGTTTTTGTTTAAAATATTCCTGTTGAACTGTCTTGGAAGGCTGTTAATTGCTTTTTCTGGTAGATTTTAATGCTTTATAGAATGCCTGTGCCACTGTGGTGTGGACTAGAGCCAAATTTTTGACTTCAGTAAAATTTTGCCCATTTCCCCAATGGAAAATTCATTCAAAATTGGGAAAAATGACCAAAAACAAAGCCAAACTAGCTTAGATTATACTCTTTAAGGCCATATTTAGATGTAAAAATATTCAAATCCTTGAAAATAAACAATATTTCCATCCCCAGTATGTGAATTAAATGTCTAAGGGCACAGGCTGCAGTCTGGTGTAAGAAAACTGTTTGTCGGCTTTAAATCGGACAATCATACGGTACCTATAGCGTATCATTTCCTGCGTAAATATGGACTGCCCGATGCATAAAAACATTGCGGGTACTCATTCGACAAATAATAAGCTTTTCAAATTGCAGTGAATAAGACCCCAAAAGATGACATGAATTTTTGGCGTTTTCCCTTAAGTTTGGAAGTTTTCTTTGATTTTCAGCCATTGGTGATCCCACATTGTAATTTGGCTTATTTGTAATAAAAACAAATAAAAAAGTGTTGACTAAAATACACTTTGTTGCTTTCATAGCCCTTTGGGAATTTCATTAATACTGAAGAGCGGCCAAATTCAATTCGGAGAATTGCGCACTAAGTCCATGATTGACGATGCTTTCTGGAGATGTCATTTGATGATACACAGCAATGTGGTGAATAGGGATGTAAACAGTGATGTTTGATGTAAAACATGTAACTGATAGCACTGGCCCTAAATGACTGAATTGGTGTACATGGGCCGTAAACTTAAGAACCCACCCCCAATCCCCAAATTTTCCTAAAATGACTGGCCCTTTGAGATATTCATTATCTCCCCTTTGATACTCATCAGAGTCTAAAGTGGACACCCTCTGCAGGTAAGAAAAAGGGAGAGAACAAACCAATTAAGTCAGTTGTGTCATTTCTTATCAGATAACTGGCTTAGATAAAGATACTGACAGGCTCTAAAACAATCAAAATCATAAGGTTTCTACTGAAGCTGAATTTCGACCAAAACAGAGTCTACAGGTTATGATAAAACAGCAACTATGCATACCAGAAACTGCAAAAAAGGGTATTTCATTTCTGAATGTGTTTGAGAAAGGTTCTACTGTGTTTTTGTTACAGTCAAAGCACTATTTTGCTGAGTCTGGGGCATACTACAAGGTAAGAACTAAGCCCCAGACTAAAAAATCTCCATAAAAGAATCAGGGAGGAGTGTAACATTGCACTGGCCTTGTCATTCTCCACTATATAAAATGGAGTCAGCACAAGAAAACACTTTCTGGCTGCAAGAAACTACACTTACTTGGATAAGAAGAACTTCTTAACTTGCACATGTGCTGTAATCAGCAACAAGCAGCTCGACCTGGTGAGTATTCTGAGGTTACTAGCTACTGACTGGAAAAGAGAAAGAATCCTATCAGAATAATATGTGTCCAAAGTACATTCTTGGACACACAGAAGGTCTTACAGTGCTGAAAAGGACATTGTTGTTAACATTAAGGACCTGGATAGGCTTTTGGGACATTTGCACAGCACAAATTTGAGATCTGTTTATGAGGCAACCTTTGCATCTATAGTGGTCATGGCACTGTCCATCATTTTTACTGAATTACCTATTATTTTTTCAAAGAATGTGGCTCATGAGACAGGTCATAACATTTACACAGAGATGGTTAGGGCAAATATGGGCAAAATATCATATCAAGTGCTCCTGTGATAAATATTTAAATGGTCTCGTGCAAAATCAATTCGGTGTAATTTCAGACAAGCGCACATATTGCGATGCCATACAAGCTTTTCACCAAAACCGATATCATCTGTGCGCCCTTGCCAAGCTCGACAACTGTTTTTGTTTAAAATATTCCTGTTGAACTGTCTTGGAAGGCTGTTAATTGCTTTTTCTGGTAGATTTTAATGCTTTATAGAATGCCTGTGCCACTGTGGTGTGGACTAGAGCCAAATTTTTGACTTCAGTAAAATTTTGCCCATTTCCCCAATGGAAAATTCATTCAAAATTGGGAAAAATGACCAAAAACAAAGCCAAACTAGCTTAGATTATACTCTTTAAGGCCATATTTAGATGTAAAAATATTCAAATCCTTGAAAATAAACAATATTTCCATCCCCAGTATGTGAATTAAATGTCTAAGGGCACAGGCTGCAGTCTGGTGTAAGAAAACTGTTTGTCGGCTTTAAATCGGACAATCATACGGTACCTATAGCGTATCATTTCCTGCGTAAATATGGACTGCCCGATGCATAAAAACATTGCGGGTACTCATTCGACAAATAATAAGCTTTTCAAATTGCAGTGAATAAGACCCCAAAAGATGACATGAATTTTTGGCGTTTTCCCTTAAGTTTGGAAGTTTTCTTTGATTTTCAGCCATTGGTGATCCCACATTGTAATTTGGCTTATTTGTAATAAAAACAAATAAAAAAGTGTTGACTAAAATACACTTTGTTGCTTTCATAGCCCTTTGGGAATTTCATTAATACTGAAGAGCGGCCAAATTCAATTCGGAGAATTGCGCACTAAGTCCATGATTGACGATGCTTTCTGGAGATGTCATTTGATGATACACAGCAATGTGGTGAATAGGGATGTAAACAGTGATGTTTGATGTAAAACATGTAACTGATAGCACTGGCCCTAAATGACTGAATTGGTGTACATGGGCCGTAAACTTAAGAACCCACCCCCAATCCCCAAATTTTCCTAAAATGACTGGCCCTTTGAGATATTCATTATCTCCCCTTTGATACTCATCAGAGTCTAAAGTGGACACCCTCTGCAGGTAAGAAAAAGGGAGAGAACAAACCAATTAAGTCAGTTGTGTCATTTCTTATCAGATAACTGGCTTAGATAAAGATACTGACAGGCTCTAAAACAATCAAAATCATAAGGTTTCTACTGAAGCTGAATTTCGACCAAAACAGAGTCTACAGGTTATGATAAAACAGCAACTATGCATACCAGAAACTGCAAAAAAGGGTATTTCATTTCTGAATGTGTTTGAGAAAGGTTCTACTGTGTTTTTGTTACAGTCAAAGCACTATTTTGCTGAGTCTGGGGCATACTACAAGGTAAGAACTAAGCCCCAGACTAAAAAATCTCCATAAAAGAATCAGGGAGGAGTGTAACATTGCACTGGCCTTGTCATTCTCCACTATATAAAATGGAGTCAGCACAAGAAAACACTTTCTGGCTGCAAGAAACTACACTTACTTGGATAAGAAGAACTTCTTAACTTGCACATGTGCTGTAATCAGCAACAAGCAGCTCGACCTGGTGAGTATTCTGAGGTTACTAGCTACTGACTGGAAAAGAGAAAGAATCCTATCAGAATAATATGTGTCCAAAGTACATTCTTGGACACACAGAAGGTCTTACAGTGCTGAAAAGGACATTGTTGTTAACATTAAGGACCTGGATAGGCTTTTGGGACATTTGCACAGCACAAATTTGAGATCTGTTTATGAGGCAACCTTTGCATCTATAGTGGTCATGGCACTGTCCATCATTTTTACTGAATTACCTATTATTTTTTCAAAGAATGTGGCTCATGAGACAGGTCATAACATTTACACAGAGATGGTTAGGGCAAATATGGGCAAAATATCATATCAAGTGCTCCTGTGATAAATATTTAAATGGTCTCGTGCAAAATCAATTCGGTGTAATTTCAGACAAGCGCACATATTGCGATGCCATACAAGCTTTTCACCAAAACCGATATCATCTGTGCGCCCTTGCCAAGCTCGACAACTGTTTTTGTTTAAAATATTCCTGTTGAACTGTCTTGGAAGGCTGTTAATTGCTTTTTCTGGTAGATTTTAATGCTTTATAGAATGCCTGTGCCACTGTGGTGTGGACTAGAGCCAAATTTTTGACTTCAGTAAAATTTTGCCCATTTCCCCAATGGAAAATTCATTCAAAATTGGGAAAAATGACCAAAAACAAAGCCAAACTAGCTTAGATTATACTCTTTAAGGCCATATTTAGATGTAAAAATATTCAAATCCTTGAAAATAAACAATATTTCCATCCCCAGTATGTGAATTAAATGTCTAAGGGCACAGGCTGCAGTCTGGTGTAAGAAAACTGTTTGTCGGCTTTAAATCGGACAATCATACGGTACCTATAGCGTATCATTTCCTGCGTAAATATGGACTGCCCGATGCATAAAAACATTGCGGGTACTCATTCGACAAATAATAAGCTTTTCAAATTGCAGTGAATAAGACCCCAAAAGATGACATGAATTTTTGGCGTTTTCCCTTAAGGCATCAGGGGACAGTTAATCGCAGCACTTTTTTGTCCGCGCCACACCAAGTTTTTGAATCGTTATCGACAACTCCTGGAGAAAGCGATAACTTCTGTTTTGGTTTCAAATTGCTCCACACATGCATGAAATCAAAACAGAATACCAAAGAAACACTTCTCTGTTTGCATAGGCTGACAGCAGTAGCATTTCACTTACCCCACCCACTAATTTTTACATACACAAAATCATGACTCCACCTCACTTTGACAGATCCTGTGAATTTACTCCCAAAACACCAGTACTTGGCACCTGTTGAAATGTCATGTACACTCAGTCACATGCAAAGAAATAGACAGAAAAGTATACCATAACCAGTAAACTTTTTCAGGAATCCTCTTTGAAAAACAGACACTTTTTAGTGCCAAAGCTACCTTCGTGAATTCAGATATGCCGCTGCACCTTGAACTTGCACAGCATCCAGACAGCCGGGGTGATAGTTTCGTATTCCATTTCATAAAAGTACAGATACTCAGCAAAGAAGCCCACATTGGCAAAAAATATCCACATATCACAATTTCTATGAGCAACCATGCCATTATTGACCCTCCTACTATAATATTTTGAAAAACGTCCACCCTCAAATGCGAAACTGTCCCCTGATGCCTTAAGTTTGGAAGTTTTCTTTGATTTTCAGCCATTGGTGATCCCACATTGTAATTTGGCTTATTTGTAATAAAAACAAATAAAAAAGTGTTGACTAAAATACACTTTGTTGCTTTCATAGCCCTTTGGGAATTTCATTAATACTGAAGAGCGGCCAAATTCAATTCGGAGAATTGCGCACTAAGTCCATGATTGACGATGCTTTCTGGAGATGTCATTTGATGATACACAGCAATGTGGTGAATAGGGATGTAAACAGTGATGTTTGATGTAAAACATGTAACTGATAGCACTGGCCCTAAATGACTGAATTGGTGTACATGGGCCGTAAACTTAAGAACCCACCCCCAATCCCCAAATTTTCCTAAAATGACTGGCCCTTTGAGATATTCATTATCTCCCCTTTGATACTCATCAGAGTCTAAAGTGGACACCCTCTGCAGGTAAGAAAAAGGGAGAGAACAAACCAATTAAGTCAGTTGTGTCATTTCTTATCAGATAACTGGCTTAGATAAAGATACTGACAGGCTCTAAAACAATCAAAATCATAAGGTTTCTACTGAAGCTGAATTTCGACCAAAACAGAGTCTACAGGTTATGATAAAACAGCAACTATGCATACCAGAAACTGCAAAAAAGGGTATTTCATTTCTGAATGTGTTTGAGAAAGGTTCTACTGTGTTTTTGTTACAGTCAAAGCACTATTTTGCTGAGTCTGGGGCATACTACAAGGTAAGAACTAAGCCCCAGACTAAAAAATCTCCATAAAAGAATCAGGGAGGAGTGTAACATTGCACTGGCCTTGTCATTCTCCACTATATAAAATGGAGTCAGCACAAGAAAACACTTTCTGGCTGCAAGAAACTACACTTACTTGGATAAGAAGAACTTCTTAACTTGCACATGTGCTGTAATCAGCAACAAGCAGCTCGACCTGGTGAGTATTCTGAGGTTACTAGCTACTGACTGGAAAAGAGAAAGAATCCTATCAGAATAATATGTGTCCAAAGTACATTCTTGGACACACAGAAGGTCTTACAGTGCTGAAAAGGACATTGTTGTTAACATTAAGGACCTGGATAGGCTTTTGGGACATTTGCACAGCACAAATTTGAGATCTGTTTATGAGGCAACCTTTGCATCTATAGTGGTCATGGCACTGTCCATCATTTTTACTGAATTACCTATTATTTTTTCAAAGAATGTGGCTCATGAGACAGGTCATAACATTTACACAGAGATGGTTAGGGCAAATATGGGCAAAATATCATATCAAGTGCTCCTGTGATAAATATTTAAATGGTCTCGTGCAAAATCAATTCGGTGTAATTTCAGACAAGCGCACATATTGCGATGCCATACAAGCTTTTCACCAAAACCGATATCATCTGTGCGCCCTTGCCAAGCTCGACAACTGTTTTTGTTTAAAATATTCCTGTTGAACTGTCTTGGAAGGCTGTTAATTGCTTTTTCTGGTAGATTTTAATGCTTTATAGAATGCCTGTGCCACTGTGGTGTGGACTAGAGCCAAATTTTTGACTTCAGTAAAATTTTGCCCATTTCCCCAATGGAAAATTCATTCAAAATTGGGAAAAATGACCAAAAACAAAGCCAAACTAGCTTAGATTATACTCTTTAAGGCCATATTTAGATGTAAAAATATTCAAATCCTTGAAAATAAACAATATTTCCATCCCCAGTATGTGAATTAAATGTCTAAGGGCACAGGCTGCAGTCTGGTGTAAGAAAACTGTTTGTCGGCTTTAAATCGGACAATCATACGGTACCTATAGCGTATCATTTCCTGCGTAAATATGGACTGCCCGATGCATAAAAACATTGCGGGTACTCATTCGACAAATAATAAGCTTTTCAAATTGCAGTGAATAAGACCCCAAAAGATGACATGAATTTTTGGCGTTTTCCCTTAAGTTTGGAAGTTTTCTTTGATTTTCAGCCATTGGTGATCCCACATTGTAATTTGGCTTATTTGTAATAAAAACAAATAAAAAAGTGTTGACTAAAATACACTTTGTTGCTTTCATAGCCCTTTGGGAATTTCATTAATACTGAAGAGCGGCCAAATTCAATTCGGAGAATTGCGCACTAAGTCCATGATTGACGATGCTTTCTGGAGATGTCATTTGATGATACACAGCAATGTGGTGAATAGGGATGTAAACAGTGATGTTTGATGTAAAACATGTAACTGATAGCACTGGCCCTAAATGACTGAATTGGTGTACATGGGCCGTAAACTTAAGAACCCACCCCCAATCCCCAAATTTTCCTAAAATGACTGGCCCTTTGAGATATTCATTATCTCCCCTTTGATACTCATCAGAGTCTAAAGTGGACACCCTCTGCAGGTAAGAAAAAGGGAGAGAACAAACCAATTAAGTCAGTTGTGTCATTTCTTATCAGATAACTGGCTTAGATAAAGATACTGACAGGCTCTAAAACAATCAAAATCATAAGGTTTCTACTGAAGCTGAATTTCGACCAAAACAGAGTCTACAGGTTATGATAAAACAGCAACTATGCATACCAGAAACTGCAAAAAAGGGTATTTCATTTCTGAATGTGTTTGAGAAAGGTTCTACTGTGTTTTTGTTACAGTCAAAGCACTATTTTGCTGAGTCTGGGGCATACTACAAGGTAAGAACTAAGCCCCAGACTAAAAAATCTCCATAAAAGAATCAGGGAGGAGTGTAACATTGCACTGGCCTTGTCATTCTCCACTATATAAAATGGAGTCAGCACAAGAAAACACTTTCTGGCTGCAAGAAACTACACTTACTTGGATAAGAAGAACTTCTTAACTTGCACATGTGCTGTAATCAGCAACAAGCAGCTCGACCTGGTGAGTATTCTGAGGTTACTAGCTACTGACTGGAAAAGAGAAAGAATCCTATCAGAATAATATGTGTCCAAAGTACATTCTTGGACACACAGAAGGTCTTACAGTGCTGAAAAGGACATTGTTGTTAACATTAAGGACCTGGATAGGCTTTTGGGACATTTGCACAGCACAAATTTGAGATCTGTTTATGAGGCAACCTTTGCATCTATAGTGGTCATGGCACTGTCCATCATTTTTACTGAATTACCTATTATTTTTTCAAAGAATGTGGCTCATGAGACAGGTCATAACATTTACACAGAGATGGTTAGGGCAAATATGGGCAAAATATCATATCAAGTGCTCCTGTGATAAATATTTAAATGGTCTCGTGCAAAATCAATTCGGTGTAATTTCAGACAAGCGCACATATTGCGATGCCATACAAGCTTTTCACCAAAACCGATATCATCTGTGCGCCCTTGCCAAGCTCGACAACTGTTTTTGTTTAAAATATTCCTGTTGAACTGTCTTGGAAGGCTGTTAATTGCTTTTTCTGGTAGATTTTAATGCTTTATAGAATGCCTGTGCCACTGTGGTGTGGACTAGAGCCAAATTTTTGACTTCAGTAAAATTTTGCCCATTTCCCCAATGGAAAATTCATTCAAAATTGGGAAAAATGACCAAAAACAAAGCCAAACTAGCTTAGATTATACTCTTTAAGGCCATATTTAGATGTAAAAATATTCAAATCCTTGAAAATAAACAATATTTCCATCCCCAGTATGTGAATTAAATGTCTAAGGGCACAGGCTGCAGTCTGGTGTAAGAAAACTGTTTGTCGGCTTTAAATCGGACAATCATACGGTACCTATAGCGTATCATTTCCTGCGTAAATATGGACTGCCCGATGCATAAAAACATTGCGGGTACTCATTCGACAAATAATAAGCTTTTCAAATTGCAGTGAATAAGACCCCAAAAGATGACATGAATTTTTGGCGTTTTCCCTTAAGGCATCAGGGGACAGTTAATCGCAGCACTTTTTTGTCCGCGCCACACCAAGTTTTTGAATCGTTATCGACAACTCCTGGAGAAAGCGATAACTTCTGTTTTGGTTTCAAATTGCTCCACACATGCATGAAATCAAAACAGAATACCAAAGAAACACTTCTCTGTTTGCATAGGCTGACAGCAGTAGCATTTCACTTACCCCACCCACTAATTTTTACATACACAAAATCATGACTCCACCTCACTTTGACAGATCCTGTGAATTTACTCCCAAAACACCAGTACTTGGCACCTGTTGAAATGTCATGTACACTCAGTCACATGCAAAGAAATAGACAGAAAAGTATACCATAACCAGTAAACTTTTTCAGGAATCCTCTTTGAAAAACAGACACTTTTTAGTGCCAAAGCTACCTTCGTGAATTCAGATATGCCGCTGCACCTTGAACTTGCACAGCATCCAGACAGCCGGGGTGATAGTTTCGTATTCCATTTCATAAAAGTACAGATACTCAGCAAAGAAGCCCACATTGGCAAAAAATATCCACATATCACAATTTCTATGAGCAACCATGCCATTATTGACCCTCCTACTATAATATTTTGAAAAACGTCCACCCTCAAATGCGAAACTGTCCCCTGATGCCTTAAGTTTGGAAGTTTTCTTTGATTTTCAGCCATTGGTGATCCCACATTGTAATTTGGCTTATTTGTAATAAAAACAAATAAAAAAGTGTTGACTAAAATACACTTTGTTGCTTTCATAGCCCTTTGGGAATTTCATTAATACTGAAGAGCGGCCAAATTCAATTCGGAGAATTGCGCACTAAGTCCATGATTGACGATGCTTTCTGGAGATGTCATTTGATGATACACAGCAATGTGGTGAATAGGGATGTAAACAGTGATGTTTGATGTAAAACATGTAACTGATAGCACTGGCCCTAAATGACTGAATTGGTGTACATGGGCCGTAAACTTAAGAACCCACCCCCAATCCCAAATTTTCCTAAAATGACTGGCCCTTTGAGATATTCATTATCTCCCCTTTGATACTCATCAGAGTCTAAAGTGGACACCCTCTGCAGGTAAGAAAAAGGGAGAGAACAAACCAATTAAGTCAGTTGTGTCATTTCTTATCAGATAACTGGCTTAGATAAAGATACTGACAGGCTCTAAAACAATCAAAATCATAAGGTTTCTACTGAAGCTGAATTTCGACCAAAACAGAGTCTACAGGTTATGATAAAACAGCAACTATGCATACCAGAAACTGCAAAAAAGGGTATTTCATTTCTGAATGTGTTTGAGAAAGGTTCTACTGTGTTTTTGTTACAGTCAAAGCACTATTTTGCTGAGTCTGGGGCATACTACAAGGTAAGAACTAAGCCCCAGACTAAAAATCTCCATAAAAGAATCAGGGAGGAGTGTAACATTGCACTGGCCTTGTCATTCTCCACTATATAAAATGGAGTCAGCACAAGAAAACACTTTCTGGCTGCAAGAAACTACACTTACTTGGATAAGAAGAACTTCTTAACTTGCACATGTGCTGTAATCAGCAACAAGCAGCTCGACCTGGTGAGTATTCTGAGGTTACTAGCTACTGACTGGAAAAGAGAAAGAATCCTATCAGAATAATATGTGTCCAAAGTACATTCTTGGACACACAGAAGGTCTTACAGTGCTGAAAAGGACATTGTTGTTAACATTAAGGACCTGGATAGGCTTTTGGGACATTTGCACAGCACAAATTTGAGATCTGTTTATGAGGCAACCTTTGCATCTATAGTGGTCATGGCACTGTCCATCATTTTTACTGAATTACCTATTATTTTTTCAAAGAATGTGGCTCATGAGACAGGTCATAACATTTACACAGAGATGGTTAGGGCAAATATGGGCAAAATATCATATCAAGTGCTCCTGTGATAAATATTTAAATATGGTCTCGTGCAAAATCAATTCGGTGTAATTTCAGACAAGCGCACATATTGCGATGCCATACAAGCTTTTCACCAAAACCGATATCATCTGTGCGCCCTTGCCAAGCTCGACAACTGTTTTTGTTTAAAATATTCCTGTTGAACTGTCTTGGAAGGCTGTTAATTGCTTTTTCTGGTAGATTTTAATGCTTTATAGAATGCCTGTGCCACTGTGGTGTGGACTAGAGCCAAATTTTTGACTTCAGTAAAATTTTGCCCATTTCCCCAATGGAAAATTCATTCAAAATTGGGAAAAATGACCAAAAACAAAGCCAAACTAGCTTAGATTATACTCTTTAAGGCCATATTTAGATGTAAAAATATTCAAATCCTTGAAAATAAACAATATTTCCATCCCCAGTATGTGAATTAAATGTCTAAGGGCACAGGCTGCAGTCTGGTGTAAGAAAACTGTTTGTCAGCTTTAAATCGGACAATCATACGGTACCTATAGCGTATCATTTCCTGCGTAAATATGGACTGCCCGATGCATAAAAACATTGCGGGTACTCATTCGACAAATAATAAGCTTTTCAAATTGCAGTGAATAAGACCCCAAAAGATGACATGAATTTTTGGCGTTTTCCCTTAAGTTTGGAAGTTTTCTTTGATTTTCAGCCATTGGTGATCCCACATTGTAATTTGGCTTATTTGTAATAAAAACAAATAAAAAAGTGTTGACTAAAATACACTTTGTTGCTTTCATAGCCCTTTGGGAATTTCATTAATACTGAAGAGCGGCCAAATTCAATTCGGAGAATTGCGCACTAAGTCCATGATTGACGATGCTTTCTGGAGATGTCATTTGATGATACACAGCAATGTGGTGAATAGGGATGTAAACAGTGATGTTTGATGTAAAACATGTAACTGATAGCACTGGCCCTAAATGACTGAATTGGTGTACATGGGCCGTAAACTTAAGAACCCACCCCCAATCCCCAAATTTTCCTAAAATGACTGGCCCTTTGAGATATTCATTATCTCCCCTTTGATACTCATCAGAGTCTAAAGTGGACACCCTCTGCAGGTAAGAAAAAGGGAGAGAACAAACCAATTAAGTCAGTTGTGTCATTTCTTATCAGATAACTGGCTTAGATAAAGATACTGACAGGCTCTAAAACAATCAAAATCATAAGGTTTCTACTGAAGCTGAATTTCGACCAAAACAGAGTCTACAGGTTATGATAAAACAGCAACTATGCATACCAGAAACTGCAAAAAAGGGTATTTCATTTCTGAATGTGTTTGAGAAAGGTTCTACTGTGTTTTTGTTACAGTCAAAGCACTATTTTGCTGAGTCTGGGGCATACTACAAGGTAAGAACTAAGCCCCAGACTAAAAAATCTCCATAAAAGAATCAGGGAGGAGTGTAACATTGCACTGGCCTTGTCATTCTCCACTATATAAAATGGAGTCAGCACAAGAAAACACTTTCTGGCTGCAAGAAACTACACTTACTTGGATAAGAAGAACTTCTTAACTTGCACATGTGCTGTAATCAGCAACAAGCAGCTCGACCTGGTGAGTATTCTGAGGTTACTAGCTACTGACTGGAAAAGAGAAAGAATCCTATCAGAATAATATGTGTCCAAAGTACATTCTTGGACACACAGAAGGTCTTACAGTGCTGAAAAGGACATTGTTGTTAACATTAAGGACCTGGATAGGCTTTTGGGACATTTGCACAGCACAAATTTGAGATCTGTTTATGAGGCAACCTTTGCATCTATAGTGGTCATGGCACTGTCCATCATTTTTACTGAATTACCTATTATTTTTTCAAAGAATGTGGCTCATGAGACAGGTCATAACATTTACACAGAGATGGTTAGGGCAAATATGGGCAAAATATCATATCAAGTGCTCCTGTGATAAATATTTAAATGGTCTCGTGCAAAATCAATTCGGTGTAATTTCAGACAAGCGCACATATTGCGATGCCATACAAGCTTTTCACCAAAACCGATATCATCTGTGCGCCCTTGCCAAGCTCGACAACTGTTTTTGTTTAAAATATTCCTGTTGAACTGTCTTGGAAGGCTGTTAATTGCTTTTTCTGGTAGATTTTAATGCTTTATAGAATGCCTGTGCCACTGTGGTGTGGACTAGAGCCAAATTTTTGACTTCAGTAAAATTTTGCCCATTTCCCCAATGGAAAATTCATTCAAAATTGGGAAAAATGACCAAAAACAAAGCCAAACTAGCTTAGATTATACTCTTTAAGGCCATATTTAGATGTAAAAATATTCAAATCCTTGAAAATAAACAATATTTCCATCCCCAGTATGTGAATTAAATGTCTAAGGGCACAGGCTGCAGTCTGGTGTAAGAAAACTGTTTGTCGGCTTTAAATCGGACAATCATACGGTACCTATAGCGTATCATTTCCTGCGTAAATATGGACTGCCCGATGCATAAAAACATTGCGGGTACTCATTCGACAAATAATAAGCTTTTCAAATTGCAGTGAATAAGACCCCAAAAGATGACATGAATTTTTGGCGTTTTCCCTTAAGGCATCAGGGGACAGTTAATCGCAGCACTTTTTTGTCCGCGCCACACCAAGTTTTTGAATCGTTATCGACAACTCCTGGAGAAAGCGATAACTTCTGTTTTGGTTTCAAATTGCTCCACACATGCATGAAATCAAAACAGAATACCAAAGAAACACTTCTCTGTTTGCATAGGCTGACAGCAGTAGCATTTCACTTACCCCACCCACTAATTTTTACATACACAAAATCATGACTCCACCTCACTTTGACAGATCCTGTGAATTTACTCCCAAAACACCAGTACTTGGCACCTGTTGAAATGTCATGTACACTCAGTCACATGCAAAGAAATAGACAGAAAAGTATACCATAACCAGTAAACTTTTTCAGGAATCCTCTTTGAAAAACAGACACTTTTTAGTGCCAAAGCTACCTTCGTGAATTCAGATATGCCGCTGCACCTTGAACTTGCACAGCATCCAGACAGCCGGGGTGATAGTTTCGTATTCCATTTCATAAAAGTACAGATACTCAGCAAAGAAGCCCACATTGGCAAAAAATATCCACATATCACAATTTCTATGAGCAACCATGCCATTATTGACCCTCCTACTATAATATTTTGAAAAACGTCCACCCTCAAATGCGAAACTGTCCCCTGATGCCTTAAGTTTGGAAGTTTTCTTTGATTTTCAGCCATTGGTGATCCCACATTGTAATTTGGCTTATTTGTAATAAAAACAAATAAAAAAGTGTTGACTAAAATACACTTTGTTGCTTTCATAGCCCTTTGGGAATTTCATTAATACTGAAGAGCGGCCAAATTCAATTCGGAGAATTGCGCACTAAGTCCATGATTGACGATGCTTTCTGGAGATGTCATTTGATGATACACAGCAATGTGGTGAATAGGGATGTAAACAGTGATGTTTGATGTAAAACATGTAACTGATAGCACTGGCCCTAAATGACTGAATTGGTGTACATGGGCCGTAAACTTAAGAACCCACCCCCAATCCCCAAATTTTCCTAAAATGACTGGCCCTTTGAGATATTCATTATCTCCCCTTTGATACTCATCAGAGTCTAAAGTGGACACCCTCTGCAGGTAAGAAAAAGGGAGAGAACAAACCAATTAAGTCAGTTGTGTCATTTCTTATCAGATAACTGGCTTAGATAAAGATACTGACAGGCTCTAAAACAATCAAAATCATAAGGTTTCTACTGAAGCTGAATTTCGACCAAAACAGAGTCTACAGGTTATGATAAAACAGCAACTATGCATACCAGAAACTGCAAAAAAGGGTATTTCATTTCTGAATGTGTTTGAGAAAGGTTCTACTGTGTTTTTGTTACAGTCAAAGCACTATTTTGCTGAGTCTGGGGCATACTACAAGGTAAGAACTAAGCCCCAGACTAAAAAATCTCCATAAAAGAATCAGGGAGGAGTGTAACATTGCACTGGCCTTGTCATTCTCCACTATATAAAATGGAGTCAGCACAAGAAAACACTTTCTGGCTGCAAGAAACTACACTTACTTGGATAAGAAGAACTTCTTAACTTGCACATGTGCTGTAATCAGCAACAAGCAGCTCGACCTGGTGAGTATTCTGAGGTTACTAGCTACTGACTGGAAAAGAGAAAGAATCCTATCAGAATAATATGTGTCCAAAGTACATTCTTGGACACACAGAAGGTCTTACAGTGCTGAAAAGGACATTGTTGTTAACATTAAGGACCTGGATAGGCTTTTGGGACATTTGCACAGCACAAATTTGAGATCTGTTTATGAGGCAACCTTTGCATCTATAGTGGTCATGGCACTGTCCATCATTTTTACTGAATTACCTATTATTTTTTCAAAGAATGTGGCTCATGAGACAGGTCATAACATTTACACAGAGATGGTTAGGGCAAATATGGGCAAAATATCATATCAAGTGCTCCTGTGATAAATATTTAAATGGTCTCGTGCAAAATCAATTCGGTGTAATTTCAGACAAGCGCACATATTGCGATGCCATACAAGCTTTTCACCAAAACCGATATCATCTGTGCGCCCTTGCCAAGCTCGACAACTGTTTTTGTTTAAAATATTCCTGTTGAACTGTCTTGGAAGGCTGTTAATTGCTTTTTCTGGTAGATTTTAATGCTTTATAGAATGCCTGTGCCACTGTGGTGTGGACTAGAGCCAAATTTTTGACTTCAGTAAAATTTTGCCCATTTCCCCAATGGAAAATTCATTCAAAATTGGGAAAAATGACCAAAAACAAAGCCAAACTAGCTTAGATTATACTCTTTAAGGCCATATTTAGATGTAAAAATATTCAAATCCTTGAAAATAAACAATATTTCCATCCCCAGTATGTGAATTAAATGTCTAAGGGCACAGGCTGCAGTCTGGTGTAAGAAAACTGTTTGTCAGCTTTAAATCGGACAATCATACGGTACCTATAGCGTATCATTTCCTGCGTAAATATGGACTGCCCGATGCATAAAAACATTGCGGGTACTCATTCGACAAATAATAAGCTTTTCAAATTGCAGTGAATAAGACCCCAAAAGATGACATGAATTTTTGGCGTTTTCCCTTAAGTTTGGAAGTTTTCTTTGATTTTCAGCCATTGGTGATCCCACATTGTAATTTGGCTTATTTGTAATAAAAACAAATAAAAAAGTGTTGACTAAAATACACTTTGTTGCTTTCATAGCCCTTTGGGAATTTCATTAATACTGAAGAGCGGCCAAATTCAATTCGGAGAATTGCGCACTAAGTCCATGATTGACGATGCTTTCTGGAGATGTCATTTGATGATACACAGCAATGTGGTGAATAGGGATGTAAACAGTGATGTTTGATGTAAAACATGTAACTGATAGCACTGGCCCTAAATGACTGAATTGGTGTACATGGGCCGTAAACTTAAGAACCCACCCCCAATCCCCAAATTTTCCTAAAATGACTGGCCCTTTGAGATATTCATTATCTCCCCTTTGATACTCATCAGAGTCTAAAGTGGACACCCTCTGCAGGTAAGAAAAAGGGAGAGAACAAACCAATTAAGTCAGTTGTGTCATTTCTTATCAGATAACTGGCTTAGATAAAGATACTGACAGGCTCTAAAACAATCAAAATCATAAGGTTTCTACTGAAGCTGAATTTCGACCAAAACAGAGTCTACAGGTTATGATAAAACAGCAACTATGCATACCAGAAACTGCAAAAAAGGGTATTTCATTTCTGAATGTGTTTGAGAAAGGTTCTACTGTGTTTTTGTTACAGTCAAAGCACTATTTTGCTGAGTCTGGGGCATACTACAAGGTAAGAACTAAGCCCCAGACTAAAAAATCTCCATAAAAGAATCAGGGAGGAGTGTAACATTGCACTGGCCTTGTCATTCTCCACTATATAAAATGGAGTCAGCACAAGAAAACACTTTCTGGCTGCAAGAAACTACACTTACTTGGATAAGAAGAACTTCTTAACTTGCACATGTGCTGTAATCAGCAACAAGCAGCTCGACCTGGTGAGTATTCTGAGGTTACTAGCTACTGACTGGAAAAGAGAAAGAATC
The DNA here is from genome assembly GCA_963580285.1 of Lucinisca nassula. Lineage (NCBI taxonomy): Eukaryota > Metazoa > Mollusca > Bivalvia > Lucinida > Lucinidae > Lucinisca > Lucinisca nassula. The sequence goes on along the minus strand of OY757015.1, from coordinate 41,566,346 downwards.
CTATCAGAATAATATGTGTCCAAAGTACATTCTTGGACACACAGAAGGTCTTACAGTGCTGAAAAGGACATTGTTGTTAACATTAAGGACCTGGATAGGCTTTTGGGACATTTGCACAGCACAAATTTGAGATCTGTTTATGAGGCAACCTTTGCATCTATAGTGGTCATGGCACTGTCCATCATTTTTACTGAATTACCTATTATTTTTTCAAAGAATGTGGCTCATGAGACAGGTCATAACATTTACACAGAGATGGTTAGGGCAAATATGGGCAAAATATCATATCAAGTGCTCCTGTGATAAATATTTAAATGGTCTCGTGCAAAATCAATTCGGTGTAATTTCAGACAAGCGCACATATTGCGATGCCATACAAGCTTTTCACCAAAACCGATATCATCTGTGCGCCCTTGCCAAGCTCGACAACTGTTTTTGTTTAAAATATTCCTGTTGAACTGTCTTGGAAGGCTGTTAATTGCTTTTTCTGGTAGATTTTAATGCTTTATAGAATGCCTGTGCCACTGTGGTGTGGACTAGAGCCAAATTTTTGACTTCAGTAAAATTTTGCCCATTTCCCCAATGGAAAATTCATTCAAAATTGGGAAAAATGACCAAAAACAAAGCCAAACTAGCTTAGATTATACTCTTTAAGGCCATATTTAGATGTAAAAATATTCAAATCCTTGAAAATAAACAATATTTCCATCCCCAGTATGTGAATTAAATGTCTAAGGGCACAGGCTGCAGTCTGGTGTAAGAAAACTGTTTGTCGGCTTTAAATCGGACAATCATACGGTACCTATAGCGTATCATTTCCTGCGTAAATATGGACTGCCCGATGCATAAAAACATTGCGGGTACTCATTCGACAAATAATAAGCTTTTCAAATTGCAGTGAATAAGACCCCAAAAGATGACATGAATTTTTGGCGTTTTCCCTTAAGGCATCAGGGGACAGTTAATCGCAGCACTTTTTTGTCCGCGCCACACCAAGTTTTTGAATCGTTATCGACAACTCCTGGAGAAAGCGATAACTTCTGTTTTGGTTTCAAATTGCTCCACACATGCATGAAATCAAAACAGAATACCAAAGAAACACTTCTCTGTTTGCATAGGCTGACAGCAGTAGCATTTCACTTACCCCACCCACTAATTTTTACATACACAAAATCATGACTCCACCTCACTTTGACAGATCCTGTGAATTTACTCCCAAAACACCAGTACTTGGCACCTGTTGAAATGTCATGTACACTCAGTCACATGCAAAGAAATAGACAGAAAAGTATACCATAACCAGTAAACTTTTTCAGGAATCCTCTTTGAAAAACAGACACTTTTTAGTGCCAAAGCTACCTTCGTGAATTCAGATATGCCGCTGCACCTTGAACTTGCACAGCATCCAGACAGCCGGGGTGATAGTTTCGTATTCCATTTCATAAAAGTACAGATACTCAGCAAAGAAGCCCACATTGGCAAAAAATATCCACATATCACAATTTCTATGAGCAACCATGCCATTATTGACCCTCCTACTATAATATTTTGAAAAACGTCCACCCTCAAATGCGAAACTGTCCCCTGATGCCTTAAGTTTGGAAGTTTTCTTTGATTTTCAGCCATTGGTGATCCCACATTGTAATTTGGCTTATTTGTAATAAAAACAAATAAAAAAGTGTTGACTAAAATACACTTTGTTGCTTTCATAGCCCTTTGGGAATTTCATTAATACTGAAGAGCGGCCAAATTCAATTCGGAGAATTGCGCACTAAGTCCATGATTGACGATGCTTTCTGGAGATGTCATTTGATGATACACAGCAATGTGGTGAATAGGGATGTAAACAGTGATGTTTGATGTAAAACATGTAACTGATAGCACTGGCCCTAAATGACTGAATTGGTGTACATGGGCCGTAAACTTAAGAACCCACCCCCAATCCCCAAATTTTCCTAAAATGACTGGCCCTTTGAGATATTCATTATCTCCCCTTTGATACTCATCAGAGTCTAAAGTGGACACCCTCTGCAGGTAAGAAAAAGGGAGAGAACAAACCAATTAAGTCAGTTGTGTCATTTCTTATCAGATAACTGGCTTAGATAAAGATACTGACAGGCTCTAAAACAATCAAAATCATAAGGTTTCTACTGAAGCTGAATTTCGACCAAAACAGAGTCTACAGGTTATGATAAAACAGCAACTATGCATACCAGAAACTGCAAAAAAGGGTATTTCATTTCTGAATGTGTTTGAGAAAGGTTCTACTGTGTTTTTGTTACAGTCAAAGCACTATTTTGCTGAGTCTGGGGCATACTACAAGGTAAGAACTAAGCCCCAGACTAAAAAATCTCCATAAAAGAATCAGGGAGGAGTGTAACATTGCACTGGCCTTGTCATTCTCCACTATATAAAATGGAGTCAGCACAAGAAAACACTTTCTGGCTGCAAGAAACTACACTTACTTGGATAAGAAGAACTTCTTAACTTGCACATGTGCTGTAATCAGCAACAAGCAGCTCGACCTGGTGAGTATTCTGAGGTTACTAGCTACTGACTGGAAAAGAGAAAGAATCCTATCAGAATAATATGTGTCCAAAGTACATTCTTGGACACACAGAAGGTCTTACAGTGCTGAAAAGGACATTGTTGTTAACATTAAGGACCTGGATAGGCTTTTGGGACATTTGCACAGCACAAATTTGAGATCTGTTTATGAGGCAACCTTTGCATCTATAGTGGTCATGGCACTGTCCATCATTTTTACTGAATTACCTATTATTTTTTCAAAGAATGTGGCTCATGAGACAGGTCATAACATTTACACAGAGATGGTTAGGGCAAATATGGGCAAAATATCATATCAAGTGCTCCTGTGATAAATATTTAAATGGTCTCGTGCAAAATCAATTCGGTGTAATTTCAGACAAGCGCACATATTGCGATGCCATACAAGCTTTTCACCAAAACCGATATCATCTGTGCGCCCTTGCCAAGCTCGACAACTGTTTTTGTTTAAAATATTCCTGTTGAACTGTCTTGGAAGGCTGTTAATTGCTTTTTCTGGTAGATTTTAATGCTTTATAGAATGCCTGTGCCACTGTGGTGTGGACTAGAGCCAAATTTTTGACTTCAGTAAAATTTTGCCCATTTCCCCAATGGAAAATTCATTCAAAATTGGGAAAAATGACCAAAAACAAAGCCAAACTAGCTTAGATTATACTCTTTAAGGCCATATTTAGATGTAAAAATATTCAAATCCTTGAAAATAAACAATATTTCCATCCCCAGTATGTGAATTAAATGTCTAAGGGCACAGGCTGCAGTCTGGTGTAAGAAAACTGTTTGTCGGCTTTAAATCGGACAATCATACGGTACCTATAGCGTATCATTTCCTGCGTAAATATGGACTGCCCGATGCATAAAAACATTGCGGGTACTCATTCGACAAATAATAAGCTTTTCAAATTGCAGTGAATAAGACCCCAAAAGATGACATGAATTTTTGGCGTTTTCCCTTAAGGCATCAGGGGACAGTTAATCGCAGCACTTTTTTGTCCGCGCCACACCAAGTTTTTGAATCGTTATCGACAACTCCTGGAGAAAGCGATAACTTCTGTTTTGGTTTCAAATTGCTCCACACATGCATGAAATCAAAACAGAATACCAAAGAAACACTTCTCTGTTTGCATAGGCTGACAGCAGTAGCATTTCACTTACCCCACCCACTAATTTTTACATACACAAAATCATGACTCCACCTCACTTTGACAGATCCTGTGAATTTACTCCCAAAACACCAGTACTTGGCACCTGTTGAAATGTCATGTACACTCAGTCACATGCAAAGAAATAGACAGAAAAGTATACCATAACCAGTAAACTTTTTCAGGAATCCTCTTTGAAAAACAGACACTTTTTAGTGCCAAAGCTACCTTCGTGAATTCAGATATGCCGCTGCACCTTGAACTTGCACAGCATCCAGACAGCCGGGGTGATAGTTTCGTATTCCATTTCATAAAAGTACAGATACTCAGCAAAGAAGCCCACATTGGCAAAAAATATCCACATATCACAATTTCTATGAGCAACCATGCCATTATTGACCCTCCTACTATAATATTTTGAAAAACGTCCACCCTCAAATGCGAAACTGTCCCCTGATGCCTTAAGTTTGGAAGTTTTCTTTGATTTTCAGCCATTGGTGATCCCACATTGTAATTTGGCTTATTTGTAATAAAAACAAATAAAAAAGTGTTGACTAAAATACACTTTGTTGCTTTCATAGCCCTTTGGGAATTTCATTAATACTGAAGAGCGGCCAAATTCAATTCGGAGAATTGCGCACTAAGTCCATGATTGACGATGCTTTCTGGAGATGTCATTTGATGATACACAGCAATGTGGTGAATAGGGATGTAAACAGTGATGTTTGATGTAAAACATGTAACTGATAGCACTGGCCCTAAATGACTGAATTGGTGTACATGGGCCGTAAACTTAAGAACCCACCCCCAATCCCCAAATTTTCCTAAAATGACTGGCCCTTTGAGATATTCATTATCTCCCCTTTGATACTCATCAGAGTCTAAAGTGGACACCCTCTGCAGGTAAGAAAAAGGGAGAGAACAAACCAATTAAGTCAGTTGTGTCATTTCTTATCAGATAACTGGCTTAGATAAAGATACTGACAGGCTCTAAAACAATCAAAATCATAAGGTTTCTACTGAAGCTGAATTTCGACCAAAACAGAGTCTACAGGTTATGATAAAACAGCAACTATGCATACCAGAAACTGCAAAAAAGGGTATTTCATTTCTGAATGTGTTTGAGAAAGGTTCTACTGTGTTTTTGTTACAGTCAAAGCACTATTTTGCTGAGTCTGGGGCATACTACAAGGTAAGAACTAAGCCCCAGACTAAAAAATCTCCATAAAAGAATCAGGGAGGAGTGTAACATTGCACTGGCCTTGTCATTCTCCACTATATAAAATGGAGTCAGCACAAGAAAACACTTTCTGGCTGCAAGAAACTACACTTACTTGGATAAGAAGAACTTCTTAACTTGCACATGTGCTGTAATCAGCAACAAGCAGCTCGACCTGGTGAGTATTCTGAGGTTACTAGCTACTGACTGGAAAAGAGAAAGAATCCTATCAGAATAATATGTGTCCAAAGTACATTCTTGGACACACAGAAGGTCTTACAGTGCTGAAAAGGACATTGTTGTTAACATTAAGGACCTGGATAGGCTTTTGGGACATTTGCACAGCACAAATTTGAGATCTGTTTATGAGGCAACCTTTGCATCTATAGTGGTCATGGCACTGTCCATCATTTTTACTGAATTACCTATTATTTTTTCAAAGAATGTGGCTCATGAGACAGGTCATAACATTTACACAGAGATGGTTAGGGCAAATATGGGCAAAATATCATATCAAGTGCTCCTGTGATAAATATTTAAATGGTCTCGTGCAAAATCAATTCGGTGTAATTTCAGACAAGCGCACATATTGCGATGCCATACAAGCTTTTCACCAAAACCGATATCATCTGTGCGCCCTTGCCAAGCTCGACAACTGTTTTTGTTTAAAATATTCCTGTTGAACTGTCTTGGAAGGCTGTTAATTGCTTTTTCTGGTAGATTTTAATGCTTTATAGAATGCCTGTGCCACTGTGGTGTGGACTAGAGCCAAATTTTTGACTTCAGTAAAATTTTGCCCATTTCCCCAATGGAAAATTCATTCAAAATTGGGAAAAATGACCAAAAACAAAGCCAAACTAGCTTAGATTATACTCTTTAAGGCCATATTTAGATGTAAAAATATTCAAATCCTTGAAAATAAACAATATTTCCATCCCCAGTATGTGAATTAAATGTCTAAGGGCACAGGCTGCAGTCTGGTGTAAGAAAACTGTTTGTCAGCTTTAAATCGGACAATCATACGGTACCTATAGCGTATCATTTCCTGCGTAAATATGGACTGCCCGATGCATAAAAACATTGCGGGTACTCATTCGACAAATAATAAGCTTTTCAAATTGCAGTGAATAAGACCCCAAAAGATGACATGAATTTTTGGCGTTTTCCCTTAAGTTTGGAAGTTTTCTTTGATTTTCAGCCATTGGTGATCCCACATTGTAATTTGGCTTATTTGTAATAAAAACAAATAAAAAAGTGTTGACTAAAATACACTTTGTTGCTTTCATAGCCCTTTGGGAATTTCATTAATACTGAAGAGCGGCCAAATTCAATTCGGAGAATTGCGCACTAAGTCCATGATTGACGATGCTTTCTGGAGATGTCATTTGATGATACACAGCAATGTGGTGAATAGGGATGTAAACAGTGATGTTTGATGTAAAACATGTAACTGATAGCACTGGCCCTAAATGACTGAATTGGTGTACATGGGCCGTAAACTTAAGAACCCACCCCCAATCCCCAAATTTTCCTAAAATGACTGGCCCTTTGAGATATTCATTATCTCCCCTTTGATACTCATCAGAGTCTAAAGTGGACACCCTCTGCAGGTAAGAAAAAGGGAGAGAACAAACCAATTAAGTCAGTTGTGTCATTTCTTATCAGATAACTGGCTTAGATAAAGATACTGACAGGCTCTAAAACAATCAAAATCATAAGGTTTCTACTGAAGCTGAATTTCGACCAAAACAGAGTCTACAGGTTATGATAAAACAGCAACTATGCATACCAGAAACTGCAAAAAAGGGTATTTCATTTCTGAATGTGTTTGAGAAAGGTTCTACTGTGTTTTTGTTACAGTCAAAGCACTATTTTGCTGAGTCTGGGGCATACTACAAGGTAAGAACTAAGCCCCAGACTAAAAAATCTCCATAAAAGAATCAGGGAGGAGTGTAACATTGCACTGGCCTTGTCATTCTCCACTATATAAAATGGAGTCAGCACAAGAAAACACTTTCTGGCTGCAAGAAACTACACTTACTTGGATAAGAAGAACTTCTTAACTTGCACATGTGCTGTAATCAGCAACAAGCAGCTCGACCTGGTGAGTATTCTGAGGTTACTAGCTACTGACTGGAAAAGAGAAAGAATCCTATCAGAATAATATGTGTCCAAAGTACATTCTTGGACACACAGAAGGTCTTACAGTGCTGAAAAGGACATTGTTGTTAACATTAAGGACCTGGATAGGCTTTTGGGACATTTGCACAGCACAAATTTGAGATCTGTTTATGAGGCAACCTTTGCATCTATAGTGGTCATGGCACTGTCCATCATTTTTACTGAATTACCTATTATTTTTTCAAAGAATGTGGCTCATGAGACAGGTCATAACATTTACACAGAGATGGTTAGGGCAAATATGGGCAAAATATCATATCAAGTGCTCCTGTGATAAATATTTAAATGGTCTCGTGCAAAATCAATTCGGTGTAATTTCAGACAAGCGCACATATTGCGATGCCATACAAGCTTTTCACCAAAACCGATATCATCTGTGCGCCCTTGCCAAGCTCGACAACTGTTTTTGTTTAAAATATTCCTGTTGAACTGTCTTGGAAGGCTGTTAATTGCTTTTTCTGGTAGATTTTAATGCTTTATAGAATGCCTGTGCCACTGTGGTGTGGACTAGAGCCAAATTTTTGACTTCAGTAAAATTTTGCCCATTTCCCCAATGGAAAATTCATTCAAAATTGGGAAAAATGACCAAAAACAAAGCCAAACTAGCTTAGATTATACTCTTTAAGGCCATATTTAGATGTAAAAATATTCAAATCCTTGAAAATAAACAATATTTCCATCCCCAGTATGTGAATTAAATGTCTAAGGGCACAGGCTGCAGTCTGGTGTAAGAAAACTGTTTGTCGGCTTTAAATCGGACAATCATACGGTACCTATAGCGTATCATTTCCTGCGTAAATATGGACTGCCCGATGCATAAAAACATTGCGGGTACTCATTCGACAAATAATAAGCTTTTCAAATTGCAGTGAATAAGACCCCAAAAGATGACATGAATTTTTGGCGTTTTCCCTTAAGGCATCAGGGGACAGTTAATGGCAGCACTTTTTTGTCCGCGCCACACCAAGTTTTTGAATCGTTATCGACAACTCCTGGAGAAAGCGATAACTTCTGTTTTGGTTTCAAATTGCTCCACACATGCATGAAATCAAAACAGAATACCAAAGAAACACTTCTCTGTTTGCATAGGCTGACAGCAGTAGCATTTCACTTACCCCACCCACTAATTTTTACATACACAAAATCATGACTCCACCTCACTTTGACAGATCCTGTGAATTTACTCCCAAAACACCAGTACTTGGCACCTGTTGAAATGTCATGTACACTCAGTCACATGCAAAGAAATAGACAGAAAAGTATACCATAACCAGTAAACTTTTTCAGGAATCCTCTTTGAAAAACAGACACTTTTTAGTGCCAAAGCTACCTTCGTGAATTCAGATATGCCGCTGCACCTTGAACTTGCACAGCATCCAGACAGCCGGGGTGATAGTTTCGTATTCCATTTCATAAAAGTACAGATACTCAGCAAAGAAGCCCACATTGGCAAAAAATATCCACATATCACAATTTCTATGAGCAACCATGCCATTATTGACCCTCCTACTATAATATTTTGAAAAACGTCCACCCTCAAATGCGAAACTGTCCCCTGATGCCTTAAGTTTGGAAGTTTTCTTTGATTTTCAGCCATTGGTGATCCCACATTGTAATTTGGCTTATTTGTAATAAAAACAAATAAAAAAGTGTTGACTAAAATACACTTTGTTGCTTTCATAGCCCTTTGGGAATTTCATTAATACTGAAGAGCGGCCAAATTCAATTCGGAGAATTGCGCACTAAGTCCATGATTGACGATGCTTTCTGGAGATGTCATTTGATGATACACAGCAATGTGGTGAATAGGGATGTAAACAGTGATGTTTGATGTAAAACATGTAACTGATAGCACTGGCCCTAAATGACTGAATTGGTGTACATGGGCCGTAAACTTAAGAACCCACCCCCAATCCCCAAATTTTCCTAAAATGACTGGCCCTTTGAGATATTCATTATCTCCCCTTTGATACTCATCAGAGTCTAAAGTGGACACCCTCTGCAGGTAAGAAAAAGGGAGAGAACAAACCAATTAAGTCAGTTGTGTCATTTCTTATCAGATAACTGGCTTAGATAAAGATACTGACAGGCTCTAAAACAATCAAAATCATAAGGTTTCTACTGAAGCTGAATTTCGACCAAAACAGAGTCTACAGGTTATGATAAAACAGCAACTATGCATACCAGAAACTGCAAAAAAGGGTATTTCATTTCTGAATGTGTTTGAGAAAGGTTCTACTGTGTTTTTGTTACAGTCAAAGCACTATTTTGCTGAGTCTGGGGCATACTACAAGGTAAGAACTAAGCCCCAGACTAAAAAATCTCCATAAAAGAATCAGGGAGGAGTGTAACATTGCACTGGCCTTGTCATTCTCCACTATATAAAATGGAGTCAGCACAAGAAAACACTTTCTGGCTGCAAGAAACTACACTTACTTGGATAAGAAGAACTTCTTAACTTGCACATGTGCTGTAATCAGCAACAAGCAGCTCGACCTGGTGAGTATTCTGAGGTTACTAGCTACTGACTGGAAAAGAGAAAGAATCCTATCAGAATAATATGTGTCCAAAGTACATTCTTGGACACACAGAAGGTCTTACAGTGCTGAAAAGGACATTGTTGTTAACATTAAGGACCTGGATAGGCTTTTGGGACATTTGCACAGCACAAATTTGAGATCTGTTTATGAGGCAACCTTTGCATCTATAGTGGTCATGGCACTGTCCATCATTTTTACTGAATTACCTATTATTTTTTCAAAGAATGTGGCTCATGAGACAGGTCATAACATTTACACAGAGATGGTTAGGGCAAATATGGGCAAAATATCATATCAAGTGCTCCTGTGATAAATATTTAAATGGTCTCGTGCAAAATCAATTCGGTGTAATTTCAGACAAGCGCACATATTGCGATGCCATACAAGCTTTTCACCAAAACCGATATCATCTGTGCGCCCTTGCCAAGCTCGACAACTGTTTTTGTTTAAAATATTCCTGTTGAACTGTCTTGGAAGGCTGTTAATTGCTTTTTCTGGTAGATTTTAATGCTTTATAGAATGCCTGTGCCACTGTGGTGTGGACTAGAGCCAAATTTTTGACTTCAGTAAAATTTTGCCCATTTCCCCAATGGAAAATTCATTCAAAATTGGGAAAAATGACCAAAAACAAAGCCAAACTAGCTTAGATTATACTCTTTAAGGCCATATTTAGATGTAAAAATATTCAAATCCTTGAAAATAAACAATATTTCCATCCCCAGTATGTGAATTAAATGTCTAAGGGCACAGGCTGCAGTCTGGTGTAAGAAAACTGTTTGTCAGCTTTAAATCGGACAATCATACGGTACCTATAGCGTATCATTTCCTGCGTAAATATGGACTGCCCGATGCATAAAAACATTGCGGGTACTCATTCGACAAATAATAAGCTTTTCAAATTGCAGTGAATAAGACCCCAAAAGATGACATGAATTTTTGGCGTTTTCCCTTAAGTTTGGAAGTTTTCTTTGATTTTCAGCCATTGGTGATCCCACATTGTAATTTGGCTTATTTGTAATAAAAACAAATAAAAAAGTGTTGACTAAAATACACTTTGTTGCTTTCATAGCCCTTTGGGAATTTCATTAATACTGAAGAGCGGCCAAATTCAATTCGGAGAATTGCGCACTAAGTCCATGATTGACGATGCTTTCTGGAGATGTCATTTGATGATACACAGCAATGTGGTGAATAGGGATGTAAACAGTGATGTTTGATGTAAAACATGTAACTGATAGCACTGGCCCTAAATGACTGAATTGGTGTACATGGGCCGTAAACTTAAGAACCCACCCCCAATCCCCAAATTTTCCTAAAATGACTGGCCCTTTGAGATATTCATTATCTCCCCTTTGATACTCATCAGAGTCTAAAGTGGACACCCTCTGCAGGTAAGAAAAAGGGAGAGAACAAACCAATTAAGTCAGTTGTGTCATTTCTTATCAGATAACTGGCTTAGATAAAGATACTGACAGGCTCTAAAACAATCAAAATCATAAGGTTTCTACTGAAGCTGAATTTCGACCAAAACAGAGTCTACAGGTTATGATAAAACAGCAACTATGCATACCAGAAACTGCAAAAAAGGGTATTTCATTTCTGAATGTGTTTGAGAAAGGTTCTACTGTGTTTTTGTTACAGTCAAAGCACTATTTTGCTGAGTCTGGGGCATACTACAAGGTAAGAACTAAGCCCCAGACTAAAAAATCTCCATAAAAGAATCAGGGAGGAGTGTAACATTGCACTGGCCTTGTCATTCTCCACTATATAAAATGGAGTCAGCACAAGAAAACACTTTCTGGCTGCAAGAAACTACACTTACTTGGATAAGAAGAACTTCTTAACTTGCACATGTGCTGTAATCAGCAACAAGCAGCTCGACCTGGTGAGTATTCTGAGGTTACTAGCTACTGACTGGAAAAGAGAAAGAATCCTATCAGAATAATATGTGTCCAAAGTACATTCTTGGACACACAGAAGGTCTTACAGTGCTGAAAAGGACATTGTTGTTAACATTAAGGACCTGGATAGGCTTTTGGGACATTTGCACAGCACAAATTTGAGATCTGTTTATGAGGCAACCTTTGCATCTATAGTGGTCATGGCACTGTCCATCATTTTTACTGAATTACCTATTATTTTTTCAAAGAATGTGGCTCATGAGACAGGTCATAACATTTACACAGAGATGGTTAGGGCAAATATGGGCAAAATATCATATCAAGTGCTCCTGTGATAAATATTTAAATGGTCTCGTGCAAAATCAATTCGGTGTAATTTCAGACAAGCGCACATATTGCGATGCCATACAAGCTTTTCACCAAAACCGATATCATCTGTGCGCCCTTGCCAAGCTCGACAACTGTTTTTGTTTAAAATATTCCTGTTGAACTGTCTTGGAAGGCTGTTAATTGCTTTTTCTGGTAGATTTTAATGCTTTATAGAATGCCTGTGCCACTGTGGTGTGGACTAGAGCCAAATTTTTGACTTCAGTAAAATTTTGCCCATTTCCCCAATGGAAAATTCATTCAAAATTGGGAAAAATGACCAAAAACAAAGCCAAACTAGCTTAGATTATACTCTTTAAGGCCATATTTAGATGTAAAAATATTCAAATCCTTGAAAATAAACAATATTTCCATCCCCAGTATGTGAATTAAATGTCTAAGGGCACAGGCTGCAGTCTGGTGTAAGAAAACTGTTTGTCGGCTTTAAATCGGACAATCATACGGTACCTATAGCGTATCATTTCCTGCGTAAATATGGACTGCCCGATGCATAAAAACATTGCGGGTACTCATTCGACAAATAATAAGCTTTTCAAATTGCAGTGAATAAGACCCCAAAAGATGACATGAATTTTTGGCGTTTTCCCTTAAGGCATCAGGGGACAGTTAATCGCAGCACTTTTTTGTCCGCGCCACACCAAGTTTTTGAATCGTTATCGACAACTCCTGGAGAAAGCGATAACTTCTGTTTTGGTTTCAAATTGCTCCACACATGCATGAAATCAAAACAGAATACCAAAGAAACACTTCTCTGTTTGCATAGGCTGACAGCAGTAGCATTTCACTTACCCCACCCACTAATTTTTACATACACAAAATCATGACTCCACCTCACTTTGACAGATCCTGTGAATTTACTCCCAAAACACCAGTACTTGGCACCTGTTGAAATGTCATGTACACTCAGTCACATGCAAAGAAATAGACAGAAAAGTATACCATAACCAGTAAACTTTTTCAGGAATCCTCTTTGAAAAACAGACACTTTTTAGTGCCAAAGCTACCTTCGTGAATTCAGATATGCCGCTGCACCTTGAACTTGCACAGCATCCAGACAGCCGGGGTGATAGTTTCGTATTCCATTTCATAAAAGTACAGATACTCAGCAAAGAAGCCCACATTGGCAAAAAATATCCACATATCACAATTTCTATGAGCAACCATGCCATTATTGACCCTCCTACTATAATATTTTGAAAAACGTCCACCCTCAAATGCGAAACTGTCCCCTGATGCCTTAAGTTTGGAAGTTTTCTTTGATTTTCAGCCATTGGTGATCCCACATTGTAATTTGGCTTATTTGTAATAAAAACAAATAAAAAAGTGTTGACTAAAATACACTTTGTTGCTTTCATAGCCCTTTGGGAATTTCATTAATACTGAAGAGCGGCCAAATTCAATTCGGAGAATTGCGCACTAAGTCCATGATTGACGATGCTTTCTGGAGATGTCATTTGATGATACACAGCAATGTGGTGAATAGGGATGTAAACAGTGATGTTTGATGTAAAACATGTAACTGATAGCACTGGCCCTAAATGACTGAATTGGTGTACATGGGCCGTAAACTTAAGAACCCACCCCCAATCCCCAAATTTTCCTAAAATGACTGGCCCTTTGAGATATTCATTATCTCCCCTTTGATACTCATCAGAGTCTAAAGTGGACACCCTCTGCAGGTAAGAAAAAGGGAGAGAACAAACCAATTAAGTCAGTTGTGTCATTTCTTATCAGATAACTGGCTTAGATAAAGATACTGACAGGCTCTAAAACAATCAAAATCATAAGGTTTCTACTGAAGCTGAATTTCGACCAAAACAGAGTCTACAGGTTATGATAAAACAGCAACTATGCATACCAGAAACTGCAAAAAAGGGTATTTCATTTCTGAATGTGTTTGAGAAAGGTTCTACTGTGTTTTTGTTACAGTCAAAGCACTATTTTGCTGAGTCTGGGGCATACTACAAGGTAAGAACTAAGCCCCAGACTAAAAAATCTCCATAAAAGAATCAGGGAGGAGTGTAACATTGCACTGGCCTTGTCATTCTCCACTATATAAAATGGAGTCAGCACAAGAAAACACTTTCTGGCTGCAAGAAACTACACTTACTTGGATAAGAAGAACTTCTTAACTTGCACATGTGCTGTAATCAGCAACAAGCAGCTCGACCTGGTGAGTATTCTGAGGTTACTAGCTACTGACTGGAAAAGAGAAAGAATCCTATCAGAATAATATGTGTCCAAAGTACATTCTTGGACACACAGAAGGTCTTACAGTGCTGAAAAGGACATTGTTGTTAACATTAAGGACCTGGATAGGCTTTTGGGACATTTGCACAGCACAAATTTGAGATCTGTTTATGAGGCAACCTTTGCATCTATAGTGGTCATGGCACTGTCCATCATTTTTACTGAATTACCTATTATTTTTTCAAAGAATGTGGCTCATGAGACAGGTCATAACATTTACACAGAGATGGTTAGGGCAAATATGGGCAAAATATCATATCAAGTGCTCCTGTGATAAATATTTAAATGGTCTCGTGCAAAATCAATTCGGTGTAATTTCAGACAAGCGCACATATTGCGATGCCATACAAGCTTTTCACCAAAACCGATATCATCTGTGCGCCCTTGCCAAGCTCGACAACTGTTTTTGTTTAAAATATTCCTGTTGAACTGTCTTGGAAGGCTGTTAATTGCTTTTTCTGGTAGATTTTAATGCTTTATAGAATGCCTGTGCCACTGTGGTGTGGACTAGAGCCAAATTTTTGACTTCAGTAAAATTTTGCCCATTTCCCCAATGGAAAATTCATTCAAAATTGGGAAAAATGACCAAAAACAAAGCCAAACTAGCTTAGATTATACTCTTTAAGGCCATATTTAGATGTAAAAATATTCAAATCCTTGAAAATAAACAATATTTCCATCCCCAGTATGTGAATTAAATGTCTAAGGGCACAGGCTGCAGTCTGGTGTAAGAAAACTGTTTGTCAGCTTTAAATCGGACAATCATACGGTACCTATAGCGTATCATTTCCTGCGTAAATATGGACTGCCCGATGCATAAAAACATTGCGGGTACTCATTCGACAAATAATAAGCTTTTCAAATTGCAG
The DNA here is from genome assembly GCA_963580285.1 of Lucinisca nassula. Taxonomy (NCBI): domain Eukaryota; kingdom Metazoa; phylum Mollusca; class Bivalvia; order Lucinida; family Lucinidae; genus Lucinisca; species Lucinisca nassula. Next base: position 41,551,292 of record OY757015.1, on the reverse strand, counting down.
TGAATAAGACCCCAAAAGATGACATGAATTTTTGGCGTTTTCCCTTAAGTTTGGAAGTTTTCTTTGATTTTCAGCCATTGGTGATCCCACATTGTAATTTGGCTTATTTGTAATAAAAACAAATAAAAAAGTGTTGACTAAAATACACTTTGTTGCTTTCATAGCCCTTTGGGAATTTCATTAATACTGAAGAGCGGCCAAATTCAATTCGGAGAATTGCGCACTAAGTCCATGATTGACGATGCTTTCTGGAGATGTCATTTGATGATACACAGCAATGTGGTGAATAGGGATGTAAACAGTGATGTTTGATGTAAAACATGTAACTGATAGCACTGGCCCTAAATGACTGAATTGGTGTACATGGGCCGTAAACTTAAGAACCCACCCCCAATCCCCAAATTTTCCTAAAATGACTGGCCCTTTGAGATATTCATTATCTCCCCTTTGATACTCATCAGAGTCTAAAGTGGACACCCTCTGCAGGTAAGAAAAAGGGAGAGAACAAACCAATTAAGTCAGTTGTGTCATTTCTTATCAGATAACTGGCTTAGATAAAGATACTGACAGGCTCTAAAACAATCAAAATCATAAGGTTTCTACTGAAGCTGAATTTCGACCAAAACAGAGTCTACAGGTTATGATAAAACAGCAACTATGCATACCAGAAACTGCAAAAAAGGGTATTTCATTTCTGAATGTGTTTGAGAAAGGTTCTACTGTGTTTTTGTTACAGTCAAAGCACTATTTTGCTGAGTCTGGGGCATACTACAAGGTAAGAACTAAGCCCCAGACTAAAAAATCTCCATAAAAGAATCAGGGAGGAGTGTAACATTGCACTGGCCTTGTCATTCTCCACTATATAAAATGGAGTCAGCACAAGAAAACACTTTCTGGCTGCAAGAAACTACACTTACTTGGATAAGAAGAACTTCTTAACTTGCACATGTGCTGTAATCAGCAACAAGCAGCTCGACCTGGTGAGTATTCTGAGGTTACTAGCTACTGACTGGAAAAGAGAAAGAATCCTATCAGAATAATATGTGTCCAAAGTACATTCTTGGACACACAGAAGGTCTTACAGTGCTGAAAAGGACATTGTTGTTAACATTAAGGACCTGGATAGGCTTTTGGGACATTTGCACAGCACAAATTTGAGATCTGTTTATGAGGCAACCTTTGCATCTATAGTGGTCATGGCACTGTCCATCATTTTTACTGAATTACCTATTATTTTTTCAAAGAATGTGGCTCATGAGACAGGTCATAACATTTACACAGAGATGGTTAGGGCAAATATGGGCAAAATATCATATCAAGTGCTCCTGTGATAAATATTTAAATGGTCTCGTGCAAAATCAATTCGGTGTAATTTCAGACAAGCGCACATATTGCGATGCCATACAAGCTTTTCACCAAAACCGATATCATCTGTGCGCCCTTGCCAAGCTCGACAACTGTTTTTGTTTAAAATATTCCTGTTGAACTGTCTTGGAAGGCTGTTAATTGCTTTTTCTGGTAGATTTTAATGCTTTATAGAATGCCTGTGCCACTGTGGTGTGGACTAGAGCCAAATTTTTGACTTCAGTAAAATTTTGCCCATTTCCCCAATGGAAAATTCATTCAAAATTGGGAAAAATGACCAAAAACAAAGCCAAACTAGCTTAGATTATACTCTTTAAGGCCATATTTAGATGTAAAAATATTCAAATCCTTGAAAATAAACAATATTTCCATCCCCAGTATGTGAATTAAATGTCTAAGGGCACAGGCTGCAGTCTGGTGTAAGAAAACTGTTTGTCGGCTTTAAATCGGACAATCATACGGTACCTATAGCGTATCATTTCCTGCGTAAATATGGACTGCCCGATGCATAAAAACATTGCGGGTACTCATTCGACAAATAATAAGCTTTTCAAATTGCAGTGAATAAGACCCCAAAAGATGACATGAATTTTTGGCGTTTTCCCTTAAGGCATCAGGGGACAGTTAATCGCAGCACTTTTTTGTCCGCGCCACACCAAGTTTTTGAATCGTTATCGACAACTCCTGGAGAAAGCGATAACTTCTGTTTTGGTTTCAAATTGCTCCACACATGCATGAAATCAAAACAGAATACCAAAGAAACACTTCTCTGTTTGCATAGGCTGACAGCAGTAGCATTTCACTTACCCCACCCACTAATTTTTACATACACAAAATCATGACTCCACCTCACTTTGACAGATCCTGTGAATTTACTCCCAAAACACCAGTACTTGGCACCTGTTGAAATGTCATGTACACTCAGTCACATGCAAAGAAATAGACAGAAAAGTATACCATAACCAGTAAACTTTTTCAGGAATCCTCTTTGAAAAACAGACACTTTTTAGTGCCAAAGCTACCTTCGTGAATTCAGATATGCCGCTGCACCTTGAACTTGCACAGCATCCAGACAGCCGGGGTGATAGTTTCGTATTCCATTTCATAAAAGTACAGATACTCAGCAAAGAAGCCCACATTGGCAAAAAATATCCACATATCACAATTTCTATGAGCAACCATGCCATTATTGACCCTCCTACTATAATATTTTGAAAAACGTCCACCCTCAAATGCGAAACTGTCCCCTGATGCCTTAATATTTAGAGTGTAAATTGCGCTCAAAAATTTGCTGAATCTGTAAGTTTATGGGATGTTCAGTACACGCTATTTCTGGCTGATGTGTATAAAGTGTGGCACGCGCCGGGCAAAAACAATAATACTTGTTTTTAGCATTCTTCCAGTAATTGTAATGAAGCCTAGAATGTGTCTAATGGTAGGAAAGATGTTTAATGTGAATGTTAGTAGCAGAATTTATTATTTTCCTATGAATCTAGTCGCCTAAGTGGCTTTTTGACTACATAATTGATATGTTAACTGTTAACATTTCGAAAAAAATATACAAAATAGTTTCTTTAATGTAAATATGAACACTTGTCCTCTTTCTGGTTTGTTTGATTTGAGGTTTAACGTCCCCCTCAACGCTATACAGGTCATTTTCGAGACGTCGCTTCCAATTTTGTGGGCTTTTACCCGACATTGAGATTAAATGACATCTCCCTGTCGCCCAATGGAGCCAAAAGGGTGTAATAGCATGGACGGACCGACTCGCACCGCTTTACCAGGACAGGCTTAGATTCTCGAAGCGGTTTACCAGTACTCCCATGCGGTCGTTTCCAGCTCTGCGTGAAAGCATCATGCAGCCCATCTATTTCTTTAAGCCCCGATTGGCGGGGGCCGTAAAAAATACTGAAATCATATTGATGTCTTATGGGTTTTCTTCAGGTACACTTGTTTTCGCCCATCTCTGGTTGACGATCGGCTCGATATAAGTGAAACAATCTTGAAAAAGCCGTACAAACCCACCCCCGCTCCTGCGTCTCGCCTTAGCATTTACTGCTTGCCTTTGCGATAAGTAGGTTTTTCCTATGGGCCGACTCATTTATAATAATTTAAGCATTATTTCGCCGAATATATTAGACTTAGTTATAAATCTGAGATATGATAAAAATGTAAATCATGCATACATGCACACACCTGCATTGGATCCTGTACTAAAGAATCAAAACCTCTCATAGTGGCCGCCTGTATTAAGCAACTTATGATTTAGTTGCTTAATACAGGCGGCCACTATGAGAGGTTTTGATCTTATATTGATGTGGAAAGTACCATTCTCAAAGCTTTGATCGTTTTTACTATGTGAACAACAATGTCTAAACTCCACGTTTGGCAGACTGCATTTTCAAAGCGTTTTCTTATTTTTCGTGAATATAAGGCTTGACATTACAGACATGAAATGGCAAGCATTATTTTCGCTGATAAATAATTAAAAATATATAGATTGCCGTTTTCCCTGTAATTTCTGCAGCGCTTTAATTGTTAATATGCGCACATAATTGTTTGTTTGATTTGAGGTTTAACGTCCCCGTCAACACTGTATAGGTCATTTTGGAGACGTTGCTTCCAACTTTGTGTGACTTTTACTCGACATTGAGATGAAATGACAACTCAAGCCCTGTCGCCCAATGAAACCAATAGGGTTTATAAGCATCGCTTTGCCTGTGCAGGCTTAGAACCTCTAAACGGTTTACCGGTACTCGTGTGCGGTCGGTTTCAGCTCTGCGTGGAAGCATCATGCAACCCCATTTCTTCAAGCCCGAATCGGCGTGGGCCGAATATGCCCTCATAATGAAAGCCGGTGTAAACCGCATATTGAAGAACACTAGGGATCCCGGATTTTCTTGCACACCAGACAAGGAAATCCGTGATTTTACCCTGGGATAGAAATTTATGTTCTGACCCTAGTGTTCCGACCCAAAATCGAATATAATCGCGTGTTTGATAAATGCACTGGTTGATTACGACCTCGTATGCGCCGTCGACAGCAACGCCACTAAACATTCCTGAAGTGTCAACACAATATGGCGGACGTTGGTAACCGAAGTGACTGCAACATTAAAATCCGCTTTAAGAAATGGAAGGTATGCAAGAAAAAGAATCCAATATGGGTGATAGGGGTGGTTAGATCCGTCCCTCAGGATCACTGTCCGGCATCACTCGGCAAGCCTCGTGATGCCGGACAGTGACCCTCGGGACGGAATTTTCCATCCACCCCTCACACCCATATAAGATTCTTATATTCTCTATACCAATCAGCAATGGCTCATTGGCTCGAAGACTTATGGGACCATGAATATATGTTCCAGACAGGGGTAGTTCGAGGAACTGAGGGTTAACCATAGCGACCGATGCTGAGGCATAATGAGGATTATTAAGGGATTTCTTCGATTTTTAAGGGGAATAGGAACACCACGCGGATTTTCCCGCCATTTTTCAAAGGGGGACAACTTTCGGGACTTCCTGTTCGCTTTTCTATAAGCACTGTCCCAATGAAAAGGGGTCTACTCTTAAAGGAAAAAATTTGCTCCTCAGGAGCAGGAGCAAATTCTTTCCTTTAAAAGTTGACCCCTATGGACACGAGAAACAAAATTACTTGTGCAGCACTTGCCTCCCCTGAAAGTCTTCCCATTCCCCTTAAATACAGTAAATCAGGCCCCCAAATATTGAGGGTCGATGACGAAGTGTACAGGCGCAGAAAAAATACGGTCTGGCAAATTAAACACTCTCTTCACAAGGGCATGCACAGCCAGGCAGTTCAATGCCGTTTATGCAAATCCGGCCTTACTTGAAGACCAGACCGGAATGGAACATATTGATAATGGCATAATGCCATTTTTGCCGTTGCACGACAAAATGCACGACGAAACTGGCAATATGACTTGTACGACCAGCGAACCTGTGCGTCAACCCAGTCTGACCAGTCTTCGCTTGTTGATCATTAAGCTGACCAGCGGCAATAGACGGCTGATATAAAAAAGCAAAGACCATGATCAGACTGCAAGTTTTCACTGGGCGCCCATGCAGTATTGTAGTTTTGTCATGCGCAGGCTCATTTATTGTAATCTATAAGCATTGGGCTAAAATCTGGCATTATCAAGGGGTGCACTTTACCTTAAAACTAGTCCATTATCATATTGCGTACCCTTAATTGTCTTAATATTAGCGTTACATATATATGTACCCGGGCCTCCTTGGCCTTGTGGATAGGAGCGCCGACTATTAACCATTAAGTCTCTCACCGCTTTGGTTCGGGCGTGGCTCGGGTCACATGTGAGACGCCAAGTTCTGCAGCGGAAGGTCAGTAGGATTGGGTACTCCGGTTTTCGCCCACCTCTGGTTAACGAAACGCTCGATATGAGTGAAATAATCTTGAAAGAGTCGTAACACAAAAATAACAAAAAAAAAAAAAAAAAAAAAAAACACATATATATGTAGTACCTACGTGAGTACGTAACCTGGTTCGCCCCCGCCTACCGGGGCTTGAAGTAATAAATTTTGATGCATTGTGCCTCCACGTAGAGCTGCAACTGACCACGCATGAGTACTGGTAAACCGCTTAGAAGAACCAAGCCTGTCCAGGCAAAGTGGTGTGAGTCGGGCAGTCCAGTGGTTTCAATGGGCGGCAGGGCTTGAGATGTCATTTCATCTCAATGTCGGGTAAAAGTCCCATGAAACTGAAAACAACGTCTGTCATATTGTTGACGGGGACGTTAAACCTCAATTCAAATAAACAAAGAAAAACGTTGCCTGGGGCCAGTTGTTCAAAGCATCGTTAGCTTAACGAGCTCGTTAATGGTAATATTGTTAACTGTCCTAGGAAGTACAATATCGAAAATTTTGGTATTTTTGCTTTAAAAAATGTGAGCAGCATCCGCAAAAGCTGCTCACATTTTTTTCAGCAAAAAATAACATCCTTGCAGTATTTAATGATCAAAGTTTTAACGACACGTTACTTATGATGTCGTTTATTTTGAACAACTGGCCCCTGGTTCTAGCGAGTACACAATCCATGTTTTACTTTTCGAAAAGTACTGCGGACCCTTGTAACCCAACTTTTCCATTTAAAAGGGTTTCCCTGTTATAATTAGTTTTGTTGTGATTTTGCAGAATTCCGAGGAACGAAAAGTACACATATTTGTGTAGGAAAGTGTTTACATTTATAAACATGTAACAGTGAATCTTTGCATAACCATTCCACAAGATGCTATTTGGATGACGTAAGCGGCATGGTTCCAATATTGAGCGACGCGTGCGTGTTTGTGCGATGCGGTAATATCTAAATATCGCTTATATCATTGATCACATTGTTTTTATCTATTAATGTGATTATTTCTGATTCATCAGACAATATAGGTATTTGCTGTATATCTGTACCCATTGACCTTTGCATGCAACAGAACTGATATTTTAGAACATTAAATGGTGTTTACAGGGGTGTACATTATTTTCTTATTTCTGTTTAATAAACTAGCTTGTGGGCACTCGTTAGAACCGCCTCGCCGAGAGCGGTTCTCATAAGTACCCTCCCAGCAGGCACATGACGCAATTGTGACGTCACATCAACGTCGATACCACGTCATGACGTTTATGCAACGTCACATCTACGTCGGTGCAACTTCATGACGTTGAACTAAGGTTGATTATGGCATGGAATACATGTACGAAAAATATCAGAATTTTTTTTGGTTTTTGACGGTAGAATTTTCAATATAGGCGTGTTTTCGTAATGGACTGGGAAATGGCACTGAACGGAGGCTTAAGACTATAAGAATCTTATATGGACGTGAGGGGAGGATGGAAAAATCCATCCCAAGGGTGACTGTCCGGCATCAAGATGCATCAAGAGGCTTTCCGAGTGATGCCGGACAGTGATACCGAGTGACAGATTTTTCTATCCGCCCCTCACACCCATATAGGATTCGTTTTCTCGCATACCTGCCATTTCTTAGCGCGGGTTTTTAATGCTGCAGTCATTTTGGTTACCGACGTCCGCCATGCAGGAATGTTTAGTGGCGTCACGTAGCGTGCTGTGACGTCAACCTTAACGACGGCATACGAGGTCGTAATCAACCAGCTAGTGTATTTATCCAACACGCGATTATATTCGATTTTGGGTCGGAACACCAGGGTCAGAACATAAATTTCTATCCCAGGGTAAAATTACGGATTTATTTGTCTGATGCGCAAGAATGTTTGGTTTAACCCTTAGGTTCCAGTATTCAAGCAAACAGTGTAAAGTCTGATCAGACGCAACGTTGTGCGAAGTCTGATTTTGATCTTGATTGTTTGTCTACGTCCCCAGTCCAGACCCTTTTTACAACACTCTGACGTTGCAATAAATTTTCGTACAAGTGCTATTTGCGCAGTCAAAGTTGAAGTTTAATACTTTTGATGGCTTGTTAAATTATCTTCATCTGTTAAACTTTCACCCAACTTGTAAACATTGTTAAATGTGGCTTTAACAACTCAATTCCACCTCAAGTGAAAAGCAGCAGTAGTTTAATAAGTATGACAGATTTAAGAAAAACCAATAATGCTTGATGATAATTTCAAAAAGCAAAGAAATTAAAAGGCCCAGTTGTTCAAAGCATTGTTAGCTTAACGAGTTCGTTAGTGGTCTTATTCTCAACTGTTCTAGCACGTACAATGTCTAAAATTTTGATATTTTTCTAACGAGTACCCACAACCTATGTTTGCAGTATAAATTAGAAAACTCACGGACTATCATCAGAAAAGTAGCCATTTTGGAGGTGTGTAAAATGCACTATGTCGCAAGGGTGTATTATCGTACGACAAAGGGCAATAACTCCAAAGGTAGGCATTCATATGTTCTGCATGTCATCTTATGGTGCTTTACATTTTTGTGAAGTATCGTGAAAACGTCTCGAACGGTATCTGAGATGAAGCACTGACGGACGGACAGACGGACACCTAAAAGTTTCGGAGGGCAGAACATAATATCCCCGCCACTTTTTATCCCCCGACCGAATAGGTTCGGGGGATATAGCGATCAGCCTGGCGTCCGTCCGTCTGTCCGTCCGTCTGTCCGTACACACAAATGGATAGATAGGTGGCTATGAACTTGGACAGAATCAATGTAAGTCAATGAGAGAAAGTGCGATTTATTCCGTTAGACACATAAAAGGTCTGTTATGTGGTTAAAATTAGCCACCTAAGTATCAATCTTGCTCAAAATAGCCACATAAGTATCCATTTGTGAGAACGTCCGTCCGTCCGTCCGTCCGTCCGTAGACGCAACCTTGTGATGGCCCTAACTCCTATACCCTTTGAGATTCATGGATGGTTCTTGGCACAATTGTTCACAAGGCTGAGACGGCGTGTCATGCGCAAGAACCAGAACTCTGGATTGCATACTTTTTGAGTTATCTCCCCTTTTAATAAAATAGAATGACTACTTTGTGATGGCGATATCTCCAATACCCTTTGAGGTATGTTGATGGTACCTGGCACAGTTGTTCACAAGGCTGAGACGGCGTGTCATGCACAAGAACCACAACTCTGGTTGTCATGGTTTTTTAGTTATCTCCCCTTCCAATAAAATTGAGTGACTACCTTGTGATGGCCATAACTCCAATACTCTTTTAGATATATTGATGCTACCTGACACAGTTGTTCACAAGGCCGAGACCGTGTGTCATGCACAAGAACCACAACTCTGGGTGCCATGGTTTTTGAGTTATCTCCCCTGACAATATAACCTTGTGATGGCCATAACTCCAAAACCTTACAGATCCCTACCCCTAAACCATATATATTATTGTTCCTTATGATAAGACACATTCATTGGCACCAACCTGGGGGCCCCCCGGATGTGCTGGGGCCTTGCCCCACCCCCTCCACTTCATAAAAGGCCCAATATCTTGGAAACCGTACAGATCCCCACCCCTAAACCATATATATTCTTATTCCTTATGATAAAACACATTCAGTTACACTATCCTGGGGGCCCCGGGATGCGCCGGGGCCATGCCCCACCCCCTCCACAACATAAAAGGCCATATATCTCAGAAACCGTTTAGACCCCCACCCCTAAACCATATATATTTTTGTTCTTTGTTCACAAGGCCGAGACCGTGTGTCATGCACAAGAACCACAACTCTGGGTGCCATGGTTTTTGAGTTATCTCCCCTGACAATATAACCTTGTGATGGCCATAACTCCAAAACCTTACAGATCCCCACCCCTAAACCATATATATTATTGTTCCTTATGATAAGACACATTCATTGGCACCAACCTGGGGGCCCCCCGGATGTGCTGGGGCCTTGCCCCACCCCCTCCACTTCATAAAAGGCCCAATATCTTGGAAACCGTACAGATCCCCACCCCTAAACCATATATATTCTTATTCCTTATGATAAAACACATTCAGTTACACTATCCTGGGGGCCCCGGGATGCGCCGGGGCCATGCCCCACCCCCTCCACAACATAAAAGGCCATATATCTCAGAAACCGTTTAGACCCCCACCCCTAAACCATATATATTTTTGTTCTTTATGATAAGATGCATTCATTGACACCAACCTATGGGCCCCCCGGGATGCGCCGGGGCCTTGCCCAACCCCCTCCACTTCATAAAAGGCCCAATATCTTGGAAACCTTACAGATCCCCACCCCTAAACCATATATATTATTGTTCCTTACAATGAGACACATTCAATGACACCAACCTGGAGGCCCCCCTGGGATGGGTCAGTGCCCTGCCCCACCCCCTCCACTTCATAAAAGGCCATATATCTGAGAAACCATTCAGATCCCCAACTCAAAACCATATATATTCTTGTTTCTTATGATAAGACGTATTCAGTGATACCAACCTAGGGGTCCCCCGGAATGTGCCATTGCCCCACCCCTCCACTTCATAAAAGGCAATATATCTCGGCAACCTTTCAGATCCCCACCCGAAAACCATATATATTCTTGTTTCTTATGATAAGACGCATTCAGTTACACCAACCTGGGGGTCCTCTAGGATGTGCCCGGGCCATGTCCTACCCCCTCCACTCCATAAAAGGCCCCAAATTCTCAGAAACCGTTCAGATCCTCACCCCTTATCCATATATATTCTTGTTCTTTATGATAAGACGCATTCAGTGAGTCCAACGTAGGGGTCTTCAGGGGTGTGCTGGGGCCGTGCCCCACCCTGCCACTTCATAAAAGGCGATAAATCTCAGAAACCTATCAGATTCCCACCCCTAAACCATATATACATTCTTGTTTTTTTTTATGATAAAACGCATTCAGAGACACCAACCTGGGGGTCTCTTGGGATGTGCCCGGGCTATTCCCCATCCCCTCCACTTCATAAAAGGCCCAATATCTCAGAAACCGTTAAGATCCCCACCCCCCACCCATAAACCATATATTTTCTTGTTCCTTACGATAAGATGCATTCAATGATATCAAATTGGGCTCTGTTGGGTCATCTCTCACCCCTCTACTTCATAAAAGGCCTAATATTTCAGATACAGAGCCCTCATGAAATTGGGGTTGATTTGGGAGACTTTATAATCAATAAATTAAAACCATACATGGCTGCCAGTGGGCAGTGCCTGCCTGTGCTCTGGTGAGCATCATGGCCCATGGGCCTCTTGTTTCGTTATCTCCCCTGACACTATAATCTTGTGATGGCCATAACTGCAATACTTTTGTGATATATTGCTGGTTTAATTCTGGTGCACTTTCTATTGGTGAACAATCTTCTGAAGGCCATATTGGCTTTTGGTCGGGGGATTTGCCATCTCTTCCGATGGCTATTTTTGTGACGGGGCAATGCAATCCCAGTTGCAGAGAGTTTTACAGCATGCTAGAGTAAGCAAGTGATGGAAATCTCAGCTTCCTTTTTGAAGAAATTCATTAGCAATTTGCAAGTTATCAAGTGCTAAAATCGATCCCTTGCTGTCAGTGAAAGTCACGTGGACATCAGCAGCATTTAGTAACTTTGGGTCGATTGATAAACAAACTAGATATTCCGCTTGATAAATCTGCAGCACTAAAGTCCAAAAACTGTAAATATCTTCATAATAAGTTCATACAATATTCACCCTGGCAAACCCGCTATATAAAGAGAAAAGGCTGGATCACACAGTGCACAGGAGTATACTATAAGAATCTTATATGGGTGTGTTGGGTGGATGGAAAAATCCGTCCCGAGGATCACTGTCCGGAATCACGAGGCTTGCCGAGTGATGCCGGACAGTGATCACGAGGGACGGATTTTTCTATCCACCCCTCACACCCATATTGGATTCTTTTTCTTGCATACCTTCCATTACTTAGCGCGGATTTTAAATGCTGCAGTCACTTCGCTTACCAACATCCGCCATATTGTTTTGATACTGCAGGAATGTTTAGTGACGTCACGTTACGTGCATGACGTCAACCTTAACGACGGCGCATACGAGGTCGTAATCAACCAGTGCATTTATCAAACACGCGATTATATTCGATTTTGGGTCGGAACACCAGGGTCAGAACACAAATTTCTATCCCAGGGTAAAATCACGGATTTCCTTGTCTGGCGTGCAAGAAACTATTTTCCTGATTTCCGCTCCAAGACACACATCTAGATTGTGTGTACTTGTAAGAACCGTCTCATATGCGGTTCAAAAAAGCACGTACAACCTGTGACTACATCACACATGATCGATCTCGCCCATCGGGGCTTACAGAAATAGATTGGGCTGCATGATGCTTCCACGCAGAGCTAAATCTGACCACACACGAGTAATGGTAAACCACTGAGAAGGACTAAGCTTGTCCAGGCAAAGCGGTGTGAGTCAAATCGTCCAATGCATATAAGCCTTCTGGTTTCATTGGGCGGCAGGGCTTGAGATGTCATTTCATCTCAATGTCGTGTTAAAGTCCCAAAAATTGGAAGCAACGTTTCCAAAATGACCTATATAGTGTTGACGGGGACGTTAAACACCAATTCAAACAAACAAAACATCACAAATGAAAAAAAGTCTAAGGTTTTTTTTTTTTTTTTTTTTTTGTTTTGTTTGTTTGTTAGGTGTTGTTGTTGTTTGTTTGGATTTTAGCTCACCTGAGCACGAAGTGGTAAAAGTGAGCTATTGTGACCACCCTTTGACCGCCGTACGTGCGTCGTTCGTCGTCAACATTTACCTTGTTCGTCTTCTTGAGGCCACAGTTTTACTTGAATTGTCATGAAACTTTGCCAGAATATTTGTCTTAATGATATCTAGGTCAAGTTTGAATATGGGTCATGTCAGGTCAAAAGTAGGTCACTGAGTCAAATTTCTTAAAAACCTTGTTCACCCTCTAGAAGCCGTAATTTTGCTTCAATCTGTATGAAACTTTACCAGATGATATCAAGATCAGGTTCGAATATGGGTCATGTCAGGACTAGATCACTAGGTCAAATTTCTTTTTAACCCTGTTCCCCCTCTAGAGGGCTAAGTTTTGCTTCAGTCTTCATGAAACTTTACCAGAATGTTTGCCTTGATGATATCTGAGACAAGTTCGAAAATGGGTCATGTTGGGTCAAAAACTAGGTCACTAAGTCAAACTGCGTTTAAATATTGTTCACCCTCAAGAGGCCACAATTTTGCTTCAATCTCCATGAAATTTTACCAGAATGTTTGTCTTTGTAATATTGAGATTCGCTTCGAATATGGGTCATGTCAGGTCAAAAACTAGGTCACTAGTTCAAATTTCTTTAAAACCCTTGTTCACTCTCTAGAGGGCACAGTTTTGCTTCCATCTTCATAAACTTTACCAGAATGTTTGCTTTGTTAATATCTGGGTCGAGGTCGAATGTGAGTCATATCGGATCAAAAACTATGTCACTAGGTCAAATTGTGTTCACCCTCTAGAGGCAATAACCTCAACCTTCATGAAACTTGACCAGAATGTTTGTCTTGATGATATCAAGGTCAAGTTTGAATATGGGTCATGTCAGGTCGAAAACTTGATCACTAGGTCAAATTTCTTTAAAACCCTGTTCACCCTCAAGAGGCCTACGTTTTGCTTCATTCTTCATGAAACATTACCAGAATGTTTGCCTTGATGCTGTTTGAGACGAGTTCGAAATTATGTCCGAGACGAGTTCGAATATGGGTCATGTTGGGTCAAAAACTAGTTCACTAAATTATGTCCGAGACGAGTTCGAATATGGGTCATGTTTGGTCAGAAACTAGTTCACTAGGTCAAAATGCGTTAAAACATTGTTCACCCTCTAGAAGCCATAATGTTTGCTTCAATCTATATGAAACTTTACCAGAATGTTTGCCTTGATCAAGGTCAGTTTCGATTATGGGTCATGTCAGCTCAAAACCTAGGTCACTACGTCAAATTTCATTAAAACCTTGTTCACCCTCTAGAAGCCATACTTTTCAATCTCCATGACACTTTACCGGAATGTTTGTCTTGATAATAGCTGGTTCTAGTTTTAATATGGGTCATGTTGGGTCAAAAGTAGGTCACAAAGTCAAATTGCATTAAAACCTTGTTCACGCCCTAATAGACTTGTATAGGGAAAACCTTTAATACGCTTGTTGGCTGAAACCAGAAGGCCCATGCCTTTGCTATTTTGTACAAAGCTTCGTATAGTGGACTTCTGCCAGTATTGTTCAGCTTACAATGCTGGAGCCAAAATGGCCCCGCGTAGGGGCCCACTTGTTTTACATAGACTATATAGGGAATACCTATACTTTTAAAAATCTTCTTGACTGAAACGACATCTCTGCCAAGATTGTTTAAGTTGTAGCCCGGGGACCAAAAATGCGCCCTCCCAGCCCCCCCCCCCCCCCCCCACCCAAGCGTCCACATATTTTGCATGGACTTATATAGGGAAAACCTTTAAAAACCCTCTTGTCTGAAATCAGTTGGCCCCAGGCCTTTGTTATTTGGTACACAGTTTTGTCCAGTTTCTCAAAACTTAGGACTCACAATATTCATTTCTGTGTCCTGTGGCATATAGGTGGGGAGTCGGGCTGCTTAGCGTAGTAACTGTTGCAAGCACGTCTGACTGAGAGGTTGTTGATTTTAGACTTCCATTAAAATTATGATGGAATATTTTTCTACCATCATTCTCCCCCTTCTGTTGATTCAAGAAGCGCAGTCGTCAGTTACTGTCGAAAGTATTCGTACTTATTACTGGTAAAACACTTAGGGGTTACGTTAACGGACCGCAAATGACACAATGCTAATTGCTCGAAAGGCCCGAAATCTGCCAACCACCATCACGTTCCTCCCAAGGCCTGTATAAAACACAGTTCTTAAACCTCCAGTATGTCGTCTCAAAACATTATTTTCAACAAATTTATACATACATAGTCGTATGAAGAGAAATCACAGTCTTATAGAATGCACTAGAGACAGTGACACTCAGGTGAGCGAATAAGGGCTATCTGGACCCTCTTGTTGTATTTTTTTCCAAATCAAAAGTTTTGTTTAATGCCATGAAAAATGCCGTATGTCACATTGGTTTATTTTCGTATATATATTGCCTTGGAATTGGCAACTAATCACCTGGTAATGAGTGAACCTGGGAAAGTAATTACAAATCATTTAGTTACATGTACTATTGTTGAATGAACATATAGTAGAACTCCAATGTCTAAAATGCGCCCCCCCCCCCCCCCCACACACACACACACCCCGCCAATCGGGTTTCATCACGAAAACACGCCTATATAATTTTGACCCCCTTGAACCCCACTTTTTTATAGTACAACTGGGGTTTCCGGGGGTATACCTTATTTTTCTTATTTCTGCTCTAAAATATAGATTGTGGGTACTCGATAGAACCGCCTCGATGAGGCGGTTCTAACGAGTGCCCACAATCTATAATTTGAGCAAAAATAAGAAAAATATCACAATTTTTCATCATAAAATTTTCATTTTTTCGGCGATAAAGGTGGCAATGTATTTGTATAAGCGTGTTTAGGTAATGTTGGAGAAATAGATTCGGCTGTATGGTGCTTCCGGGCGGAGCTGAAACCAACCGAACTTGAGTACTGATAAACTGCTTTGGTATAAGCTGTCCCGGAAAAGGCGATGCTAGTCGGACAGCTCCTTTCTTCGGCTGTGATTTCATCACAATGACGGGTAAAAGTCCCTCAAAATCGGGAGCAGCGTTTACGTCTCCAAAATGACCAAAATAGTGTTGTCGGGGACGTACAATTTCAACACAAACAAACCATGACTTAAATTCCCGGGGGCCTTGAGACTATGCATCAGGAAAACACGCTTAAATGATTTTGAGAGAAATAAGGGAAAAAAATGTATTCATTTTACCGTATGAAAGGTGGGTTCATACAGTAAAATGAATACATTTTTTTTTTCTTATTTCTATTTTATCTACAATCTATGTTTTGTGCCAAAAAAAAAAAAAATTTTTTTCCTGAAAATTCTCATTTTGGTGGTGAAATTTTCAATATACATGTATTTGAGTAGGTGGGTTCAAAAGGATAACCCTTTTGTAGAACAGATGAAAATATTTATGGGTCACTGATGAGGCCTTATTGGTCGAAACTAGATAGTCTGGCCCAGAAAAACTTGTACACTCCATACTTTTCAGTTCTGTGGTGTATTCTTTGCTTCCAAAGGATAACCCTTTCATTAGACTGGCTCCCTGTCGTATGTTCATATTTTTCTAACCTGATCAAGAAACACAATCCAAACATTTCTTTTCCTTCAAAGTTGTCTTTCTTTCAAACTCAGCCAGAATCAGTAAAACATCAGTGAAAACATATTTTTGTAAGTTTGACAAATTAATAGTTTGACGATGGGAGCCAGTCTACCCTTTCATAGAACATATTCGGAATGGAAAATTCGCTCTAGACAGACGCAGATCTACCCATAAAGGGTTAATCATTTTCATATGTATTACCTGATAAGGATGATTTTTGGATCGGCCTATCTCTCCGATCTTCTGTTCTGGTGTGTACATATTACATACACTCAACATGCCCATATGAAAAAATCAAAGCACTGAGAGTATTGGTGGGGTGTAGTAAGGAAAAATGGGCCTGAGCGTGGACTGTTTCGTTTAATCCTTAAACTCCTTTACTGAAAGCAAACCGTGTAGACCCTGATCAGACGCTGCGTTTTTCGGCACCTGACCCTTAAATTCCTATACTCTAAGCAAGCAGTGAAGACCCTGATCAGACGCCGCGTTCTGTGGCGTCTGATCTGGGCTACACTGTTTGCCTAGCCCAACCCATGATTCCAGCCCAGACTTTACAGTTAACCTTTTCACGTAAACACGCTGACCTCACTGCGTTAAAATTCTATAAATAATCTGCGTGGATTCCTACAAATCAGTGATAGTCACGTGGACTCCAGCACTAATAGAGGTTTTGTCATTTATACCTTTAGGTCGATTGATAAACAATCGACCCAAAAATCCATTAGCATTTGCAAATTGGAGATGTCAGTAACTGTCGAAAAAATCCCTCTTAATCTTCTTTAACTATTCGTAAACCACTTGGAAGGTTTATGCCTGCCCAGGGAAAATGGCGCGAGTCAGACCGTCCATGCATCTAATCCCTATTGGTTTCATTGGGCGGCAGGGCTTGAGAAGTCGTTTCAGCTTATTGTCGGGTAAAAAGACCACACAATCGGAATCAACGTCTACAAAATGTCCTAAATCATCACGAAAACACGCCTATATAATTCTGACCCCCTTGAACCCCACTTTTATATAGTAAAACTGGGATTTACACAGGTAAACCTTATTTTTCTTATTTCTGCTCTAAAATATAGATTGTGGGTACGGTTCTAACGAGTGCCCACAATCTATATTTTGAGCAGAAATAAGAAAAATATCACAATTTTTCATCTTAAAATTTTCTTTTTTTCGGCGATTAAGGTGACAATGTATTTGTATAGGCGTGTTTTCGTAACGAATGTTGACGGGGACTATAAACCTCAAATCAAACAAACAATTCCTAACTATTTGTTATTTGGAGTCGTCGGAAACTGTCGGGAAATTTATTGTAAATTATTTCTATTTGAAACTTTTGGATCGACATCACGAAAACACACCTATGAAATTTTGACCTCGTAAACCCCACTTTTATATAGTAAACTTGGGTTTACAGGGATATACATTGTTTTTCTTATTTCTACTCAAAACATGGATTGTGGGTACTCGTTAAAAACCCGCCTTGCTGCGTAGATTCTAACGAGTTCCCGCGATCTTTGGAGTAGAAATATGAAAAAAATAGTAGAAATTTTTACCTAAAAAATGGTAAAATTTTCGATATTAAGTAGGTGTGTTTTAGTTATGGAGATATATCTCCTATCCCTACCTATTTGCTATTCAGAGCTATCGCAAATGCCCCCGCTAATCCGGTTTCCTGAGCTCGGACGGCCCCCGCCCATAGGGGCTTGAAGAAATATATGGGCTGCATGATGCTTCCACGCAGAGCTGAATCCGGCCCGCACACCAGTACTGGTAAACCGCTTAGAGGATCTACGCCTGTTCAGGAACCGCGGTGCGAGGCGGACCGTCCATGCTAATAAACCCTATTGGTTTCATTGGGCGACAGGGCTTGAGATGTCATTTCATCTCAATGTCGGATAAAAGTCCCACAAAATTGGAAGCAATGTCTCCAAAATGACCTTTACAGTGTTGACGGGGACGTTAAACCTAAAATCAACCAACCAACCTGAGCTCGGATGTACGCAATAGATTCCCTCGAATATAAGACATGAGGAACGGTTTATAAGTACGAGGTACAAAATTCTAGGAATTACTTTATTAAGCATCAGTTAATTTTTATCATCAGAGACCATTAATCTCTGTCAGGATCATAATGTAGAAGATTCCCTTGTTGGTTAATGAAACATGCTTTCAATATCTGTTTTGCTGGAAATCTTGTGAAACAGCTTCTAAATCCATTTATTTGATTAGGATTTACATTTCGTGTGTGTTTTTGCCAAGATTCAGATTATTTATTTATTTATTTATTCAAAATAGATAATGAACATTTAACCACAAAAAAAAAAAAAAAAAAAAAAAAAAACGAAAATTTTCAGATGAAAATAATTCTGATAATTTTCATATTTCTGCTTAAACATAGATCGTGGGTACTCGTTAGAACCGCCTCTGCGATGCAAACGAAAAAGCTGGGTGTAAGGGTTTCTTAACTATATAGGCATGATTTTAGTTCAACAGCCCGATCAACTTAATTTACGTCTTATCGAGTCGACTAACCTAAGTGCAATATAATGAGTTAAACCTGTTCGAGACAGGAGTAGTTCGAGCCACTGAGGGTTACTGTCAGGAGGCATAACGAGATACTTTTGGATATCTTTTCGGCGTTCTAGAATAAAAATGTATGGTGTCTGTACCCATTAGAATCGCCTAATCGAGGCGATTCTAATGAGTACACACAGCATACATTTGCAAGATAAAAGACTAAAATCTCCTAAATTATCCCTGACTATTTCTTATGTAGAGGAATTCCCTAGGGACCCAAGAACGGGTTCGACTCAGCCATTGTAAACGAGCCATGGGTGTTCGAGCCATCGAAGTTCTACTGTACATGCTCGTGTAAAGAGGTGATTACAAACCGAGTCTTTTCGCCAAGAACCGGCTCCCGCCTATCGGGGCTTGAAGAAATAGATGGGCTGCATAATGCTTAAACCTACCGCACATGAGTACTGGTAAACCGCTTAGAGGATCTAAGCATGCCCAGGCAAAGCGGTGTGGGTCGGGCCGTTCATGCATATAAACCCTATTGGTTTCATTTGGCGACAGGGCATGAGAAGTCATTTCATCTCAATGTCGGGTAAAAGTCCACAAAATTGGAAGCAACGTCTCTAAAATGTCCTATACAGTAGGGGAGGGGGGGGGGGATTTAACGTCAAATCAAACACACAACTGAGCATGTGAATGACTTGCACTGTTGTTGATTTTTCCCATTAGCGCATACCTCTCATGGAAAGCTCAGAACAATGCTAAACAAATCATTTGTAAATAAAAATCAAAAATGAGTTCCTTTAAGAGCAATGAAAACATTCATAAGAAAGTAGATGGGTCATACTACGTAGTTTCGGCTAATAAAGTAATTGCTCTGAGGCCACAGTTCAGCGGGTAAATAAATTAAGAGTATCGTGTGTGCCTATTAAGACTGGACTGAAGCACACAGTGGTCCTAACCGCCTCCTCAATGCGCCCACTTGTTATTATGAATGTTTCTCCGAATAGTTCTTAAAAGCTAATAGATACACCTGGCATAGTTTTACAAGGGAGGCTACTGTCTTCCTTTCTTTCTTCTGATACGTCTTTACCGCCCCCGCCCATAGGGGCTTGAAGAAATATATGGGTTGCATAATGCTTCCACACTGAATCTGGCCCGCACACTAGTACTGGTAAACCGCTTAGAGGATCTAAGCATGTCCAGGAACCGCGGTGCGAGGCGGACCGTCCATGCTAATAAACCCTATTGGTTTCATTGGGCGACAGGGCTTGAGATGTCATTTCATCTCAATGTCGGGTAAAAGTCCCACAAAATTGGAAGCAACGTCTCCAAAATGACCTTTACAGTGTTGACGGGGACGTTAAACCTAAAATCAAACAAACAAAAACAAAACCTTCGTGGAGGACATCAGACGGTTTAAATTACAGTTCACCCTCTTTATACCGACATTCGTTATAACGGTAAGACTCGTTTGAATGGAATGACTACTTACCTAAAGGCTTAGCCTCGGTTCCGAGCGGCGTGGGCTTCCCTTGGGTTGGAAATGCACAAATTGAGTCCAAGTTGTGGAGCGCTTTGGTGCAGTGGTAGCGCATCGGATTAGTGATCAAGAGGTTACGGGTTCGAGCCTCACGCTGACCAAAGTGTTGTGCCCTTGAGCAAGGCACTTCATCCACATTGCTTAAAAAAGACACTGAAAGTACTGGTTACGTAATGCTCAGATGTGAGCGAGTAGCAGTAATAGGAGAAAAAAAAGTCATGAAATGGGCTTGCAATCTAATACTCCAAGAAACACATGTTATAGATATTTGTTAGAATCGCCTCGGAGAAACAAATGTTATAGATATTTGTTAGAATCGCCTCACCAAGGCGATTCTAACAAATGTCTATAACATTTGTTTCTTGGAGTAATAATGGTGAAAAGGCCATTTTACCTATCCTACTCCTAACTGGAGCGCAGTGGTGCAGTTGTAAAGCGTCGGATTTGAGATCGAAAGGTACCGGGTTCGATCCTCACATGCGCCATGTGTTGTTTCCTTGAGCAAGAGACTTTATCCACATTGCTCAGTACTGGTTTCTACCAAGGATAAGAGGGCCACATGGAAGATTAGTACTATTACTAAATGTGTTACCCTCTATAAATAAGGTCGATTATTATTATTATTATTATTATTATTATTATTATTATTATTATTATTATTATTTTTAACACGGGCCTCCGTGGCCTAGTGGATAAGAGCGCTGACTCTTAGTCATTAGGTCTCTCACCGCCGTAGGTTCGAGCCTCGCTCGGGCCACGTGTGAGACGCCAAGTTCTGCAACGGAAGGTCAGGTGGTTTTTCTCCGGGTACTCCGGTTTTCGCCCACCTCTGATTAACGATCGGCTCGATATGAGTGAAATAATCTTGAAAGGGCCGTAAAACCCAAACCAAAAATAAAAAAAAAAAAAAAAATATTTTTAACTGGGATTCTTTATTACGGAAAATTCTTCATAACGACATAATAATAGGGAACAAAATTAATACTGTCGTTATAATGAGGGCCTTCTGTATATACACTCAAGATATGCAAGAGGTGGGGGTGCTGCGGGAAAGGGGCTAAGGGGTCGTGTATCTTACGTTACCATGGCAACAGTAAGGGAAGAGGGGGAAAGCTTCTATTTCTTCAGTTTCTTCACTTTAATTCATTTTCCACTACTCCCCTACTGTCCCTTCCCTTTCATCTTCTCTACTACTATCTCTTCTATTCCTCTTTCTGTCATTCCCTCTTAACCCTTTTTGTAACAAATGGAATCTTCCTCCTTATATATGGCAGGAGTCCATTACGAAATTTATGGGTGTCGGGTTGTGTTTTCTTCAAAATCTTCTTGGAAAATGGCTGAACTTTTTGCAAACAGTGTAGGTCCTGATCAGACGCCGCGTTCTACAGCGACTGATCTGGGCCTGCACTGTTTGCCAGGGTACCCGTTTTGGGGTTTCCGGTTCAAAATGGGTTAAACCCCAAAATTGTCAATCAAATCCAGATTTGCAGGATGAAAGCCTACACAGTAATCATTTTATCACGGTATTGGGTTTTTACCCTACACAGGGGGTGATGACTCTCTCTGCATAGGAGGCATCCAGTTAATGTCCCTATCCGAAGGACGGTGCACTTTATGACATTCATCCATTATGGTAAGGGTCTTTACCCTACATGGGGCTGGCCCCCGCCCATAGGGGCTTGAAGAAATATATGGGCTGCATGATGCTTCCACGCAGAGCTGAATCTGGTCCGCACACTAGTACTGGTTAACCGCTTAGGGGATCTAAGCCTGTCCAGGAACCGCGGTGCAGGGCGGACCGTCCATGCTTATAAACCTATTGGTTTCATTGGGCGACAGGGCTTGAGATGTCATTTCATCTCAATGTCGGGTAAAAGTCCCACGAAATTGGAAGCAACGTCTCCAAAATGACCTTTACAGTGTTGACGGGGACGCTAAACCTCAAATCAACCAACCAACCCTACATGGGGGATGACTCCCTCTGCAAAGGAGGCCTCCAGTTAACGTCCCTATCCGAAGGACAGTGCACTTTATGACATTCATCCCTTTCGCATTTCAAACATTCACACTCCAAGGGTCTGTTCTTAAAGGAAAGAAATAGAGTAGACCCTAATTAAGAAGTTAGCGTAGGCCCCTATTAAGGGGCAAATTCTTTCCTATAAGAGTAGACCCCTAATCATCACGAAAAATGCCTATATTATTTTGACCACTTTAAATGGGGTTTTACATGGGTTGAGTATATTATTTTTCTTATTTCTGCACAAAAACATAGATTGTGGGTACCCCTCAATCTATGTTTTGAGCAGAAATATCCAAAAATAAATAAATAAATAAACAACAGAATGTTTTATGAGAACATTTTCATTTTGTGGTGGTAAATTTTTTTTCAATATATTTGAACAGGCGTATTTTCGTAATGTGACATGGGAGACAAAATATTTCTGAATGAATTGTCGCCCTTTCACGTGTAGCCACTCTCCCTTAAGAATGTTTTCTGCCGGGAGGCTTTATCATTTCTCATCTGTTAGGAACACATGGTATTTGGCTGCAATCCAGTAGCATTTCTAAGCGCAAAGAAATTATTACACTGACTATGAATTTTGGCTCCCAAAGAATAAGATTATTGCCCGCTCATACTGTTTGTATCCGCATACAGTTAAATTTGTGCTAAGTGTTCACAATGTACAATACATGCCCTAGTTTTAAGTAAGATGGTATTTAGCAAGTTTCCTTTCCTCTGAAATCTCCTAGAATATTGCTGAGTAGTTGGTTGGGGGTTTGGTTGTACGGTTCGTGCGTTCGTTTGTTCGATCCTTAGTTACTTAGTCAGTCAGTCAGTCAATCAGTTGTTCTACATAATACAGGAACATACTTTATACCCAACCACAACAGTTATGGCCCCAGCCCATTGGGGCTTGAAGAAATATATGTGCTGCATGATGCTTCCACGCAGAGCTGAAAGTGACCCACACACGAGTACTGGTAAACCGCTTAGAGGATCTTAGCTTGCCCAGGCAAAGCAGTGCAAGTCAGACCGTCCATGCTTATAAACCCTATTGGTTTCATTGGGCGACAGGGCTTGATATGTCATTTCATCTCAATGTCGAGTAAAAGTCCCACAAAACTGGAAGCGACGACTCAAAAATGACCTTTACAGTGTTGACGGGGACGTTAAACCTCAAATCAAACAAACCAAACCACAACAGCTTTTATATTTGAGCTTACCCTCTTTGAAAAGATTGCTTTCACAATGACACTCATTGCAAACTTTAATCAGGATGCTTCTTGTTGGGACAGTTATATGGATTTTTGTTTGTCTGTATTGGAGTTTAACGGCCCAGTCAACACTATTTGGATCATTTTTGAGCCGGTCAGTTTACCTATCCGCACTTCTCCTGGACAAGCTTATACGTAAGCGGTTACATGTAACCTGTTTGTTTGATTTGAGGTTTAACGTCCCCGTCAACACTAAAGGTCATTTTGGAAACGTTGCTTCCAAATTCGTGGGACTTTTACCCGACATTGAGATGAAATGACATCTCAAGCCCTGTCGCCCATTGAAACAATAGGGTTTATTAGCATGGACGGTCCGCCTCGAACCGCGGTTCCTGGACAGGCTTAGATCCTCTAAGCGGTTTACCAGTACTCGTGTGCGGACCGGATTCAGCTATGCGTGGAAGCATCATGCAGCCCATATATTTCTTCCAGCTCCTATGGGCGGGCCGACGGTTAACTAGTACAGTACAGGTTAACCAGAACAGTGCACATTCTTTCGCCAGAAACTGACAACTGTCCTTCTTGAATGGGTGGGGGGGGGGGGGGTGACCGTTGAAAAGATTTCATGATCAATCTCCGCCAAAGATTGTTGACCCCGGTAGGTATCGAACACGCGTCCTCCTGGTCACCAGTCAGACGCGCATCCGACTGAGCTACCGAGGCCCACACAGTTATATGGAATAGCACTGGTGAATATACGATCATTTATGTCCCGTCATGCACCTCGTCAATTGGGGCTTGGAGAAATAGATCGGGTTGCAAGGAGCTTCCACGCAGATTTGAAACTGTCCGAATTTTTCAGTACTTGTAAACGGTTTAGGTCTAAGACCGCCCAGGTGCGAGTCGGACTGTCCCTTAAACCATTACGCTAGCACACCCGAGCAACATTTTTGCATTTTTCACTTCTCCAAAATGGCTACTTTTCGGATGAAAATCCATGATATTTTTCTTATTTACTGCAATCATAGGTTGTAGTTACTAGTTAGAACCGCCGTTCTAACGATTACCCACAGCCTATGTCTTGGAGTAAAATTAAGAAATTTAATGTTTATATCCGTAAACCCCAGTTTTCTCTATACAAAGTGGTGTGTAAGGGGGTGTTCATTTCACGAACTTGTTCACGTGATGCCCTAGCGGTTCTTTTGACAGTAGGGCTTTAGATGATGGAATTTCATCTCAATGTCGGGTAAAAGTACCACAAAAACTGAAACAGCGGCTCCAAAATAACCCGAAGAAAAAAATCGTAACAAACCGTTGCAGAACTTGGCGTCTCACGTCAGACCCGAGCGAGCCTCGAACAAACAAGCTTGAGAGACCTAATGATTAGGAGACAACACTCTTACCCACAGGCGGCCCCCGCCCATAGGAGCTTGAAGAAATATATGGGCTGCATGATGCTTCCACGCAGAGCTGAATCCGGTCCGCACACGAGTACTGGTAAACCGCTTAGAGGATCTAAGCCTGTCCAGGAACCGCGGTGCGAGGCGGACCGTCCATGCTAATAAACCCTATTGGTTTCATTGGGCGACAGGGCTTGAGATGTCATTTTATCTCAATGTCGAGTAAAAGTCCCACAAAACTGGAAGCACCGTCTCCAAAATGACCTTTACAGTGTTGACGGGGACGTTAAACCTCAAATCAAACAAACAAATCCACTGGGCAACGGAGGCCCGTTCGAATACAATGGTTGTTCTTTAGTCATTGTAAAGATGCCAGTTTTTCGGCTCCGTTTAATCTGATCCACCTGAGTATAATAGACTACTCAGAAACAAACATATCATCAGGTGTTAATGGAAACATTTTTCCAGAGATCAAAGTCTTCACTTGACCTGAGTAACTGTTTATTAGTTTGCAACAAAAGCTTCGTTTCATTGTATAAGAAAATAGTAGTCGCAGATAAGATTGACTAGGCGGAGCTATCGTTTGTACCTGCCTTAGGAATATTCCATTAACAAAAAGGTAAACCAAGTCACCCGATTGTGTGAATTCAACTGTAACACAAGCATAGCTGTGGCGTATATGACCATTTCGTCCGCTTGCAGAAAACATGCGAAAGGCACTTTACCGAATCTTCTGGTGGACTCAGCATAGCTCCGCCTAGTCAATTTTATCTGCGACTACTACATTATACTTACGCCAGTGGCATAGAGAGTTTATCAGGCAAGGCTTCGAGAACGCCTGTAGAATGCCGAGCCTGATAAAATTGATTCATGTATTAAATGACACGAATCTTTATTCTATATATCTGTTTATTTCTTATGCAATTTACTATTATTTTTCGATTGTACCCAGTGCGTCACAAAATCCCGGCTCGCAACAATTGGTTAATATAATAAGTATCAGCCGACGGTAATTTTTCCCATGATATATATTTTTTTTCAGTAATGATTCCATTTTTTTCAGTAATAACATTTTTGCCATTATTTTTCCAGTAGTCCGTTTCATTCACCTGATAAAGCTAACTTGTCCTGAGATAGCATATCTACTTAGTCATGTCAATGTATGTACACTGTTAAGGTGATTTTGGAGACGTCGCTTCCAGTTTTGTGGGACGTTTACCCGACATTGAGATGAAATGACATCTCAAGCCCTGCCGCCCAATGTAACCAATAGGGTCTGTAAACATGGGCGGGCCGACTCGCACCACTGCCTGGACAGGCTGAGATCCTCTAAGCGGTTTACCAGTACTCGTGTGCGGGTCAGTTTCAGCTCTGTGTGGAAGCATCATGCAGCCCATCTATTTCTTCAAGCCCGATGGGCGGGGGCGGACTAGAAAAGAGAGACAGAAGAAAGGTGAAAATAAAAGCAGGCGACTTGTACAAGCCTAATTGTTTAAAAAGGAGTTTGTTTGATTTTGTGACTTCCTGCTGACCCTCCCGAAATCTGAGGCCCGGCAAAATAAAAAAAAACAAAAAAACAAACGTGGTCAACTCTTAAAGAAAAGAATTTGCTCCAATTGCAACAAGTTAACCCCCGCTTAGAACGCTAGATGTCGCCACCCGAAACAATAGTCCTTATTATTATAACCTACGTATCAACGATAAAATCCGAAGTGATCCGTTGATATTGGACCGTTGGGAAGATAGTCGACTGGGACCGCCAAGGATAAGGAAGACAGAAACGTTTTTTCTAAGGACTTGTCGCTCCTGAAAGTGTATCCATTCCGTTAATAATAGTGTTGTGTGTCGAAACGATTTAGCTGAAAAACGCAAACAACACAAACGTGCTAAGTAATTGCTAATATCCATTGTAATTTCTTGGAAACAACTTAGCCATGTAGCAATGATAATGACGTGAAAAGGTGCAAAAATATAGAGTATTCTTATAAACTGAATCCTACGGAACTCGGGAAGGGGTTAGATTTTTTTAATATGTTGAGCGATGTGCGAACAAGATATTATCTTGTGCGCACAAGATATGTTGTCCGAACGAGATAATATCTGGTGCGCACAATTTATAAAAAACTAGAGAAAGCGACCAGTGGGTCACGTATACCCCCGGCCAGCGCCACCCTCTAATATATCTTTAGAGCTTAATTGTATGTAATATGGAAGCTATAAGAATCTATAAATGTGCTTGTGAAAGCTAAACCAAAGATAAAATTTCCATATGGACCAAGGGATTGAGGGCATCAAAGTTACTGAAGGGGTGGGGGCATCAATGTTACTGAAGCAGCAGGGTTGGGTATACATCAATGAAATATTTGGACTGGTATGCAAGATTGATGCAAGTATCAATTGGATTTGTCTTTGAGTTTAGGACATACAGGGATCTATAAACTTTGTCATAAAACTTCAACCAAATGTAAAATTTCTAAGTCTGTGACCTTGACCTCAAGGTCACTGTGGGGGTGGGGCATGCATCAATGAAATCTTTAGACCAGTATGTAACTTCAGTGTAAGTATCAACTAAATCTATCAAAGGGTTCAGAAGATACAATCTCTTAGAAACTTTGACGTAAAACTTTAACCAAACATAAAATTTCTAAGTCTGTGACCTTGACCCCAAGGTCACTGTGGGAGGTGTGACATACATCAATGAAATCTTTGGACCAGTATGTAACTTCAGTGTAAGTATGAACTAAATCTATCAAAGGGTTCAGAAGATACAATCTCTTAGAAACTTTGACGTAAAACTTTAACCAAAATGTTAACGGACGGACAGATGGACGGACGGATGGACGGATGGACAGACGGACGGACGTTCTCACAAATGGATACTTATGTGGCTATTTTGAGCAAGATTGATACTTAGGTGGCTAATTTTAACCACATAACAGACCTTTTATGTGTCTAACGGAATAAATCGCACTTTCTCTCATTGACTTACATTGATTCTGTCCAAGTTCATAGCCACCTATCTATCCATTTGTGTGTACGTTCTAACAAATCCGGTTTATGGGCTTTTCCCATTATAAACTCCCATAGAGAAATTAAGCTCCTAAGCCGAAAAATAGCCCCTAAGCAGTAAGGTTTATGAGTTTATAGTGTTAACTTAACGGAATAAACCCATAAGGTTGGACAAAATATAACCCCTAACACTTATATGTTGGCCCGGAAAGACGGACGCACGGACAGACGGACGGACGAACGGACGAACGGCAAGACAAAAACTATATACCCCCATAGCATACTTCGTATGCCGGGGGTATAAAAATCAAGTCCCTTCCCGGGTTTCGTAGAATCCAGCATTTTTAAAATTTCGTTAAAACTGCATGACCCCTTGGACAAAATACTAAGCATATTTACCATGGTTTTTGTTGAAATTGGTCCCCTTGGAAAACCAATCTGGCTTCTTGGAATACGTTTCGTTAAAATTGGACCTTGGTCAAAATACAAATCAGTCTTCAAAATTCCTTTCGTCATAAGGTGGTCCCTTTGGCAACGCGTTTTATTAAAACTGTCGTCCTGGACAAAATACTGGACATTCTATAAATGCGTTTCGTTAAAAATGGTCATCGGAATGGGGTGATTGTTTTCAAAGCGACCCAAACTTACATTACGCGACACAGTGCATTCTTTCATATTTACAAAATGGTGACTTTTCTGTCGTAATTTTGTGATATTTTTATTATTATACTCAAACATATGTTGTTGGTGCTCGTTAGAACCAGCAGTTCTAACGAATACCCACAACCTATGTCTTAGAGCAGAAGTAAGAAACATAATGCATTCCCCTGTACACCGCAGTTTTCTCTAAATTATGTTGGGTTTGGAGGGTTATTCATTACCAGGACTTGTTAACATATTGTATATACAGGAGAGCATAATACTGCTGCTGTTCCCGTGACCACCATTTACCAGTAAACTTAAAGCGCGCGCAAATATCGCTTGTATAAAATTTCCAGTTATACTTTGCCACTGTGGCGTCAGAGTTCATAGGCATTTCGAAATAATGAGATTTGATCATGATGCCAGTTCATGGGGCATAATCAGGAAAACACGCCTATATACTTCTGTCCCCCTTGAATCCCACTTAAATATAGTAAAACTGGGGTTTAAGATTATACACAGAGGGTCTTACATGAGTGTTCATGAATTATTGAATTTATTTAACGAGTTAAGGAAAAGGGATACAATGCGAGATTAAGGACGTCGTACATGTAACGTTTCGGGACATATCTAGCTAATTTGCATATTTAATCCACTAGTGGATCATCGAAAATATTATATGGCGTTATTACACCTCAGACGCAACGTCATATGATAAAGTATTTTCTTATTGCTTCTCATAAACATAGACTGATGGTTCTCGTTAGAACCGCCTCGCCTGGGCGGTTATAACGATTAAACGCAATCTATGTTTTGAGCAGAAATATGAAAAATATCATAATTTTTATTTGAAAAAAAAAAAAAAAAAAAAAAATCATTTTTTGATTGTAAAATTTTACCAATATATTTGAATAAGCGTGTTTTCGTAATGGCAGGGATCACTTTACGATATTTTAGCGAAACCGGGGTTTACAAGAGTATACAGTATTTTCTTCTTTCTGCTCAAAAACATAGATTGTGAGTTGTCGTTAAAAGCGCCTCGCCAAGGCGGTTATAACGATTACACACAATCCATGTTTTGAGTAGAGCAGAAATATGAAAAATATCAGGATTTTATCGGAAAAATTTCATTTTTTTTTATGGTAAAATTTTATCAATATATTCGAACAGGCGTGTTTTCGTAATAACAGGGATATCTTTAAGATCTTAAATAAAGGTATGTTGTGTGTACTCATTAGAAATGCCTCATTTACATCACGTGAACAAGTCCGTGAAATGAAGACCCCCTAAACCCCACTTTCTATAGAGAAAACTGGTGTTTACGGGGGTATATATTATTTTTCTTATTTCTGCTCCAAGACATATGTTGTGGGTACTCGTTAGAACCGCCTCACTGAGGCGGTTCTTACGAGTACCCTCAACCTATGTTTTGAACATTTATAACAAAAATATTAAGGATTTTCATCAGAAAAGTAGCCATTTTGGAGATGTGAAAAATGCACTTTGTGGGTCGGGTGAGGTTTCGTAATGGGCAACTCTAATGAGTGCACACAACATACCAACAGAAAAAAAATTCACGTATGGGGTACCTGAAGCTTTAGGGACTCCAGAACCAGTCGAATTGGTCATGGTAAACGAACGGTCCGTGTTCGAGTTATCGAAGTTTCGCTTTTTATACATTTTTTTTGTAGGTAAGGTCAGTACGGAACCCGGGAGGGGACATGATTTAGGGGATAACTGTACTGAAAATTGTCATTTGGGGAGGTAAATTGGAGGTTTTACGGTCGGAAATTTCGTTTTACGGCGACGCGCTAGCGGAGCCGTAAAACGTAATTTGCGACCGTAAAACCGACGATTTACCTCCCCAAATGACAATTTTCAATACAGTTATCCCCATTCTAATGCACTTTTTTGGTTGTTAAGCTAACAATTGTACTATTTTGCACAAGGCGACAAGCGCAGTGAGCTGCGTAAAACCAAATGCCAGCCAATGAAAAGCAACGTTACGCGATGACGTTGGGTTTCCGACAGTATATCGCAGAATATACTGTCGCAAATTTTTGACGTTATCCAATCAGACGTCGCGTTACATACGTAAGTGCATTAGATTTTTTTTTTTTGATATGCTGTGCGAACAAGATATTAAGTTGTGCGAACAAGATAATATCTTGTGTGGACAAGATAGGATGTTGTCCGCACAAGATATTATCTTGTGCGGACAACATAATTTATCTTGTGCGGACAACTTGATATCTTATCTTGTTTGCACAACATAGTTCTTCGGAAGTTGTGCGTACAAGATATTATCTTGTTCACACAACATATTATCTTGTGCGCACAAGATATAAAGTTGTCCGCACAAGATAATATCTTGCTGTGCAGACGATATTATCTTGTGCGGACAAGATAATATCTTGTTCGCACAACTTAATATCTTGTGCGAACAAGATAATATCTTGTCTGTACAAGAATATATGTTGTCCGCACAAGATAATATCTTGTGCGTACAAGATAATATCTTGTCCGAACAAGATAATATCTTGTCCGCACAAGGTATTATCTTGTGCGCACAACTTATAAAATAAAAAAAAATCATGTCCCTTCCCGGGTATTCCGTAGATCAGAGACTATAATTACTTTTTTCTCACTAACATGAATTGCACCAAAACGTTTGAACCAATTCAAAACACCCGCATGCTGCATTCCATGTCAGAGTACGTCATTTTATGCATCAATACAAGATCAATAAATCTCATGAAGAACTCCTACACAAACATTCCATTCATCGGGAACTCTTAAAACCTGTAGAAAGGTAATCCTTTGGAAGCACGGATACACCACTGAAATGAAAATTGTGAAGTCAGTGTTCAATTTTTTTTCGCCAGTTTAGGCCAATTTGGCCTCATCAGTGACCGTCAAATATTTTCAAATTCCATAATGGAATCAGTGATCCCTATGAATGTTAGAGGTTTAACGACACGTTTACTATTGTCATCACGATAACTAGTCCGTGAAATGAAGACCCCCATAAACCCCACTTTATATAGAGAAAAGTGGGGTTTACGGGGGCATATATTATCTGCCTTATTTTTTCTCCAAAACATAGATTGTGGGTACTCGTTAGAACCGCCTCATTGAGGCGGTTCTAACGAGCACACACGATCTATGTTGAAAGCAATAATAATAAAGATGTAACCATTTTTGCCTAATATTTATGATTTTCTGACACCATGTTGGACGCCATTATTTCTTACGGACATGTTTTCTTAATGTGGATCATTTTGTGTCGTCTCCCAGAGAAAGGGAGACGAGATAGAATATAAGAATCTTATATGGGTGTGAGGGGTGGATAGAAAAATCCGTCCCAAGGGTCACTGTCCGGCATCACGAGGCTTGCTGAGTGATGCCGGACAGTGATCCCGAGGGACGGATTTTTCTATCCACCCCTCACATCCATATTGGATTCTTTTTCTTGCATACCTTCCATTTCTTAGCGCGGAATTTCAATGCTGCAGTCACTTCGGTTACCAACGTCCGCCATATTGTGTTGACACTGCAGGAATGTAAACGGATCGTGCATGACGTCAACCTTAACGACGGCGCACACAAGGTCGTAATCAACCAGTGTATTTATCAAACACGTGATTATATTCGATTTGGGGTCGGAACACCAGGGTCAGAACATAAATTTCTATCCCAGGGTAAAATCGCGGATTTCCTTGTCTGGTGTGCGAGAAAAGATAGTAGAGGAAATACAGAAAAAATAATCCCCTTTACCTGCTGCAATGAAAGCAGGCCTTGCCCAACTCTAAGCCAGTATCAGTTGAACGCCCCAGTGACCCAAGATACACGACACATTTGCCTCATCCGACCACCCCATGATCCAAAACAAGGAATGAAAAATAATCAAAATATGGGCCCCGTCAAGCGATTTTGGTACTTATCGCCTATGCGAGCAGCGAAGGTTCAGGCGAGCCTGCGCTTCCGCGCAGTCTCGCCAGAACCTTCGCTGCTCGCTCATACAAGCAGTGAATCAAGAGGAACCTTCAGACAGAAAGCCATATCCCTGGCCCCTCTGAATGGCTGGGCATGCGCAGTTAAAATGTGTCATGACGGAATGCTCGAAGACACAAATTCGCTTGGCGGGGCTCATATAATCTTCACTATGATGAAGGGCAGAGAGATTTTACCGGCCGCCCATCAACATTTAGAATACACAAGATGCATTTGTGAAACACGAACATGTATCCGGTCATTTTTGTTCTTCTTTAAAGTAGGTTGCAGGACAAAGTTAAGGTCACGGATCAAATGTTGGCATGAGAGGAAAGCCACAAGGAACCTAGATGCCCAATTTAAAGTCTCTATCTCAAACAGTACAAAAGATATGATAATGATAAAAGCAGGTCATTTGGCGAGGTCAAAGGTCAAAATTTTGAATAAATGGGAAGCCCTTGTCACAATGAAGGCTCTATCTCAAACGGTTAAAAAATGTTTCATAAAGTAGGCCGGCTCAAAAGGTATAATAAAGTAGGTTTAGGTCAAGGTCACAGGACAAATTTTTGTAGGGTTTGAAAGACCTTGTCACAAGGAACCTACAGGCCGTGAACATGTATTTGAAGCCTCTATCTCAAACAGTTCAACAAAAGTTATGATAAAGTAGGTCATAGATCAAAGTCACAGGTTAAATATTTATATCAGTGTGAAGCCCTTGTCACAAGAAACCTACATGCAGAATATGAAGGCTCTATCACAAACGTTTTAAACATTGATAAAGGAGGTCTACTGTCAAGGTCGCAAATCACAATGTTTTGTATGGGTGGGAATGTCACAAGGAAACTAAATGCAAAATATGAAGGCTCTATCTCAAGTGGTTTAAAAGTTATGATTAAGTAGGTAACATGGTCAAGGTCAAGGTCATAGGTAATTTGTTGTAAGAGCGGGAAGCCCTTGTCACGGGAAACCTACATGCCAAATATGAAGGCTCTATCTCAAACGGTTTCAAAGTTATGACCTACACCATTTTTTCTTTAAAATAGGTCACAGGTCAAGGTTGATATCAAAACGTTTGTATCAGTGGGAAGTCCTTGTCTCAAGAAATACATATGCAAAATATGAAGATTCTATCTTAAAAGTTTCAAAAGTACTGAACATTGTTATTTGTTTCTTTAAAGTAGGTCACAAGTTCAGGGTCACAGGTCAAAATTTTTTTGTACGAGTCGGAAGCCCCTGTCACAAGGAACCTACATGCCAAATATGAAGGCTCTATTTCAAATGGTTCAAAAGTTATGTCCAATGTTAAAGGTGTCCAACGACCCAACGGGCAAACCAACAAAAAGACAAGGAAAAACTGGGGACATAAGATCTTTTGACACCCCTTTTGAACTGGTAGTGGAGCTGCATCACTATTGCATGTGTCAGCAGCTCTGGAGTACATAATATAAACAAATATATGACATTTCTATCTCAGATTGATTGTTTTTTTTTTTTTTTTTTTATTTATCGATAATTGTGGCATTACGCAAACACGCCTATATAAATACGTTGCCACCTTTATCGCCGAAAAAATGAAAAGTTTAGGATGAAAAAATGTGATATTTTTCTTATTTCTGCTCAAAATATAGATTGTGGGCACTCGTTAGAACCGCCTCATCGAGGCTGCTCAAAATATAGATTGTGGGCACTCGTTAGAACCGCCTAATCGAGGCGGTTCTAACGAGTACCCACAATCTATATTTTAGAGCAGAAATAAGAAAAAAAGGTATACCCCTGTAAACCCCAGATTTACTATATAAAAGTGGGGTTAAAGGGGGTCAATATTGTATAGGCGTGTTTTCGTGATGGTCATTTTGTGTCGTCTGCCAAAGAAAGGGAGAACAGCGAGAGGAAATAAAAGTGGGGGATATGGGAGAAATAGGAAATTGAATGAAAGTGTAAAAAAACAGAAGAAATAACAACATCCCCCAACCTCTACCCTTACCTGCTACAAGGACAATAGGTCTTGTCCACCAGCTGGACGCCCCAATGACGCAAGTTATACGCCAATCAAGAAAACACGCCTGTATAATCCTGAGCCCCTGGAATCCCACTTTTATATAGAAAAAAACTGTGGTGAACCTTTTTTTTCTAATTTCTGTTCTAAACTATAGATTGTTGGTACTCGTTAAAACCGTCTAACGAGTACCGATAATCTATATTTTGAGCATAAATAAGAATAATATCACAATTTTTCAGCTTACAATTTTCCCTTTTTCGGCGGTAAAATTTACAACGTTTTAGTATAGGCGTGTTTTTGTAATACGGTGGTTTAGTCGTGGCAAAGAGCTTGTCGCAAGCAGGGCTCGACGCATCCTGGACTCGATTACATTTTTCAGTGATCCTTCTGTCGAGTAATCGCTTTGCTTGACGATGAATTGCCTCCACCATCGGGGCTTGGAATAAAAGAATGGACCGAAACCCACCGCACATGAGTAGTGGTAAACCGCTTAGAATGTCTGAGTCTGCCCAGACAAAGTGGTATGAGTCGGGCCGTCCCTGCAGTATAAACCCTATTGTTGTTTTGGTCGGTGGCTTGCGATATCATTTCATCGCAATGTCGGGGTAAAAGTCCAAACAAAGTCTGAGGTACCGTCTACAAAATGACCTATATAGTCTTAAGGAGATGTTAAACCTCAACATAAAGATAAACTAGTCCATTTCAATATCCAAAAAAACATGAAATAAAGAACAATGCAATATTTCTAGTGGTTATAAATACCCTGTCTCAGTTAAATCGTTCATTGGTCACCATGTATACCAAGTTCTAGCCGAATCGAATCCGGCCACTAACAGTAAAGATCTTGCGCAAGCCGCAGCGCGGTGCGGTGGATTCCCAGAAATCCTTCAAGGATTTCTGGGAATCCACCGCACCGCGCTACCTCTCGGTACCTCGCCAGTGTGGCTTGACAAGTGCTGAAAAGGTGATTTTCATACCTCTCTATTCTAAATCACATCACGAAAACACGCCTATGTAGTTCTGACCCCCTTTTAACCCCAATTTTATATTGTAGAAATGGAGTTTAGAGGGGTCAACCTAGACTAATATCAGTCCTAGATGTTAATGATTTTGTCCATGCTTGCCACATTTTATCTTATGCCATCAGGTCAGGCAAGATCATATTTTAAGCAGCCTCAACATCTAGACTTGCCCAAGTCCCTACATTTATATTTTACCTATTTTCTACTCTTTACTGAAAGTCCCTTTAAACAAAATATATGTAAAAGTCTCTTTAATCTTTATCTGTGAATTTGTTCATACAGGGGAATGGTGTTTTTTTTTTTTTTTTTTTTTTTTTTTTTAACAATGAGTTATACAAATGGCAATTAATTAACAGACTTGGGCAAGTCTACCTTAACATCTAGATAGAGATCAAGAGAGAGAGAGAGAGAGAGAGAGAGAGAGAGAGAGAGAGAGAGAGAGAGAGAGAGAGATCTAGAAAGGGGAACTTAGGATGGGGTATATTTATTCATCTAAGGATTAATTAATCAAAACAATCCACATCTCATCAGACTTTATAAGTCTATGGTCATCCGTTTTTAATTCATTTCAGCTCCGAAATATAAATTATGGGTACTCATTAGAACCGCCTAACGTATACCCACAATCTATATTTTGAGCAGAAAAAAAAGGAAAAATATCACAATTTTTCATCTTAAAAGTTTCGTTTTTAGCGGTAAAGTTTACAACGTATTTGTATTGGTGTGTTTTTGTAATGGATTTATTTAAATCGTTCATCGGTCACCTTGTATACCAAATTCTAGCCGAATCCGACCACTAACACTAAAGATCTTGCTCAAGGATTCCTGGGAGTCCATCGCACCGCGCTACTCTCTCGGTACCACATAGAAGCCTCCTAGGTGCAGTGGTTACGCTACTCGCCTTGTAAACCAGGGATCGCAGGATCGATCCCGGGCTTCTCCAGACTTTCGGATGAGTCTTTAAACCGAGGTCCCGTCTCCGTATGACCTTAGCTGTTGGTGGGACGTAAAACTAAAACTCACTCACTCACTCTCGGTACCACGACAAGTGCTGGACAGGTGATTGTCATACCTCTCTATTCTAATGCTCATCACGAAAACACACCTATATAATTCTGACCCCTTTTGGACCCCACTTTTATATAGTAAAACTGGGGTTTACAGGTGTAAACCTTTTTTTTTTTGCTCATCTCTGCTCCAGAATATAGATTGTGGGTACTCATTAGAACCGCCTTTTTGAGGCGGTTCTAATGAGTACCCACAATCTATATTCTGGAACAGAAATAAGAAAAATATCACAATTTTTCATCTTAAAATTTTCGTTGTTTACCGGTGAAGTTTACAATGTATTTGTATTGGCGTGTTTTCGTAATGGATTTATTTAAATCGTTCATCGGCCACCTATTATACCAAATTCTAGCCGAATCCGACTACTAGAAGTAAAGGTATTGCTCAAGGATTCCTGGGAATCGACCGCACCGCTCTACCTCTCGGTACATGTACCAGTGTGGTTAGACAAGTGCTGAACAGGTGATTTTCATACCTTTCAAGATTCTAATGCTACATTCTGAGATTCTTATGTTCAACAATAAGTGTTAGACATGAAATGGCAAATTGAATTGTAGTAACAGTGTCGAAATTGTTGTTCTAGGCTCGAGTACACAGGTAGTGATTTCCATTGATCTATTAACGTATCAGTGACGTACTGATTTCAGAATTTGGCAAATTTATTGCTTTTCTAAAGAATTTAGAACATTCCATTCATGATCAGAGGTACTGATAATATCCCATAGAACTTTTCATTAATCTGCATGCGCACATGTACTTTTAATTCAGCATAGCGGTGTCTTATTTGGGTCAAATGGAAGCAACCTCTCCAAAATGACCTAAATAGGGTTGATATGGGCGTAAAACCTCAACACAAACAAACGAAAATCTGGGTCAACATTGATTTCTAACGTCCAATTTTCGGTACGCTAAGCATAACTTGTACGGAGTCTTTTTAAGAGGAATGGATACACCTTCGGGGGGGGGGGGGGGGGGTGCAACAACTCATGTAAAGGTATTTTTGTCTCCCATGTCAATAGTGGCCAACTCTTTAAGGAAAGAATTCGCTCCTTAGGAGCAAATTCATTCCTTTAAGAGTAGACTTTTCTCAGTGGGACAGGGCTTATAGAAAAGCGAACAGGAAGTCCCGAAAGTTGTCTCCCCTTGAACAATAGCTGAAAAATCTGCCAGGTGTTCCCATTCCACTTAAGAATTAATCGATCACTTATGTAGTTGAACAGTTGTGGCAACAAAGCATAAAACAAGATGTTTTGATATGTAAATGATAGGCAAAAGATAAAGAAACTATTTTTTCGAGATAGCTTCAGGTAAAAGTGGTGTTTTATATAAAGAAGATGTTTGATTTTGTGGCCACTTAGGCGGCGTTGGAATTTTTATTCACAAGCAGGTGTAAATCGTAGATAAAGATAAGAAAACATTATGAAAGCTGTGTTTACCCTTAGATAAGTAAAGAAATGTAAATTCCAAATCGTTAGGACAACGCCCCACCCCAACCCGTGTGGCTATGTGCGTTATTCCATGCCTAAAAATGAAATTTCGGTGCAAATTTTACATCTTGTTATCATGTCCATAAAATGAAAACAGCTCTAAAAAGAAGTGAAGGCAATGATCAGGAATCGATTCAATTAACCCACAGCTCCCACCAGAGACAACAAACGGAAAGAAACACAGGCATGAAACAACTTTATACGCTAATGTAAACATCAAAAGGACAGTTACTATCCCATTGGCTATCCAAAACGAAATAATATAAGCGATGCGTACACACACTCAAAGACAAACCATAACAAAAATAAAGCGCAACAGAAGAACAGCCTTGGAACGGTCATTGAAACTAATTCCCCTGGGGTGGGGGAGGGGGTCTTAAATTGATTTTTCGTGGCCACAATGCTCGCCCTTTCTTCCGTCGCGATTTTGACAAATAATTTGTTCAGTCCACATGACGGTCTCTTAATTCAACAGTGTAACATCTCCGTGAACACAAAAATCAAACAACCACAAAGATGAAACAACGGTGAGGACTCGACAGCAAGAAACAACTAAAATGCTGGAGCACAAGAAGACCAACAGTTAGTCTCCGATGGGCCCCACCAGAGACAGAGTATCATGCACCAACCAACATTACATAAAATTAGATATTCTCTAATCCCCAGTAACTTTTACACTGGAACCATCATAAAATGGAGGCCTGACCCACCGGCGTGCAATTAAAGAGGGAAGCAACGTTGTCAACCGCGATTGGGTTAACTACCAGTCTATCGTTAAGAATTTATGTTGATTTTACAAAATTGGCTGCTGCAGTCATTGCATTTATATATTTTTCTGAATTTATATATTAAGTCACCATAAAATTCGGATTCCGACAGAGCTTGTTGCAGAAGAGATTTAAGTCCAACGTTGAATTTTGAAATTAAATCAGAATGACGTCTATAAAATTTTGAAAAGGCTTTGCATAGTTTATGATACCGATAGCCCTGATCAAGAAGCTTAGCAGTAAACAATTTATTACGAGGGTTGAAGTCATTTACATGACTAGTCACTCTGTCGAATCGAATTAATTGCGAAATATAAACGCCATAGGATGCCGCACGAGGAGCATCACCAGGAAAGGAAAATTTACAATCTCAAAATCAAAACCATCGCGTTTATTATATATTTTGCAAGAAACAAACCCATCTACATTAGATAGATGTAAATCCAAAAACGGGGCCTCGGTATCAAAAGAATTTGCTTTATTAAACTGAAGTGGGGGGTGGGTGGGGGGGTAGGGTAAATTTGACTGATCAAACCATCGAAATAAAGCCCACGTTATAGAGAGAAAACTGGGTTAACATTATTTTTCTTATTTCTGCTCTATGGGTACTCGTTAGAACCACCTGAACATCACAAAACACGCTTATATAATTTGACCCCATTGAACCCCACTTTATATACTAAAACTGGGGTTTACAGAGGTAAACCTTATTTTTCTAATTTCTGCTCTATAATAAAGCAGCCTCGATGATCCTGTTCTAACGAGTACCAACAATCTATATTTTGAGCAGAACTAAGAAAAATATCTCTATTTCTTTTTCATCTTAAAATGTTCGTCTTTTTTTTTCGGCGGTAAAGTTTACAATGTATTTGTATAGGCATGTTTTCGTAATGATGAGGACCCACAACCTATGCTTGGAGTACAAGTAAGAAAAGTATCACAAATATCACCAGAAAAGTCACAATTTTAAAGAATGCACTATGTCGCACGAGACCATGCCTAACTCAAAGGGCTGAATATCCCTGAAATTGATCCATTCACAAATGACTTTAAGTACTGAAGTCGGCCCCCGCCAATTGGGGCTTGAAGAAATAAATGAGCTGCTTGATGCTTCCACGCAGAGCGGAATCCGACCGCACACGAGTACTGGTAAACCGCATACAGGATCTAAGCCTGCCGAGGCCAAACGGTGTGAGTCGGACCGTCCATGCTTATAAATCCTATTGGTTTCATTGGGCGACAGGGCTTGAGATGTTATTTCATCTCAATGTCGGATAAAAGTCCCACAAATTGGAAGCAACGTCTCCAAAATGACTTTTATAGTGCTGACAGGGACGCTAAACATCAAATCAAACAAACAAATACATACTGACGAGCAATTTTGGCCGCGTGTTTTCTCCTGGACGAGTTGTTCGTAGATGGCGCAATATGTT
Organism: Lucinisca nassula; assembly: GCA_963580285.1. Lineage (NCBI taxonomy): Eukaryota > Metazoa > Mollusca > Bivalvia > Lucinida > Lucinidae > Lucinisca > Lucinisca nassula. The sequence continues at coordinate 41,511,094 of OY757015.1, read as the reverse complement.
GATACACATACATGTAATATTTATATGATTCAGCTCTTTTCGCAACTGCGACATTTCTTCAACAATTAAAATTTCATTTTACATGGTTCTAGGTATAATAGTCGCAGATAAGATTGACTAGGTGGAGCTATCGTTTGTACCTGCCTTAGGAATATTCCATTAACAAAACGGTAAACCAAGTCAACCGATTGTGTGACTTCAACTGTAACACAAGCATAGCTGTGGCGTATATGACCATTTCGTCCGCTTGTAGAAAGCGTGCGAAAGGCACTCTACCGAATCTTCTGGCGGACTCAGCGAATTTGACATACATTGACAACACCTGAATAGCTCCGCCTAGTCAATCTTATCTATGGCTACTATTAGCAAACAGCATACTTAGCAAGAAAATACTTCTACGTAACAAAAACTTTAATGTATGTCGCTCTTTTTTTAACGGATGAATAAAGCAGTGAAAGTCAGTTACCTAGTATAGAATGTCATTACGAATGAAAATGAAATTTCGGTGCAAATTTTAGATCGCTTTCTTTGTTCCTATGCAATAATAGTTTGCCCATACATTATCCAAAATTTATGTTTCGTGCAGAAATAAGAAAAAATATACACATGCCACCTGAAAAATGTTAGTTCTGGACCAGTGAAAGCCACCATCATATCGCATGGATATGTGAACGGCGTGCACCACAAAAGGGAAAATAAAACACATCACGAAATCATGCCTATATAATTCTGATCCCCATTGAACCCCACTTTTATATAGCAAAACTGGGGTTTGTAGGGGTATATATTATTTTTCCTATTTCTGCTCAAAAATATAGATTGAAGGTACTCGTTAGAACCACCTCGATGAGGCGGTTCTAACGGCTACCCACAATCTATATTTTGAGCAGAAATAAGAAAATATATCACAATTTTATCTTGAAAGTTGGATATTTTGGCGGTAAAAATTACAATGTATTTTTATATGCATGTTTTCGTAATGTAACCTTGTAAACCCGACTTTTCTCCATATAAATTAGGCTTTGAAAGTTGACCCTGATGTGTTAACGTAATGTCAGATAAATTTTGCACATCCACAAGCATCATTGGTAACGGGCCTCGCCGACTTTTCGCGCCTCGCTCCACATGTGGGAAGGGAAAGATCAGGTGATTTTTCTACGCGCACTCCGGAGAATGAAAAACTAACAACCGTCGCGAAAAAACGCCTATGTAATTCTGAGCACCTTGAACCTCACTTTTAAACAGTAAAACTGGGGTTTTCAGGGGTAAACCTTATATTTTCTTATTTCTGCTCTAAAATATACATGTTGCAGAAAAATAAAGATGCTGCGTTCAGACTTGGAAGCTCGTGCAAAAGTAACCGTGCGCACGTCTGACCAGACTCCTTGCAATTCAGCTAACTCGGAAACCATAAGGCGAAAGCGAAAAAAAAAAAATACGGAACCCGGGGAAGGAAACGCCTGATTACACTCTTCTGGAGTCCATGTCTGTTGATCTGAACATTGATATTTGCCATTTGTCTATGGATTAATGATTTTGGATTAACGCTTTGGTACTACGACCTAAACTACTTTTTGCGTGGGCCTACGCAGTCAAGTATATGGACGAGATTGGAAAATGTCTATAGTACCGCATCAAGGTTTGCAAGACGCTTCTCAGCCACGCAATCAAGCGTTTGCTTCAGGTGGATCAATAGATTGGTTCCCTCGTCGTTATCTCCGCTAGCTTTGGCATCAGGGGACAGTTTCGCATTTGAGGGTGGACGTTTTTCAAAATATTATAGTAGGAGGGTCAATAATGGCATGGTTGCTCATAGAAATTGTGATATGTGGATATTTTTTGCCAATGTGGGCTTATTTGCTGAGTATCTGTACTTTTATGAAATGGAATACGAAACTAAAACCCCGACCGTCTGGATGCTGTGCAAGTTCAAGGTGCAGCGGCATATCTGAATTCACGAAGGTAGCTTTGGCACTAAAAAGTGGCTGTTTTTCAAAGAGGATTCCTGAAAAAGTTTACTGGTTATGGTATACTTTTCTGTCTATTTCTTTGCATGTGACTGAGTGTACATAACATTTCAACAGGTGCCAAGTACTGGTGTTTTGGGAGTAAATTCTTAGGATCTGTCAAAGAGAGGTGGAGTCATGATTTTTTGTATGTAAAAAATAGTGGGTGGGGTAAGTGAAATGCTGCTGCTGTCAGCCTATGCAAACAGAGAAGTGTTTCTTTGGTATTCTGTTTTGATTTCATGCATGTGTGGAGCAATTTGAAACCAAAACAGAAGTTATCGCTTTCTCCAGGAGTTGTCGATAACGATTCAAAAACTTGGTGTGGCGCGGACAAAAAAAGTGCTGCGATTAACCGTCCCCTGATGCCTTTGATAGACTGATATACAGTAGTAGAGACCAGCTGGGTAAATGTGTTTATAAATAAAACGGGTTTCCCATTGAACTGTAAATAACCCATTAATGCCAAGCGCTTCACTGTCACTCGGAAGAATTGTCGTCTCCTCGCTGCATGTATTTTGACAAAAGCAGCAAAACCCTGACCAGACGGTGCATATGCACAGGCTGATTTCTGTCTCTACTTTTCGCAAAATTAGTTCAACATTTCTTTCTGCCTTTTATGGAACGCTAGGCAAATGGGGGTAGTCATTTCCAAAAACGTTTTTGGGTCAATAACCTGAAAATATAAGATCAGTGCATACGTTGAATTTTTAATGGGGCTTTTCAAAAATGCAAGGTTTCGCAAGGGTGAATGCAACTTCCTTACTACTGCTAATGCAGGCGTCACACTGTCCCGAAATTAACACCAGATGGAAACACGATAAAGGAAATGTTCAAATTCGGCTCTGATCGTGAAAACATCGGGCCATTCGTGAGGACATCTTAAGCCATCGTATGACCGCCGGTGGATTTTCTGAGGCTCCGGCAGCAACTTCGTGAGCGGCGGCAAAATCTTTGGCATGCCAAAAAATTGCCGGAAGGACTTGCGAATGTTCATTTTCGTGTTGAATTCGTTTGTCCATCTTGCCCTTCGTAAGGCCATCGTGGGGGCATCTTGTCAAATCGTGTCATCTTCGTCTTTTCTTCGTGTGATCATCGGTGCTCTCGGGCATTTTACGCCTCACGAAGATAATACGAGGGAAACAAGAAGTCGTCCGATAGTCTTAGGAAGGCAATACGACTACGTGAAACCCTCGCAATGACGTCGTGTAGACATCGTATTATAGTACGATGACATTGAGATTGGACCACGGTGTCGACGAAGACAGCTGAATTTGAGTACCTCAAGCGATACCCATGTGTCATGGTAACGTAGACATATAAAAGGCCAACCTCAGAGCATCTTCCTCGGTCATTACTGATGAGCAACTCTGCAGAGCATATGCTTGTGTAACTCCCAAAGCATCAGTCATAATTATTCACACTTCCGTTCCTGCTGAAAAGCATACTTTGATGATGAGACAACCAGGAAAAAGGAGGCAGCAGTATTGCTTCTTTTGATGCACCTTAGAGAACAAGATGAGCAGATAAACCAAGTCTCTCTGAAAAAGTGGTCTTCTCTTTGGGTGGCATTTTAAATTGGTTTTAAGTTGAATCAAATTTCAGAGAGTTGAAATGTACTGTGTACTCTCCGATCATCAAATGAATTTCAAACGGTCGGCCGAAGGTTTTATAACATCGGGAGGTCACGTGTCGTCTTTGTGACCTAGTTCGATCGCATCGTACTCTCAATACGACGTCGTGAAGCCGTCGTGTGGCCTTCGTTTGGCCTACGGGTAAACTTCGTACTAAAAAAACACATCTTCGTGTTGCCTTCGTGTGTGGTTCGGATGCTATCGTGTGACCTTCTGTATGCATCGTACTTGCTTCGGCTAGAGATTGGCTGTTGACCATGTTCGGAGAGATCTTCGCGCGAAATTTAAAATTCCATATTCGTATGGCCACCTGGTGTCATTTTCGGGACAGTGTGACGCCTGCATAAAGCATTGAATAGATCGATATGTATTTGTTAAAACTGCCTTGTCGAGGCGATTCTAACGAGTATCCATATTATCTAAATCTATGTTTGGTCTGAAAAGAAGGAATATTTTGCAACAGTATTTTATGGCCCTGGTTGATTGATTGAATGGTTGATTGATTTAAGGTTTAGCGTTCCCGTCAACACCATAAAGGTCATTTTGGAGACGTTGCTTCCAATTCGTGGGACTGTTACCTTCAACTCAATCCCTGCCGTCCAATGAAACCAAAAGATTTTATTAGCATGGATGGGCCGACTCGCACCGCTTTGCCTGGGCAGGCTTAGATTCTCTAAGCTGTTTACCAGTACTCGTGTGCGAGTCGGTTTCAGCTCTTTTATGGCCCTAAAAAAATCACATTAGTTTGCGTGAGAACACACAGAGAAACTAATTAGGACTGACCTAACCGCTTTTATATAGCTAGGTACATTTCCATGTAGAGTTCTGTCTATATAATTGTTTAAGATTTATTGGGTTGATTGGCAGGATTGTTTGCGTAACAGTAACAGCTTATAATTAATTGGGGAAATATTGAGTCAAAGCACTGTGAGTATCGGTGGGTCGATCGTCTCTGAGTGTAGGTTGGGAAAATATATCCTGAACTTAGAATTGATCTGTTCGTTGAACCATTAAATTCCAGTATTTTAAGCAAGCAGAGTACGAGTAGACCTGATCAGACACCGCGTTATGTGGTGTCTGGTCAAGTATACACTATTTACCAAAGCCCCCCCCCCCCCCTGCACGAGCACAGCCCAGAATTTACTGTTTACACTGCGCTCTGACCTCTTAGGTGCTAAAAACAACCAGTCCCTGGATTTTGTTAATTGTCAGTGACAATAGCTTGTGACAGCAGGCGTGAAGTTAATGTATTAGCGAATACCTCGTACACGAGCCGAGTCCAGATTTTCTTTGTGTCGATTGATAATTCAATACCCCGTACATGAGCCCAGTCTAGATTTTACGTTTTACAAAACGCTATGATGGCACAGGGAGAAGACTAAACACTGCTGTCTGGGTTTTGTTCATAGCCAACGATAGTCACGCGGACAAAAACAACCAACATAAACACTGCTTTTTATAACGTAGATTGTGGGTACTCGTTAAATCGCTTCATTATAAGAAAAGTATTTAGTGAAAAAAAATAAAATAAAATAAATGACGTTCATGGTGTTGTACTGGAAGCATTTTCCTTCAAGACTTTCCAAATTATTAACTTAGCATTTGTTAATGTGTTTATTTCCCTTCTGTATACACTTATATCCAATCATCTCAACAGATTTATAATGTTTCATTGATAATGCTTAGCCTCATATGCAAAACAATATGCCCTGATATGTGCTGGAAAAGTTATTACAGGTACATGCATATCTCCTATTTGAAATACCGAGGGAGGTAGAACAATCCGACAAAGAAACGACTGCGGAGCACGAGTTTCTTTAACTGATTTTTTAACCCCCCGATGTTTATTAATCCCACATTTCAAATAGGAGATATTAATAATCTCTATATCACATGCACTTCCAAAGAATTTAAGGACCGAATGGATCTTGAATGTGGGTCTGAATTTCCGTTCAGTTGACTGTTTACAGCTCATGTTAACGGTTCAATCAGCGTAGTGTTGCAGAAGCTGGGTGGAAGAAAAACTGGATGGCCGCCATTTTGAAAGCGCTTTCTACAATTTTGAACATAAATAGAAGAAACAAAGTGTTTCAGTGATAAAATAAGTAAAATGTGAGATTAAATAAAGCAAAACATACAGCCTATTCAATGGTCATGTCAATGTTTTCTTTTGTTTAAGATTTGCATCCGACTCAAACGTCACGCATTCTGAACGTCTGTTGATATCTTTACAGACACCATTGCAATGACGTCATGAATGACGTCGACGTGGGTGGAACTTTCCCGCGTTTGAATATAACGGTTTCACTTTAAAAGCGGTATCTTGTATCTTGTACATAAAGTAGTTCCAGCTAAAGAGATTTATTTCTCCGGCTGAGAGGAACTATTTCTTCTCAGCAAAAAGGAAAATACCAAGATTATGTCTTGTAGAAATCATAGTATTTCTCTGTTATGCATGTAATATATAACATTTTATCCAACTTCTCCTTTGCAAACAGTGTTGATCAATCGAATGCTTCTGCTGATCAGGATCCACTCTGCCATAGTTTCTCCTGTGTCGCTTTTTCTCGCTCAGTCCCACCACTGCATCCCAGCTACGGAATGACAGTGATTTCAGAGCAATGTTTTAAACAAAGTAATTTGTTCATTCTACCTGTTAATGCAGGCCCGTACGCAGGAGTGACAACCCCTACCCACTCCTCCTAATTTGGAAAATTATCTCAAATTCATGCAGTATTTCACATTCTGCAAATTACCCGGAATTCGCATCCTCCACACGTTTTATAGAGTCTGCGTACGGACCTGAATCATGTTCTAAAATGAAAATGTTGCTGTATGTATGGCAAACCGTGCTGACGCTGATCAGACGCGATGTACTGTCTATCCGATCTGGGTCTATGTTGTGTGTCTAATAACGATACCACCTTTAAAAGTTTTGCTCTAAAATATTCCTAGGTTCTAAGATATGTTATAAGCAGAAGAGAAAAAAGTAACGTTATATTGTCTTTTTTTGTGTTCGACTTAGCATACATATGTGCAAACGTCCATTTCTTTCTAACAGTTTTATTAATAGTATTTTCGGAAAGTCGTCGCGTGAGAGCGCGGGCTATGTTAAGATACTGGTTTTGTTTTCCTTCATGACGTAGGCAGCCTGGCATTGGCCTGACCTATTTCGTTTGACCCTTAAATGCCAGTATTTAAGCATACAGTGTAGTTCTGAGCAGCCGGCTGAGCAGACGCCACATTCCGCGCCAGATTCTGATCTTGGTATTCAGTGTTTGCGAAACCCAGCACACGATTCCTGACCAGACTCTATAGATAACTCTGACTTACATGTATCACCGACAAAAATAGCGCGACGTTTTCTGTTTATAATGATAATATTGGTTTCCCCAAATAAGTGATTGTCACGTGGGCAACAGCATTATTTTTTAATTTGCCTTTTAGTAACTTTGGGTCGATTGTAAACAATCGACCCAAAACTGGTGTTGAGTCTTAACATTTCTGATACAGGTTTAAAACTATGTTAAATTAACTTACAAATGCGATAAAAAAGTATGAGTGGCATGTTTTAGAATTCGTCTTCTTTTCCTTATTCTCGATCCTTGGAGGTTCGCTTGAACCGCCTCAGTGAAGCCATTCTAACCTTTCTTTTTAGCAGAGTTACAATACAAATCTTTAACTCTGCAATCCCCACTTTTTATTACATAAATCATTGCTTTCTCTTCTACTTAAAAACAGTGTTAGTGTAATGTACGCACAATAACAAAAATGAAAAGTCCGTGAAACGAACACTCCCTCAACCCCACTTTATGTAGAGAAAACCGGGGTTATAGGGGTACACACTAGTTTCTTATTTCTGCTCCAAGACATAGGTTGTGGGTAAGAATCGCCTATCAGAGGTGGTCCTAACGAGTGCTCACAACCTATGTTTGCAGTATAAACAAGAACAAATATAAAGGATTTTCATCACAAAAGAAGCCATTTTGGAGATGTGAAAGAATGCACTGTGTCGCACGGGTGTATTATCGTAATGTTTTGAGGAATAATACCCCTTGCACACTCCATATTTTCTCTCAATAAAGTAATGTTTGCAGGGGTGTATATTACTTTGACATTGTAACGTGATGGGAATGTCAAGGAATAAACTTTTTGTTTTTAAGAAAAATACAAGATCTGCATAAAACCGATCAGAAAAAGCAGAATGTGGTAAAATTTCATTCCTTTATTATAAGCTGCATTTATTACGATGATTTGGATATTAGGTGAAAGTAGATTCATGTAGGTATTTGAATTCTTATCCCTGTCGATTTTGCAGAGTAATTTTCTATAAATAAACGAAGAGAATCCATCAGACAGCTTTACAATTCTGTGATGTATATTCATTGACCTACAGTAGCGCTCGGACAAATCACGTGATCAGCCATCCACTACAATCGTCCGTCTTTAAAATAGAAAGTAGAAGTAAAACAAAGACCAGGAATTGATACAATTAACTTACTCCACCCATAAAAGACACCAAAGGGAAAGAAATACAAACATTAAGCGACCAGACCATAATGGAAACCTAAACAAAGGAAGGCCATAAGGACAGTTACTTTCCCACAAAATGACCATATGGCCATCCAAAACCAAAAGACACAAGTGATACACACAGTAAGTAACAAACAACAACATAAATAAATCGCCACAGAAGAGCCGCCTTGGAACGGTCAGTGGAAGATTTCCACTGGGGGGCTTAAATCGATTTTACGTGGCCACAATCCTCGCCCTTACTTCCGTCGCGATTTAGACAAATAATTTGTTCAGTCCGCATGAAGGCCTCCTAACTCATCAGTGTAACATCTCCGTGAACACAAAAATCAAAGAACCACAGAGGTGAGACAACGGTGAGGACTCGACAGCAAGAAACCACTTAAATGCTGGAGCAAAAGAAAACCAACAGTTAGACTCCGATGAGCCCGACCAGAGGTCTGTGTAGCTGTCTACTTCTTTGGGTAAATGAAACATGTAACTGTGTTTAAAACTTTAGTTAAAACCTGTAACTAAGTCTTCTAACCCGAGACGCCGTTCTACGCTTTTGGTAAAACATGAAACCAAATCTTCGGATTTGAGACGTCTGTATATATATATATAATGTAATAGACAAATGGTGATTGAAGCTGGATACATGTTTATTCACCAATGGGCAGAAAAACTTTGGGAATTCGTAGGCACTAATACTACTAATACATTGAGCCTATTCAACCGCATAGGAGAACTGACGTAAAATAAACATTTACATTAGTTTAGCATAAGTCAGACTTTGAAACAGCTCTCAAACGATGCACAAAATAAGTCACATAATGGACTGAACGGTACAGAGCAGTTAAGTTTAATTTGAAACACTTTCAAATACATGAAAGTTTAAACGATTGAAATGTTTTCATGAGACTTAAGCAAATGTGAGCATTTTATAATGTGCAGATATTCCTTCCATTTGCTAGTGTTTTTTTTTATAAATTACAGAAAAAATGGTGGCTATTTTTTATAATCATCTTCGCGAGAATCCTATCCTCCATTATTATAACCACCCAAGTGAATCATTTTTCGTGACAGATCTAGTATTAATAAGTACTTACATTACGGTAAATCTAGCCAAACGCCACTTTTGTGTAAAGACAAAATCTAGTCTTTCACAATAAAATCCAATCAAAATACACTTTAGCATGTAATTAGTCATTCAGTTTAAAGAATTATCTAGAAGCAACTTCTAAAACATTTTAAAGTGTATATGACTGCATATCTCTCAACGAATCATGCTTTAGTATTGATATTGTAACAATGTGATTATTATTGCTTAATAAGAGTACCAATAAGCTATTCTAAAAAAGCTTTGCTTTTCCTTTAATTGCAGACAATTAAAATACTTTAGACAACAAATAGTTTCAATATTTTTGTATTTATTTATTTTTTCTACAAATAAACTGCTGGTGAATTGATTATCTTATGTGTTTTACAAATAATCCAAAACCCAAAGTTTAGAAAAATTGCCAGCCCACGTATTGGATTCCTTTTTTGAAGGAAGCCAACTTGTTATTATGATGTGCGAACAAGCTAATAAGTTGTGTGAACAAGATATTATTGTGTGCGCACAATATAATATATTGTGCGCACAAGAGCATGGCCAACTTTATCTGACATTTAACTGGAAGCTCGTGCTCATTGAGGAACAGTCTCATCTGGGTCTGCACTGTTTGCTGAGGCCTATCTGTCCCAAAACTTCGGATCATTACCGTAAACTGAACAGCAATCTTTCTAAAAAAAAAAAAAAAACTCCGTTCAGAAAACCTGAATCATCGATTTTTTCGTTTCTTCCTTTTAATACTCATTTTAGCCCATACATCACTATGGGAAAGTTTTAGACCTCACCCTCCGCCGATTTCTCCAGCAAGTCGTATGCCTCTGCGACAGTCAGGAAAGGCTGTGATTGTTTGGAGAAAATTGCAAAACAAAGAAACGAGAGCAGAGACTAAGTCCATTTGACGATGATTGTCAGGTAAAATAATAAATATTCAAATCCATGTGACGCACTTTATAAATAGATATGCAATTGCGACACACCTTATATTCGAGTGGCTAGATAGAGGCCCACTAGGAACGGGGAGTCACTAGCGCAATGTGCTGTCAACAGTCTAGACTTGCCCAAGTCCCTACATTTACATTTTTCATTTTTAAATGAAAGCCCCTTTAAACAAAAAATATGTAAAAGTCTCTTTAGTCTTCATCTGTGAATGTAGGGTTAATTTCACAATTTTCATAAAAGACGGTATTGCTTTTTCATTTACAATGTATTTATTTTTTATTTTTATAAACAATTATTTTTACAATGGACACCTAATTAACAGACTTGGGCAAGTCTATCAACAGTCGTCAAAAAGAATTATACCGATATCAGATGTGGTGTCACAGCTAATGATTTTCCATGGAGTGATCGTGCAAATTAAACATAGACGTCCTTGTAATGTATAAGAGCAGTAACCACTTCTATATATGGTTTAAAAGTGTGTGTCGAACCTGTCAGAATGTCTTAGTCTGTGAAAGAAAATATAGATATTGCAATTTTCTCCAAATAATCACAGCCTTTCCTAGCTGTCGCAGAGGCATGCGACTTGCTGGAGAAATCGGCGGAGGGTGAGGTCTAAAACTTTCCCATAGTGATGTATGGGCTAAAATGAGTATTTAAAGCGAGAAACGAAAAAATCGATGATTAAGATTTTCTAAACGGAGTTTAAACAAATGTAGAGGATTTTTACTATAATCCCCGGAGTCATTAAATGATGCAAAAATAGAATGTTGCTTCTTATTTTGTATTAAAATAATTATGCATTTCAGTCAAAATATAATAAATACAAGAGAGGGAGGTAATGGTATGTTAGAGGCAATAAAATATGTCTCGCTGAAATGAAATACATTAAATATGAAAGAATTCCAAGCCGTACATGTTTGAAAGTTTATTTTGATGGGATGGTAAAGTGAGTAGATTACAGAAGACGATATTTTTTTTATTTTTTCTTATTTTTTTTTTTATTTTTTTATTTTTTGGTGTATGTATTATTTTTCACATAGTATCATGCAACTCTTCTGATAGATCAGGTTTGCATTTCATCATATAGCATATCTTGAGTTTGTCTGAAATATCAATGAATGTCGTCTTTAAGTATTTTGTTCGGTACCTTAAGGCTATATAGCAATGACTGCTTACTATAGTCTTTTCAATGCGCAGCGAGACGTGACTGCACTTTTAATTTTGGACTAGTGCGTGTTTTAGGTCAGTCGTCTTCGGGTTGGGATTTTACATTGGGCGATATAGTTTTACTGAGATTCGTAATTGCATCATATTAACCACTTGGCCACGGCTTTTACATAATGGCATTATAAAACAAAAAACGCTTTCCCGAAACCAGCTTCCCCTAAAACATGGAACAGTCTGGTCAGGCTTGAACGTTGAACTCTAAAAGGTCGTTGATAAACTATAACAATGATTCATAACAACAACAGCAACAACAACCAAAATAATAAAACATCGGAACCATGCAAAGAAAGTCTTAAGTTAAAATGTGAAAAATGTGGACAAATTATTTTGAGGATTCTGAAGAAAACACATGCACAGCTTCAGACCATGATAAAGACACCAGTAAAATTTTAAAACTGTAGGTGGATGTGCGTTCACAATGTACTACGATGAATTTGGAACCATGCAAACAGTCTATTAGTAAGTTAAAAATGTGAATACATGAAAAGAAAACACTTAATTTAGGGATTCTGAAAAAAAATGCACATCTTTAGACCATAATAAAATCACCTATAAATTTCAAAAGGATCGGTTTAAAACTGTAGGAGTTGCGCTCACAAGGTACCTACTACGAATTCGGAACCATGCAAAAAATATCTTCGTTAAAAACGTGAAAAAGTGTAAAAATAATAATTTTCGGACTCTGAATAAAGCACATGCATATGTTCAGACCATAATAAAAACATCTGTATACTTTCAAAAGGATCAGTTTAAAACTGTAGGAGGACTTGCGATCACAAAGTACCTACTACGAATTTGGAACCATGCAAAAGATGTCTAAGCAAAAATGTTAAAAAAAAAAAAAAAAAAAAAAAAATACGGATTCTGAAAGAAGCACATGCACATCTTCAGACCATGATGAAAACACCAGTGAAATTTCAAAATCTATCTATCAATCTTCTATCTTTGTATACTGCTTACGCCCTCGCGGGCATTTTTAGCAGGGTTTGCGCGTCGTGCTATGAAAAAGAAAAAGTTAAAGCATGACAGAGAGGCTATGTCAAGATGATAGGTTAAAATATAGACCGACAAGAGGTTGAGACATAAAAACGAATGACTTGGACGGATCAACCTTTAAAGGACTAAAGTATTCAGCCGGGCTTAAAAGGCTAAAACAGTTTAAAAACAGGCACATCTGTCTAGCAACTGTCCAATCTCTGCCTTGAATATGCCCAGACTTGGACAAGTCACAGCTTTCTCTGGGAGGGCATTCCACTGAACAATTGTCAATGGATTGAAGGAATACTTTTATGTTTCCTTGCCAGTATGAATTTGACGAAATGTCATAGAATGGCAATATTTTGAGATCCTATGAATACGGGGGTTGGATATAATCAGAAAGGGGCACAGCCACAAGGGCACGATTGCTTAGAAATGCCTGAATCCAGCGCAATGTGGGACCTCTTACATCGTAGGAGTGCACAAGGATCTGAAAACAGGAAATGCACATCTTCAGACCATGATAAAAACATCTGTATAATTTCAAATGGATCGGTTAAAACGGTAGAAGTTGCGCTCTCGTCCTACATGTACAGACTTGGAACCATGCAAATAAAAGTCGAAGTTAAAATGAGAAAAAAAGTGAAAACAATTAATTTGAGGATCCTGAAAAAAGCACATGCACATCTTCAGACCATGATAAAAACACCTGTAAAATTTCAAAACAATCGGTTTAAAACTGTAGGAGAAGTTGCGATCACAAGTTACCTACTACAAACTCGGAACCACGCACCACAGGCCACGCACCACGGAAAGCCGAATACTATGTCCCCTCGCTTTTCTTCGAAAAGGCGGGGAAAATAATGATAGTGGTGGTGGTGGTGATGATGATGATGATGATGATGATGATGATGATGATGATGATGATGATTATGATGATGATGATGATGATGATGTTGATTAAAAGTTTGATGAAATGTAGTTGCTAAAATATTTCTTATCATATCTGCAAAAATTCTAACGTCTGTTATTATAAGTAAACGCGTGAGAGTTATGTAATATAAGTTATTGATATCTGCATTGTAATATGATATTAGAAAGTCAAGGTCTGCCAAGAATTTTGCATGTTCTTTTTCACTATGGACTCAAAAGTGTTAAGAATAATCAGAGAATCTGATTATACCAACTTTACAGCGTTTAACAGACTAATTATTCTTCTGTGTTTTATAATCTAGGTACATGTACTACTAACAAAACAAAATTATGAAATTAACTTTTACATTTAAAAATAAATAAATAAATAAAAATAACCTCTTTGGTGCATGATGCTGAATTATATTCTGCTCCTGACAAATATGTTCAAAATCAAAGCATTGGCAGCACTGGTGGGTCGATTATCTCGAGTGTAGCCTGGAAAGTGGTTTTTGTTTGTTTGTATTGGAGTTTAACGGCCCAATCAACATTGTTTAGGTCATTTTTGAGCCGGTCAGTTTACCTATCCACACTTATCCTGGACAGGCTTATACTTAAGCGGTTGATCAGTACAGGGCACATTCTTTCGACAGAAACTGACAACTGTCCTTCTTGAATCAGCGGAAGGGAGAGAATGACCGCAGAAACGATTTCATGATCAATCTCAACGAAAGAATGTTGCCGACCCCGGCAGGTATCGAACCCGCGTCATCTTGATCACCAGTCAGACGCGCATCCGACTGAGCTACCGAGGCCGGCGCTGGAAAGAGGTCTTGGTCCTGAAAGGGGATTTAAGACTGTTTCGTTTAATGTTCTGAAAAGAGAGTAATCCTTTGGGAGCAATGTGTACAGCACAGAACTGAAAAATGAGCCCCACCAAGCGAATTTGTGACTTCGAGCATTCCGTCAAGAAAAATTTTAACTGCGCATGCCCAGCCATTCAGAGGGGCCAGGGATATGGCTTTCAGTCTGAAGGTTCCTCTTGACTCACTGCTTGTATGAGCGAACAGCGAAGGTTCTGGCGAGACTGCGCGGATGCGCAGGCTCGCCTGAACCTTCGCTGCTCGCATAGGCGATAAGTACCAAAATCGCTTGACGGGGCCCATATTATCGAGTGTACAAAATGTTTAGGTCCAGAATAGCTAGTTTCGGCCATTTAGGCCTCATCAGTGATCCTGAAATATTTCATGAGTTCTGCAGTGAAATCAATGATCTCAAAGGACTTGAAAATATAACCCACACTATGATGACACATTACACCTTAAATTCATGTATACTCTTTGCCATTACGAAAACACGCCTATACAAATACATTGCCAATTTTCTGGCCAAAGATTAGAAATTTTAAGATGAAAAATTGTGATATTTTTTCTTATTTCTGCTTCAAACATAGATTGCGGGGACTCGATATAACCGCCTCGACGAGGCGGTTCTATCGAGTACCAACAATCTATGTTTTTGAGTAGAAATAAGGAATAAATGTATACCCCCTTAAACCCCAGTTTTACTATATAAAAGTGGGGTATGAGTGGGTCAAAATTATGCAGGCATGTTTTCGTGATGCAGTTTAGGCTCTGGGACTATACTGTCTGCAAAACCAAACACATGATTCCAATGTCAGTTCTATAGATAACCCCATTACATCTGAGATTAAAGCGACTATTTTCTATATGATTTCCTACGAATCGGCGACAGTCATGTGGACATCAACAACGAAATATTACTGTGCAAAGTAACTTTGGGTCGATTGACAAAATAAATCAATCCAACATTTAAGTAGGATCTTTTCCGTAGCTCAACGCAACAGACAATGCAATTTCTTCTTGTTTTGATTCAAGGCAGTAACACCACTGGTAAGTCTATTGTCTCTGTGTGTAGAGAAGAAAGGTTATTCTAACTTGAAGCCTTTTTAAAATTTCCGTACTTAAAGCAAACAATACAGACCTTGATCAGACACCGCATTCTGTGGCGTCTGATCTGGGTCTTTACGGTTTACCAACGTCCCTTTTTGGACTCAGTGCATATATGGTTTGACCAACTTTATGTTGTTTTTTGTTGTTGTTTAGTTTTGCTTTAACGGCCCTTTCAAGACTATTTCACTCATATCGAGCCGATCGCTAATCAGAGGTCGGCGAAAACCGGAGTGCCCGGAGAAAAACCATCTGACCTTCCGTTGTACATGTGTCTTACATGTGACCGTGCCGAGCCAGGATCTAATCCAGAGCGGTGAGGGACCTAATGATTAAGAGTCAGCGCTCTTATCCACTAGGCCATGGAGGCCCGTTTATGTTGGTTTACCAACAATTTATATATTTTGATTATGTTTGGTTTTAAGGACACGTCAACCATTGTGGGTCATTTTGTGTCGTCTCCTCGGGAAAAGGAGAAGAAGAGAGGTAGAAGATCAAAGTGAATGTCGGAACAAAAAGGAAAATGAATGGAAGTGTAGAAACAGAAGAAGAAACAACTTTCCGGCTCTACCATTACCCGCTGCAAGCACATTACGATTACACACCCGTGCGACATAGTGCATTTTTTGCATATCTACAAAATGGCTACCTTTCTGATGATAATCCGTGATATTTTTCTTATTAATTCTAAAAACATAGGTTGAGGGTGCTCGTTAGAACCGCCTCCACAAACTGTGTCTTGGAACAAGAATAAGGAAAATAATGTATAGCCCCGTAAACCCAAGTTTTATCAAGTTTTATAGAGTGGAGTTTAGAGAGTCGTTTATTTCATAGACTTGTTCACGTGATGAGACAACAGGCTTTGTCAACGGAAAGCCAGAATCAGTTGGACGCGTACACGACACCGCCTCAGTCTACCACCCCCTAAATAAAAAGCAGTCCCCGCCCTTCGGGGCTTGAAGAAATAAATGGGTTGCATGATGCTTCCACGCAGAGTTGAAACCGACCGCACACGAGTATTCGTAAACCGCTTAGAGGATCTAAGCCTGCCCAGGCGAAGCGGTGCGAGTCGGACCGTCCATGCTTATAAACCCTATTGGTTTCACTGGGCGACAGGGCTTGAAATGTCACTGTTTCATCTCAATGTCGGGTAAAAGTCCCAGAAAATTGAAAGCAACAACGTTATCAAAAGGACCTATACAGTGTTGGCGGGGCGTTAAACCTCAACTCAAACAAACCTAAATAGAAAGATCGAACTTTGAAGAGGTTGGTGACCCCCCCACACACACACACACACATAAACACGCGCGCGCGCGGCGAATGGTAATATTTATATCAGGCAGTGCATAGGAAATGCATCGAAAGCACATGAATATTTCCACATGTCGCATAAAACAAATCTGCAAACAAGAAGTACACATTGTCTATATATCTGAGATCAGAAAATGACTAAATTCATAATGTGGAAAAAGTTGCAAGAAATGAACTAACAATTATACCAAAAGCACATACACACCCCCATATTATATGATATGAAGAAAAACGCATGCGAAGTTTCAAAACGATTGATACAATCGCGCTCATAGAAGCCTCAGTGGTGTAGGGATTACGCTACTCGCCTTTTAAACTAGGGGTCGCATGATCGATCCCGGGGTTCTCCAGACTTCCGGATGCGTCTTTAAACCGAGGTCCCGTCTCCGTATGACCTTAGGGGAGCTTACCACTAAATATTTTCCATAGACGACAATAGTAACATTTTTCCATCTCCAACAAAAACTGTACATGCAAAATATTTCAAACCTTGGTGGTTTGTAGAGCAACTCTAGCTGAATAAATCCCAAAGAAAAAATCCACATGTAGCCCGTCTCCTTTTTGAGCTATTGTCCGCCATATTGTTGATGTGTAGCACCGCAGTGAATAACAGGGCAATTTTTTCTCAAAGGGGTGACCATGAAAATGTGGCAGCAATATTTTTGGGCTTGCAGATATAATTGCAAAGCATCTATTATTTTGTTTTGCTATAAGTACCCTTTTCTTAAAATGAAATAAATCCAGCCTATATAACCAATGAAATGCACAGCTGGTATTTGATCCTCTATCAAATCTTCTGTCCCAAAGTGCTGGTTCCCCGGCTCAGCAATATTTAGTGTTAAGCTACCTATACCAAACCCTTATTGTCTTTATGATCCATCAAAAGCATTGTCAAATAGAAATTTAGATCATATCTAATAATTTAAGCATGCATAATAAATGTTCAGTGACAAAGAATCTTTGCGAAAAAGTTATCGCTTTCAGATTCTACAATGAAAGCCGAACAAACAATATTTTGTGAAAAAGGGGAAAGTTTACCTCTTTCTGGAATGGAACCCAGACACCGGCTGGCATCAGTGGTTCTTCTCCTATGTCTTTGGAACACTTCAATCCTAAAATGCACTAAAGTATGCCTTAATAGCATACCAACTGGTATTTATGGCTGATTTCACACCTATACCCCCTATTTTATGTAAAATTGGCATTTTGAGGATATTTTGATGATAAAACTTTGACAAAAATGATTATAACTGCCTCAATACCATGAGAAATAGTGGATATATATCTGTTCAGACCCTTTAACATGAATCTAATCAATAAGAACCAATAAGAGATGAGAAAACTTATCGCGATATTGCAGCAGAGACAATTTTGAAGTTTTGCTTTCGCTAGAGACCAAGGCCAAAAACCAGGTAACCTTAGTGTTCAATTCCAGATGGAGTAGATCCTTTCTCTTGTGTTTCTGGTTATACACTTACTGTAAGACTTTTTCCAAAACAAACCCATTAACAATTGATTAACATGGCTTTAAAGTACCCCCCCCCCCCCTCAAAATGCACAGATCAGAAGCAAAAACTGATCAAAACACCCAGTTAGACCTAAATTACCGCAAACCTTACACTTTTTTTACAGTTTCTATGGCAAACCACATGCCAGGAATATCCATTTTATGATACAGAATTGGATAGAACCTACCAATGTGTGAAAATATGATGTAATGACTGAAAACTGGAGTGTGGGGCTGATTTTCCAACTTTTGGTATAGGGAGCTTACCACTAAATATTTTCCATAGACGACAATAGTAACATTTTTCCATCTCCAACAAAAACTGTACATGCAAAATATTTCAAACCTTGGTGGTTTGTAGAGCAACTCTAGCTGAATAAATCCCAAAGAAAAAATCCACATGTAGCCCGTCTCCTTTTTGAGCTATTGTCCGCCATATTGTTGATGTGTAGCACCGCAGTGAATAACAGGGCAATTTTTTCTCAAAGGGGTGACCATGAAAATGTGGCAGCAATATTTTTGGGCTTGCAGATATAATTGCAAAGCATCTATTATTTTGTTTTGCTATAAGTACCCTTTTCTTAAAATGAAATAAATCCAGCCTATATAACCAATGAAATGCACAGCTGGTATTTGATCCTCTATCAAATCTTCTGTCCCAAAGTGCTGGTTCCCCGGCTCAGCAATATTTAGTGTTAAGCTACCTTAGCTGTTGGTGGGACGTAAAACTCAAACACTCACTCAATCACAATCGCGCTCACGAGAGGTACCCAGTGTGTATACCTGTATATTGAGGGTGTAAAACGACTAAAGTCAGAATGCGGAAAAGGAAAAAACAACTGATCAAACAATTATATTCAAAGCACTTGCCCATCATCATACATACAAAAGTTTCAAAGCGATTGTTACAAACTGTATATACGCAAAGATTCAAAACAATTATATAGTTGGGTGTGAAAAATGACTGAGTTCAGAATATGGGAAAAGTGACACAAAATGATCCAAAAATTATATCCAAGCCACATGCACACCACCCGCCACCGTTCTTAGTTATGCCATGGTTTACACAAGATTCAGACCACGTGAAGGGTTGCAAACACATCAGTCAGTGCAACCTCTCCGAGAAATAAAATCACACGAATTCAGAGATGAGACAACGATTATGACTCGACAGCATGAACATCACGAATACACGCCTATATTATTTTGACCCCTTTGAACCCCACTTTAATACAGTAAAACTGGGGTTTACAGGGGTAAACCTTATTTTTCTTATTTCTGGTCTCAAATATAGATTGTGAGTACTCGTTAGAACCGCCTCGATGAGGCGGTTTTAACGAGTACCAACAATCTATATTTTGAGCAATAATAAGATAATTATCGCAATTTTTCATCCTGAAAGTGTCGTCTTTCGGCGGTAAAATTTACAATGTATTTGAATAGGCTTGTTTTCGTAACGAATGTCTGAAATCCTGAAGCAAATGAAAGGCAACAGTTCATTACGATAACATACACGTGCGACATAATGCATTTTTTCACATCTGCAAATGGCTACTTTTCTGATGAAAATCCGTGATATTTTTCTTAAATATACTGCAAACATAGGTTGTGAGTGCTCGTTAGAACCGCCTCATCGAGGTGGTTTTAACAAGAACTCACAACATATGTCTAGGTCTTGGAGCAAAAACAAGGAAAATAATGTTTACCCCCGTAAACCCCAGTTTTGTCTATATAAAACGGGGACGGGGTGGGGGGGGGGGGGGCTTCATTTCACAAACTTGTTTACGTGATGTGGTTCCTGTGAGCCCGAACAGAAACAGGGCATTAAGCACCAGCGTATTTACTTAACAGTCGCATTAAATTTAAATGAATTTTACAAAGTTGAGTACTGACATTATTTGCATGCATACATTTTTTTCTGAATTTAAATACTTGGTCACCATTAAATTGAGGTTCCAAAAAGGCCTTGTTTCAAAAGAGACTTTAGTGAAACACTGAATTTTGAAATAAAAATAAATCGAAATGACGTCAATAAAATTTAGAACAGGAGATATGAAACCGACAACCCTACTTCTATTCGAACTCAAACCCAGCACATCAGCCTAGTCTAGGTTTGAGAGCTATCCCTTTTTGCACAACCATCACGAAACACGCCTATATAACTTTGATCCCACTTCAACCCCACTTTCTACAGTAAAACTTAGGTTTACAGGGTATACACTATTTTTCTCCCGAAATCAACGTTTTAGGGGCATATAGTTTTTGGTCTGTCCGTCTGTTTGTCTGTCCGTAAAAACTTTAACATTGAGCATAACTTTTGAATGGTAACTGTTTCACATGTGCATTCCTTGTCATGAGACTTTTCTAGTTTTACCTCTTGGCCTTGACGCTGACGTTTGACCTACATTTTAAACACTTTAACATTGGTCATAACTTTCAATTGGTAAGTGATATGGCTTCCATGTGTCACGTGTGCATTCTATCATAAGACCTTTCCAGTTGTACGAACCGGACGGGAGGGGGCATACACCCACCTGTGAACACAAAAGCGTTCAAACTTTGATGAGCTTCATTTCATTCTGACTTGAAACATCATTCAATATATCCTAACATCCTATCAGTCAACTGCCAGACAGAAATAAATTCAAAACACAAGGTGGTGTACATTTCATTGCATCTCAAATGTCAATCAGAAAGTGTTTTCCAAAATGATACCAATCAATTGCTTGATCTAGTTTTAGAATTCTTCGATGAATGACATTTGCTTGTCAAACTAACTTGATGCAAAGAAATTCATTGAAAGTTATTTCATAGGAGTTTGAACGGTTTTGTGTCCACAGGTGTATTGCTTTTGGTGCGGATCCCGTTTGCGTCGGCGTCGGCGTCGGAGTAGCCTGTTGAAGCATTATATCTCCTGAACATATGGATGGATTTTGACCAAACTTACATAGACACATCTCTAGGATAAGGGAAAACAGTCATTAGGTCATGATGACTTTGACCTTATTTTCAAGGTCACAGCGACCCAAAACAATCATTTTTGGGCCAAAAAGAGTTTTTCTGCATTCTATCTCATTAATGAATATATATATCATTACAACATACCATAGATATATTTAGATTTTGGTGAGCTTGACCTCATTTTCAAGGTCATTTTGGGGCCAAAAATAGCTTGTCTGCACTCTGTCTCATTAACAAATTGATAAATTTCGTCAAACTTGGTACAATATATCATTGCAACATACCACAGGTTTGGTTAGAAATTGATGACCTTAACCTCATTTTCAAGGTCACAACGACCCCAAAACAGCCATTTTTGGGCCAAAAATGGCTTGTCTGAACTCTATCTTTTAACGAATTGATTGGTTTTCGTCAAACTTGGTACAATATATCATTACAACAAACCTCAGATTTGGTTAGATTTTGGTGACCTTGACATTTTTATTTAGTTACAGCGCCCCAAAGACAGTCAATTTTGGGCGAAAAATGGCTTGTCTGCACTCTACCTCATTTACGAATCGATTAATTATAGTCAAACTGGGTATAATATATCAATGCAACATACCACAAACTTGATTGGATTTTTGCGATCCTGACATTTTTCAAGGTCACAGCCCCCCCCCCCCCCCAAAACAGTCAATTTTGCGTCAAAAATGGCTTGTCTGCACTCTAAGGCCAAGGTCTCCCGAAACCTGATCTTTTGGGGCCAAAACATGTCTTATCTGTACATAACCTATACCATTTAAGAATTTATGAATGTTGGTCAAAATGGGTACAATATTTACTTACAGTCTACCAAATTTGTCTGGTGATCAGAGCTTTTTAATGACTGTTTGTTTTTTAAGGTCACAGGCTCTCGAGAAAACTCAGTTTTTGGCCAAAAATGGCTTGTTTTGGTGACTTTAACCTAGTTATTAAAGTCAAATGGGTGTTTTAAGATACGTTTATGGTAGGGGGACATTTCTTGTTTTGACCTTGTGACCTTGACCTTGATGTTTGACCTACTTTTTTAAATTTTAAAGTTGGGCATAACATGTGATTGGTTAGTGATAGGACTTTCATAGCTCCCATGTGCATTCCATGTGACAAGACCTTTCCAGTGGTACCCTAATTTTTGACCTGTGATTTTGACCTTGCCTTTTGACCTACTTTTTAAAAACCTTAACATTGGTCATTACCTTCGCTTGGTAAGTGATAGATTCATATTTCGCATGTCCATACCTTGTCACAATGCCTTTAAATTCTGACCTTGTGACCTTGACCCTGACGTTTTACATATTTTTAGAAACTGTAACATTGGCCATAACTTTCGATTGGTAAGAGAATAGGATTTCATATTTTACAAGTGCATTCCTTGTCAAAGACCTTTCCAGTGGTACCATATATTTTACCTTGTGACCGTGACCTACTTTTAAAAACTTGACCATTGGCCATACCTTTTGGTTAGTGATAGGGGTTTCATATTTCCCATGCGCTATCCGGGGTCATCTTGGTTTTTCCTACTTATGCTCAAAATCATAAATTGGGGGTACTCGTTAGAACCGCCTCATCAAAGAGGTTCTAACGAGTACAAGCAATCTATGTTTTGAATATTTATCTGAAATCTCTCTCTCTATCTCTGAGTCTGACTACATTTGTAGTTAGTTTCGCCCAACTAGGCTTCATCAATGACCTTCGAGTATTTACAAAACTTCACAGTAGAATCAATTATCCCAAAGAACGAGAAAATGAAAACTAGTTGTTGATGAAGTACAGGATTCTTATGTGGATGTACGTATTATATATAATTATAACTTGATTCAGGTGTGGTACTCGTACTTTCTTGCACACCAGACAAGGAAACCGTAATATTACCCTGGAATAGCAATTTATGTTCTGACCCTGGTGTTCCGACCCAAAATCTTGATAAATGCACTGGTTGATTACGACCTCGTATGCGCCGTCGTTAGGGTTGACGTCACAGCACGTTACGTGACGAAACTAAACATTCCTGCAGTGTCAACACAATATGGCGGACGTCCGTAACCGAAGTGACTGCAGCATTAAAAATCCGCGCTAAGAAATGGAAGGTATGCAAGAAAAAGAATCCAATATGGTTGTGAGGGGTGGATAGAAAAATCCGCCCCTCGGGATCACTGTCCGGCATCACGAGGCTTGCCGAGTGTCCCTCGGGACGGATTTTTCCATTTCTTTTCATTTCGTTGTGTTCCATTCATCAAGTAAACAAGTCCTTGCAATGAATACACTTATACATGTATAAACTTCATTTTATAAAGAGAAACGCGTAAACTTCATTTTAAAAAGATAAAATCTGTGCCCAACTGTAAGCCAACGTTCTGACGTTTTCAAGAATGAAAGTGTAGAAACTGAAGAAATAAGAACAACCCCTCTACCCAGCAGGCTCTGCCCAACTGTAAGCCAATATCCGACTTGGACGCCCCAGTGACGCAAGACACATGACACCTTCACCTCACTCAGGCACCACATAACCTGTAAATACTTAAAATATGAATTTAAATTTTTGATGATAAGGTAAAATGAAAAAGCTAAGTCTGAATGTTGAAAGCAGAGGATTTTTGGAACATTTTATACAATCTTCTGACAAGACACTTATGTGAAGCAATGGGTGTTTTCATGGTTCTTCTTCTTCTTCTTCTTCTTCTTCTTCTTCTTCTTCTTCTTCTTCTTCTTTTGGTTATGGTTCTACGGCCCTTTCAACATTATTTCACATATTTCCGACCGATCGTCAATCAGAAGTGGGCGAAAACCGGAGTACCGGGAGAACAACCACCTCACCTTCCGTTGTAGAACTACAAGTAACGCTGTGCCGTCTCCCAGAGAAAGCCTGCCTATAACATAGTACATGTCAGCCCTTATGGGGAAATTCTAAATTCGTATTTAAAGTATTTTACAGGTTATGGGGTGGCTGAGTGAGGTAAAGGTGTCATGTGTCTTGCGTCACTGGGGCGCCAAAGTCGGATATTGGCTTACAGTTGGGTACAGCCTGCTTGGTAGAGGGGTTCGTTCTTATTTCTTCTGTTTCTAAACTTTCATTCTTGTTCCTCTATCGCTCACTTTCATCTTCTCTACTGTCCCTAGAAGCCCCCGTGGTGCAGTGGTTACGCTACTCGCCTTGTACGCGCTCGTAAACCAAGGGTCGCAGGATCGATCCCGGGCTTCTCCAGACTTTCGGATGAGTCTTGAAACCGAGGTCCCGTCTCCATATGACCTTAGCTGTTGGTGGGACGTAAAACTCAAACACTCACTCACTCACTCTCTACTGTCCCTTCTATCTCTTTTCTCACTTTCAATGGGAGAGACACAAAATCGCCCTTAAGGGTTGACATGTCCAGAAGAACTTCGATGGCTCGAACACCGATGGCTCGTATACCATGGCTGAGTCGAACCCGTTTTTGAGTCCCTGGAAATTCCTGTACACAAGAAATAATGGGGAATAATTTAGGAGATTTTCGTCTTTTATCTTGCAAGTGTATGCTGTGTGTACTCATTAGAATCGCCTCATTGAGGCGATTCTAATGAGTACACACAGCATACATATTCATTATAGAGCACCGAAAAGATGTCCAAAAGTATCTCGTTATACCTCCTGACAGTAACCTCAGTGGCTTGAACTACCCAAGTCTCGAACAGATTTTCGAGGTCCCAAAGGTGTTCGAGCCATTGAAGTTCGACTGTACTATGTTAAACGTTTTCCATGTGGGTAGCTAACCGGACAGATGCTGCTGGCAAAAGTCGCCCTGCAACAACAACAACTAATGGTAGCATCGACAAAAAAAATCCGCAGTATCCTTCAAAAAGATGCCCAATATACGGTGAGGCAATTTACCCGTTTGACTAACTGGGCCCAGTTGTTCAAAGCATCGTTAGCTTAACGAGCTCGTTAGTGGTCATATTGTCAACTGTTCTAGCAAGTACAATATCGAAAATTTTGGTATTTTTGCTGAAAAATGTGAGCAGCTTTTGCATCCGCAAAAGCTGCTCACATTTTTTTTTCAGCAAAAACATCAGCATATTTGCCATATTTAATGATCAAAGTTTTAACGATGCGTTAACTAACGACGTCGTTAGTTTTGAACAACTGGCCCCTGGTCTTTAGCACGAGTCCATGACGGCCTCGGTATCTCAGTCGGATGCGCGTCTGACTGGTGATCGGGAGGACGCGGGTTCGATACCTGCCGGTGTCGGCAACATTCGTTCGTGGAGATTGATCATGAATTCTTCCCTACGTTCATTCTCTCCCTTTCGTTGATTAAAGAAGGGCAGTTGTCAGTTTCGGGCGAAAGAATGTGCACTGTACTGGTTAACCGCTTACGTATAAGCATGCCCAGGAAAAGTGTGAATAGGTAAACTGACCGGCTCAAAAATGACCTAAAACGATGTTGACTGGGCCGTTAACTCCAATACAAACAAAAAAATAAAAGCACGAGTCCATGCTATTTTGAAGAAGCATTTACAAGTTAGGAAAATAAATGAAAGATAGACACCCCATGCATAATTGTTAACAGATGAACAAAAGAGGACCCGTATAGTCAATGCAAAAACTAAGATTTCTGACACTTCTATCCACAATGTAGCTAAAAGGCATCATAGTGCACATGTAATTTTTATTTTCTTGTCCTTTGGGATCATTGATTCCATTGTGGAATTTTGAAATATCTGAGGGTCACTGATGAGGCCTAAATGGCCGAAACTAGCTAGTCTGGTCCAGAAAACACGTACACTCCATATTTTCCAGTTCTGTGGTGTGTTCTTTGCTTCCAAAGGATAACCCTTTCTAGAACATATTTCGACAATTCAATCACTGGTGATGAGACCTGGGTTTACTATTTTGAACCAAAGCTTAAGTGTGCCAACAGCATTTTGGCCACCGAAAAGTATTGCCAAACGAAAAGGCACGATATAACGGTTTTGTAAGTAATTTTTTTTCACTAATGAGGGTCCAGTCATGCCAATCCTGGTGCCAAAAGGAAGAACAGTCACAGCAAAGCTTTTTATCATATGACGTCGCGTCTGAGAGTGTAATAACGTCGTGTAATAAATTCGATAATCCACTAGTGGATTAAATGTGCAACTTAGTTAGATACGCCCCACAACGTTACATGAACGACGTCCTTAACAACGTCGCGTGTTCTAATGGCTGAATATTGACATTTTTGTGAACAAATCGTGAATAAAATGCGTTTTTAATTTCATATGATAAATACAATCTTGCATTCGTGCTCATGTATTACTGAATTTATCAAACTTGTTGAGAAAAAGGGATAAAATGCGAGGCAAAGCCATTTTATCCCTTTTCCTCAACTCGTTTAATAAATTCAATATTACATGAACACTCATGCATAATCCTCTGTATAAAAAAATGTTGTACTGTGACAGAAGTACAACGAAACTCGCATTTGCAACAAGAGAAATGCCCTTTGATCTGCGGTATATCAGTATATCTGATGGGTGTTCCCATTGAACAGTACGAAAACTGTTTCCAACAAGTGGATTGACTTGCTAAAAGGATGTAGAGTATTTTAGTCGAAAAGATTTCTACATTTGCAGTAAAGGAGAAACAATGAAAGTGACATTAGTTTTGTAACAGCCCTCGTAAATTCAGAAAAAACAACAACACTCCTTCCTACATTATCTTAAATACAGTGAAAGTCCGCTATTAAGACCACCTAAAATTAAGACTAATTCTGCTCTTAAAAGGCTTACTTAGTAGGTTGCAGTTATTCTTCCTTTGTGTTTTCTGCATACAGTATCCTCTGGTCAGAGACCACCTTTGGGACTGTTCAGAAGTGGTCTTAAAGACCACTTCTGAATAGTCCCAAAGGTGGTCTTTATATAGGAATTTTACTTTTAATGAATATTTGTAGCGATGAAAAGAAATGAAATTTCCAGGGACTGAGTGTGTGTGTGAATTCGGGTTTAACGTCGCTTTCAACAATTTTTCAGTCATATCACGACGGTGTCTGGTTGCGACAGGGAGCTAAATGCTCACTTTTATGTTCTGCCTCACTGAAGTATCATGTCCCAGACACATTACATGATACAACACCCAGTCACATTATCCTGACACTGGGTCGACCAGTCCTAGCTCTTCCCCGTAAATCTGAGTGCCTAACTAGGAGCAGCTAGTACCATATTTAACGACTTTGGTATGTCGCGGTCCGGGATCGAACCCGTGACCTCCCGTTCCCTACCAATTTCAGGGACTAGAATGCGATTTCGAATAAGCCATGACAAACGAACCATCTGTGTTCGAACTATTGAAGTGTCAGATCCCGTTGGAACTAGTATAACATCCCCCTCACCTCACCCCACGCCCCCCCCCCCCCCACACACACACACACAAAAGAGAGAGAGAGAGAAAGAAAACAGCAGACTAGGCTGGACCGAGACGCATTTTATTTGAGAGAATTGAGATGAGACTTCCCTGGGCGCTGCCTAGACCCTAGTCCAGCACAACTTTGTTCGAATATATATGTACATGATGCTTTGTTTGTTCGTTTGTATTGGAGTTTAACGGCCCAGTCAACACTGTTTTTAGGTCATTTTTAGCTGGTCAGTTTACCTATCCAAACTTTTCCAGAACAGGGTTAACCAGTACAGTGCACATTCTTTCGCCAGAAACTGACAACTGCCCTTCTTGAATCAGCAGGCGGGAGAGAATGGCCGTAACAAAGATTTCATGATCATCATTCTCCACGAATGTACATGATGCACGAGATCAGAAGAAAATAGAAATCTTGCAAGATTATTATTCGTCAATAAGTGTTGTAATCCAATTATGTGTAATATCATCACAACTAGTTGAATAACTGCGCCTTATCTTTCATCAATTCCTCTGTCAGCACTTGCACTCATGGATGGAGCTTGTCATATATGCGAACTGCATAGGCTTTGTTGAGACTGCGCATATGCGCAGTCTCAACAATGCCTGCGCTGTTCGCCCGTCCATAAAAGCCTGGCAAACTTCTGATTTCGACAGATTTCCAAGACAGTTTGAGAAAGAGAGCTTATAAACCCCACATCGTCTAAGGACCTTTTTTCTTCTGTTTGGCATCCATGAAAACGAGGAAGCTAAAGATACGAGATGTCCAGGTGAATCATAATTGATGTGATATGTGAGACTATTGTCGGTTCCAGGAAATCCTTCTCCGACATGAATCTTTGGCTAGGGTGCACACATCGTGCAGTACTTTTCAGACACAATTATATCTACATTGGATTCCAGGGTTATGTAACGCGTATAAAACCAACAGAGATAGTTGCTGATGCTGCAAACATTTAATTGCATGGAAACACGCATGTAACATATTCCCCCAGTAAGGCTGCATGATGCTTCCACGCAGAGCTGAATCCTGCCCGCACACTAGTACTGGTAAACCGCTTAGAGGATCTAAGCCTGTCCAGGAACC
The DNA here is from genome assembly GCA_963580285.1 of Lucinisca nassula. Taxonomy (NCBI): domain Eukaryota; kingdom Metazoa; phylum Mollusca; class Bivalvia; order Lucinida; family Lucinidae; genus Lucinisca; species Lucinisca nassula. The sequence continues at coordinate 41,482,551 of OY757015.1, read as the reverse complement.
GTGGTGCGAGGCGGACCGTCCATGCTGATAAACCCTATTGGTTTCATTGGACGACAGGGATTGAGAAGTCATTTCATCTCAATGTCGGGTAAAAGTCCCACAAAATTGGAAGCGACGTCTCCAAAATGACCTATACTGTGTTGACGGGGACGTTCAACCTCAAATCAAGGGCTTGATATGTCATTTCATCTCAATGTCGGGTAAAAGTCCCACAACATTGGAAGCAGCGTCTCCAAAATGACCTTTACAGTGTTGACGGGGACGTTAAACCTCAAATCAAACAAACAAACAATTCCCTTAGTAAACATGCATAGTGAAAAGTGAGAGCTTTTAATTCCCACTTAGGCCTTAAAAAGCCGTGTTTCCGCTAACCCGACCGACCTTGCTTCAGACCCCCTGCCTCTACTATTTTTACCAGTAAAAGAACAAAATGAAAATTAAAACACCGACCCTACCATTTCAATTTCCAACCCTACCCAGGGGCGTCTTCGCATTTTCCCATTGCAATTTCGCTAATTGAAGTACATCTTTGTAGTTTTTGGCATTTAATACCTTCCAAAATACAGAGCTGACTTTTTTGAGCATCTAAAATTAATTATGATATTCAGTGCAAGTCTCAACATGACAATTTTATTTACAAAAACGTGTACCAAAACAAAAACACATACAAAATACAGGCCCGAACCTGTTTTTTTTTTTTTTTTTCGGGAGTTTTTCCTACCTACCGACCTTTTTTTTCAGCATGTTAGTAGAAACACAGCTATTTTGTATTTTACACCTTAGGTAGCAGAACACGATTGAAAACAACTGCTGCAAATCGCACGGAACGAAATTATTCCGGGCTCCGCTATGTTCTTATCCGTTCTAAAATGCACGCATATTGCAACCCATACGATCCGAATTCATTCGGGATTTCATTTTGTCACATATTTACTACAAAATACTGTGTTTTTTTTAATTTGCAATACAAGCGTGAGGTCATATCACATACCCGTTGTCACAACCATAAACCATATTACACACCCTTTATCATATCTCTGATGTAACAATTTTGAAAATGTTTACTACAAAATACTGTTTTTTCAATTTGCAATACAAGCGTGAGGTCATATCACATACCCCTTATCACACCCATTAACCATATTACACACCCTTTATCAAACCTCTGACGTAACAATTTTGTAACCTATTTACTACAAAATACTGTTTTTTTTTTTTAATTTGCAATACAAGCGTGAGGTCATATCACATACCCCTTATCACACCCATAAACCATATTACACACCCTTTATCATACCTCTGACGTAACAATTTTGTAACATATTTACTACAAAATACTTTGTTTCTTGAATTTGCAATACAAGCTTGAGGTCATATCACATAGCCCTTATCACACCCATAAACCATATCACACACCCTTTATCATACCTCTGACGTAACAATTTTCAGAACACTCGGCTGTCTTACTATCATACTACAACTTTTTACAAACAGTGAATAAAAATAAAAAATGAGTTCCTTTAAGAGCAATGAAAACATTCATAAGAAGGAAGATGAGTCATACTACGTAGTTTCGGCTAATAAAGCCTCATCAGTGACCCTGTAATGATCCGGCAAAGAAAGCCAGAGGAAACATACTGCAATTTTGAGAATTTCGAATAGGCAGTCGATTCAAAGACTGATATAAATCAAAATGGGGTCCTAATAATTAAAAACCTGTCTAGAATATGAGTCTAAACCAATAATTTATTTCCGATTTCTCAGAATATTCACGCTGATCTCAAAGGACCAAAAGTAAAATATAAACTGCACTATGGTTGATGTACGGGGAAACGTTTTACGGCCGCCACACGGCACAACACCAGCTGCAGTGAAGGCAAATAAAAATAAAAAATGAGTTCCTTTAAGAGCAATGGAAACATTCATAAGAAGGAAGATGAGTCATACTAAGTAGTTTCGGCTAATAAAGCCTCATCAGTGACCCTGTTATGATCCACAAAGAAAGCCAGAGGAAACATTTTGCAGCATGACCAGAGCCGTGTCACATTTTGGGATTGCCCATAAAATAGAAAAAAAGTAACATAAATTATCTTCACTCTAAAATGTATTTTTCTCTTTTTGGAATTTATAATTTACCGTGTTCATTGTTGATTCTGATTTAATACATATATGTACACATGCACGGAATGGAAAATTATAATCAAAGCTAACTATAGCTTAGCTTTTCCCCTAACTTTTGCTTTGTTCTTAGAAGGACTTTAAACAGAAAACCATGGCTCAGTTTTTTTAAAAGGATAAAGGATATGCATTATATACGATAAACAGATAATGACATGACATTTGCATATCATACCCCACATCAGCCCGATATGGCCAATAGGCTATCCATAACAAAATAACACAAGCGACACAAACACCCAAAGACAAACCATAACAAAAATAAACCGCGACAGAAGAACTGCCCTGGAACGGTCAGTGAACGAATTCCACCGGGGGCACTTGGCCACAATCCTCGCCCTTATTTCCGTCGCGATTAAGACAAATAATCTGTTCAGTCCGCATGAAGGCCTCCTAACTCATCAGTGCAACATTTCCGTGAACACAAAAAAATCAAACAACCACAGAGATGAAACAACGGTGAGGACTCGACAGCAAGAAACCACTGAAATGCTGGAGCAAAAGAAAACCAACAGTTAGACTCCGATGGGCCCGACCAGAGACAGAGCATCAGGAACCAATCAACATTACATTGAATTAGATCTCTCTAATTCTCAGTAAGCCTTTACGCTGGAACCGTCATAGAATCTGAGGCCTGACCCACCGGCGTGCAATTAAAAGCCTGCCCTGGCAAAGTGGTGCGAGTTGGCCCGTCTATACATATAACCTTATTGGTTTCATTCGGAGGCAGGAATTGAGATGTCATTTCATCTTCGTGTCAGGTAAACACAAAATTGGAAGCAACGTCTCCAAAATGACCTAAATAGTGTTTACAGTGACGTTAAACCTCAAATCAAACAATACTTCTAATGTGTTAAAGAAATATATCAGTTCTAGCAGTGGATGGTTGTGTAATTAATCACAGATTGGAAGTCAGTTGTAAAGTAGACTAAATCACGAGCCCGTAGCGCGAGTTATTTGTCTACTAACACGATAGCTGAGTTTTTTTTTCGAATCTAACACTCTAGAAACTTTACAATAATTTGTGTTGTTTTCCTTCAAACTCTCCCAACCTTTCGCCTTTGTTAGAAGAAATCCCACTACATCTCATCCCTTGAACCACCAATTTATATAGGAAAACTGTGGTTTACAGTGGTAAACATTGTGTTTCTTATTTCTGCTTTAAAATATAGATTGTGGGTATCGTTAGAACCGCCTCCACGAGGCGGTTCTAACGAGTACCAACAATCTATATTTTGAGCAGAAATAAGAAAAATGTGGAGGCGGTTCTAACGACACCCACAATCTTTTTATTTTAGAGCAGAAATAAGAAAAATATCATATTTTTTTTTTTTTATATTAAAATTTTCGGTTTTTTTTTCGGCGGTAAATTGTGTAGGCGTGTTTTCGCAAAATTGAGTCCCTTGGCGAGAAAATGAGGCAAAACCCTATCTGCGAATGACGTCATAAGCCGGCGACTGTACGCGTCACATCACGCTCTTCTGCATAGTGATTTATCGCAGAAGAAATCACAGTTTCTCTCCATTGCCCATCGGGGCTTGAAGAATAAGATGGGCTTCATGATGCTTCCGAGCAGAGCTGAAACCGACGAGTCGGACCCGTCCATGCTTATAAACCCTATTGGTTTCGTTGGGCGGCAGGGCTTGAGATGTCATTTCATCTCAGTGTCGGGTAAAAGTCCCACAAAAATGGAAGCAATGTCTCCAAAATTACCTTTACAGTGTTGACGGGGACGATAAACCTCAAATCAAACAAACAAATCTCTCCATTGCCTATATAGGCACGCTATGTTAGTTTTTGCTGCCAGTTTAATTATGATTTACGACTGACACTTATGAAACTGTTAAGGACTATATGATGAGGAATTTGTTTTTCATTAGCTTATTTATGTACAGATCTGCAGCTGTCTTGTCTTATCGTTTCTTCTTAATTATTTGAATAAAACACATATGCAATAGAATGCTATCTTGCACACTTCAGATGAAAGTTGGTGATGATGTTGTCTTATCAATACTCCAGACATACTTTGTGGGTGCTTGTAAAGGCCGCCTCGTTATACGAGTACCAAAATTATGTTTTATTATTAGGAATAAAATGTTATAAAAATATTATAAGAAAATGTACTAACACATCAGGAAAATACGCATATATAATTTTGAGCCCCTTGAACCCCATTCTTACTACATAAAATTGGGTTTAGAGGGGTAAACCGAATTTTTCTTATTTCTGCTCTTAAATATAGATTGTGGGCACTCGTTAGAACCGCCTCGATGAGGCGGTTCTAACGAGTACCCAGAATCTGTATTTTGAGAGGGAATAAGAAAAATATCGCATTTTTTCATCTTAAAATCTTCGTTTTGCGGTGGTAAAATTTACAATGTATTTGTATAAGCGTGTTTCTGTAATGTTATAAATCCCACTATTTAATACTGAATGAGGGCTTTCTGGTGAGTGGTGGCACATTATATGGGTTTCTGAACCCGATGTTTCATTGCAAACATTCCAGATTTTGAGACCAGATTTTAAATAAAGTTTTGTTTAATTGTTTGTATTGGAGTTTAACGGCCAAGTAAACACTATATAGGTCATTTTGTGCCGGTCAGTTTCGCTAGAAACTGACAACTGCTCTTCTTGAATTAGGGGAAGGGCGAAAAAAATAAACTTTTATCTGCGATTTTTACAATAAACAAAGTGTTGATCCCTGACACAGAGAATCTTCAAGATTGCATTTAAGAGAGAATTATGATACCACACCCGAGCCCATTTTTTTTTTCATACCTCAGAAACGGTTATTTTTCTGATGAAAGCGTGTGATTCATTTTTTTATTCATACTGCAAATATAGGTTGCGTGTGCTCCTTGGAACCGCCTCGTTGTACGCCTCGTTGAGACGGATCTAACGAGAACCCACAACATATGTATTGGAGCAGAAATTAGACAAAAATGTATATCCCAAGAAACCCTATTTTTCTCTCTATAAAGTTGGGTTTAAAGGGATGCTCTTTATCATGTTGGTAAAGTCATCAATCAAGACATCCCACTTTTTCTGTTCTTTCCGTTTTATGAACACCGTTAACTTCAAACCACTGTTCATTCTAACACCGATGCTTTCAATCAAAGATTCTAACACAGCGCGCCTATATAGGCAATGGAAAATAACTGTGTTTTATTCTGCAACAAATCACAGCTCGGAAGAGCGTGACGTGTGACGTCATTAAAAACTGCAAATTTATGACGTCACTAGTCGATTTCCTTGACGTTAGACGGTGTAACGTCATTTTCTCGCATCGAAAACGTTAGAAAAGTATATAAATGCATGTGTTTCAGTCGATAATTTTAGCGGGATTTCTTCTAACAATGGCGAAAAGTTGTGAGATTTTGAAGGAAACAACAGCATAACTGCTGATTTTCAGCCTGTTAGAATCGAAATAGATCAGCTCTAGTCTGTGATTTGTTGAGCAATAAATCACAGTTTGTCGGTCAGTTGTAAGTAGACAAATCACGCGCGCTACGCGCTCGTGATTTGTCTACTTTACAACTGACCTCCAAACTGTGATTTATTACTCAACAAATCACAGCTAGAGCTGATCTATTTCTTAAATCGAAATCACTGGTGTGACGATTGTGCCGAAGTGTAGGCTGGAAAAAATTGGTTTTACCAATGAATGCCTGAACGTTAAGCAAACAGTGTAGGCCCTGATCAGACGCCGCTTTCTGTGGCGTCTGATCTGGGTCTATACTATTTGCCACTCTTTTCTTTTTTTTTTCGAAACGAGGTTTTACGTCCCCGTCAACACGTTTTAGGTTATTTTGGAAACTTTGCTTCCGATTGTGTTGGACTTTTACCCGGCATGGAGCTGTAACGACATCTCAAGCCCTACCGAAAAAACAAACCAATAGGGTTCACAAAGTACATGAAGGGACTAGCAACACTTTGCCTGGACAGGCTTAGACTAGACTTGAACAAGTCTCCTACTTTTAATTGCTTTTTCCTTCTCTCTCTCCTTTTCAGTCTTACTGCTATTAAAGAGGGAACAGAGAGACATTTTTGAATATGAGACTCTGTTTTGTTTGATTTGATGTTTAACGTCTCCGTCAACACAGTATGGGTCATTTTGGAGACGTTGCTTCCAAATTTGTAGTACTTCTACCCGACATTGGGATGAAATGACACCTCAAGCCCTGCCGCCCAATAAAACCAATAGGGTTTATAAACATAGACGGTCCGACTCGCACCGCGGTTCATGGACAGGCTTAGCTCCTCTAAGCGGTTTACCAGTACTAGTGTGTGGAGGTTTCAGCTCTGCGTGGAAGCGTCATGCAGCACATCTGTTTCTTCAAGCCCCGATGGGCGGGGGCGGTGAATATGAGACTGAGTATCAGTCTAGGCTTAGACCTCTAAGTGGTTTACCAGTACTCATGTGCGGCCGGTTTCAGCTCTGCGTGGAAGCATCATTTAGCCCAATCTATTTCGCCAAGCCCTTATTGGCGGGAGCATGTCCCATTCTGGTGGTACCCCAGACATAATGTTATGGGTTAACCAATTCAAAATTAAAAAAAATAATAAAAATGCTAAACACTTTCCGGCCCATGCGTTATTATTGCACGACCCGCAGAAAAAGCGACCGACTGAAGTCGGTTGATTTCTAAGAGTGCCCTAAAATCACCATGTCATTCTGTCATTCTGTCAGTCTGTCAGTCAGTCTGTCCGTCCGTAACCCGTTTGTGAAAATTGGTGATAGTGACTTAACCGCTTGGAATATTTGAACAATTTTTGGCATACTGATAGATATCCATGAGATCTAACCAATGAACTTGCGAAATATTACATTCCATTTAGTATAGCCTCGCCGAGGCGAAAAATGTGAAAATTTTCGAACTGCTTCTCCTCGGAAACCGTTGGGCCGATTGAAGTCAAATTTCATATGGAGCCTCTATGGGATGGGGGAAACCAAAATCTGCTATAGGGTCCAGGTCACATGACCAAAATGGCCGCCAAGCCATATATGGTCTGTTTGTCTGTCCATCCGTAACCCGTTTGTGAAAATTGGTGATAGTGACTTAACCGCTTGGAATATTTAAACAATTTTTGGCATACTGATAGATATCAATGAGATCTAACCAATGAACTTGCGAAATATTACATTCCACATAGTATAGCCTCGCCGAGGCGAAAACTGTTCAAATTTTCGAACTGCTTCTCCTCGGAAACCGTTGGGCCGATTGAAGTCAAATTTCATATGGAGCCTCTATGGGATGGGGGAAACCAAAATTTGCTGATGGGGTCCAGGTCACATGACCAAAATGGCCGCTAAGCCATATATGGTATGTCTGTATGTCCGTCCGTAACCCGTTTGTGAAAATTGGTGATAGTGACTTAACCGCTCGGAATATTTAAACAATTTTTGGCATACTGATAGATATAAATGAGAGTGAACCAATGAACTTGCATAATATTACATTCCATTAAGTACAGCCTCGCCGAGGCGAAAAATGTGAAAATTTTCGAACTGCTTCTCCTCGGAAACCGTTGGGCCGATTGAAGTCAAATTTCATATGGAGCCTCTATGGGATGGGGGAAACCAAAATTTGCTCATGGGGTCCAGGTCACATGACCAAAATGGCCGCCAAGCCATATATGGTCTGTCTGTCTGTCCGTCCACAACCCGTTTGTGAAAATTGGTGATAGTGACTTAACCGCTCGGAATATTTAAACAATTTTTGGCATACTGATAGATATCAATGAGATCTAATCAATCAACTTGCGAAATATTACATTCCATTTAGTTTAGCCTCGCCGAGGCGAAAACTGTTCAAATTTTCGAACTGCTTCTCCTCGGAAACCGTTGGGCCGATTGAAGTCAAATTTCATATGGAGCCTCTATGGGATGGGGAAACCAAAATTTGCTCATGGGGTCCAGGTCACATGACCAAAATGGCCGCCAAGCCATATATGGTCTGTCTGTCTGTCCGTCCACAACCCGTTTGTGAAAATTGGTGATAGTGACTTAACCGCTCGGAATATTTAAACAATTTTTGGCATACTGATAGATATCAATGAGATCTAATCAATCAACTTGCGAAATATTACATTCCATTTAGTTTAGCCTCGCCGAGGCGAAAACTGTTCAAATTTTCGAACTGCTTCTCCTCGGAAACCGTTGGGCCGATTGAAGTCAAATTTCATATGGAGCCTCTATGGGATGGGGAAAACCAAAATTTGCTGACGGGGTCCAGGTCAGATGACCAGAATGGCCGCCAAGCCATATATGGTCTGTCTGTCTGTCCGTCCGTAACCCGTTTGTGAAAATTGGTGATAGTGACTTAACCGCTCGGAATATTTAAACAATTGTTGGCATACTGATAGATATAAATGAGATCTAACCAATAAACTTGCGAAATATTACATTCCATTTAGTATAGCCTCGCCGAGGCGAAAAATGTTCAAATTGTCGAACTGCTTCTCCTCGGAAACCGTTGGGCCGATTGAAGTCAAATTTCATATGGAGCCTCTATGGGATGGGGGAAACCAAAATTTGCCGTTGGGGTCCAGGTCACATGACCAAAATGGCCGCCAAGCCATATATGGTCTGTCTGTCTGTCCGTCCGTAACCCGTTTGTGAAAATTGGTGATAGTGACTTAACCGCTTGGAATATTTAAACAATTTTTGGCATACTGATAGATATAAATGAGATCTAACCAATAAACTTGCGAAATATTACATTCCATTTAGTATAGCCTCGCCGAGGCGAAAAATGTTCAAATTGTCGAACTGCTTCTCCTGGGAAACCGTTAGGCCGATTGAAGTCAAATTTCATATGGTGCCTCTATGGGATGGGGGAAACCAAAATTTGCTAATGGGGTCCAGGTCAGATGACCAAAATGGCCGCCAATACATATATGGTAAAAACCCTTCAAAAATAGTCTTCTCCAGAACCACTGGGCAGATTTCCACGAAACTTGATAAATAGCATCTGGGACGTAGTCCCATCATACATTGCTAAAATGGTGACCCTGGGTTGACCTTGACCTTCTTTGTGCCTAGGTCAAACTTTGACACATATGCTTTTGTATTGGAAAAGTGAGAACGCATTTTTTTCCTGCAAACGATTCAGAATACAGTAATTAAGTATAAGATATATTTTTGCTCCTTACGATAAGGCGCATTTATTGGGGGAACCGTTTTAGGTCTAGGTCACATGACCAAAATGGCTGCCAAACCCATATATGGTAACACTCATAAAGCTAAAAGCATCCGGCGGGTCGTGCACTTCAGCTGAAGCACTGGTTATTACTATTATTATTATTATTATTATTATTATTATTATTATTATTATTATTGCGCTCTGTTTATTCTAAATTTTCGCGGGATTTAACTTTGTTGAGCGATGAAAGTCACGTGGACATTGGCAGATTAAGGGTCGTTTGGCCGCTTGACCAACAATGGACCGCTCCACCCTAAAAAGAAACAAAACTGAATATTTGAGACTTTTTTTAAAAAAGTGGTTCTGTCAAATTTGTTTAGTAGATATAAAAAGCCTCACCAAGCACACGGTTGGCCCCCATCCATCGGGGATGTGACAAATAGATTAGGCTGCACGATGTGCAATAGACCGCACGTGAGTACTAGTAAGCCACTTAGAAGGTCTAAGCCTGCCCAGGCAAAATGGTGCAAGTCGGACCGTCCAATGCATATAAACCATATTGGTTTTATTGGACGGCAGGGATTGAGATGTTATTTAATCTCAATGTCGGGTAAAAGTACCACAAACTTGGAAGCAATGTCTCCAAAATGACCTAAATACAATGTGGTTTTGACGAGGACGTTAAAGCTGAAATCAAGCATACAAACCAAACCAAGCCAACGTCATTGGTTAAACTTAGAGGGAATGCATTCACCCTCGGCGGCGATAACTCATCCTCGTCAGTAGAGGTCAACTCTTAATATCACGATAACAAGTCTGTGCAACGAACACCCCTATATTTTATACAACTGGGGTTTGCAGGGAGTATACAATTGTTTTATTATTTCTGCTCCAAGACATAGGTTGTGGACACTCGTTAGAACCGCCTCTACACTGTTTGCATACAAATACGGGATGTATGTGTTAAGGAAAACAGCCTAATGATCTGTTCAGGAATTTTCCCAGCTCAGATTCAATCGATCCACAATTTTGTTGATTGGAGGTTTAACGTCCCCATCAACACAAAATAGGTCATTTTGGAGACATCGGCTCCAATTTCGTGGGACTTTTACCCGACATTGAGATGAAATGGCATCTCAAGCCCTGTCGCCCAGTAAAACCAGTAGGGTTTATATGCATGGAGGGTCTGACTCGCATCACTTTTCCTGGGCAGGTTTAGATCCTCTAAGAGGTTTACCAGTACTAATGTGCGGTCAGTTTCGGTTCTGTGTAGAAGAACCAGGCAGCCCAGTCTATTTCTCCAAGCCCATATGGGCGAGGACATCGAGCCATCAGTACTGCTAGTGCTTTGCATCACGAAAACACGCCAATATAATTTTCACCCCATTGAACCCCATTTTATTTAGTAAAACTGGAGTTTACAGTGGTTAGCCTTATTTTTCTTATTTCTGCTCTAAAATATTGATTGTGAGTACTCGTTAGAACCGCCTCTACGAGGCGATTCTTACGAGCACCCACAATATAATTTGAGTAGAAATAAGAAAAATATACACAATTTTTCATCTAAAAATTTTCGTTTTTTGCGGCGGTAAAGTTTACAATGCATTTGTATAGGCATGTTTTCTTAATGATAACTAAGGAAATACGATTTTGAACTTCCCGCTGCCCCCGCCCATAGGGGCTTGAAGAAATATATGGCTGTATGATGCTTCCACGCAGAGCTGAAACCGGCCCGCACACTCGTACTGGTAAACCGCTTAGAGGATCTAAGACTGTCCAGGAACCGCGGTGCGAGACTGACTGTTCATGCTAATAAACCCTATTGGTTTCATTGGGCGACAGGACTTGAGATGTCATTTCATCTCAATGTCGGGTAAAAATCTCACAAATTTGAAAGCAACGTATCCAAAATGACCTTTACAATGTAGACGGGGACGTTAAACCTCTAATCAAACAAACAAACAAAAGCTTCATGATCGATCTCTTGCACACTTTGTGTGTGTGTGTTGTTTTTTTTTTTGTTTGTTTGTTTGTTTTTTCAAAGGAGAGTTCGCATAAAGGAGAACTTTTGCTTCTGAGGAGTAAATTCTAGCCCATTACGATACCATATCCGTGTGACATAGTGCATTCTTTCATATCTCCAAAATGTTAATTTTTACGGTGAAAAAAATATGAATTTTTTCTCATTTATACTCCAAACATAGATTGGGGTTCACAAGGGTATCAAATACACAGACTTGTTAGTTACATATGATGTGACGAAGTTTTGAATAAAAGGTTGTTTTGAAGGCCATACGCAACCCGACTGCCGACCGCATACGAGTACTGGTAAGCCGCTTAGAAGTCTAAGCCTGCCCAGGTAAAGTGGTGCGTGTCCCTGCATATAGTTTGGGCGGCAAGGCTTGAGATGTCATTTCATCTGATTTTCGGGTGAAAGTCCCACAAAAGTGGAAGCAACGTCTCTAAAATGACCTAAATAGTTTTGACGGGAACGTAAACCCTCAGTCAAAACTCCAAACGCAACCCAACTGAGCATAAATATTAAAATGCTTACCAATACTGGTGTCATAACGAAAACATGCCTATTCAAATATATATTGGAAAAAAATCCCCCCATAAATGATTTTTTTCTGATAAAAATCCTAATATTTTTCTATCTAACAAGTACCCACAATCTATGTTTCCGAGCAGAAATAAGAAAAATAATGGACATTATACCCTGTAAACCCTAGTTTTACTATATAAAAGTGGGGTTCAAGGGGATCAAAATTATGTAGGCGTGTTTTCGTGATGTTTTGTGCTTTTATGCTCTGATCCGCAAAAATGATATTATTTACGTTCTCTTCTAATAAATATTAAAGCCCCATGAACTATTTATGAGCTGGACAAATGACATGCTCAATTTTGTTGAGCATAAACAAACTTTTGTAATCTCAGACCCAGTATTAGGCTACTAACACCAGGAAGTACGGTAAATTATATTTGCTTCAACAGACAATGAAAATAAACAAGGTATGACAGCGGAGCTCGTCATCAGATGAGATACAGTGCTAAGCACCTCTGAAAACCACAAGATTCGAGGCTAATACGTGCACGCCATATATGGCGCATGTGATGTCACGAATAAGCAAAGTGGACAACAAATGAAACACAGTTTCGAAATTTTTAAAACAAACACGCCAACAACCGCGCTTTGCAACAAGTTTGACCTTTGTACAATTTCCAATATACCTTGATTAATATCATGCCGAATCGCTCCAATGTAAATATTCGTACCTGAACCGCAGATTCGTATCTGTATATACACGCATATACACAGAATAAGCCCTATCGTATTTCAGTTCTACTTGCATTTTCAGGTGAGGTTCTTTGAAGAGCGCCGCCTAGCGGGAGTCAGTGGTATATAACCGAATGTATGGAAGTATTTAAGCAACATTCTTTCGGAAGCTCTCGAGTAAATAGTCTGTCTTGAGACCAGGGGGCGCAGTTGACTTGTGAAAGCCATCCGTGCAACTGTGAAAGGGTTGTAGGCTTCGTTTCGAAACATTTGACGTTCTAGTCCCGTTTTATTGTAGTTATTAACTTTTAAACAATTAAAAATGGATCTCTATGATGATTCTTCCAGCAGTTCAAAAGTCGTTCGTGTTCAGCGAACCTACAATGTTTACAGGGGATCATCGCCTTCAACTCAGAACAGATTAGAGGTAAGTGAAGCGTGAAATATCAGTTTCAATTTTTATCATATTTATAAGCAAAAAGATAAATATTGCCTAAGCTTTGCTTTCAATGTGCTTTTCGTGGAATATTCTCTTGTCATGTCCACAAATGTTAAGCAGAACTGATGTGTGCTTTGAAATTTCATTACGAGAACGCATTATTGACGCATAGTGCATTTTTCATATCTCAAAAAACGGACATTATTAATGAACATTTGAAATATTTTTTCTTATTTCTGCCTCAAACATAGATTGTGGGTGCTCGTTAGAACCGCCTCTTTGAGGCGGTTCTAACGTGTACCCACGCTCTATGGTTTGAGCAAAAATAAGGAAAATTATGAATTACCCTGTAAACCGCAATATAAAATGGGGTTTAGAGGGATCTTCATTACACAGACTTGTTTACCTATCGTTTTGTCAAGGTATTAATTTTGCCGAAAATGGCATTTGAAAATGCGGCAAATAGTAAATTATATGTGAAATAAATACATGTTTTAAACCATGGCTATGTAAAAGTATAAATGTTTAAGCTGCTATGTTAATAACAAGTGTGATGCTATATTATGCTGCGATGCTATATTATGCTGGTCTATAACTCAAGTGTGTGCCATTTTTATGACAATAGCACTATTTATTGTGTGGTTATTGCTAGCTTTGACAGTGCAAATTTTGGAGATAAATTTCAGTTAATTAAAAACTGAATAACAAGATGGCGGCTGATGTGCTTTTATTTGGATTACGCTGCTTTCTCACGGAATTATCAGCATGGATTGTGTTCCCTTGTTTCCCATAACTTTTAGTGACAATGGATTATGCAGTGGATTACTTTAAAGACATGGATTGTGTTTTCCACTTCTGCAAGTAAGAATGGATAAACTCAATTATTGGGAATGTGAATACACCATCATACTTAAAAAGAGCAAAAAGCCTCATTGTATAAACGCATGCCTCAATCTTTACGATTCTGTCTTCCTTAAGCCATTGTAAGCTTACCGTCCCCTATATGGAGCGTTCATTAAGCTAACACGCCTATATAATTTCGACCGCATTAAACCCCACTTTTATATTGTAAAACTGGGGTTTACAGGTGTTATTACTTTTCTTATTTTTGCTCAACATCCTCGATTGTGGATACTCGTTAGAACCGCCTCCGCGAAGCGGTTCTAACGTGAAACCACAATCTATCTTCTGAGCAGATTATGAAGAATATCAGGATTTTTTTACGCGGCGACTGATCCGGGTTTACATTGTTTGCTTAAAGTACGAAATGTTTGTACTGCTTATAAATAGAAGTATCCGGACACCCCTTAAATATTAGAAATGGGTCTGTCGAAAGCTATTGGCTGGACACATAACGGTTAACATTCAGTGAGTGAGTTTTAGTTTTACGTCCCACCAACAGCTAAGGTCATACGGAGACGGGACCTCGGTTTAAAGACTCATCCGAAAGTCTGGAGAAGCCCGGGATCGATCCTGCGATCCCGGGTTTACAAGGCGAGTAGCGTAACCACTGCACCACGGAGGCTTCTCTTAACATTCAGATATTCTTTTATTTTTTATTTGGAATTTATCGGCCCAGTCAACACTGTTTGTGTCATATCGAGACGGTTAGTGCACCTATTCACACATTTCCTGGGCAGGCGAATACGTAAGCGGTTAAGCAGTACAGTGCACATTCTTTCGCATGAAACTGACAATTGGCCTTCTTGAATCAGTGCAGACGTGATTGCATGATCAGTCTCTACGAGTGAATGTTGCCGACCCGGCAGGCAGATATCGAACCCGCTACCTCCTGATCACAAGTCAGACGCACATCCGGCTAAGCTACCAAGGCCGGCCTTTAAACCGTCAGAACCGGCTGACGGATACATCGAAAAGTGTAATAGGATAATTCAGTAAACTTTTCTTTAACACATTCTTAGCAAAAAAGGATCTTGTCCCATTTGTGTTGGAGGGGTCCATTTCGCAATGTAGGGGTGTCAGGTTGAGCTGTTGATTGAGTTTTGGAAAATGAAGTTTTTTTGTAAACATTGAAGGTCCTGATCAGGGCGTCTTATCTGGGCTTGTACTGTTTGACAGTGTCCTTTACGGGGGCTTCCTGTCTCAAATGGGTGAAGAATCAAGATAAGAATGTGCATACCTGTGCACATTTTGGTTGCAGCTAGCTGCACAGTCATGCAATAATATCAGATCAACAAAAGATTAACATTATCTCTGATATATTTTCACAACATTACGAAAACGTTACGACACACAACGCCGACCAACAGTTATCTACCTTAGTAGATTATGTTACTAACTAATCCTTTACAACTGCGTCAGGGAGTCGACTCTTTGGCTCTGTGTTTAGAGCACTGGACTTTCACCCATGTGGTCCGGGTTCGATTCCCTCCGACGGTTTGAGTTTTTCAGCTATGCTTCTTCCGTTTGTTAAGACTTCCATGCCGTAACCCAGCAGGCACATGTCGTAATTGTGACGTCAGATCAACGTCGGTACAACGTCATGTCGTTTATGCAACGTCACATCTACGTCGGTGCAACGTCGTGACGTTGCACCGACGTTGATTTGACGTTGTCCTTGTGACGTGTGCCTGCTGGGAAGAATCGGAAAGTAGTCCGACGTGCGCATGAAGCATGTGGTACTAATTAATAGCTAATATTTCCGAAGAGAAATGTTGAGATAATCATAATTAAGTTATTATATCTGATCAGACCGGGATTAAATGAAAACAATTTCTGCATTACTATTGTCTAGACACTTTGATTGATAAGAATTAATGATAGCGTATGGAATGGAATCCAGGACATGTTTCAACCGGAAGCGGTCGTAACTAAGGAAGCTTGTTGCGCATTCCGCTGTTAAGATTACGAAGTATTCATAAAAATCAGATGATTTGATAGGCAAACATTCCCTAACAAAGCTCCAGGGCAGTAACGATAATAATCAAAGCACTATTTCTACTATTTCTTCCTAAAACATGTGTTGTGTCACGTACTTGTAAGAATCGCCTCGGTGAGGCTATTCAACAACTATATACCCACATCAAAGGTTTCCGAATAGGATTCAGGAAAACTATCACTTAATTATCTTTTTCGGCAGCCATGGTGAAATGTATGAATTCGAAACTAATCTTAAGGTGCCAATCGCTGTTTTGTTGTCTGGTGCTTACTTAAAACAAACATTGTTGCAAACAGTGTGGACCCAGATCAGACTGCTCCTTTAGGAGCAGTCTGATCATGGTCCACACTATTTGGTTGTATGCACAAATGTTTTTGAAATATTTGTTAGAAGATTCATAACAGGCGACATTTTAAGATGCATAACCTAAGTTTGAGACAAGTTTATCACGCTGCCGGCGTTTCAAGATATGCCACTTGATTCTGAAATTTAGCAAGATACAGTTAACAGACGGAATTCAAAAGGACAATTGCTATAAATATTCATTTCAGAGCTTCAAAATATCATTCAAAATATGTAATCTTAAAAACGCTTTCATTTTGCTGTAACAGTTCTGCAACAGTATCGGGAAAAGCGTTCTAAAAATAGATTACACAGCCTTTTATGGAATGGCCATGTGCTTATACCTGTATCACTGCGCGAGGCACTACAGCATTCCGTCTGAACAGACATTATTGAAAAGTCAATGGAGTTTTTTCGCACCTGTTTATTTGATACAAAGCCATTAGCATATTTTTAAGCATAATAATTTGAATCAGAAATACTTCCGGAAATAACTTTGATTTATTTTGTTAAACTCGGCATTTCAAGAAAAGATAAACATTAAGGTACTTCCGGTTTCTGAATCCTTCACGAAGACTGAAACTGATTAAATACTTAGTAAATTGCATCTGTTTTCGTTCTTTGTCAATAAAATCTTTGGAAAACATGAGCTTTAAAGGGACATGTTTTACCTTTAAATTTTACATGCATTTTAAATTCGCGAGCGCCTTAATTTTATGATTCCACGATGCAAAATCTGAAGGTCAAGGTCACCGATTCAGATACCTTGTATTATAGCAATTGTGTACTTAGATTTGTGAAGATTCTCCATAATTGTTGATTATTTCGATTTTATTTCTATCTTTTGAAAGTGAAAATATACACCTGAGAGTATTTGTCGCCATTTTTCAAGGGAAATAACTTTTCCCTGGATGAAGCAGGACCAGTATCTTAGAGGCAGACCGAATCGGTCACAAAATTAAAAAAACATATTCAGTGAAACGTCAATGATTTTGGTTTTTGTTTGGACTGAGGTTTAACGTCCCCGTCACTACTATTTAGGCCATTCTGGATTATGCGGGACTTTTACCCGACATTGAGATGAAATGTCTTCTCAAGCCCTACCGCTCAAACAAATTTATTTTATTTTATTTATTTGAGGTTTAACGTTATATGCAGGGACGGTCCAACACGCACTGCCATGCACCATCTACGTGGTTTACCAGTACTCATATGCGATCAGTTTCAGCTTTGTGTGAAAACGTCATGAAGTCCAATCTATTTCTCTATGCCCGAATGCGCGGTTATCCGCAACTTCAATGACTCGGACACCGATCTCTCTTTTACAATTGCTGAGTCGAACTCGTTACCGTGGCCTCTGGTAAAAACTAAGGAGGGATAATTAAGGAGACATTTTATCGTCTATAGATATGTTGTGTGTTCTCATTAGAATCGCCTCCATGAGGCGATTCTAATGACTACACACAGCATGCATAGAAGCACTATGTCGCACTATGCCGCCTGAACACGCTGCAATGTAAGATAAACCTCAATGACTTGAATTTTTCTTTGTCCCAAAGGTGTTCGAGTCATCGAAGTGTCATTGTATACAGTTGACTGATGTTTAAAATCAAGCTTCATTACCTTAAATAATTGTATGCTAGTGTCCTCTTCTATTGCTATATGTTGGACAAGTCCATTTGTCATATAAGGGGTGTAAGGCCTATTTTTTTAGCTCACCTGTCACATAGTGACAAGGTGAGCTTTTGGGATCACTTTTTGTCCGTCGTCCGTCGTGCGTCCGTGCGTCCGTGCGTGCGTGCGTGCGTGCGTCCGTGCGTGCGTCCGTAAACTTTTCTTCAAACGACATCTCCTCCTAAACCACTGATCGGATTTTGACCAAACTTCACAGGAATGATCCTTAGGTGGTCCCCTTTCAAAGTTGTTCAAATGGTTCCAGTCCATTGCACATATAGGTCACAGTAGCCAAAAATAGATTTTTTTCACCGAAAACTTAAAAAATCTTCTTCTCTGAAACCGCAAGGCCCAGGTCTTTGATATTTGGTATGAAGCTTCATCTAGTGGACCCCTACCAAGATTGTTCAAATTATAGTGCTGGGGCCAAAAATGCCCCCGCACGGGGGCCCTTTGGTTTTACATGGGCTTATATAGGGAAAATCTTTAAAAATCTTCTTCTCTGAAACCGCAAGGCCCAGATCTTTGATATTTGGTATGAAGCTTCATCTAGTGGACCCCTACCAAGATTGTTCAAATTATAGTGCTGGAGCTAAAAATGCCCCCGCACGGGGGCCCTTTGGTTTTACATGGGCTTATATAGGGAAAATCTTGAAAAATCTTCTTCTCTGAAACCGCAAGGCCCAGGTCTTTGATATTTGGTATGAAGCTTCATCTAGTGGACCCCTACCAAGATTGTTCAAATTATAGTGCTGGGGCCAAAAATGCCCCCGCACTAGGGCCCTTTGGTTTTTCAAGGGCTTATATAGGGAAAATCTTGAAAAATCTTCTTCTCTGAAACCGCTAGGCCCAGGTCTTTGATATTTGGTATGAAGCTTCATCTAGTGGACCCCTACCAAGATTGTTCAAATTATAGTGCTGGAGCTAAAAATGCCCCCTGCACGGGGGCCCTTTGGTTTTACATGGGCTTATATAGGGAAAATCTTGAAAATCTTCTTCTCTGAAACCGCAAGGCCCAGGTCTTTGATATTTGGTATGAAGCTTCATCTAGTAGACCCCTACCAAGATTGTTCAAATTATAGTGCTGGGGCCAAAAATGCCCCCGCTCCGGGGCCCTTTGGTTTTACATAGACTTATATAGGGAAAATCTTGAAAAATCTTCTTCTCTGAAACCACAAGGCTTAGGTCTTCGATATTTGTTATGACGCTTCAGCTAGTGGACCTCTATAAAGATTGTTCAAATTATAGCCCTGAGACCAAAAATGCCCCCGCCATGTGGCCCTTTGGTTTTACATAGACTTATATAGGGAAAATCTTTAAAAATCATCTTCTCTGAAACACAAGGCTTTGGTCTTTGATATTTGTTATGAAGCTTCAGCTAGTGGACCTCTACCAAGATTGTTCAAATTATAGCCCTGGGGCCAAAAATGCCCCCGCTCCGGGGCCCTTTGGTTTAACATAGACTTATATAGGGAAAATCTTGTTTTACATAGACTTCTATATGCAGGGTAAACCTTTAAAATCTTCTTCTCTGAAACCAGAAAGCCCAGGTCTTTCATATTAGATATGAAGCTTCATCTTGTGGACCTCTACCAAGATTGTTCAAATTTTAGCCCTGGGGCCAAAATTGACCCTGCCCGGGGCCCACTTGTTGTGCTTTGGATCAGGTGAGCGAACCAGGGCCCTCTGGGCCCTCTTGTTTTTTTTTTTTTTCATTTTTATTCTTTTTTTTTGACGGAACATTCTGTTAGCAAGTAGTACAGGCAATGATCAGACGCCGCGTTCTGCGGCGTCTGATCTGGGCCTACAATGTTGGTCAAGGTACCCCTTTAGGGGTTTCCCGCATGCAGTGGGTTAATCGAGTTCTAGTTTTATACGGCCTGGTAAACACCTTTGAGACAGGGTCTCCTTGCCACACGCACCTAGGACTGTAATATACACAGACAACAGCTTTTCAATCTTCTCAGACAAAGCTTTTTCCATCTTCTCAGACACATGCCAATATTTGCTCCCCCGCCCATCGGGGCTTGGAGAGATAGATAGGGCTGCATTGGCCGAAGCCGACCGAACTTGAGTACTGGTAAACCGCTGAGAAGGTCTAAGCCTGCCCAGGCAAAGTTATGCGAATCGGAACGTCCGTGCAAATAAACCCAACGGTTTGTCTGTGTAGTTCGGCTTGAGATATCATCTAATCTCAATGTCGGGTAAAAGTCCCACAAAGTTGGAAGCAGCGCCTCCAAAATGACCTAAATAGTGTTGGCGGGGACGTAAACCTTCAAATCTTCTCCATCGAGTTCCAGCTTTTAAGGTCTCGTACACACCTCTTTGCCAAATGCACCAAGGACTGTAATATTTTCCAGACCAATTTCTAAAACAGCTTTCCATTCAACTCAGCGAGAGTAGCTGATTTAGACATTTGCCTGTCGCCGAGGCGATGAAAAAGAAACAGCTTTCCATCGTATAAGCAACACGTACGTCAATGAAAGACATTGGCTTGTCGCTAAGGTACTGGAAAAAACATCGGCATATCGCTTAGTTGAATGGAAATTGTACTTTACAGTGCGTATCTATATATTGCATGGTGACGGACAGCAATGATATGCATGCCAGTTGGTAGCTTTCACACAAAATAACGATGCATGATCATTGTCTATATGTGCTATTGTAGCCTATTCAATTTTATTTGACTTCAGTAGTAGTCACATAAATTGGATATGTACTGTATACACATATCGCCGTGTATGTACCTCGGACTCCATATGCGCATTCAATAGACCTCATCCACAGACTCTGTGGAATAGCACCCTTTACCCATATTACGCATGCGCATAACTCGAAATAAAGAGAATTCCCATAAATATAAAATAATTTCCTACCAATATATAGGGGTTTCTTTTGAAGGACATAATTCCGTCCTTTAAGAGCAGTCCTCATCTATAAGAAAAAAATGCTATTTCTGAATTTTTTCTTAGTGTGCATAATTTTGGACTTTCAATACGCGGGGTTGAATAGGACTGTGCATTTCCTAAATTTTCACTTTGCATTTTGTAATAAAGTTCTTCTATTGAGCCAATTTGGAAAATAGTCAATGTATTGCTTTATTTTAAGGCCGTGTAGAGAGGTCAAGGTCGTAAACCACATGCATACTTATGGATAGGAATGTTATGGGGATGGCCAAAACTTATAAATAGTGATTTCAAAACATTGCATATTTCCTGAGATTTTTTCTCAGATTTGGCAAATGTGGGTAGGTGCTTTAGCTTAAGTGAATACAAATCTCTCAAAACATTCTCAGAAAATAATCACTGAAATCCAGAGCATAGTCTTCTACAAACAGTCTCATGACACGTAATGGTATATACTAATCGCAAATATGTCCCTTTGCCCTAGTTGATGAAGCCCCTGTAAGCAACAAAAGAAAGGGCAGATTGATAAGGCGAACGTGTCATTCTTCCGCCGTGAGCTCTCTCTTACCTTCTCTGCGTATCTCCTGTGTCTAAATCATACACCCCTCCAAACAAAGTTATAGGAGCATAGGGCAAAGTATAAAAGAAAAGTGTACACTAATAAATGAGCACGTATGTCTTCTGTATGTTGCTTACGATACTGTTTTGGTTTCATGTAGACTGGAAATGTTACCTTGCATATTGCATTAAACGTCTTCTCAGGTTCCCATTTGGAAACTATATATCTTCTACGGTATTGCTCTGTACCACAAATTTTCAGATGAAATCCAATTCATTTCCTAAACGTAGACTGCGGATGCTCGTTAGAACCGCCTCATCGCGGCGGTTCTAATGAGTAAACACATTCTGTACTTTACTTAGATTTTAGAAATTTTACGACACATTTTTCTATGTTGTTTGGGTTTTGCCCGTTCGTACATGTACATTACAGGCACTTGTTGACAGGTTCTACAAATGGTCGAAGCATATCGTTCTTATAAAAAATGCATTTGGCCTGACCAGGCCAAAATACGGCCGAAACTATTTCATCTGAACACATGTCATACAATGGATCATGCGAACCATAGCTTCAGAGAAAGTAAGTATTTTGTGATAATTGGAGGATAGTTTTTATCAATTCTCCTTTAAAACCTATGTTGTGGGTATTCATTAGAACCGCCTGGTCAAGGCGGTTCTAATGAGTACCCACAACATAGGTTTATATGGAGAAATAAGGAAAACTATCCTGCAGTTATCACAAAATACTTTTCTGTTGCTATGGAGATTTTGTTTGATTTGAGGTTTAACGTCCCCGTCAACACTGTAAAGGTCATTTTGGAGACGTTGCTTCCAATTTTGTGGGACTTTTATCCGACATTGAGATGAAATGACACCTCAAGCCCTGTCGCCAAATAAAACCAATAGGGTTTATTAGCATGAACGGTCCGCCTCGCACCGCGGTTCCTGGACAGGCTTAGATCCTCTAAGCGGTTTACCAGTACTGGTGTGCGGGCCGGATTCAGCTCTGCGTGGAAGCATCATGCAGCCCATTATTTCTTCAAGCCCCTATGGGCGGGGGCCGGTTGCTATTGAGAACCAGTTTGAAAGTTTTACTATCAATTCGCTTATATACATGTTACCCAGATAATAGTTTGTCTCTAACACTTGTTCTGTTCTTTACCAAACCCGTTCTTGCCTATCAACCAATCAAATTGCTCGATGTAATTTATTTCTATAAATTAACCAGTTGAATTATAAACAGTAAAGGTCGAGATCAGAGCGTTGTCTGGATTTAGACAATTGCTAGGTCGGTAGAACATATTCTGGCCCAGCAGGACAAGGGATAAACATACAGTTTTAGGTATCTTTTGGGACATTGACAGCAATTACGTTATCATATATATCCGTCCACTCTTTCATACATAAACAATAAAATTCCGCTACTAAGACCACCTAAAATTTAGACTATTTCTATTTTAAAATGCTTTTTAGAAGGGTGTAGTTATTCTTTCTTCGTTTTTTTCTGCATACAGTGTCCTCTGGTCAGGGACCACCTTTGGGACTGTTCAAAAGTGGTCTTAAAGACCACTTTTGAATAGTCCCAAAGGTGGTCTTAATATAGGAATTTTACCGTATCTCCAAAAGCATCATTTTTTTTAATTTAAAATTCTGAATTATTCTTATTAAACAAAACAAAAACATGGGTTAAGGGTGTTTGTTAGAACTGCCTCATGGCTGTTCTAACAAATACCTGAGCTCAACATGTGTCTAAAAGCAGCAATAAGAAAAATCATTTTTATCCTTGTAATCCTCAGTTTTCTCTATATATAAAGTTGGGCTTGTGAGGGTATACAGTGCACGGTCTTGTTATTCAGGGTCCAATTGTTCAAAGCCTCGTTCGCTTAACGAGCTCGTTAGTGGTCATATTGTTAAGTGTTCTAGCAAGTACAATGTCTAAAAGTTTGGCATTTTTGCTGAAAAAATGTGAGCAGCTTTTGCATCTGCAAAAGCTGCTCACATTTTTGTTTTCAGCAAAACTACTAGCATATTTTCAATATTAAATGATCAAAATTTTAATGGTATGTTAACAAACGACGTCGTTAGTTTTGAACAACTTGCCCCTGATGTGCATGTAAAGTGTAGGATATTCCGGTTGGCATAAATGGGTTTATCATTCCAGGGCGATACGAAAACACGCCTATACCAATACCTTGTACACTTTATCTCTGAAAAATGATAAAAAAATGTAATTTTTCGTGTTTTTGCTCAAAATATAGATTGTGGATACCAGTTAGAACCGCCTCGGTGAGGCGGTTCTAACGAGTACCCACAATACATATTTTAGAGGATGAGGCGGTTCTAACGAGTATCCACAACCTATGTCTTGGAGCAGAAATAAAAAAATAATGAATATCCACGTAAATCCCAGTTTTCGCTAAATAAAAGTGGGGTTTCAGTGGGGTCAAAATTATATAGGCATGTTTTCGTGAAGTTGACGCATGATAACTATTCTAGGATGCATGTTACATGTAACTATGTATATGTGTATAACAACGCACATTTATATAACATTGTAATGATTGTCCATATCACTTAGTGTTTCTGTTTAACTCATTTTTGCTCAGACAACAACTAAAAGCTCACATGGTCAGAGCGGCGGGACATCAAAGAAAACTATTGTAAAGAGAACTGTCACTGTAGACGGAAAGTCAAATATCACAAATGTTGAAAACGTGCAGGAATCTACCAGGGTCGCAGACACCAGGAAAATGTTTTACCATGACGAGGAGTTGAGATATCAGGTAGCCCCAGGGTAACGTGATCAACTAGATGCTGCTATATTCCTCCCGGAGTGATCCCGGACTTTATACCTAGAATCCTACTACCAAACACCCAAAACAAAAACCACAGAACCCGTTTTAAACTTCCTTGACCAAAGTTACCCGTTTAGTTTCGCTGAAGATTAAAACATATTTAGTTAACCATTTAATACCACTGCGGAGTACCAGATAGGATGAAAAATGTTGGAAATGTCCAACAGTTCCGACAAAATCTTCATAAAACAGTTTATTGTTTAGTCATTCAAGTAATATTTCGTTCAGGCCCCAACAACCGTTGCAAACACATACACACTCGCTCACACACACGCACACAGGGGGTAGATATACTTAAAGGCTATACATTGTTCCATCAGTAACCGATATGCCAGTGCTGTTGTAAACAATTAAGATCGCTTTCCTCAAAAGAATCATAATGGTTGCCGACCATAGTCCTCCTGAACACGTATTGAAGTCGCATCCGACTGAACCACCATCTCTGATTTTACTCGGAAAAGACACGATATGTTACTGAGATATTTTTCCATATTTTTTTTTTTCAATTAAGCTGTTCTATCGAATGCAATTAATCAAAGTATCATCCGCATTCATATTGCAGTAATGATAGGAATAATGTGTTTACTTAACTCAAAGGGCAGACTTTTCGAGTATAAACACTACATGTATATATTACAACGTATCTGGAACTCTCGTACCTGTTGATCTAACTCGATTAAATTCAACTAAACGAATGATTAATGTTGGCAGCAGTAAACAGTGTTTTGAAAATATTATGATATGTATCCTTTAGTTTGCCTAACTTCTGGCTAACCGTTAATCAGTTGCTCATCAAAATGTATACGTACATGTATACATGTATTTAGTTTGACTAAATATCTTACAATTAGTTACTTACGAGGTGCGTTCATTTAATTGTGTCCCTAATGACGCAGCAAACCAGATGTCTGTTAGGAGCAAGTGGAAACGGAGTTCACGGGGGTGCGGTGGGGGTGATTTTCTATAATAGGATGAAATGTCGGTCTTATCCGTTCAATCTTTCAAAAGCTATTGAACGTTGAAGTTGGTTCTTTCATATCTTATACACTCAACCATTAATGTATGCAAACTGAAAAACAAAACAAGCTTTGAAATTAGGGCCTAGATTAAATTGAATTGGTCTGAATGTTTCAGTTTATCAGATATATAGTAAACTGTGTCAGTTACACGGGACATCTGTTGTCTCGTCTCTTAAACGTAAATTTTCAGGTGGGATAAAAATTGAAAGGTGGTAAAACTGACTTGAAAGACCAGTTCCGTGCCGGCCAGCCAAGAAAAGCTGCTACAAAAGCTAATGTTGCTGCTATGGCAGATATGGTCAAACAAGATGCCTGGTTCGCGGTGAAAGAAATTGCTGATAATGCTGGTGTTTCATCGGGGACTTTTCATAAGATTTCGACTCAGGAGTTGAAACTTAGAAAGGTTTCTGCACGATGGGGCCCTCGTGGCTTGTCGCCAAGAACAACAGACCGCCCATGTAAAAATGGCGAACGATCTTTCGAAAAAAAGTATAAAAAAAATGAAAAAAAGTAGAATTTCTGAGCTGTTTATAGGTGATGAAACCTGGGTCTATTATTTTGAGCCGCAGAGACGCACCAATAACAAGCAGTAGCTGCGAAAAGCCTTAGCAAAGCCGGTCATTGCCAAAAGAATTAAATGTCTGCCAAAAGTTTTGTATGCGGTATATATTACAGTACGAAATGGCAAGACAATCGCAAATAAAATTTATAAAAATGTTGAGTTGTCAAAAGTAAAGGCGTAGACTTGTAGCCGGTTTGAGAGGTCTGCGTCTTATCCTTGACAACGCACCTGCTCACAAGAGTGTTCTTATCCAAGTCTTTCTGGAAGAGGACTCACTCATCCACCTTATTCGCCAGATCTTAGCCCCTGCATCTTTTTCTCTTTCCTTTACTAAAGAAAACCCTTTCGGGTCGTCGTAATGAATCTCGAAGTGCACTTAGTAGTGCAATTTACCAGTGTCTTCAGAGTATACCTAATAAAGCCTAATCATCTGCCTTTACTGAATGGATTTTGAAACCATAAAAGTGTGTTTCCGTCAAGGGAGAGTACATCGAAGGGTTGAAGTAAATAATGCGCCCTGTAGAACCCCAATGACAACATTAAATGAACGCTCCACCATTAATATTTAGTAAATAATCATTTAAAGGATGGCCTATGCAAGCAAGAAAACATCCGCAGTTAATGCAAAAATCAATAATGACAATTTGAATAATAATTTGCTAACCATGTCTGATTCTCTCTCTCTCTCTCTCTCTCTCTCTCTCTCTCTCTCTCTCTCTCTCTCTCTCTAATGGGAGCTTTGCAAAAACAATGACATATGTGCAATCAACCGTCTTGTCTTTACATAACGACAAAACTCCGGTCGTAATGCGTTACGAAGGTCCTACTCTGTTCCACATACAAATGTCTGTTCGTGAGTGTCTAGTAGTTTCATTAATTATCGTGAATAAATAGTCAATGCATTGAGTTTTGATGGCAGATTCTGTTTGTCTTTCCTAGCTGGCACAGATGTTTTCAAACCACTTCCGGCGTACACTTTTGTGACTGAAATATGTATTCGCTTAAAACATAGTCAGGCGTATTTTCATATTATATCTGCTTGAGTATGTTTTTGAATATTTTTCGTTCGATTTTGCTAAGATAAGCTAACGAAATATATGTACTATCATATTTAGCACCCAAAGATTCTTCAAGTCTTCGGCGTTTCTCGCAATTGCTTGAGTGTAGTCTGAGGTGGCTCTAATGCTTTTAGTGTAAAATGTCACGTGATTGCATGCTCATGCTAACTTTGCTTCTGCTAACATCTTTTCCGCTTTTCGCTTTACTTGTTACATTGCAGTTGTACTTTTATCTACGTGCATTATTTTTCACATATATATTAAGGTCGATGAGTAAAAAAGGATTAATGTTGATTTTTCAATTTCTCATTAAATTCCCAGTAAGCATTCTACATAAATCTACAGCGGGCCGTTAGCGGCCCGTCAGGGTAGCTGACGGGCCGCTAACGGCCCGCTGTAGATTTATGTAGAATGCTAGTAGGGTTGACCTTTCATCTGTGTTAAAATCCATTGTGTAAATGGCATTACTTTGTTTATAGCTACAAAATGTATGAGAACCCGTACTATTACGGTAGATTCTTGAAGCAAAATCGAAAAAAAAAAGAAGTGTAGAGGAAACTTTGAATGTAGTTGTCTAATATGTCAAGAAAGACCTTCTTGATGAGTCCAGACTTTGTCTATGCAAGAGTGAGTTACCATAATATTGTTTGCAGAAATAATGAAAACTCTGGCTCAATTTTCCCTGTTGCACCTACTTACCCGAAGCCGTGTCTCTAAAAGTGGAAGTTTGCAGTTGGAGTAACCTAAAATGTTTGTTTCTAGTATGAAACCTGCCGTCACGTTAACAGGTCTATGCAATAATTGCCCCTTTTCAACCCCACATTATATATAAACTAGGATCTACAACGGTATACATTAATTAACGGCTCAAACGTGTACCCACAAACCTTTTGGGCAAAAAAATAAGAAAAAAATAAGGTATACTCTTGTAAAACCTACTTTTCTATACATAAAATGAAGTTTACCGGGGTATTATGATACAATTTTAGATTCCTTGGAAATGTAGTTCTGCTCTAGTATCTGCTAGAGGGCGTAATTGGTTTTGTATTATGGTAACACATGCGTGCGACAAAGCGCATACTTTCATATTTCCGGACGGTTTTTTTTTTCTGATGAAAATTTGTGACACATGCATTTTACTTATTTCTTTTCAAAACATAGGTTGTGGGTGATTGTTAGAACCGCCCCATTGAGGCGTTTCTAACGAGTGCTCAATATCTATGTTTTGAACAAAAATAAACCCCACACTGTCTATATATAAAGTGAGGTTTACCTTGGCATTCGTTAATGGGACTTGTTTACCTGATACAAGTTTAGATTCTTTGGAAATGTAGTTCAGCTCAAGTAGTCAAGTCAAGTCAAAAATTTATTCAAGACCCCTAACTTTAACAGAGGGTATGAGACTTAAACACGCATTCAAATAAATCATACAACAAAAGACAAGTGATGGACAATAAATAGCATGCATATATATAATGGAATAGTAAGGTAACCTATAAGCTTAGAGAATTCGGACATAAGATTGCTTATATGCTTAGTGCTGGTGTGATTCAAGATATTGTGAATTGCAGTATGAAATCTATAAAAGTTGTGGATGAAATGACAAACACCGCAGACCCCGATCTGACCGTTCTCTAGCTGGTCAATCAAGGCATGCGTTGTTTGTGCATTTCATATTGTCCAAAAACTTCCATTTGGACCTTCCCTTTTCTGCTGGAGGGCGTTATCAAGTACTATGTATGAGGAGTCTCAGTAAAAAAAAATCTAGACTCGCATTTTCTGTCTTTTATGTGTCTATGTTTATTAGCTTTATTCTCTTTTTATTTGCAGTCTAGAATCAGAGAACTTGAAGATGCACTGGATTCAGAGAGGGATATGCGCCTTAGGGTAAGTTCAGTGTATAAGAACCAATTAGACACATTTACATAAGAACATATAGTTTTTGCCCAATATTGGGTGAATAATGTGTACCCCAAAGATGGAATTCGCAACTGAGTAACACCATGTCAGTTGGTGATTCAGAGTCTTTCCCCCATTATGTATGTTGTTCCTTTTAAATTACCATCTGTTTGGGAAAGAGTTGCTGACTCGATTTACCTGCTGTCTGTTTTGTTTACTGTCTTAACTCCATGTTTCGACTTCTTTCGAGCTGCTTCTTTCCATTGTGATATTGTGGGGGATTTGGGATCAGACTGTATCAGTTGCTGATCGTTTCCCTTTTCAATCGTGATGAAACTACCTTTTAAAGACCCACAAAAGTCCATTTGGTCAATGACCTGATAATAGTAAAAGGTGTTGTAATAAGGCTACATGTATTTGCTTAAACGTTTCATCCTTGTCGGCCAAACCATATACCTGTGCAAGTAGTGTAGATCCAGATTAGATGCCATCTCACCTGGATATATACTGTTTGCATTCACTTTTGCGGCTTGACTGAATCCGCTTTTTGGATCAGCTGATGTTTCTATATACCAACAAAGAGGAGTCTTTTTGATATACACAGAAATTCTTGAAATTTTCAGAATAGCTTAAATAGAAAAAAGAATGAACACTTCAAAAAAGATAAAGACTAACAGATATATTCAAAAGAAGCACTTTCAAGCTGATAAGCCTGTCAGAAAATATTATTCGAAGTCTGGACAGAAGAAATATGGTCTGCAGCCATCGACCAGTTTACAGTTAATGGTTTGTCTCTGCGTGTGTGTATCGCTTTGGATAGCCAATTGGGCACTTTGTGGGAAAGTAACTTTTCTTTTGGCTTTCCGCTATTGCTGCTTCCATTAGGGTCTATCTGTTTCATGTTTGTGTTTCTTTCCCTTTGGTGTCTCTGACTGGAGCTGTAGGTTAATTGTATCGATTCCTGATCATTGCCTTCACTTCTATTGTGAATAACAACTCTTTATCATTGTATGACATACATTCGAGTGTGTACAGCATTACATTCCACGGTTCTAGCTGGTTCTCATTACGATAACACACCCGTGTGATATAGTTTATTTTTCAAACCTCAAAAATGGCAATTTTTCTGATGAAAATTTGTCTCATTGAGGCGGTTCTAACGAGTACCCACAACCTATGTCTTGGAGAAGAAATAAGGAAAATAAGGTTTACCCCTGTAAACCCCAGTTGTACTGTATAAAAGTGGGGTTTAAGGTTGTCAACAGTATATAGGCGTGTTTTCGTGATGTTAAATAACAACTCTTTATCATTGTCTAACATACATACGAGTATGTACAGCATTACATTCCACTGTTCTAGCTGGTTCTAGCAATGGTGATGCAGCTCATGTATAACAATGACGTATTTCACGTCCAATAATTTAACAACCACGTGAAATGAACACCCCGTATTATACAGGCCTCATATTTTTCAGCAATTGCAGGATTTCAGGCTTTTAGAGCTTGATATATATCTTGATTTCAGGCTTTTAGACTTTGATTTTTTGTTCCTTTAGTCTGTTTAAAAAACTATTTAACCCTTATACTGCTGAATAAATTTATTTTCCCACACCCATTTCTGACTATAAGTCAACCAAATTACTTGATAGTTTCACAATCTGCATTACAAACAGTGTAGATCCTGATCAGATGGCTTCGTCAGAAGCCATCTGATCTGGAGCTACACTGTTTGCAAAGGTAAGAGTTGTGTCTTGCTCAGGATAAGGGTTGAAGCTGCAAAAACGGGCCTTTCAGGCATGGAAAATCGTGGTCAGTATGAGGCCTGACTATATAGAGCAACTCGGGCTTTATTTCTGCTTCCGCTTCCAGATAGTTTTGCCCAGTTGATTCTTTGGCTGAATTTGTTAACACTTTGTTCTAGAGTAATTAACTCCGGGAAACCGACATTTTGAATAGGAAAAATGCAGGAAATTTTCACCAGAAATATCTTTTTATGTGTTAAATAGAAGTGACGGCAATGATCAGGAATCGATACAATAAACCAACAACTCCCATCAGAGACACTCAAGGGAATGAAACACAAACATGAAATAGCTAGACCCTGATGGAAACATCAATAGCGGAAAGCCAAAAGGACAGTTACTTTCCCATGGCCAATTAGCTATCCAAAGCGATACACACTCTCAAAGATAAACCCAGAGCCATTTTTAGCCATAAAGAATATAGTGCATGGGCGTGTTTCATGACTTGTAAGCTGATTGGTCAGTCTTGGCAGAATGTGATATAAATCATATTTTGTGGTAATTGATGCAAAACATGTTTCATAATTTCTGGCAAGCGCTCTGACTGTGCAAGACAGAAAGCATCTGGAATTGTATATACAGTAATCAACCAAAATACCTGGACTATTAACCATCTAATACCCAGACAAGCTAATTTAAGCCTACTCTCAGACAAAAACACACGCACGCACCCAGTAAAATACAGCTGGTGTAATCACTATAAAGGCAGAAGAGAACAAGATCTAGGTCTACAATGTCTTTTCTCGCTGAAAGGAAAATATCACTAGCGTTACGTATCATCACAAAAGCATGCCTATATAAATTTGATCTCCTTAAACCCCATTTTTATATTGCAAAACTGGCGTTTGCAGGGTTATACATTATTTTTCTTATTTCTGCTCAAAAACATAGATTTTGGGTACTCGTTAGAACCGACTCGTCGAGGCGGTTCTAACAAGTATCGGCAATCTATGTTTTTGAGCAGAAATAAGAATAATATCAAAACTTTTCATCTGAAAAATTTCATTTTTTCGATGGTAAAATTTACAGTGTATTTGTATAGGCGTGTTTTCGTAATGAAACGCACTGGAATACGCATGCGCAGTCATTCAAAAACGGCGACATCTCTGTCTGTTCGTCCGAATCCGAAGCATTGTGAAGACCCGTGTGGGCGAACAGCTAAGGTTCAGTTTCGCAAGAACCTTTGCTGCACGTTTAAAGGCGGGGCGCAGGCTCGCCGGAACCTTTGGCGCGTTTAAAGGCGGGACATTAGCTCATATACAGCTGCCCCAATATTTGGAATAACTATGGTAAATATGAAAACCGTTATCTCAGAAAAATACTTCCAATGTGCCTGCTACAGGGTTACTCATGGAATTCCTCTGTGTTTATGCCATGTTACACCTGTACACAACAGACTCCTGAAAATAATCTTGATTCATGCTATTTATATGCATGACTTGCAGCCGTCGTACTCAACACTTTTACCTGTACAGACAGAACCAATCCCCCTAAGACAACAAATGCCATCCTTTTGTATCTTGCTGATTCATACAAAAACGCATAACTTTAGAGAAATCCGAAGTTGTTTTATATAAATCAATGGGGATATGCACATGTGCATATCTACCTGTAACCAGCTGCCCACTTCATTCCATATATTTGCATTCTGTCTGCAATGCCAAACTTGTGCATAGGTGTCGTAACTAAATAAAAACAAATCAAAATCCCTCATAAAGCATACGAGCACCATCTTGATAAAGGAACATTACATCAAACATCAACAGAATCACGACTTTATTTTGATGTTGTGATTCTATGAGGATAAAATGTAAAAGAAAAAAAGGCTATAGAGATAGAAGGTATTCGCCCAGAACTTCTTGCATTTCCCCCGCAAAGCAAATTAGTTTTGCTATGCCCAGCGTCCCAGTTTTGCGAAATTGGCAAGCAGTGTAGACCAAGATGAGACGCCACAAATAGAAATTCTATATGGGTAAAATATACCTACTGACAGCCCCGTGCACTGAAGTACATCATCATCATCATCATCATCATCATCATCATCATCATCATCATCATCATCACGCTTTACCAATGTCTGTCATCATATCATACCGAACAAACTTGGGATTACATTTCAAAAGTAGTCTAAAATCTTACCAAACCTTATCTATCATTCATCAGAACTGACGTAAAAACTACAGATTTAGCATCTGTTTGCTGATGGAATGCGGTAAACAATCTCTTGAAAATCGCATTCCGATAGAAAAAATAACAACATTTAATATAGAACTTGGAAATCAAAATAACAAAACCGAAATATGTCAGGAAATTATTGACATAAGCAGACGCTTTTAATAAAATGCGCCCCACAGTTCTGGCCAATTCTTATCAATCAGGTGTTATATCTGCCAAAAGTATGACTTAAATCTTCAACTGTTGTTTATAAAACTGCAAAATACATTAACCCTTTTTATCATATGACGTCGCGTCTGAGAGTGTAATAACGCCATGTAATAAATTCGATAATCCACTAGTGGATTAAATATGCAAATTAGTTAGATACGCCTCATAACGTTACATGCACGACGTCCTCAACGACGTCGCGTTTAATAATGGTAGAATATTCACATTTCTGTAAAACAATCGTGAATAAAATTCATTTTAAATGTCATATGATAAACAGAATCTTGCATTCGTGCTCATCAGGAGCATATAATTTCATTCCTATCGAGACAATTTGCATGAGATGTCAAGTCCTGCTTTCTGGGAAAAATAAGAACCATGTCAACAACTTGTCGTCTGCCGAATTAATTTAGTTAAATGCTCATGCTTATACCATTATTTACATTGGTCTGTGTACTCTTCGCTAGCTGTTTAAGATCTGTTCTTGGAGTATTCCATGGATATTTCCTTAACCTCTACCACTTTCTTGGCTAATTTTGCAGAGGACAAGTTGTTGATAATTTTCTTATTTTTTCCCAGAAAATTGGACTTGGCATTTGTAAAAAATGTCAAATCCTGCTTTTCGGAAACTAAAACAATATTTCCAAATGTAGTCCGTCGAAAAAGAAAATCTCAGCATGCAGAGTGTTAAAGGGGAGAATACTCGAACACAATCCGACTTTGTCTGTCCACCAAGAAAAGCTGACACTGTCTTTGACTTCCTTTCAATCTTTAACCATAATTAGATGCCTCCATGTTGTAGTGGATTAGCTATTCGCCTCATAGACCAGGAGACGTGGGTTCGATCCTGGGCTTCTCCAGACTTTCGGATGAGTATTTAATCCGTATGTCCTTCACTGTTGGTGGGACTTGAAACTCATCCACACTCTTTAACCATACTTATCGCGTCCATTACGAAACAGCAAAGAGTACTCTTAATGTGTGCATTTTGTATGTATATGTACGTGTATAGATAAAACAGTTCTATGAAAGGTTTATCCTTTGTAAGCAAAGACAGCACCATAGAACTGAAAAGTATGCAGTGTAGATATTTTTTGGGCCAGACTAGCTAGTTTCGGCCAAGTAGGCCTCATCAGTGACCCTCAGATATTTTCAAAATTGCACAATGGAATGAATGATCCCAAAGGACACGAACATGTAATCTACACTATGATAACGGGCAGTGAGGCTTTTTACGGCCGCCACACATTCCCTTAACACCAGCTGTAGTAATATAGGCTGCAAGTTTTTTTGTTTCAAATGTCAAAAATTTGTATCAAATATGATGTTCTATAAAAGGGTTATCCTTTGGAAGCAATGAATGCACCACAGAACTGAAAAGTCACTCTTGACTTCCATTTATGTATCTGCGGGAATAGACATTGAAGACTCATTTGTTTTACGGCTCAGCTAACGCATCGCCGTTAAAAGAAATTTGTGCCCGCAAAACCGACGATTTACTCCCACCTCCACCATCCCAAAATATATTACAATGTTGTAGACAGTTATCCCCAATTTTAATGCACTTGCGGTTGTAACGCAACGAATGATTGGATAACGTAAACAATGTGTGCTATACTGTGGGAAAGCCGACGTCATCATGCAACGTCTCTTTGCATTGGGTAGCATTTGATTTACGCAACTCCCAGCAGTTGACACTTTGACCAAAATAGTACGATTTTAAATAAAACAACTGAATGAGAATAACTGCATAGAAAATTGACATTTGGGGAGGTAAATCGTGGGTTTTACGGCCGCAAATTCCGTTTTACGGCGACGTTCCAGCGGAGCCTTAAAACGAACATTTCGACCGTTAAACCTCTGATTTATCTCCCCAAATGACATTTTTTTTCAGTTATCCCCTTAGTATCAAACAAATCTTATGAAAAATGACTTGCCTTCAGTATTGAGCGGTTGCACGCCATGTTGTTTTTTTTTTTCAAGATTACTCTCCCTGATCCTCCATACTGGAGTTGTGTGCACAATTTTGATAATTTTCATCACTTTATATCAAAATGATGAACAGATTTAGGGATTCCAAAATGAGTCATGATTAAGCTTTAGCTATAAAGGAATGAAGCAAGTCAAGAACGAATTTAAAGGCGAATGGGAACACCTGGCATATTTTTCCGCCATTTTTCAAAGGGAGACAATTTTCGGGACTTCCTGTAGCCCTGTCCCACTGAAAAAGGGGGTCAACTCTTAAAGGAAAGAATTTGTTCCTCTTTCCTTTAAGAGTTGGTCCCTATTGACATGGGCGACAAAAATACTTTTGCAGGAGTTGCCTTCCCTGAAGGTGTACCCATTCCCCTTAAGCCTAAAAGTATATCAAGATTCTGTTGAAAATCAGCCTGCATGTCTCCAGCAAGGTCGGTAACTCTTAATTTGTTTGTTTGATTTGAGGTTAAACGTCCCTGTCAAAACTATTTAGGTCATTTTGGAGACGTTGCTTCCAATTTTGTGGGACTTTTACCCGAGATAACTCATAGTGGGTGATGTAATGAGCAATCAAACGTCCCTGTCAACACTATTAGGTCATTTTGGAGACGTTGCTTACAATTTTGTGGGACTTGTACCCGAGATAACTCATAGTGGGTGATGTCATCAGCAATCAAACGTCCCTGTCAACACTACTTTGGCCATTTTGGGGACGTTGCTTCCAATTTTGTAGGAATCCTGCAGGCAAATTGTGTAGATCCCTTAAGCCTAAAAGTATATGAGGTAACTGATAGTGGGTGATGTCATCAGCAATTAAGCTTTTTATTATAAACATTCATGATTTTGGCCCCCGCCCATCGGGACGTGGAGTAGAGTTGGCTGCATGGTGCTTCCTTGCAGAGCTGAAAGTGCTGTTCCAAGCCTGTCCAGGCAAAATGTTGCGTGTCGGACCGCCCCTACTTATGAACCTTATTGGTTTATTTGGGCGGTATCTCAATATCGGGTAAAAGTCTCACAAAAACGTGGAAGCAACGTCTCCGATATGACCTAAATGGGGTTGACGGAGACGTAAAACCCCAACATAAACAGATAAATACCTACATGCTTTCCGTGTATTAATTTGTAACGGGAAATTCATTAGTTCTAGCAAGAGATTAGCCCACGCTTATATAAATAAATGTGTTTCATTGAAATTTCGGTAGCTCTTAATTTGTTCTTCATTACGTGAGTTATCTCTGATCATTCTGCGTCTGTTTCTTGTAGATATTTATCGTTACCATGGCAACGTATAGGTATGAACTCTATGACTCTTATAAACGGTAGCCTGCTAGTAAATTACATCATTTTATCTGTTTCTATAATTCTAAATACTGCAGGCCTCTGATTAACGAAAATGATAATGATCGAACCATCCCAGCAGGCACTCAACGTTGAACTAACGTTGAAGCAACGTTGAAAACGTTGTTTCAACGTAAACAACGTTGAAAACGTTGTTTCAGCGTTACTTCAACGTTGAGTCAACGTTTTGTGCCTGCAGGGATATCTTTTAATAATTGTACGAGCTATGGACATAGTGGATCTTACACTCAAGGTCATTTCATATGATATTTATGAAGCGAGCCTGTGGCGAGTTTCATAAATTTCGTATGAAATGGCCATGCTTATCAATGACGTCACATGATAAAGATATATATGCATTAGTTTAGCAAGTTCGTGTAATGAGCACCCCTCCAAACCCAACTTTATATAGAGAAGAGTGGAGTTAACGGAGTATGCATTATTTTCCTTATTTTTGCTCAGAAACAGTGGGTACACGTTAGAACCGCCTCATTGTACTGGTTAAGCGCTTTTGTACTCGCATAAGCCTGTCCAGGAAGTGAGGTTTAAACTGGCGTACTCAATATGACCAAATTAGTGTTGACTGGGCCGTTAAACTGCAAAACAAACACGCACACAAAATTACCAGCCTATATCATTCTTTCTTCTTCAGTTCAGCCTTGAAAGTACCTATGCATTACTAGTTTAATGCCATTATTCCGAAGTTTCTGACAAAATGTTTGCCAAAAAAATTCATCAAAATGATTTTGACACTTGCACTTTCAGACAGCTAAATAATAATAATTGTGCACGCATGGAGCTATTTTACGTAAAACGCATAATTTTCCCTGCACCATACGTTTACCCAAAACATATAAGCGAAAATCCGCTATTAAGACCACCTAAAATTCAGACAAATTCTGCTTTAAAAAGTTATTTAGAAGGGTGCGGTTAGTTTTTCTTCATGTTATTTTCATAAAATGTCCTCTGGACAGGGAACACCTTTGGGACTGTTCAAAAGTGGTCTTAAAGACCACTTTTGAACAGGCCCAAAGATGGTCTTAACATACGAATTTTACTGTATTAACTCTCCTAAAAAGGGGCATTTGCAAATATTGTAGACCAGATCAGACGCCGCCTAACGCGGCGTCTGAACCGGATCTACACCGTTTGCTTGAAGTGCAATAATGTTTGTAAAACTTACAATAAAGGAAATTAATCAGGCATCCCTTAAACTAAATCTGGCCCAGTTGCAAGAGTGTTCTCATCGTTGTCGGTCCGAGCCTCTCGAGGGTTACATGTGAGACGCCAAGCCCTGCAATGGAAGGTCAGGCTACTCTGAGACTATGTATAACACTATGTACCAATTGCCTCAATGAGGCGAATCTAATGAAGACACGCGATATAACTTAAGCTTCCAGGATGCTGAAAAGCTGTTCTTATGCCTCCCACCTGGCGTTCAAATTGACTCCCAGCGGCTCGCACTGCCCATGTCCCGAACAAATTACCATGGTCCCAAACTTATAAAATTAAGGTGTCCGAGCCCTTTAAGTTTGATTTGTTGAAATTTGACTGAATGACCTAAGGATTTAAATGGGCACCTAATGGAACCAATATCAAACACCTGTGCATAGCTGTTAATTCTTTAAGACAAAACATGTTTTAACAGTTGCTTCCATTCATTACCGAATAAAAAAAGAATGAAAAAAAAAAAAAAAAAAAAAAAGAAGAAAAAGAAAGAAGGAAAGAAACGCGACAGGTACTGTAATTATTTTAGCGTATGTTCCTGACACCTGATTCGCCAAAAAATGCTTTAATACTTTGGATACGCAACAAGGTGGGCTGATCAGCACAGGGTCTGTACTGGTCGTGTTGTTAAATCCGCCATTACCATATAAGACACCGTGCGACACAGTGCATTTTTTCACATCTCCAAAATGGTGAATATCCGTGACAGTTTTCTTATTGATACTGAAGACAAAGGTTGTGGGTACTCGTCAGAACCTCAGTGAGGCGGTTCTAACGAGTACCCACAACCTTTGTCTTGGAGCAGAAATAAGAAAAATAATGTATACCCCCGTAAACCCCAGTTTTCTCTATATAAAAATGGGGTTTAAGGGTGGTGCTCTTTTCACGGACTTGTTCACGTGATAGACTCAATGTTAACAAATCTGGAGGGCTTCACTACTTATCTAGTTCAGTTTATTTATTTATCTAGTCTAGTTCATTTAGCCTTATCTGTACCGGTATATAGGGCCAAGAAATCAAGGGCTTATTAGAAATAACAGCATCATATTTATCCGATCTTTGAGCAGAGGATTGTTTTATTGTCTGTGGGGTTCTTCCCAAAGATATTTGGGGTCATGGATCCAATACGGCCTATATTGGCGGGGCTCTGGAAAAAAATGAAAAATAACCTCAACTTCTCAAATTTTGTTCTTGCTGTGGCGTTCAATGCCCCTTAACCAGCCGCTATTGTCCTTCCAATAATTTTCTGTTTCTAGTGGAGTTTTATGAGTGCGAAGCAGGAACACCCAGAAAAAAACGCATGATTCTCATAGCAGAACTCTGTATTTGGATAATACATTAATTAACAACATAAGCAAAATCATTTCCGACGCATGCCAGCAGTTAGAATACATGAGACGCGTCAGGTAGAAATATATTTTAGGACAGGTGTGCTTATACAAAGATTCCGACCAGCTTGCTCACCCAGGCAGTTAGAATTCAGAACTTTGTTTATCTGCACGAAGAAACTTTGGGTCAATAGCAGGCATCCAGAAATCCTCTGATAATACTGCGCGGACGTACTTTCTGTTCACAAGGCTAAGCATATAAAACGATACTTATAATTGTAATTGCGAAAGCAGCCAACGTTTCTGTAACGTAAACCGCTAATGTTTCCACAGAGACCCAGAGGATATGTGTAAACAAAGCGATAAAGGCAAAACTATAATGTACAACGAATGAGATTAGCCCTTCCAACCCTACAGACAGGCCATCACGAAAACACGTCTATATAACTTTG
This sequence comes from Lucinisca nassula, assembly GCA_963580285.1. Taxonomy (NCBI): domain Eukaryota; kingdom Metazoa; phylum Mollusca; class Bivalvia; order Lucinida; family Lucinidae; genus Lucinisca; species Lucinisca nassula. The sequence continues at coordinate 41,443,232 of OY757015.1, read as the reverse complement.
ACCCCCTCGAACCTGACTTTTATATAGTAAAACTGGGGTTTGCAGGGGTAAACTTTATTTTTCTTATTTCTGCTCTGAAATATAGATTGTGGGTACTGCGGCGTCTGATCTGGGTCTACACTGTTTGCCAAACCCAAACCATGTTTCCAGCCCAGATTCTTCAGAGACCCTTTTACGCAACACGCTGACCTAACTGCGATAAAATTCTGTAAATAAGTTACATGGATTTCCTACAACGTGGACTCCAGCACTAAGAGGTTTTGTCCTTATAACTTTGGGTCGATTATCAATCGAGGCGGTTCTAACGAGTACCCACAATCTATATTTTACAGCGGAAATACGAAAACTAAGGTATACCCCTATAAATCCAAGTTTTACTATATAAAAATGGGGCTGAAGGGTGTCAGAATTATAAAGGCCCTGATTTCCCGACAGGAGTCCAGTCCACCCGCTTACGTTACAAACTGTAAAAGCGTTCCCTGGATTTCTTACATTGTCAGAGAAATCCAAATGGGCAATCGCAAAGAAGTTTCTTGATCATTTAGTATCTATGGATCGATTGTTTTGGGTCGATTGATAAACGATCGACCCAGTAATCGGCTCCAAGATGGTCAAAGGAAAACGTTGCTTTCAAGCCGTTAAATGCAATCCTTAAGGTTCGTTTAAACGCGTTGTCAGAACTATAGTCACGAATAAACAGAATAAAAAGAATACTTGTCTGCTGACGTTGGATAAGAATAAGGCTAATGAACCAGTCCAGACCATGTTACTAATATAAAAAGTTATAATCATAACAAGACACTTAACCCTGCAGACACAAAACGTTGATTGAGCGTTGAACTAACGTTGAAACAACGTTTTCAACGTTGTTTCAACGTTAGTTCAAAGTTGAGTGCCTGCTGGGAACTGTCCTATTTGCAACAACGGCACGCCATTTTCATATATTTTGTTTACTAATAACAGGGGCATATAATAGTGTGTTTATTTTCTTTAAAAATCTGCTTGGCATTTCTTTCTTGAAATACCAAGCTTTTTAAATATAAATATAATGTCGTCTGCTTTGGTTTTGTCTGGTGCGATAAGGTTAAGCATAACTGCGGTATTTGCAAGCACAACAGCCTAATCAGCAAAATCATAATTGTGTATACTTCAGACAACAAAAACCTATATTCCAGTATACTGTTTACCTTCGTTTCTCAGGTAATAGTTACTATATATGTCCGCACGCGCTCTGCTTAGTAACGTGAGCCTAGGTAGCAACCGAAATACCTAGAGTGCTTTTCGTCTTCAGAGATGAGCCGCGTAGCAATCGAACTCGTCTTTGTCCATTCGGAATCAGATGAGCCTGTGCGTTCGATTAAACCGACCACAGCCTCATCCTGGTCTAAGGACGTGCCGATGGCCATTACAAACAGCAGGCTTTGTGTCAGAACTGCGCAGGTGGTATTTGCGCATGGTATAAGTACGCTTTTGTTGCGCTGCGGGTTAGATAACTCAGGAAGATTCAGTGCCAAGATTCCAAGATCTTGAGATAAGCTGCTGCATACTACACAAACAGATTACACAAAAAAAAATCAAAATTGCTTACAGCTTACTATTCTGAATATGCACTAACCACAAAACATGTTATCTTTGCATCTTTTGACTGACACCATTGCATACTTACGAACAGAGTCATATGATGTTCACATATTAGCCTGCTGTCACGCCACAAGCTCTTTATAACATTATCATTGCTCGGTCCAAAGCAGAAATCGTGTAAGTTAAAACGTGTTATAGCCAAACAAAAATGTATAGAATATATAGAAACATGAACATAACTGGCCATTTTTTCTATAGATTCTATATATATTTTTTGATAAATCTTTAACATGTTTAAAGCGTGTTATATTCAAAACCTTGATATAACAATGGTTTGTGTTTGTTTGTATTGAGGTTTTACGTCGATGTCAACACACTTTAGGTTATTTTGGAGACTCGGTTTCCGATTTTTGTGGGATTTTACCCGGAAATTATATCCCAAGCCATACCGCCCAAAGAAACCGTTATGGTTTACGGGGCTATCCGACTTGCATCACTTTTCCTGGGCAGGCTTATACCATGTTATTCATATATCTGTGAACCTAAAAACACTGCATTCATATATTAAGTAAATTCCCTTGGGGCGGGTCGGTATTCACAGAAGCAAGTATGGAAGTCGCAAAAGCTGCCGCTAGCTAGACTTTGCTGAATAAAAATACTCCTTCATCCGTCCTCGTCACTAAATCTCATCACATGTTGAGACAGCATAAAATAAAATCTGGCCTGGCATGATGACATAAGATACATGTATGTCGCCTTTGGGAAAATCATGGCCGGAAATTTCGTAGAAGTATTCATTCCAGCCGAATAATTAATTTAGTCACCCACACCAATTTCACACTTTCAACCAATCAGATTACGTGATGTTATTTATTCCTAAAATTTCATAAACTGAATGTCAAACAGTGTAGATCCAGATCAGATGGCTTCTGAAGAAAACCATCGGATCAGCATCTACCCTGTTTGCAAAGGTTGCGAAAGTTGTGATCCCCACCCCCACCACAAAAAAAAACAAAACAAAAAAAAACACAAAAAACACTGTCCGCAAATCACTTTTCATAAATGTGTGCACTTGGTACCCAATCCTCCCATTTTGTTTCATGGAAAAATATCAAGTTTTCCATTTCTAATAACGCATCTGCACAACATATATGTAATACATTCTTTCATTTCTCCAAAGCGGCTATTTTTCTGATGAAACTTTGTGCTATTTGTTTGTTTTACTCCAAACATAAGTTGGAAGTGCTCAGTACCCGCAACCTATGTCTAGGAGCAGAAATGAGAAAAAACAAGCCACACCCCTATAAACACCAGTTTCAAAGCGGGTTTTATGGGGGTCTTCATAACACGGACTTGTTATCTGTGGGAAAAAATCTCCCTTTGGAACATATTTTTTCTGTAACCCTTATCTTGCTGTTCACGACAACCCCTATCGTTGCAAAGAGTGTAGATCCTGATCAGATGGCTTCTGAAGAAGCCATCTGATCAGGATCTACACTGTTTGTCATTCAGTTTATGAATGTGTAGCAATAAATTACATCAAGTAATTTGATTGGTTGATAGACAGGAATGGGTCTGGCTTAAATGAATATTCAGCAAGATAAGGGTAAAGAGTAGATCATTGAAGATTAGGACAACAAAATATTTTTGGAAGATTTGCCTGTTCTGAAATTACATGTTCTGTTCTTTTTTTCCAGTATGAGAAACAATGCGCCGAATATACCTTCCAAGTGGAACAGCTCTCCGACAGACTCGACGAATCAGGAGGCCTCTCGAGTGCACAGGTACTACTTAAGATTTTTAATACAACCAGACATTAGTTAACAATTCCTATGCAGAAATGCAACTGCCTAGTTCCGAGTTTCAAGGCAAGTGTATGTCAGATAGCATAAACGTAGTCCATTTCTCCTTTTAAACCCCTACCGCAACGTAATGGTTTCTGTAGAAGTTTCTACAAGATGAACAGAAAGAATACATGCCACATGAAAAAAAGAATCTCGCACATGTGGTCATGTAGTTGAAATTTATGAATCTCGCCGAAAACTCGTTTAATTTATTATATATGAAATGAGAACTCGTCTGAGAAACTCATTCGTGTATAACGTTCGTGGCGGATGCAGTTCCTAATAAGGAATGATGTCATATTTGGCTTTTATCTTTTGTCTGCGTCTACCTGTCATTTTGATTCTGTCACTGATCTGACACACAACTGAATACAGACGTTATGAATGCTATATGTAGGGCAAATAGGGTTTATTCTACCAGTGACACCTTACTTGTATAAGGGCAGTGCAGTGGTAAAATACTTGACTCGTGATCAATGAGTTCCGGGTTCGAGTCCCACGCCAGGCATCATGCGTTGTGTCCTTGAGCAAGGCCATTGCTTAGTACTGGTTTCTGCCTAGGAACTAACTGAGTATTAGAAGATAGATATTAGAAAATAGACTTTGTCTCACCCATGTCGCTATTTTGCCCTATTTCTTGCTTACTGAATCAAATCATCACGAAAACACGCCTATATAATTTTGACCCCCTTGAACCCAACTTTTATATAGTAAAACTGGGGTTCCCGGGGGTATACCTTATTTTTCTTATTTCTGCTCTAAAATATAAATTGTGGGTACTCGTTAGAACCGCCTCGATGAGGCGGTTCTAACGAGTGCCCGCAATCTATATTTTGAGCAGAAATAAGAAAAATATCACAATTTTTCATCTTAAAATTTTCTTTTTTTCGGTGATAAAGGTGGCAATGTATTTGTATAGGCGTGTTTGCGTAATGTCACATATGAACGTATTTACATTGATGCATAACACTAAAAAATGAACCATAAGAATTTACGTCAAATGTTTTAAAACACCAATATATTGAAAAATGCTAAATTTGTTAAAATGGATTCTTTCAGATGGAAATCAACAGGAAGAAGGATTCTGAGATCACCAAACTTAGGAAAGATTTAGAATTATTAACAGTCCAATACGAAAGCCAGGAAGCAAGTCTTAGAAAGAAGCACACAGAGGCTCTAAATGATTTATCAGACCAAGTAGATTACCTTTCCAAAAATAAAAATAGGTATGTAAATGTAGTCAAACTCTTAATTAATCGAATATGTTTTATGAAAGGAGTGTCCTTTGGGAGCAAGGAATACACAACATAACTGAAAAGTATGGAGTGTGAAAGTTTTTTTTTCTGGGCCAGACTAGCTAGTTTCTACCAATTAGGCCCCATTAGTGTACCTCAAATTTTCAAATTTCCACAATTGAATCAATGATCCCAAAGGACAAGCAAATATAAACAGCACTATGTTGAATGTTGAATGGCAGGGAGACTTTTTACGGCTGCCACACATTCCCTTTTAACACAAGCTGTAATGACATTAAATACGATAAATGATATTGGTTGTGGTTGGTAGAGGCAAAGGTGATGTGCACCTTGCAACACTAGGGCGTCCAACTGATACTTAATTGCAGTTGGACAAGGCCTGCTGTCTATACAGCAGGTAAGGGTAGAGAGGGCGGTGCTTTCGTTTATTTTGTTTATACACTTCAATTCATTTTCATCTTTCTCCTCTGTCTCTTTCGTCGCATCTACTATCTCTTCGGTCTCTTTTCCCAATTTCTCTTGGAGACAACATAAAATGACCTACAAGGGTTGACGTGTCGTTAAACACAAACCTAGCAGCTGCTCTTTTCAATAGCTGATAGTTTCGAACCCGTTCTTGAGTCCCTAAGCAAGTCTCTGTAGTTGCAGATAAGAAATTGTGAAGATTTTCATCTACCATCATCAGATTGTTTGCTGTGTGTATTAATTACATTTATTATTCAAACATTACCAAATACAGCATAAGAAGCATATGATTTCACCAGAATGCACTGAATGGAAGGCATTACGAAAACACGCCTATACAAATACATTGTAAATTTAATCGCCGAAAATTTCAAGAAGAAAACTTATTGTGATAATTTTAATTATTTCTTCTTAAATTATAGGTTGGGGATACACGTAAGAACCGCATCATCGAGGCGGTTTTAACATGTACCAGAAATTTATATTTTAGAGCAGAAATACGAAAATTGAGTTTACCTCTGCAAACCCCAGTTTCACAATATAAAAGTTTGGTTCAAGGGTGTCAGAATTATTTAGGCTTGTTTCTGTGATGGCTGTCTAGGACTTGTTTTCATGATTAGCCCTTGTCTATTTTGCCAGACCCATTTCTGACTATCAGCCAATGATATTACTTGATAAATGTTTGGGTCGGGATGGTCCTGTTTAATAGGATAAGAGTTAAAATGAAATGTCTGTGCGCACTTTGATCATATTACGGCTCATACGGTAGTGGTCAGGAAATCTTTCGCATGTAATGTGATAGGTGATTTGTCAGGTATGACAAATCTCCAAATCTCCTTACAGGCATTTATTCTTGTAACAGTAGGACACAACGTGTGTTCACAATTGTTTTATTGCCCCTTGTGATATACTGTCTATCGCAGATCAAAGGCGGCCCTTAATAGGGCGATTAGTAGCTCTTGTTGAATCCCTTGACTCAGGCACTTAAGGGGAAAATCAATAATATACAGAGTTAGTAAACTATTGATTTTCCCCAAGGAGTCCCCTTACCTGTTGAAGACAGAGAACCCCTCTTCAATCAGCACTGGGGGCTACATAATATTATGTCATGAAATGATAGTCCTTAATAATCAAGAATAAATGCCTGTAACCCCTAAATACGGTGTTCAAGTTCAAGTACTTATTATCTCAATGCATTCAGAGAACAAAATCCTATAGTTTTCTACATTGTCTGATGTGACGTCACATGATCATTAAACAACGTCAAAATAAGCAATGATCTAGACGATGGCGACATTATTAGGTCAACGCCAGTTCCGCTGTCAACATTACGAACACATGCCTATACAAATGCATTGTAAACGTTACCGCCGAAAAAAAAACACGAATTTTTTAAGATGAAAAATTGTGAAAATGTTCTTAATTCTGCTCAAAATATAGATTGTGGGTACTCGTTAGAACCGCAAGGATGAGACGGTTCTAACAAATATCCACAAGCTATATTTTAGAGCAGAAATAAGATAACTCTAAACCCAGGTTTTACTGTATAAAAGTGGGGTTCAAGAGGGTCAATATTCTATAAGTGTGTTTTCGTGATGATTTTGAATGTGCAGTTCTTTCTTCTTTCAGTTTGAGCCCTCAAACTAGAAACCGTCCCCGATAGCTCAGTTGGTAGAGTGTCCACTCCGGGGAACGGGAGGTCACGGGTTCGATCCCGGGCCGCGACATACCAAAGTCGTTAAGAACGGTACTGGCTGCTCCTCGCTTGGCACTCAGATTTATGGGGTAGAGCTAGGACTGGTCGACCCAGTGTCAGGATAATGTGACTGGATGTGGTATCATGTAATGTGTCTGGGACATGATACTTCAGTGAGGCAGCACTATAAAAGTGATCATTGAGCTCCCTGTCGCAACCAGACACCGTCGTGGTATGACTGAAAAATTGTTGAAAGCGACGTTAAACCCGAATTCACACACACACCTTTCTGTCAGGGAAACTCTTCTCATTACGAAAACACGCCTATACAAATACATTGCAAACTTAACCGCCGAAAAAACGAAATTCTTAGATGAAAAATTGTGATAATTTTCTTATTTCTGCTCAATATATAGATTGTGGGTACTCGTTAGAACCGCCTTTAACGAGTACCCACACTATATATTTTTGAGCAGAAATAAGAAAATAAGGTTTACCCCCGAAAACCCCAGTTTTACTTTATAAATGTGGGGTTCAAGGGTGTCAAAATTATATAGGCATGTTTTCGTTATGGATGGTCATACAGCATAGGGGACGTTAAACAATTACCTTCATTTCGTAAATAAACATGCAGACAACCTAGTCCACATTTACGTTTCTGTCAGGGAAACTCTTCCCATCATTTGCTGCCCAATCTATTTTCAGGGTAGAAAAAGAAAAGGGACAGTTAATTATAGAAATCGATAACCTTCAGGGCATCAACGAGGCCTTATCAAAAGGAAAAGTAAGTATAAATTCTCATTTTATACATAGCAGTGAAATCAATGCATATCTGAAACAAATAAAAGTGATATTTGTGAAAATATAAGTGATATTTTTACAGTGTGAATGTTATTTTCACAGTAGCAGCCCGGTCTACTTTTTTCGCCTAAGTCATAAGTAATCAATGAAATAATTCTTTAAAATACCTTGAAAAAGCATTCTTTGAACTGTAAAAATGCTGTATTAAAAATGGCGATCTGTTTCTGTTTTGCAACTGACAGTTATGACGTCATTGTCAAGTCGAACATTGTGACGTAAGTTCCGATTGATCAATTACAGTAAGTGTCCTAAAATATTATAAAATAAAAAGAAAATTTACTTTTTTTTGATAAATATCAAAAATATTTCATCTCGTGTGTTGAAAATATCAGAATTTCCACTCGCGCTTCGCACTCGTGAAAATTCTGATATTCTCAACACACTCGATGAAATATTTTTGATATTCATTTCAAAAAAGTAAATATCCTCTATATATTAATAATCAAAAACTGTAGTGTATGATTAAACATTCTTGTTTAAAATTGCATTTCATATCAAATACATTATATTCTTAACTTCAGAAAAAGCATTTATACATTGTATAGTTCGAACAAATTGACATGAGACTGTCCTTTATGCAAGGAACAAATTAGCCAATGTTATCGCCTAATACGTCGGCTTTCGTAAACTTCTCGTGAATTTTCGGCATCCCGTGAATTGCGACCAATTTACCGACCTCTATTTATTGAATAACAATATCGCCATTTTCGGGAGACGGCGAAGATAAATACATGCATTCAGTCGGGTGTGAAATTATGTTAATGGAGTTCACCAGTCTCAGGTCAATTTATTTGAGCTATATATTAATCAGCATGCAAAGCAGAATCGTCACTTTAGTAAATCGTGTCTTTGTAAAATATATATTTACTTTATAGAAAATAGAATACCTGATTGTGTAATTTTTTCGAAATCGACAACAATATGATGTACATATGAACAGATAAGGTAAGGGAGGGATAGTTATCCTTATTGCTGTTGTTAGTACTCATTAGAACCGCCTGCGTGAGGCGGTTCTAATGAATACTCGCAACATAGGTTTCTATGGAGAATTGACAAAAAGTATGCTTCAATTATCACAAAATATTTACAGTATCATTTCCTACGGATGCACAAAGCTTAAAATAGTGTCTTTGTAAACAGAGAACACATTACGGATAGAATAATGTGAGTTTTCAGATGCAGTGCTAATCTCAGTCAAAACTTGAACAAAGTTCTATTTCTTTCCAGCAATCCGCTGATGCCAAAATAGAGTCACTTGAAGGTTCCCTTGCACGTCTGAAGGCTCAAGTCGACGATCTTACCCGTCAGCTAAATGATGCTAACAACGTTAAGGCTCGTCTTACAAAAGAGAACTTCGATTTACAACATCAGGCACAGGAGCTCGACAGCGCAAATGCCGCACTCGCCAAGGCTAAGCAACAACTTCAGACCTCTAATGATGATCTGAAGAGGCAGTTAGACGACGAGTCAAGGGTAAGCTGAATCAGTCTTTAATATTATGTGGACCGTAAGAAGACCATATGTGATACAGGCATTTTTTTTTTTTTCATGAAAATCTGCAATGTTTTTTTAATTAAATTTGCTCTGCATTTGAATTTTGCCTCTGTTATAACGAATTCATTTATCTACATAAACGGTAAACAAAGAACATTTAGAGCCAAATAAAGTTTTAAACGTCTAGATGGGCTGCATGATGTTTCCACGCAGAGCTAAAATCGACCGCACACCAGTTCCGGTAAACCGCTTATGGGATCTAGGCCTGTCCAGGTAAAGCGATGGAATCGGATCGTCCGTGTTCATAAACCCTATTGGTTTCATGGGCGACAGGGCGTGAGATGTCATTTCATCTTAATGTCGGGTAAAATGCCAATAAAATTGAAAGCAACGTCTCCATAATGACCTATACAGTGTTGACGGGGACGTTAGACTTAAAATCAAACAAACAAACAAGTTTAAAACGTCATCTTACAAAACGGTATCAATCTAGTGACTGTTTACAACATTTTCCGCATACACAATGAACCGTAATACGTGCTGATCCTCTGTCTTTAGCAGCATGTGTTATTTTTGCTGCCTTTTGTCTAAAACTTATGGACACATATGTCATTGCTTGTTGTTCTCCTTGAATTTTCAATGTTGTTTCTTTCTGGCTTCAGCAAAGACAGAACCTCCACGTGCAGCTGACAGCCCTCCAGGCAGACTATGACAACTTAAACGCCCGCTACGAAGAAGAGTCTGAGGCAGCCTCCATCTTCAGGCAGCAATGTAGCAAACTTCAGGCCGAGTTCTCAGCCATGAAGACCAAGCTTGAGAAAGATCTTATGTCCAAGACCGAGGAGTACGAAGAAATGAGGTATGAACTATTTCAAGCCCCGATGCGGTCTTTTACTTATGGTCATTTTATATAAACTTTATGATTCGAACATGTAGTAAGTTTCGTAAAAAGAGGATCTTACACGAGTGGTCATTTCATATGAAAAATATGAAACGAGCCTTTGGCGAGTTTCATAAATTTCATATGAAATGACCACGAGTGTAAGATTCTGTTTATCATATGGCCACTTTAAATTGGATTTCATCGCCAAAATGATCCACAAAAATGCATTGTTGACATGGGCGTCGTCAAGACGTTACGTAATCCCACCAAAGTGTTATTACACGTGTGGTCATACGATTTTTATTACACGACGTTATCCACTGCTTATCAACGACGTCGTATGATAAATTTCAATACCAGATTGTATTATTTTGTTTATCACATGACGTGGGACAGACCCAAGATTCTATGACGGTTCCTGCGTAAAGGCTTACTTATTTAATATTAGTTGGCACCTGATGCTCTGTCTCTGGTTGGGCCAATCGAAGTCTAACTATTGGTTTTCTTTTGCTCCAGCATTTCAGTGGTCTGTTGCTGTCGAGTCCTCACCCTTGTTTCATATCTTTGGTTATCTGATTTTTGTATTCTCGGAGATGTTGCACTGATGTGTAAGAAAGCCTTCATTCGGACTGAATAAACCATTTGGTTAAATCGCGACGGAATCAAATGCGAAGATTGCGGTCGCCTAAAATCGATTTAAGCCCCCCCCCCCCCCCCATTAAAATGCTTTTCACTGACCGCTCCAGTGCGGTTCTTCAGTCGCAGTTTATTTTTGTCAAGGTTTGTCTTTAAGTGTGTGTATCGCTTACATCTTTTTGTTTTAGATAGCCAATTGGATTTTGTGGGAAAGTAACTGCCCTTTTGCCTTTCCGCTCATGATGTTTCCATTAGGGTCTAGTTATCTAATGCCTGTGTTTCTTTCACTTTGGTGTTTCTGATTGGTGGTGTGGGTTAATAGTATCGATTTCGGATCACTGCCTTCAATTCTTTCTGTCGCGTAACCATATGTTGTTACATACATGCTAATATATTATTGATAGCGCGTTACATGGTAAAACGGTATTATGATCATCCCAATTGAGCATGCAATTTTATTTGCTCACTGAAGTCTCAAGAATTGTCGGAATTCTAAAATTGATGAACATGATGATTGTTTTTTATTCTGCTGTTTTGAGTTTAAAAAGCCTTTGTCTAGTCATATGTTCATGAGCAAGACGAATTTCTAGCACAGTTGGTTGGATTTAACACTTAAACGCTAAGTAACTTTTGCCGCAAGCATAGTACATTGTTACATCTATTCTCAGCGCAACTTCTTCTATCGATGTTTTAATCTATCTACAGTTTCGAGTATCGATGTTACCAAAACAGTTAAGAATTATGCAAAGTGTGCTGTGAAAAGGCCACACCTCTGGAAACCTGTATTCCGGGACGCCCGTTCCATTAAAACATAGGTCTTCTCTGTTTATTGTAGTGGGAAACTCATTTCACATATTAAATGCCGTAAGCAGTGACCTTACACTCCACGTGAACAAATCCCTGAAATGAACACCTCCTAAACCCACTTTATATAGAGAAAACTGGGGTTTATGGGGTCTACATTGTGTTTCTTTCTTTTTGTTCTCCAAGACATAGTTTTGGGTATTCATTAGAACCGTCTAAATGACTACCCAAAATCTATGATTACAGAATGAATTAGAAAAATACGACGGATTTTCATAAGAAAGTAGACATTTCGGAGATTAGAAAAATGCACTATTTCGCACGGATGTGTTATCGCAATGATCATTGGTGTCATCGCATTCATGACACTTGTACCATCAGTTAGTTACAGCGTAAATATTTTGACGTCAGGAAAGACACGTGATGAATGTTATTACTGCATTATCAGTTTCGAGATCAGAAATAAGACATTCGTCATATGAGAAACGGACACATTTCATTTGAAATTTTACGGAATTTGCCACTGAAATGCGAGTTTCATGAATTCCATATGTAACCGTCCACTCGTTTAGATTTCTTTATATATAATAGTAAATAATATTGTTTTGCAGACGCAAGTTCAGTGTGAAGATTCAGGAATTAGAAGATCTTCTGGAACAACAGCGCCAGCGTGCTGCCAACTTGGAGAAGGCCAAGAACAGACTCACACAAGAACTCAGAGAAGTCACCATCGAACTCGAAAATGTAGGTTGCCGGTTTATCTTTGCGTGATGCAATGTGCAATGATAAGCCACAATTAGTCACTAGCCTTAACCATCAAATAACGATTCAATCCTTAAATTTTATCGTGTGTTTTTTTTTTTTATGAAATTGGTCAAGCACACAAATGCCTATCAAATAACGCTGAATGAAATCATACATTAGCGTTACTGCTTGAGATCGAATAAAAACCTTTCAGCCACGGCTAGTATTTTCCGTTATCTCAAACTTCACGGAACTGGAATAATAACACTTGTGATGAAAAATGTAATCCCTAGAGCCAAATGTAACTCTGCTTCATATAGACATGCTAACATAATGTTATCAAGTTTAAATCATACTGCATGTAAGTTCTTCTCTTGCATTTCATCACGTTTACTATCCATGCTAAGATTACAATTGTAAATTCCACATCATGTAGAAAAAGACTTTCTTGATTACTCAAAATCAATGCTTGCGAGCTATCGCAACGAGCAATTACTTTCTCTGTTTGAAACAGAAATAGAAATAACAGTAACACACATTTTCATTAGATAATTTCAAATTTCATGAGAAAAGCTTAATCCTAGCAGGCGCTCAACGTTGAAACAACTTTGAATACGTCTGAATCAACGTTGTGTGCCAGCGAGCATTTTACAAAAATGGGCTTTCCTTATGTACTTCTAGACACAAATCATCGTCCAAGATCTTACCAAGAGGAACAGACAGTTGGAGAACGACAACGCCGCACTCGCCAAGCAGGTTGCTGACCTCACTGCTGAGAATCAAGCCCTGCGGGCTGACAAAGCCGCCCTTGAGGGAGAGGTTATGAGACTCAGGGTTGCCAACTCTGAACTCGCGGAGAAAAACGCAAACCTGGAACGAGAGAACAAACATCTTTCGGGTATTTATTTTTCATTGGGCCTTAATGTTTTAAAACATCTTTTTTATGCAGACAAAATGATCATGAAAGGCTTGGTGACGAAAATTATCAAAATACAACCAAATAAGGCAACTTTTCTGTCTTGACCGGTATCACATTTTAACATTTAAGCAGGAAAAAAAACGACGGTTTGTTGAGTTAAGGATGAGTTATAGATGTTTATAACACCGAGACAAGGCCAAGATTCCTCCTTCATATTGTTACAGATTTGTCCAGTCAATCTTTCTTGTTCAAAGTAACACATTCGTCCAGTCAACATATGTTTGTTCAGTAAACAATTTTGTCCCGTAACATAGAAGTAAACATTTTTCGCAAGGGTGGCAGTTGCACACTGTTGGCAGTTGAACATTGTTGACTTTACGGCTAAATTTGACTATACCACAGTTTCCAAAATAAAAATAATAAGAAACCTCTTTCGTTAGCGTGTATGTATAAGCAAATCATGTCAACTAGACACACTGGACATCATGAAAATGAACATTGAAAAAAAATTAGGGTGACGAAACGTCTTACCAGTTTCGAATCGGTGCAGGTCACTCAGGAAACGCCACAATCAAAGAACGCAGCCATCTCAAGTCACCTAATGAAAGTAAGCGACATGGAAGCACACACAAAGACATCAGACAAAACATGAACCACTGGCACAATGCCAATTAACAAATAAGACACTGCAAAAATACGGCAACCTTGTGACGTCAGTAGTAAAACTATTGGGGCCTTCAACTCCGGAGTTTATGAAATTTAAATTGCAGTATCAAACATAATAGCAATAACAAATTGATCCGCTTGGAGGTTTCCTAGCTCAACAGTGATTCATAATAAAATACACAGTAAAATACAATCATATATATTAAGGCTAGTCTACACCAGTAGATATCAATATTTTCTGCATTTTTCACAAATATATTTTCTTATTCCTTTTTATATTTCTCGTCTTTTGTTAGAACCCCAACTTTCTGTTATTTTTTAATAAGCTTGTAATTTAAAGAAATGTAAAATTAACTGTAAATCTCTGAGAATTGTTTTGTTTCAAATAAGCACTTAGAACTTTCCATGAGCACGGAACAAATTAGATATTGGTACATCAAAGACAAGACATTGCTTTAGTTAATGGCCATAAATCTCCCTTGTTTCAGCTTTAATAAATTTATAAATCTGTTACTAGGTGTGAAGTAATTATGTAGTCATTCAGCATCATGGTCATTCATTTACCTGTCAGCAATTGATGTATGCCTATGAGTAGAATATGGTAATTTTGAGAAATATAAATATTTAATGAATAAAAACACGCCCAGAATAATACTTTTGAACTTTTTCTAAACATTGATTGGTAAATAGGGCGCGGACATGCTTTATCAGCCCAGTCAATTTTATTCAAAATAGTTTTAATAGACAGCCCAATTTGGATATTTTTCTTATTTCTGCTCAAAATACAGATTTTAAATGCTCGTTAGAACCACCCACAATCTATATTTAAGAGCAGAAATAAGAAAAGTAAGACTCGCCTTATCTAAGCAATTCTAATGAGTACACTCATTATGAAGATGAAATAGGTCATATATGTATAAAGTACACTATATATTTTCATGTCCGAAGTTTAGAAGAAAATTCTCTAGGATTGAAAAAAAATAGCCATGGTTCTCGAGCTATCGCTTCTCGAGTCATTGGAATTTTACTGTTTTTCAGACCAACTCCGCGAGGCCAACAATGCTCTCAAAGATGCCAACAGACGCATCAACGACCTTACGGCTGCCAACGTCGCCCTCACAGCTGAGCGTGACAATCTGGCTGCTGCTCTCCGTGACACCGAGGACGCTCTTAAGGATGCTGAGAATAAACTTGCCAATGCTAATGCTGCTCTTAATGCTCTCCGTGCTGAGATGGAACAGAGACTCCGTGAGAAGGATGAGGAGATCGAAGCTGTTAGGTTCGTACTGCCTATATAACCCATCTTAACCTGATAATATTTCCGTAACTGTGTATTAGTTGGGTCCATTTCGAAATTTAGGGGTGTCCGTAGTTATTTATGAACTATAATTAGAAAACGGCTGAATGTTTTTGCAATACAGCGAAGGCCCTGATCGGAAGTCGCTTCTTTATTACCTACTCAGTGTTTGTAAGTGTCCTATTAACGGTCTTCCCATCTTTAAAACAGATCCCTCGTTAGCTCTCTTTAAAATAATACTGATAGCTTTAAGATAGTATACTCTAACTGAAACATATACTGCTAAAAGCAACGAAGAGTTTATGATAGAAAAGATATATACCGTTTTGAAGTGAATATCAATATATTTCATCGAGTTTGTTGAAAACATAAGAATTTTCATGAGTGCGAATCTCAAGTGAAAGTTCTGATGTTTTCAACACACGAGATAGAATATTTTTAGTATTCACCTGAAGAGTATGTATAAAATAAATATTTTGATCCATTCGACCGGTGCTTTCGCATTGCAACTAAACATGCAATTTTGACTACCTTTACATCCTGAAATTTATTTATTCTTTCGCACGCAGATCGCTGCAAAGCTGTATAACTGCATGATAGTAATAAAAAACAACACACAAAGCATGTATGAGGTTTGAAATAATCAGTTGAATCAAAACATAAATCATGTACAAGCATGGTGAGAGCCAATACCTGAGATTACAGTTTGACCTTCAAGTTTTATCTTCTTTTCCTCTGATCTCAGAGGAAGAGACTTAAGATAAATCATATAGAGGTAATTTTGTGATGATCTTGTAAGATTATTCAGTTCCACAGTTCATATTCGAATTGTACGAGGCTTTTTGTATAACAAATATAAATGGCATTTCGAAGTTTCAGAAGGTTTAGGAATAGTTTTGCAGTTGAGGTTTCGTATGTATAAACGATTAATTTTCTACATATATTACTTTGATAAGTTACTGAAATTAAGACATCAAATATCATATCCTGCTGCGAAGTTTCTAAGTATAATTTAGTTTCTGGTATTCCTGGATTACATGTTCACAATATAGAAAAGGGATCAGTGAATTTTCCACACAACATTGTTTCAAAATTGATTCTAGGTTGAGGCAACGTTGTATGTATGCTGGGTTATATTACCTGTACGTTTACCATTTAGTGTGTTAATAAATACACCCAATACAGTTAAACCTGATGGCTCGTTTGCCAGAATATGATTCGAACTAGGTCTTAAGTGCCTATGGATTTATTTCCATAGCTGTAAGAAACATATATTTAAGATGTTGTTTTAACTTTCAAAGCTGTGTAATCATTAGTATTGCCTAATTGAGACTAATCTAAGGAGTACACAACATATCTTTTTTTTCATAAAATAGGGTTTTGTCATATGCCATGGCGCCTGCTGACCAGCAATGGCTCGAAATACCTCTGTCTCGAACAAATTATCATGGTCAAAAGCTGTACAAGCCATTTTAGGAGAATAGGAACACTTGGCAAATTGTTTAGCCATTTTTCAAAGGGAGACAACTTTTTGGATTTCTTGTTCGCTTTTCTGTAAGCCCTGTCGCACTGAAAAAGGGGCCTACTTTAAAAGGAAAGAAATAAGCCACTTCTTTCCTTTCAGAGCTGACCCCTATTGATATTGGAGACAAAAATACTTTTGCAGGAGTTGCATCCCCTGAAAGTGTATCCATTCTCCTTAAGTTCGACTGTATGTGGTGTTATTGGTAAAAGATTATTGTTTGATGACATCAAGGCCACTTGCCCCGCCGATTGGGGCTTGGAGAAATAGCTTGGGCATCATGATGCTTCCTCAAGTACTGGTAAACCGGTTAATAGGGCTAAGCCTGCCCAGGCAAATTGGTGCGAGACGGCCCGTCAGTGCATATAAACCCTATTAGTTTCATTGGGCGGCAGGGATTAAGATATCACTTCATCACAATGTCGGGTAAAAGTCCCAGGAAATTGGAAGCAACGTCTCCAAAATGGCCTAAATAGTGCTGACGGAGACGTTAATCCAGAAATCAAACAAAACAAAGACATCAAGGCTACGTAAGGATCGCGTTCCTGAAACCATAAGCCGAAGTCAAAGCATTGACACAATGGTGGGTCGATTGTGTCTGAAGTAGGTTTTAACCTTTTTATTACCGGAAACCCCCAAACGGATACCCTGTTAAACAGTGCAGGCCCAGAACAGCGCCGCAGAACGCGGCGTCTGATCAGGGCCTCCACTATTGCTAAAAGTTCAGTCATTTTCCAAATACATTTTGATGGAAACGTCGAAAAAAAAACTTGTCTTCGAGGTTTTTCATCAGAGAAAAAAGACACGTACCGGCCTCCTTCGCTACTCAGAGCAGCAACAGTTGTGAAATTTTAGATATAGAATCTAGAGGCATTGCTCTATCCAAACAGTGAACAGAAAAATACAAAGATGCTTACCAAACTGCGAGAGTGCACCGATGTGTTCCGAAATGGCACACACGTTTTGCGCACGATGGGGCTTATATATTAATTGTTTTTGTGCTTTGTTTAGCTTTTATGTTTTATAGGAACGCTTATATCCCACTTTTTATAAGTTGACTGAGGAAAATAGTGAAAATTACTTTCCAAATTGAAACATACAATGTCAATAACTGATTAATAATTACCACAGCGTAGATCAAGTTCCTTAAATATAAAATTTTAGGAAGAGCGGCCAGCGTGCAATTGAAGAACTCCAGAGAACACTTGTTGAGGTTGAGACCCGCTACAAGTCCGAGATTTCCCGTCTCAAGAAAAAGTACGAGACCGACATCCGGGAACTTGAAGCTGCACTCGACAACGCCAACAGAGCAAATGCCGAATACCTTAAACAGATCAAGGTCCTACAATCAAGAAACAAGGTCAGTCAAATCATTTTTTCTATAAATTCTTTCAGCATCAACTTTCATCCGAAATTAGTATGTTTCTGCAACCTGTAATTTAGAAAATGTATGCAAAATTTCAAAGACCCAGTAGCAATTGGCAAATACACCTAGGCGCCATTTAACTTATTCTAACCGTCGTATTTAACTCTTACCGTTTCCAAACCCTTACGTTAACCATCACGAAAACACGCCTACATAATTTGACCCCCTCGAACACCACTTTTATATAGTAAAACTGGGGTTTGCAGGGGTAAACCATTATTTCTACTCTTAAGTATAGATTGCGAGTACTCGTTAGAACCGCCTCATCTAACGAGTACCCACAATCTATATTTTGAGCAGAAATAAGAAAAATATCACAATTTTTCATCTTAGAATTTTCATTTTTTCGTTGATAAAGGTTACAATGCGTGTTTTCGTAATGCATTTTTGTGCAGAAAGTATGTCGTCCATTAGGTTCAGTGACAAATCTTCTTTGGCAGGTTATTTACTTGTAGTGATTTTACTTTATGATAGATTCATTCGCAGGCATTGTTTGGAACCAACCAAGACTTTGTCATTCTTTCTAAAGGACTTCATTGATTCAGATAGTGCGCATATGAAGAATGGTTTTATTTCAGTCATCTTAACGCGTATCCAGGAACATTAGAATAATCTAATTTCAGTGATATCATGCCCAATATAGTCTTTCTAGTTAAAACAGGAGGCATGTTTAAAATTGTCTTTCTCCATTTTATAGACATGTTACTCGATGTCTATCTTTTAATATGTATAATTGTTTTAAATAAGTGATCCAACCGCTAAAGTTCTTCTTTGCATGAAATCTGTTACCGCCTTGCCTAGACACATTTACAGTATTATTTTTCCATACACAGGAACTCGAGGCTGCACTGGAAGATGCTCAACGCCAGCTGGATGATACCCGTTCCCAGCTTTCACTCTCCGAAAGGAAACGAATTGCACTCGCCACGGAACTCGAAGATGTCCGAACCCTGCTGGAAAGTGTAAGTTCATTTAATTGACAACAGTATGAAAAGTTTCTCAGTTACTATGTCAGATAAAAACTATTCAAAATAGAAATGAAGGCAATGATCAGGATTCGATACAATTAAACCACAGCTCCCATCCGAGACACCAAAGGAACAGAAGCACAAATAAGAAACAACTAGACCCTAATGAAAACATCAATAACGGAAAGCCAAAAGGACAGTTACTTTCCCGTAAAATGGCCAATTGGCTATCCAAAACAAAATTATATAAGCGATACACACACTGAAAGACAAACCATAACAAAATAAACCACGACAGAAGAACCGCCTTGGAACGGTCAGTGAAGCGAATTCCACTAGGGGGCTTAAAACCGTTAAGAAAGTTGGAAAATGATACAAAGTAAAACAGTGACTACATTAGCAAACTTAAGAAACAAAAAAAAGAAAGAAAAGTTACTGATGAAAAGCTAAATTAAGAAAAGAAAAACAAAAACAAAAAAACACAAATATATAAAAGAACATATGGTACAAAAGCACACATAACTGTATGAGTAAAGGTATGTTCCAGTTAGACAACTGTAAAGGAACGAAAGCCTTGGGCTAGTAAGATGTAAACCTACCGCGGGACATCTTATAGCCTTTAAAGTTTTATTCAATGCCAGAGCAGAAACGAACTTCAAACAAGGAATCTGCAACGGAACGCCACTCGAACAGTAGCAGTCCTATGTGGAGATTTAATTCCGGCGTTAACGTGATGCCACCCCTCTTCCTAATGTCCGAGTTTGATATATTTTTACATACCCGTGTATGTAACTTACTAACCCACATGAATGTCTTTGACAAGAGCAAAACATGGTCTGAATAAAACACAGTCTGAATATATAGGGCCGCCAAGTGTTCACGCACATTAAAACCGAATCTGCTTTTTCTATTCTTGGATGGCGTATTACGGTATTTCCAAGTGGTCATTTGCTGAACATTTGTGAAATGATCATATAGAAAGCGAGTTTTGTCTACTTTCATATTCTCTCTCTCTCTCTCTCTCTCTCTCTCTCTCTCTCTCTCTCTCTCTCTCTCTCTCTCTCTCTCTCTGTGTCTCTCTCTCTGGTACTAGCTAATGCATATCTGAGCTACTCTCAACAAGGTTAAATTACTAAACGTCTGGTTCTGGTTCTAACATGTGGTGCCCCAGACAAGAACTGTTGAACTGAACATTTGTTATGTCCTTTGAATCCATTGGTTTTCTGCCCCTTGTCTCAAGTAGGTATTTCAGTTGCCAAGGTAATCTGTTTTGAAAATAATCAATTGTTTTCATTTATTTCTTTTGCATGTTGCTTGTTTATCGTTTGCAGGCCGAGCGTGCACGCAAGAACGCCGAAAACGAACTTGCCGATACCTCTGCCCGCTTAACCGAGATCACCCTCCAAGTCACCGCTCTTACCAATGACAAACGCAGAATGGAAGCCGACATTGCTGCCATGCAGAGTGACTTGGATGATGCTCTGAATGGCCGAACCGCAGCCGAGGAACGTGCCGACAGACTACAGGCCGAGGTACACAGATTGGCGGAGGAGCTCAGACAAGAACAGGACAACTACAAGAATGCTGAAAGTCTACGTAAACAGCTTGAGGTTGAGATCCGCGAAATCACCGTCCGTTTAGAGGAGGCAGAGGCATTCGCCATGAGAGAAGGAAAGAGACAGATTGCTAAACTCCAGGCCAGAGTAAGTTATAGTTGATAACTAGATTGACCTGCATGTCTGTTTTCTTTAAATTTTATAAATGGTCCCGTTTTGTATACACATTAGAACGCGTGGTCGAAGAGGCGACAATATTTTACTTTGAGTAAACAGTTCAGCTTTGGGGTCTCTGCTTTGAGAAACAAACTGAGCAACACTTAAGGCCGAAATCATTAACATGGTCATAGACTAAGACATCTGAGCTGTATCATTCGTAATTCCACTGTGACTAAATGCGTTTGTCTGGCGGTGTACAGGGATGAAAGTGCTAAAATCTTAATCACGCCATGTCAGGGCAATATTTCTTGTTTGCTCTATTTATTTGATACATTTAAAATGCCACAATCGAGCTATTGTTTAGTTATATGAGTTTGATACCTTTTAGATTTTGTAACTATTGTTCCTAGCAGGCACACGTCGCTAGGACAACGTCAAATCAACGTCGGTGCAACGCCATGACACTGCACCGACGTAGATTTGACGTTGCGTAAACGTCATAACGTTGTGCCGATGTCCATATAACATTACAATTACGTTATGTACCTGCTGGGGTTAATTCTATATTTCTAGCATTAAGAATTATTTTTTGCAGATTCGTGACTTAGAGGCTGAATACGAGCTTGAACAACGTCGCGCACGTGAAGCTCTTGCCAACGCCCGCAAACACGAACGCCAATACAAAGAGTTACAGGCTCTTATGGAAGACGATAAGCGTCAGATCGCTGAGCTAACTGGCCTGAACGATTCAATGAACATCAAGATCAAGACATACAGAAGACAGATTGATGAAGCTGTAAGTAATGATTAAACAAACTTGATTCCATGTGCAGAGAATTTCACCGATATTCGAGCATCTGTTTTTTAGTTTTTTTTAATTCATCAGTGCAATCACCGGCAAATCATTCACAATCTTTCCTTCCATCCTTTCATCAGCCTTTATATAATTATAAAAGCAGAACAAAATAAATTTCCTACATGTAGAAATATAGAAATGGATGTCCAGGAAAGGCCATAACCAACGATTACAGCCTACCAATGGCACCACGTTTATTCGACAGACTGACAAATAGTCTTAAAATTTCGTGTCACCTCATGAGCAAGACCATGTAATGAGCAGCCTTTTAAATCCAAACACTTGGAGAAGTTAGAGCCGCCCCACTTCATGTTTTGTAGCAGAAAAAAAAACAACATACGATCAAACATTTTCTCCAGAAAAATGACAGTTTTAAGGCTAATTGAATAGACTTATCACATGATGGCTTGGTGTATACATCGAATTATGAATGAACTTTTCAAACAATTCAGGCCTATTGCACTTAGCCATCGCAAAGTTTAACAGTTGGATTCTCAAAAAGTTGGATGGCTAGTGTATTAAGCACGTCGACCAAAACCAATATGCCTAAAATTACAAGTTAGCAGCGAATCATGTACTTAATTTCTGTAGACACTTGGTTTCGCGTTTGTTCACACAATATTTAAGGAATTCACTGCAGGCAACTCAATAAGGCGTTTTTCACAATCTGTCAGGAATGGCAATGCATCGGAGTCCGATGGGGATTCACAGGCAGATCAATAATACGGTTTTGTCGTGTCCCGTCTCCTAAATGTTTACGTTAACTTTATGGCTGTTCAAATTATGTTTTCATTAACGTAGTATTAGCTGAATTAATTCGCTTAGAATTCATTTCTTTCAACCTTCATTACAGGAAGAGGTAGCTAATATTGCCATGAACAAATACAGAAAGGCCACAGCATTGATAGAAGAGGCTGAGCACAGAGCAGATAACGCAGAGAGAAACCTACAAACAGTCCGCAGATCAAGATCCATGTCTGTATCGAGAGAAGTCACAAAAGTTGTCAGAATGTAAATCAGGTATACTGCTAATTATTTCCCATATGTTTTACAGTTTAGGGTGTTAAGGAATATATGAAATCAGTTGTCAAGTTTATTAAATTTATCTCTCTGTATTATAAAATTACAATAAACGGGCCCTTCATACTTAGATGAACATCAGTGTAATAAAAGTCTTTGCTGATATTCTTTTACATTATTTTACTCACAATTTACGGGTTCATCTACGAAGACTAAAATTAACACATTAAACAGTTTCATTTAGTGTTTCTAGCAGAGTAGCAAAATTGCTAGCGTCCAACCATAATGTACAAAACCATGGTTCATTTTAACGTCAGTTATTGATGATTGGAGTCATATGACGTAGTGTATTTATTGAAGTATTAGCTACATCACACCTAAATTTATTAGAGATCTCTGCAATAAATGCACTGAGAATGTTAGTATTGCTTATTATTTTCACGTAATTTACAGTGTAAGATTGGAATTTAATAACACAAGATGTCAAGATTTTATGGCTTTAAAGCAAACAAAATATTCGGGCCATCAAGAAAAGCGCTTGTAAGCGGTTATAAAATTATGATAATACTTGATTTCGCTCAATATGGAGAATTTCGATCCGAATAAGGACATTGATGCAAGCGAGCTTTCTTGTGTCTTTCGATATACCAATGGGGGACGATATTCACCGATACATCCGGTTAACATGTCCTTGAAACTGAGAACCCTTGCTATACCCGACTATATAATAGAGAAATGTGGGGTTTACGAGGGCATTCATTCTTTTCCTTATTTTTGCTATTAGACATTGATTGTGGGTACTCGTTACAACAGCCCCATTGAGGTGCTTCTAATGAGTACTCACAATTTATATTTGGACTAGAAATAAGCAAAATATCAAACATTTTCATCTGAAAATGTCAGTTCTGCGGATAAGATGGACGCCATTTATTGCGCCCGGATGTGTTATCATAATGTCGGTGCAGAGAGCATTATGTATGTAGTTATATGTATTCTGTGATGTAACCGGTAGTTTTAGACCCCTAAAATGTTATCAGAATATGAACGCGCGCTTAGAAATGTTTATTTAGACATCGTTGCCGTCTTCAAATGCAACGTCACTTCAAAATACAGTAAAATTCCTTTATTAAGTTCACCTTTGAGACTGTTCAATTTTTTTAACAGTCCCAAAGGTGGTCTCTTATTTGGAGACACGGTGTGTAGAAAACACACACACAAAAGACTGAAACCTTCTCAAAATGCTCTTTAAAGCAGATTTATTCTTAATTTTAGGTAGTCTTCATAGCGGAAATTTACTGTAAAAGTCGAAGAAATCCGAGAAAGTGTACATCATGTTGGCATGTAGATAGGGATTGATATCAGCACAATGACAAATGTCCCCCGAATTTAATCGCGTATTGCTTTCCATTCAGTATTTATTGGTGTATAAGAAAACTGGATATCATTTTCAATTTTCGTAAGAACTAACCTGATCACAAATTATGGTAAATGGTCAACTCATACCTAAGTCAACTCGTACCTTAGTTAACTCGTACCCAAGTCAACTCGTACCTTAGTCAACTCGTACCTGTTTTTGGCCAACTCGTACCTGTTCTTTGTTCAACTTGTACCCCTAAGTCAACTCGTACCTATTTTGGTTAACTCGTACCCCGGGTGGGTGTGTGTGTGTTGGGGGGGGCACTTTAAATTTAGTTACAGTTATTGTTACAGGCCATTTAGCAGATATTTTGTTGACGGTGGAGGTCATGGATACACGTTATTTTCCTCACATCTGCTTTACAACATTGATTGTGGGTACTCGTTCGTACCGAATTGTCGTAGCAGTTCTAACGAATATACAGCATTTACGTGAGCCAACGTTCATGTTTTGAAAAATATAATTGTAAAACTTATATTTTATTTACAAATGAATTTAAAATGTAAGTTCAACATTTGTATTTTTCCGTGTTCTAATTTGCATATGAACTTGCGGAATGTTCGTCTTACGTTCAACAAGGTATAATGCACCAATAATACCCGGGAGGTTCCACAGCCCATTTCTGGTGATTACTCCCCAAGTTTCCGATGATAATATATGGTTTCTTATCTACTACATAGTGTCCATCCTGATCATGTTAAATATGTTCTAGAAAGGGTTATCCTTTGGAAGCAAGGAATACACCACAGAACTGGAAAACATGGAGTGTACATGTTTTGTGGGCTAGACTAGCTAGTTTCGGCCATTTAGGCCTCACCAATGACCCTCATATATTCAAAATCCACAATGGAATCAATGATCCCAAAGGACAAGAAAATATAAACTACACTATGATGCAGGGCGGGGAGGCTTTTTACGGCCGCCACACATTCCCTGACATCAGCTGTAGTGATGTTAAATATGTTCTAGAAAGGGCTATCCTTTGGAAGCAAGGAATACACCACAGAACTAGAAAATATGGAGTGTACATGTTTTCTGGGCTAGACTAGCTAGATTCGGACATTTAGGCCTCATCAGTGACCCTCATATATGCAAAATTCCACAATGGAATCAATGATCCCAAAGAATAAGAAAATATAAACTACACTATGAAGCAGGACATGGAGACTTTTTACCGCCGCCACACATTCCCAGACAACAGCTGTAGTGACGTTTAATATGTGACGTCCATAGAATGTACACCCATGTGTTGATATAGAGAATACTGGGGTTTACAGAAACTATCATTTTAGACATCCATAGAAAGCCCTATAGGACTTGTTGAGAATAGGGCAACATAGATTGTACGCCCTCGTTAGAGTGCTTCAAATTAACGAGCACCCATAAACTATGTCTATGATACAATCTAGAAAATAAAAATCATGGCTGCATGGATATAGGTCCAAACATATGAAAGGCGCGAATTTAGCGCATGGTCATATTATCGTATTAAATGCACACACTATATATCGTCTTCATCGTCCGGAAAAGATCTAGGAGTCTTCATAGACTGTAAGGGTGACCTGTATATATGTGTACCAAAGTTCAACTTATCCCAAAAAAATAGATTATTTTAAACTAAGGTACGAGTTGACTGAGGTACGAGTTGACCAGAAACCAAAAATATCATCAGCCATTAGATATTCACTACAAGTTTTTGTTTTAACGCGGATGAAACGACGTTACCACCACGTTTCTCGCTACTTTAATTTTGGTGTTCCAAAATGACACTGTAAGGATAAATTTCAATCAGTGTTATGACTTTAATGTAATGTAAACACATAACATATAAAGAACACATTAACTATGTTTTCAGTTAGGTCTTTATACCACTGTTTAGGATATACTAAGATTCAAAAATGGATTAAAAAATTCATCTATTGTATAGATCAATGACCGGCAAATAGAACCGCTAAATAGTAAAAAATATTGGAGTGTGATAGAGTTCACTCAGGTTAAGACCGGTTTAAAGTAGTTTAGGTCGTAGTACCAAAGCGTTAATCCAAAATCGTTAATCCATAGACAAAATGGCAAATATCAATGTTCAGATCAACAGACATGGACTCCAGAAGATTCCAAAAAACATATGGCCAAAATATAAATACACCATAACAATTTATATAGTTGATTGGGTGATATATTGTACACATTTCATTTCTTAACGTGATGTGAAAAGTATCTCATATTTTCTCTTACTTAAGAATCTGTGTTAGTATTTCTGTTTATATATCGATTTTTGCATTTTTACTCATTCAATCTTGTTTCTTTTCTTGTTTCAGATAATCTAAACTATTTCCAGAGATCTTTCGGATCAGAGACTTTGTGAGTCGTGTGAATGTATTTGAATGAGTTGTAATGAAGACCCTTGTTTGTAAATGCTACGGTTAAGTTATTCGTTATTGTTCATATGCTCAGAAAACATTGCTTGGTGTGCCATATGCTACAACTTTTGCGGTGACGACATGGAGAAGATCGGAAAATCATCAAATATGGGAGAGTTTCATTACTTGACATGGCCGTCTTCTTGGTTTCATGTGCGTTAAGCAAAATGCTTGCATATCAGTTTTCAAGCGCCTATTGACATGTATTGATCAGTCATTATCATCTAGAAGCACGACGGGAACATCTAAAACATCTCTAAAATATAATAAAAACACTTTATTTTATGCAAAGATCGTCTTTCAAAGTTTTAGATAGACGTATAATTAAATTTTAGGTGAAAAGTGCAATATTGGTTATTTTGTATTCATGTGATACGGCTAATGTGGTTTTATTTTTATTATATTATTTCCTTGTTGACTTATATGAGACGAAACTGTATGTTGCAATAAGATTAAAATGACTTATAAAACTTACTTGTACAGACCTGGGTTGTTAAAAGTCGTTGAATACTGTGTACCTTTTCTTAGAGAGTCTTAAAGTTATGAAACTGTGAAACTTCCTGTTCGTTTTCTCAAAATAAGTCATTGTCTCCCACACGGCAAAAATGTTTCTAATATGGCGGCGTCACTATTTAAGATCAATTACCAACTACTTTCACTCTTCGATCATCGAATTATTTTGACAGAACCAACTGAGAAGTTTCATGAACGTTTTTACTCAAAGAGACACATCTTAACTTATTTCGTTTTCATCATTGATAAAAGCTGTATGATTACAGTAATTAAAGCGAAGTTTTAGTTTTAATTCAGTATCCATACGGAAAATTTCTGAGGGACATGTCAAGGTGGGTGTTTGTAGATATTTCTAGGAATCAATTAGATTCACCATGCAAGTGTAAACGTTCGTGTTAGAATTATCTTCTACGACGTGATCCTAACACGTTCTTTAACAGATTATTTTTGCGGTGAAAAAAAGAACATTATCCTACAGGTATCTACAACTTACCTTCACAAGTCCTCGGATCTTTTGAATCACTCGGTATTAACCCTGCAAAAGACTATGTTTGTGTCAATGTGCGTACGTTATACATGCGATTCTTTGCAGAGGTAAATAAAATAAATCGTATGTTGCTTTTGATTTTGTTTCCTTCTTTCTTTGACACCTTGTATAGCTTTGCATCGGACATCAGTCTGATTCCAAGCCTTCAACGCCAAGTCCATAGAAGATTTTTATTGAAAAAAAAACAGGCTATTGTTAGGGCATTTATCATATAACGTCGCGTCTGAGAGTTCAATAACGCCATGTAATAAATTCCGTAATCCACTTGTGGATTAAATATGCAAATTAGTTCGAAACGCCCCCTAACATTACACGTAAGACGTCATTAACGACCTCGCTTTTACTACTGATTGAATATTGACATTTTTGTCAAGGTATCGTGAAAAGAATGCGTTTTATGACAGACTGCATGCATCCTAGTTAACACAATCACGGTTGACAACTTCCCTCTTTAATTGCTAGCTGGTGGGTCAGGCCTCAGATTCTATGACGGTTCCAGCGTAAAGGCTTACTGAGAATTAGAGCGATCTAATTCAATGAACCGTAGGTTGATGTTTGATACCCTGCCTCTAGTTGGGCCAATCGGAGTCTAACTGTTGGTTGTCTTTTTCTCCGGCATTTCAGTGGCTTCTTGCTGTCGAGTCCTCACCGTTGTTTCATCTCTGTGGTTGTTTTTTTTTGTGTGTTCACGGAGATATTGCACTGATGAGTTAGGAGGCCTTCATGCGGACTGAATAAATTATTTGTCTAAATCACGACGGAAGTAAGGGCGAAGATTGTGGCCACGTAAAATCGATTTAAGCCCCCCCCCCATCCCACCAGTGGAATTCGTTTCCGCTGTCCGTTCCAAGGCGGTTCTTCTGTCTCGGTTTATTTTTGTTATGGTTTGTCTGTTTGTGTTTGTGTTGCTTCTATTATTTTATTTTGGATAGCCTATTGGCCATTTTGTGGGAAAGTAACTGTCATTTTGGCTTTCCGCTGTTGATGTTTCCATTGGGGTCTGTTGTTTCATGTTTGTGTTTCTTTCCCTTTGGTGTCTCTGATGGGAGCTGTGGGTTAATTGTATCGATTCCTGATCATTGCCTCCACTTCTATTTTTTTTAAATGTCATATGATAAAATAAATCTTGCCGTCGTGATCATATAATATTATTGAATTTATTAAACTCGTTGAGGAAAATGCATAAAAGGCATTCTATCCCTTTTGCTCATCTCATTTAATAAATTCAAAAATACATGAACACTCGTGTAAGATCCTCCTTGAACCTAACCAATCTAAATTTTAAAATGCACATCGGGAGGGAGTCGAATCGGTACACAATGTATCTTTTTTTTTTATTAAACACAGACAGTGTTAGGCACGTCCTCTAAATCCTGGTTAACACGGTTTGTTTTTCCTTCAGACTTTCATGCACATGAGGAAAACATATAGTCGAAACAGCAAATCTCGTAATTGTGACGTCACATCAACGTCGGTACAACGTCATGACGCTTATGTAACGTCACATCTACGTCGTTGCACCGACGTTGAATTGACGTTGCCCTAGCAACATGTGCCTGCTAGATTATAAGGGACTTGATGCACGTGTGGAAACCATAATGAGTTTTTCATAAGGTGGAACCAATCAGACGCGGGGTCTGAGAGGTTAATTGCTTTGCACAATGGCTGCTTATTAATGGGTGCAAGAATGAGTAAAAAACATAGATTGTGTTTATTTGTTAGAATTGCCTCAGTAAGGCGGTTTGAAAAAATACCCACAATCAATGTTTTATGCAACACGGATTGTGGATGCTAGTTATAGTAGTCGCAGATAAGACTGACTAGGCGGAACTAACGTTTGCGCCTGCCTTTGGAATATTCTATTAACAAAAAGGTAAACCAAGTCACCCGGTAATGCCACTGTAACACAAACAAAGCTGTGGCATATATGGCCATTTGGTCTGCTCGCAGAAAAAATGCAGAAGGCACTCTACCGAATCTGGTGGTGGACTCAGCCAATTTAACATATATTGACAACACATGAATAGCTCCGCGTATTCAATCTTATTTGCGACTACTATACAACTGCCCCAGTGAGGCTTTATCAACATCACGAAAACACGGCTATATAATTTTGACACCCTTAAACCCCATTTTATAAAGAATCCCTGGGGTTAACAGGAGTATACACTATTTTTTTAGTATTTCTGCTCAGAAACATAGATTGTGGGTACTCGTTCGCCTCGCCGAGGCGGTACAATTTATGGTTTGAGCAGAATTACGAAACATTTTGTATTTTTTTTATCATCAAAATTTGACTTTTTGATAACAAAATTTTCAATTTATTCAAATAGGTATGTTTTCGTAATTAACAAGTGTCCTTAATCTATGTTTAAGAGCAACACAGAGTGTGGATGCTAGCTAGAATCGTCTCGATTGTATGTTTGTTTGTTTGATTTTAGGTTTAACGTCCCCGTCAACAATGTAGAGGTTATATTGGAGACGTTGTTTCCAATATTGTGGGACTTTTACCCGACATTGAGATGAACTGACATCTCAAGCCCTGTCGCCCAATAAACCAATATGGTTTATAAGCATGGACGGTCCCACCCGCACCGCTTTGCCAGGGCAGGCTTAGATCCCCTAAGCCGGATACCAGTACCCGGTAGCGGTCGGTTTCAGCACTGATTGGAAGCATCATGCAGCCCATCTATTTCTTCAAGCCCCGATTGGCGGGAGCGGAACCAACAATCCATGCTTTCGAGCAAATTTTATGGTGAATATTCTTTACAATCAACACAATGAGGCGGGTGTTAGAGGTCACACTTTGCCCTTACCTTATAATAAGCATGTGCAATGAAAAAAAAAATATTCGGAATCCGCAATTAGGGCTCGTCCTCCATTTTCCAACAGAGAAAATACTAAATGAGGCAAATTTCACAGGAATCGATACAATTATCCCACAGCTCCCATCAGAGACAACAAGGGAAAGAAACACAAACATGAAACAACTAGACCCTAATGGAAACATCACTAACGGAAAGTCAACAGGACAGTTACTTTCCGACAAAATGGCCAATTGGCTATCCAAAGCAAAATTATATAAGCGATACACACAGTCAAAGACAAGCCATAACAAAAATAAACTACGACAGAAGGACCGCCTTGGAATGGTCAGCGGAAACGAATTCCACTGGGAGGTGGGGGGGGGGGGGGCTTAAATCGATTTTACGTCGCCACAATCCTCGCCCTTACTTCCGTCGCGGTATCGACAAATAATATGTTCAGTCCGCATGAAATCCTCCTAACTCACCAGTGCAACATCTCCTTGAACACAAAAATCTATCAACCACAGAGATGAAACAACGGTGAGGAATACGGTGTAAACCTTATTTTTATTATTTCTGCTCTAAAATATAGATTGTGGGTACTCGTTAGAACCGCCTCGCGAGGCGGTTCTGACGTGTACCCACAATTTATATTTTAAGCAGAAATAAGAAAAAATGTCATGATTTTTCTTTTTAAAATCTTCATTTTTGGGCAATAAGTTGTACTATGTATTTTATTGCCGTGTTTTCGTATTTGCCCTATCCACAGGCTCATCTGAGCTTTTTCTGTTCAAATGTGTGATAAGAATCCGTTTCTCATATGCCGACTCGATTGGTTATTAGCTTTTCCTGAATCATGTCACGTTTGTTTAATTTAGTGAAAAATTGTTTGTTTTTTTGATTTGAGGTTTAACGTCACCGTCAACACTGTAAAGGTCATTTTTGTTACGTCGCTTCCAATTTTGTGCGACTTTTCCCCGACATTGAGATGAAATGACATCTCAAGACCTGCCGCCCAGTGAAACCAATAGGGTTTATAAGCATGGACGGGGGCCGACTCGCACCGCATTGCCTGGGCAGGTTTAGATCCACTAAGCGATTTACCAGTATTCGTGTGCGAGTCGGTTTCAGCTCTGCGTGGAAGCATCATGCAGCCCATATATTTCTTCAAGCCCCGATGGGCGGGGCCGTAATTTATGAAACAGCTTTCACAATAATGTCCACAAAATCTAAAATGAGCAGCTTGTCATACCTTTATTTGTAAATGCTTGCAGAAAATAAACACTCTTCGTGATTACTTAACTCATTGTGTACGGATAGAACTATCTCTCCATGTACATTTTAAAATTTAGAGGGGTAAGGTTCCAGGAGGATCTTACATGAGTGTTCATGTCTTTTTGAATTTATTAAACGCGTTGAGATAAAGGGATAAACATTTTATCCCTTTTCGTCAAAGAGTTTAATAAAATAATAATATATGAGCACAAATGCAAGATTCTGTTTTATTCACGATTATTTAAAAAAAAATGTCAATATTCCGCCATTAGTAAACGCTACGTCGCTACGGACGTCGTACATGTAACGTTACGGGACGTATCTAATTAATTTGCATCTTTAATCCACTAGTGGATTATCGAGTTTATTACATGACGTTATTACATTCTCAGACACGACGTTATATGATATCATTTTAGCCATTTTTTTTTCAAAATGGTTCAACATTCTACAGTCAGTGAATGTCATCACGTGAACAATTTCCGTGAAATGTACATCCCACTTAACCCTACTTTAAATAGAACTGGGGTTTACGGGGGTATACATTATTTTTCTTATTTCTGTTCCAATATATAGGTTGTGTGTACTCGTTAGAACCGCCTCAATTGAGGCGGTTCTAATGAGCACCCACCACCTATATTTACAATATAAATAGGAAAAATATGGATTTTCCTCTGAATAGTAGCCATTTTGGAGATATGAAAAAATGCACTATGTACCACATGTTATGATCAGAGGCAGCGTTCTCTGGTACCTGATCTCGATCTTCACTGTTTCCCTTTACCAGTTTTGTTGTTTCCCGTATAAATAGAGGATATTCATTTTTTTGTGGTGGATACCAAAATATATATCATTGAGTGTGTTGAAAACATCCGAATTTTCAAGAGTGCGAAGCACGCGTGAAAATTCGGATGTTTTCAACACAAGAGATGAAATACTTTTGGTATCCACCGAAAAAAGGAAAGTAAATTTTCTTTTTATTTTAAAATTTATTAGGACACTTACGGTAATTACGTACACCACAATTTTGACCTGGCTATGACGTCAGAACCGTCAGGCCTATATTTTATTCATTTTTATTCGATTTTTGATGGAGAATTCTACTAGCAAATAGTGCAGGTCCTGGCGTCTGATCTGGTTTGATTTTAGGTTTAACGTCCCCGTCAACACTGTAAAGGTCATTTTGGAGACGTTGCTTCCAATTTTGTGGGACTTTTACCCGACACTGAGATGAAATGACATCTCAAGCCCTGTCGCCCAATGAAACCAATAGGGTTTATTAGCATGATCTGGGCCTGCACTGTTTTCCAAGGTACCCATCTAGAGGTTTCCAGCCTACAATGGGTTACTGAGACTGCCTTGTCTCGGTCAAAATCCTAGGACAGATTTCTCTTAACCTTTTATTCCAGTTTTTTTTTTTTTTTGGGGGGGGGGGGGGGTTTGGGTTTTACGGCCCTTTCAAGATTATTTCACTCATATCGAGCCGATCGTTAATCAGAGGTGGGCGAAAACCGGAGTACCCGGGGAAAAACCACCTGACCTTCCGTTGCAGAACTTGGCGTCTCACACGTGGCCCGAGCGAGGCTCGAACCTACGGCGGTGAGAGACCTAATGACTAAGAGTCAGCGCTCTTATCCACTAGGCCACGGAGGCCCGTTTTTATTCCAGTAAGAATTATATAGTTCATAGGGATTTTTTATATATATTTCTTGCTCATGTTCTGTAATAGATTCGGGGTGACTCTTACATGTACCCACTATCCTTTGTTGAAACTGAAATAATAAAAAAACATGTTTATGCTGCTCTTACCGTTTCCTATATAAAGTGGAGTTTACGATGGATTCAGCGAAATGGATTTGCCAACGTGCCACTAACTTAAGAAACAATTGTTCGGAATACCATACACGCCAAACACATTGCGATAACACAGCCGTGAAACATAGTGTATTTTTTTCTTATCTCCAAAATGGCCACTTTTCTGATGAAAGTCCATGATATTTTTCTTATTTTATACCGCACACTTAGGTTGTGGGTGCTCGTTAGAAACGCCTAATTTCGGCGATTCTAACAAGTACCCACAACTTATGTCTTGGAGCAGAAATAAGGAAAATTATGTACATCCCGTAAACCCCAGTTTTCTCCTTATAAAGTGGGGTTTAGGGGGTGTTCATTTCACGAACTTGTTCACGTGATGAGAATGACGTACGATAAACTTGTTCAGTCATGTTTGCTAAAAAATAACGGTTGTCAGGCTAATTGTGTTGAATATAATCCCTGTGTGTTGAAAATTAGAATTTCAAAATGTGAACTAGTACTTTAATTGTACGTTTAAGAAGTTTGAATAACTGTATTTTATGTTAATTATTTGCGTCATACAGTATTGAGTATTGTCTTTCCTCATTTCTTTTTTCTTACCCATTGCATGGGGGGGATTGGGGGTGGGCTTGGCAAACAGTGGAGGCCCAGATCAGCCGCTTAAAATAGAATAAAAACGTAATAATAAGTCTGACACCCCTTTTATGACAAATTGACTTGTCCAATATATAGCAATGGAAGAGTCCACTAGTATACACTGGGTTAATGTAACAGATTATTCAGGATAGCCATGCTGTCTGAACAGCCTCCGTTTTGATTTGTTTGATTTGAGGTTTAACGTCCCCGTCAGCACTGTAAAGGTCATTTTGGAGACGTTGCTTCCAATTTTGTGGGACTTTTGCCCGACATTGAGATGAAATGGCTTCTCAAGCCCTGTCGCCCAATGAAACCAATCGGGTTTATAAACATGGACGTTCCGACACTCACACCGATTTGCCTAGGCAGGCTTAGATCCTCTAAGCGGTTTACCAGTACTCGTGTGTGGGTCGGATTCAGCTCTGCGTGGAAGCATCATGCAGGCCATATATTTCTTCAAGCCCCGATGGGCGGGGGCCGTCAGCCTCCGTTTTGCCCTACAGCCGCTGCGATTATTGAAGCAACAAAACGCTTCTTGCCATCACGAATACACGCCGATACAAATGCATTGTAACCTTTATCGTCGAAAAAAAAATGAAATTTTAAGATGAAAAATTGTGATATGTTTCTAATTACTGCTCTCAATATAGATTGTAGGTACTCGTTAGAACCGCCTCATCGAGGCGGTTCTAACGAGTACCTACAATCTATATTTTAGAGCAGAAATAAGAAAACTAAAGTTATATAGGCGTGTTTTCGTGATGGAAACACATAATTTTCAAGATATCCATGCTGTCTGAACAGCCTCCGTTTTGCCCTACAGCCGGCAACAAAACACTATTTGCGGACAACCGTCTCGAAAACAATCCTATATAATTTTGACCTCCTTTGAACCCACTTTTCGGCCCCCGCCCATTGAGGCTTGAAGAAATAAATGGGCTGCATGATGCTTCCACGCATAGCTGAATCCGACCGCACACGAGTACTGGTAACCCACAAAGAGGATCTAAGGCTGCCCAGGCAAAGCGGTGCGAGTCGGGACCGTCCATTTTATAAACGCTATTGGTTTCATTGGACGACAGGGCTTGAGATGTTATTTCATCTCAATGTCGGGTAAAAGTCCCACAAAATTGGAAGCAACGTCTCCAAAATGACCTATATAATGTTAACGGGGACGTAAAACATCAAATCAAACAAACAAAACCCCACTTTTATAATAGTAAAAGTAGGGTTTACAGGGGTAAATCTTATTTTTCTTATTTCTGCTCTAAATTATAGTTTGTGTGTACTCGTTAGAACCACCTAGATGAGGCGGTTCTGACGAGTATCCACAATCTATATTTTGAGCAAAAATATTTCTTATTTCTGCTCTAAAATGTAGATTGTGGGTACTCGATAGAACCGCCTCGTTGAGGCGGTTCTAACGAGTATCTATAATTTAAATTTTGAGCAGCAATAAAAGAAATATCACAATTTTTCATCTCAACATTTTCTTTTTTCTGGTGGTAAAACTTACAATGTATTTGTATAGGCGTGTTTTCGTAAGATCTGCTAAGTCTTAGAGGATTTCAAAACTAACCTCCGTTTTGCAATAGATTTGTTTGTTTGATTTGAGGTTTAACGTCCCCGTCAACACTATATAGGTCATTTTGGAGACGTTGCTTCCAATTTTGTGGGACTTTTACCCGACATCGAGATGAAATGACATCTCAGTCCCTGCCGCCTAATGAAACCAATAGGGTTTATAAACATGGACGGTCCCGACTCGCATCGCTTTGCCTGGGCAGGCTTAAATCCTCTATGTGGGTTACCAGTACTCGTGTGCGGTCGGATTTAACTCTGCGTGGAAGCATCATGCAGCCCATTTATTTCTCCTAGCCCCAATGGGCGGGGGCCGAAAGTTGGGTTCAAGGGGTCAAAATAGGTTTTATATGCATGGACAGGCCGACTCGCACCACTTTGCCTGGATATACTTAGACCATCTAAGCGGTTTACCAGTACTCCTGTGCGGTCGGTTTCAGCTCTGCGTGGAAGCATCATGCAGCCCATCTATTTCTTCAAGCCCTGATGGGCGGGGTCGGTTTTGCTATAGAGGGTCTCATATGAGTGTTCATGTAACTACATGTATTTATTTATCTGGATTTATAAAACGAGTTGAGGAAAAGGGACAAAATGAGAGGCTTTGACGAGCTTTTTATTTTTTTCCTCAACGAGTTTAATAAATTCAATGGAACATAAACAAGAATGCAAGATTCTATTTATCATGTCATTTAAAACGCATTTTATTCAAGATTTTTAACACAAATCTCAAAACTACGCAATTAGAAAACGCGACGCCATTAAGGACGTCGTATTTGTAACGTCTAACTAATTGCATATTTAATCCACTAGTGGATTACATAGAGGCTATCATATGGTAAAGGTGTGCCAATATGACTTAGAGACACACCTTCGCCATATCATAACCTCTTTATTACTATAATGTTATTAATCAAATAATTTCGTATAGGCCCAGTTACAGGTCCGAGGTCTGCTGTATTGGCACGAGGCCGAAGGTCGAGGCCAATACAGCTGACCGTGGACCTGTAACTGAGCCAATACGAAATTACTTGATTAATGACAATTTTATTAATTGACACAATTAAAAACATGATTTATGATATTTCAATATTGGTTGACCTTGTGTTATATAGGATAATCAATTAATAAATCATTTATATAGCATAGTTATATTGCAACGTGAAGAAATGAAGGCAAAGAGAATATTTACTTTTTAAAGGTTGATGCCGGGAACGTTTCATCGAGTGTGTTGAGGATATATTTTCGGTATCCGCCGAAAAAAAAAAAGAAAAAAAAAAAGAAATTCCTTTTAAATTATATAACTGATTTGTAGGCCTACACTAACCATGCTCACGGTAATACAGTAACATAGTAGTGCGCAGCAAATTACGTCACAAGTGACGTCGCAACTGTAAGTTTCAAAACAAAAACAAATCGCAATTTTAAATACAGAAATTCTGCAGTTCAAAGAATGCTTTTTAAGGTATTTTGCAGAATATTTTGTGCTTATTTGAAGACCATTTTAATTTTAAAGGCTCTAAGTGTCATTCATCAAGCCACTGCAAAATCGATTCCGTGTGTAGTAGTCGGTCGCGGTGGTTGTTTACGTTAAAATACAAGCCAATTTTTTGAGACATTTTTCCCTCCCACGGATTTCTTTCGCAAAATTTCCAGCTCCTCATAAGTGAAGGGATCTGGTCGTTTAAGGTTGTTGGCAAGACTTTATTGTTTCAAATGTTGGGACATCCCTGCCGTGCTTGAAAGCAACGTCCTTCACAATGCTTCCCAATCGTGAGTGAACTTCTTTTAAAAAGTATTTTGTTTTTCATTTTTCATGCTTGCCACGAAATATCAGACTTTTCTCAAAATCTATTGTTATCACTGTCTTCTATCGCTCTGTCTAAGTCCTGAAGTCGGGTTGACATTGCTTCAAGTGATTTTTCTGCGGTCATTTTGAAGTCTATGGAGTACGGCATTAACGTTCTGCCCAAATCTGATTGAAACCCGATCTAAGCTGAACTATGTACGCCTAGATCTGACATCGACCCATGAAAGTTCACCTTCCATGACCTCGGAATTTCCGTTTTATTCTATTTTAAACGAACCGATCAGTGCGCCTTTTACGAAACATTCTCGGTGAGCAGGACAAAATGGCGGTGGAAGCTTTACATCGAAGACTATTGAAAATCCATCAGAAAAAGATTTAGAATGCCTTGCCATTCTTTCAACAGTTACAGGAAATCATTATCTTATCAACTATATATTGCCTTGAACCGAGAATTAGACCCAGATGACCGCCACAAAATGTACCGTAAGGCGTTCATCGGTTCATCGGATCGGGACGTTACTAGTGTAGCCCCCCTATCTATCTATCTACCGATACTGCGTCGGTCACATTTGACCATTACCGCAGCGAGATCAGATGTTAATCAGATTGGTACTGCCTAGTCACGGGCATGGCTATAACTATGTCCATTTCAACAATCAATCAACACTATGGTCAGGGATATTCAATTTAAAATTAACAACAAAAACAAAAATCTCTCTACAAAATCATTTGTACAAAAATGAATAAAGTGGATAGTGATTGAACAGCACTGTGAAGCAATTAAACAGATTGGTTGATAGCTCATGGGAATCTTAATCTCTATATTATAGTTATAACTCATATTAAATGTTCGGCTTAAATTTACTGACCCCCCCCCCCCCCCCCCCCGCACACACACACACACACACACACACACACACACACACACACACACACACACACACACACACACACACACACACACACACACACACACACACACACACAGTACAATTCAAAATATCACTTTCAGCAATCAATTTTTTAAACATTAAAGGGCTATAACTCTGCTGAAAATGAATTGCTGTAAACAAAAAAAAAAGAAAGAAAAAAAAAACAAAAAACAAGAGGGTCATGATGTCCCTGGATCGCTCACCTGATCCAAAGAGTAACAAGTGAGCCCCTAAATAAGCCTATGTAAAACCAAATGGCCCCGGGGCGGGGTCATTTTTGGCCTCAGTGCTATAATTTAAACAATCTTGATAGAGGTCCACTAGATGAAGCTTCAAACCAGATATCAAAGACCTGGACCTTGCTGCTTCACAGAAGAAGATTTTCAAAGATTATCTCTGTATAAGTCTATGTAAAAACATAAGGCCCGGGGACGGGGGCATTTGTACCCGAGGGCTATAAATTGAACAATCTTGGTAGAGGTCCAGTAGACGAAGCTCCATAACAAATATCAAAGCCATGGGCCTTGCAGTTTCAGAGAAGAAGATTTTTTAAAGATTGTCCTATATAAGTCTATGTAAAACCAAAGGGTCTCGGGGCGGGGGCATTTTTGGCCCCAGGGCTATAATTTAAACAATCTTGGTAGAGGTCCACTAGATGAAATTTCACACCAAATATCAAAGACCTAAGCCTTGTGGTTTCACAGATGAAGATTTTTAAAGATTTTCCCTTTATAAGTCTATGTAAAAACAAAGGGCCCCGAGGCGGGAACATTTTTGGTCTCAGGTCTTTAATTTGAACAATCTTGGTAGAGGTCCACTAGATGAAGCTTCATACCAAATATCAAAGACCTAGGCCTTGTGGTTTCAGAGAAGAAGATTTTTCAAGATTTTCCCTATAGATATAAGTCTATGTAAGACCCAAGGGCCCCAGAGCGGGGGCATTTTTGGCCTCAGGGCTATAATTTGAACAATCATGGTAGAGGTCAGCAAGATGAAGCTTCAAACCAAATAGCAGTTTCAGAGAAGAAGATTTTTAAAGAGATTCCCTATATAAGACTATGCCAAACCAAAGGGCCCGTGGCAGAGGCATTTTTGGCCCCAGCACTATAATTTGCACAATCTTGGTAGGGGTCCACCAGATGAAGCTTCATACAAGATAGCAAAGACCTGGGCCTTGCGGTTTCAGAGAAGAATTTTTTAAAGATTTTCCCTATATAAACCAATGTAAAACCAAAAGGCCCTGGGCGGGGGGGGGGGGGGGGGGGGGGGCATTTTTGTCCCCAGCACTATAATTTGAACAATCTTGGTAGAAGTCCACTAGTAGAAGATTCATACCAAATAGCAAAATGGCAAAGACCTGGGCCTTGCGGTTTCAGAGAAGAAGATTTTTAAAGACTTTCCCTATATAAGCCCATGTAAAACCAAAGGGCCCAGAGCCGGGGGCATTTTTGGCCCCAGCACTATAATTTGAACAATCTTGGTAGTTGTCCACTAGATGAAGCTTCAAGCCAAATAGCAAAGACCTGGGTCTTGCGGTTTCAGAGAAGAAGATTTTTAAAGATTTTCCCTTATAAGCCCTTGTAAAACAAAGGGCCCCGGGCCGGGGACATTTTAGCCCCAGTCCTATAATTTGAACAATCTTGGTAGGGGTCCACTAGATGAAGCTTCATACCAAATATCAAAGACCTGGGCCTTGTGATTTCAGAGAAGAAGAATTTTTAAGTTTTTGGTGAAAAAAAATATTATTGGCTCCTGTGACCTTGATGTGCAACGGACCGGAACCATTTGAACAACTTTGAAAGGGGATCACCTAAGGATCATTCCTGTGAAGTTTATTCAAAATCCGAGCAGTGGTTTAGGGGGAGATGCTGTTTGAAATAATTGTTTACGCACGCACGGCGGACAAAAAGTGATCCTTAAAGCTCACCTCGTCACTACGTGATGGTGAGCTAAAAACATGAAACAGTCCCTATTAAGCTATATCTTGCCAACATAAATTCATACTCAAGGTGAACCACTCAAAGCTTCTTTGGAAACTCCATCAGTACCGGTCAGAGGAAACGCCCTCCGCTGGATTCGTGCCTTCCTTGGTAACTGATCGCAGACTGTGGCCCTTGATGGTGAGGAATCGGAATCTGTACCAGTGACTTCAGGTGTCCCACAGGGCTCTGTCCTGGGCCCGATTCTGTTCCTCATATACATCAATGACCTACCAGATGAGCTAACCTCAAAAGGACGTCTGTTTGCGGATGACACTGCTGTGTAACTGACAGTTGGAGAGGCGGATGACAGTGGCGTGCTGCAGCAGGACCTGGACAGACTGACTACAGTAAAACCTGTCTTAGTGGCCACCTCTATTAAGCAAGCAACCTGTGTTAAGCAAGCAGGCTTTCAGCTCCGTAAAAAGGGAAATGCATTAAAATTCACCTGTGTTAAGCAAGCACCTGTCTTAAGCAAACACCTTTTGAATATCCCATAGGTGGTTGCTTAATACAGGTTGGACTGTATGTGGGAATCCAGGTGGGACATGGAGTTTAACCCCTCTTAATATAAGGTTGTCGGGGTGTCTACCTCTAAGTAACCAGTAAATTTTCCGTACAAACTGCACGGCCATGTTCTTTTAGGTTGTCACTAGTGCAAGATACTTGGGGGTTGACATTTCCAGTGGCCTATCATGGAATTCCCACATCGACAGAATTACTGCCAAAGGAAACATTATCCTTGGATTCGTCAAACGTGACATCAAAGTCAAAAACCAAAAGGTCAGAGAGACTGCCTACAAAACACTGGTACGCCCAAAGCTGGAGTATGCAGCCCCAATCTGGGATCCCCATACCAGAGGAAAAATACTTGAGGTTGTCAATATCAATTCACTTGCAAAATTTGTTATCAAACCATAAATTTGCTTACAAGATATTGAGGAGAAATGATGGGCGGAAGGTTGGGCCCATCTGAGTGTAACTGTTGGTTTTCTTTTGCTCCAGCATTTCAGTTCTTTCTTGATGTCGAGTCCTCACCATTGTTTCATGTCTGTGTTTGTTTTATTTATGTGTTCTCGGAGATGTTGCACTGATGAGTTGAGACCTTCATGCGGACTGAATAAATTATGTCTAAATCACGACCGAAGAAAGGACGAGGATTGCGACAACATAAAATGGATTTAAGCACCCCCCCCCCTCACACACACACACCCCACCAGTAAAAGTCTTTTCACCGACCATTCCAAAGGGGGTTCTTCTGCCGCGGTTTATTTTTTAATATGGGTTGTCTTTGAGAGTGTGTATCGCTTACATCTTTTTGTTTTGGATAGCCAATTGGCCATGGAAAGTAACTGTCCTTTTGGCTTTCTGCTATTGATGTTTCCATTGGGGAATTCGGGGTCTAGATATTCTTTCCCTTTGGTGTCTTTGGTTGGAGGTGTGGTTAATTGTATCAATACCTGATCATTGCCTTCGCATCTGTTTTAGAACGGAATCAAACTCTGTTTGCCTGAGTGATGAGCAGAGACCTTACCATGTCCCCATGAAAGCTGGTTTATACCGCAAGGCATTCATAATACTAGTGTGCGCCATACTTATATCCTGTATCCTAGCTGTGACATGAAATTTGAATGAATCTGGCTGATTATGTTACTTTGTTTCTTGTCTAACGACCCATTGAACACTATTTAGAATATACAATGTATATCCAAGCACTCAGGCCGTTTGCCTAACATCATCAGTTTAAGAGTGTTTAAGTCGACCTGTCATGTTAGCCCCTTTCTGTACAGAATGTCCCCAAAAAGAATATCAAATTGGCAAACAGTGCATGCAGTCCCGATTCAGATGTCGCAAAATGCAGATCTGATCAGGGCCTTCACTGTTGATCGAATTTCGATGGCAAGTTCATATGGTGTTAGGTATTATCTATCTATCTATCTATCTATCTATCTATCTATCTATCTATCTATCTATCTATCTATCTATCTATCTATCTATCTATCTATCTATCTATCTATCTTATTTGTCTTGGAGCACAAATAAGAAAATAAAGTTCAGCCCCGTAAACCCCAGTTTTCTCTATATTAAGTGGGGTTTAGGGGGAGGGGGTCATAAAGTGGGGTTCATTCCACGGACCTGATCACGTGATGGTCTGAGAATAAGCTAAGTCTCGCCGGACAGACATGTTGCGGAGATATTCAAGAAGCTATACTGAATATGTCGTTTAACTAGCCCAATTAGCAGCCTGTGGCGGTTACGAATCTTGTCTTATCGCTTATGTAATAAGTGTCATTTTCTCAAGCCGGGATATTACGAAAAAAGACGTCGAAATCGAATACAGTCCACCCCATTTATACCGATATGTTTATTTGTTTGATTTGAGGTTTACTGTCCCCGTCAACGCTGTAAAGGTCATTTTGGAGACATTGCTTCCAATTTTCTGGGAATTTTACCCGACATTGAGATGAAATGACATCTCAAGCCCTGCCGCCCAATGAACCAATAGGGTTTATAAGCATGGATGGGCTTACTCGCACCGCTTTGCCTCGGCAGGCTTAGATCCTCTATGCGGTTTACCAGGACTCGTGTGCGGGTCGGTTTCAGCTCTGCGTGGAAGCATGATGCAGCCCATCTATTTCTTCAAGCCCCGATGGGCGGGGAGCAGCGATTTACTAGGAACAAACTTGAGTTATTACCCAATATTATAGCCTTTAATCCCGCTGGACACCTCTAAATCGACGAGCAATGGTTATAGAAAAGGTTGGTTCTCTGTGGTGACTGCTGACGATTTGAACCTGCATTGAAATACA
Organism: Lucinisca nassula; assembly: GCA_963580285.1. NCBI lineage: Eukaryota > Metazoa > Mollusca > Bivalvia > Lucinida > Lucinidae > Lucinisca > Lucinisca nassula. The sequence goes on along the minus strand of OY757015.1, from coordinate 41,400,040 downwards.
GTTTAAAGTATGAATGAACGAAATCAAACAGAAAATATGATTTCTTAAGTTTTATTTCGCTCAAGAACATCAAAAGACGTACTCCCTCTCGTAGTTTCGCCACGAGTGTAAATAGACATTCGTTTTTTAATGATCATTCAGTAAAATAAAAAATAAAAATAAAACTCGATCTTACGGAACCCGGGAAGGGACATGATTCTTTTAATATGTTGTGCGAATAAGATATTAAGTTGTGCGAACAAGATATGATCTTGTGCGCACAAGATACTATGTTGTGCAGACAACATTATTTATCTTGTACGGACAACAAATCTTGTGCGCACAAGATAATATCTTGTTCGCACAACTTATTATCTTGTGCGCACAAGATAATATCTTGTTCGCACAGCATATTATCTTTGTTGCACAATATAGATTTTGGGAAAGTGTGTGAACAAGATATCTTGTTTGCAACACATATTATCTTGTGCGCACAAGATCTATGTTGTGAGGACAAGATATTATCTTGTGCGGATAAGATAATATCTTGTTCGCACAACTTAATATCTTGTGCGCACAAGATAATATGTTGGGCAAACAAGATATGTTGTCCGCACAAGATAATATCTTGTCCTCACAACATAGATCTTGTGCGCACAAGATAATATCTTGTTTTTGTCTTCCTGTTTTCATATTAGCATAGATATGAAAGGTATTCTTATTTGATCTTATTCCAGACAATAGGCCAAATACATGTAAGCTTTAGGTGTCTGAATATGAACCACACATCCCTCAGCGTTGTGCTCTCATTCATGTGAGATAATCCTGAGCCTTCAGTTGTTATGCCACCCATGTGAGATAGTGGTGCGCTTTCAGTTGTTATGCCAACCACCCATGTGAGAGATATTTGGTTAAATTACTCAACCATGAAATACATTTCATACCAACCAAGAAACACATGTATTTTTTATGTCAATCATTAGGTCAACCGGAAATTATAATCCCGGTATGATATTCCTCTACCCAGAACACATTATAAGGCAGAAATCACTCAGCCATAAAATAAACAGGCGAATCCAACCGTACAATAAATAAACCATTCTGGTTTGTTTAGACGGCAAGGTAATGAGATGCCATTTCATCCCAATGTCGATATAAGTCCCATAAAATTGGAATTACAGTCTCCAAAATGACCTAAATAGTGTTGACGATGACGCCAAACCTCAGTCCTCAACATTTAAAGTGAAATTACCCTGAAATGCAGGTCACCATGTTCTTCACTCTTTTACATTAGAACCAATACCAGTTAGCATAGTGGAACTGAATATCACATTAAAAAGGTGTCCTAGATTTTAACTCATTGCCTCACCGCCAGCATTAACCAAGGTATTTTTTGCTATCTCCTGTTCTAAATATGAATGATCTTTGATACGTGACTGTCCAGATACAAGCATTTGAAAATAATTATAATATGATAATAATAATAATAATAATAATAATAATAATAATAATAATTATTATTATTATTATTATTATTATTATTATAAACAGTAATGTGCATAACCAATATGCAATAGCTCATCTTGTACTTCATACAACTTCATACAACAGACCGCACATGAGCACTGGTAAACCGCTTAGAAGGTCGAAGTCGCCCAGGCAAAGTAGTTCGAGTCGGACCGTCCAATGTATATAAACTCTATTGGTTGCATTTGTCGGCAGGGATTGAGATGCATCGTAATGTCAGGTAAAAGTCACACAGAATTGGAAGCAACGTCTTCAAAATGACCTGAATAGTGTGTGTTTGTTTTTGTTTGTTTGATCTGAGGTTTAACGTTCCCGTCAACGCTGTATAGGTCATTTTGGAGACGTTGCTTCCAATTTTGTGGGACTCTTAACCGACATTGAGATGAAATGACATCTCAAGCCTTGTCGCCCAATGAAGCCAATTGGGTTTATAAGCATGGGCAGTCCGACTCGCAGCACTTTGCGTGGGCAGGCTTAGATCCTCTAAGCGATTTACCAGTACTCGTCTGCTTTCGGTTTCAGCTCTGCATGGAAGCATCATGCAGCCCACCTATTTCTTCAAGCCCCGATGGGGGTCGACCTAAATAGTGTTTAAATGGACGTTAAACCTCATCAAAGCACCAAGAGCACCAAAATGATTCGTTTTACACGAAAAAAGGACATGGAAAGCGAACCTCTGGTGCCAGAACATGACTAGGTGTAATTTCAGCCCAGACATCACGTGAACAAGTCCGTGAAATGAACACCCCCTTACACCCCACTTTATATAGAGAAAACTGGGGTTTACGGGGGTAAACAATATTTTTCTTATTTCTGCTCCAAGATATAGGTTGTGGGTACTCGTTAGAACCGCCTCAATGAGGCGGTTCTAACGAGTACCCGCAACCTATGTTTGCAGTATAAATAAGAAAAATATCACAGATTTTCGTCAGAAAAGTAGCCATTTTGGAGATGTAAAAATTGCACTATATCGCACGGGTGTGTTATCGTAATGAGGGAACTCCAAACGAGCACTTGACCAAATCGCCATTTTGAAATATAGACGAAACCAATTTTTCTGAAGGGACATCGATTAACTTAAAATCATTACGATAACACACCCGTGTGATATAGTGCATTTTTCAAACCTCAAAAAAGGTAATTTTTCCGATGAAAATTTGCGATGTTTTTCTTATTTATACTCCAAACATAGGTTTTGGATGCTCGTTAGAACCGCCTCATTGAGGCGGTTCTAACGAGTACCCACAACCTATGTCTTGGAGCAGAACTAAGGAAATTAATGTTATTCCCCGTAAACCCCAGTTTTCTCTATATAAAATGGGGTTTAGTGGGGTCTTAATTTCACGGACTTGTTCACGTGATGAATTATGCATTGAAATGTCTACAATCCCCTTTAATTAATATGCCATTTACAGCTAATTCATTATGAATATGGAATCCTGAACCCCGACCCCCCCCCCCCCCCCCCCCCCCCCCCCCACTACTGGAAGAGTCCAATATGATACCAAATATAATTGTAGGCCTTTTAAACAGTATTCTATTAATTAACTAATTGACTAAGTATATGTAGAATAACTAAAAGCCTGAAAAAATCGAATTTCCTTTATATATCACATCAGAATATTCTGAATTTGTAGCCTATCAAATTCTGTTTGTCAATACAATTACTAAAATTGAACATATCTTTTTACAAGACACCTGGCAGGCATTTATATACATTGAATCACAAAGCGATACAGCTAGGATGTTGAACGACAATAGAGGACATATGGCGCTAATTCTGATAGTATTCCTAATCTGGACAGTTTCGTCACAACCGTATGCTTTTATCATTATTATTGTTATTTGAAATTTGTTTGTTTGAAATGAGGTTTAACGTTCCGTAAACATTATTTAGGTATTTTTTGAGACGACGCTTTGAATTTTGTATGACTTTAACCGACATTGAGACGTAATAGCTGCCCAAAGAGACCAATAGGTCTTATAAGCATTGAAGTCCGACTCGCACCACTTTGCCTTGTTCGTCTAAACGATTAACTAGGACCCATGTGCCGTCAGTTTCAGCTCTGCGTGGAAACATCATGCAGCCCAATCTATTTCTCCAAGCCCCGATGGGCGGGCCCTATATGAAATAGAGTTTTGTTTTCAGTGGTATGTGTTTACAGGTTCTGCGATACAAGGGTGGGATGGTTTCTATGTGCCTTCACTGCACCTGGTGGTATGTCGCGATCAACACTGGAACGTTTCACGATTTATTTGCTTGATTTGAGGTTTAACGTCCCCGTCAACACTTTTTTGGACACTGCCCAATCAAACCAAAAGGGCTTATAAGCACTGCACTGTCCGACTCGGACCATTCTTGCCTTGTTCTTCTAAGCGGTTTACCAGTACCCATGTGTGTCAGTTTCAGCTCTGCGCGGATGCATCATGCAGCCCAACCTAGCTCTCCAAGACCCGATGGGCAGGGTCCTGTTTGAAATAGACTTTAGTTTTCAGTCGTATTTGTTTACAGCTCATTATTATATAGAGAATACGAGGTTCGTGTCTTTGATATCAAGTTTATCAGGCAAGACTTCAAGAACGCTTAGAATCGCGGGGCTTACACTCCATATTTTTTCAGTTCTATGGTGTAATCCTGGCTTCCAAAGGATAACCCCTTTTATAGAACATATTTGAGGTCACTTCAGCTGGTGTCTGGGAATGTGTGGCGGCCGTAAGTAGGTCTCCCTGCCCTACATCATAGTGTAGTATATATTTTCTTGTCCTTTGGGAATATTGATTCCATTGTGGAATTTTGAAAATATTTTAGGGTCACTGATGAGGCCTAATTGGCCGAAACTAGTTAGTCTGGCCCAGAAAACATGCACACTCCATATTTTTTTTTTTTTTTTTTTTTTTTTAGTTCTAAGGTGCATTCCTTGCTTCCAAAGGATAACCCCTTTTATAGAACATATTTGGATTCAGATTATATCAGTAACTAGAATACTTAAATTTTTTAAATTTTGTCATTGCCGACCATTCTCATGGTTACTTCAGTACAATGTTGCTGCTAAAGCAGCAAAGAACTAAGGCAGCATGAAAGTGCAAATGCAAGAAAATTAGTACTAATGTTTTGCAAGGATTCACATAACACTTTGTCAAACGATAAGAATCTAGAATGTTATTAATCAACTTATAAAGGGCCGTCCTTGATCTGCTATAGTCAGTATATCACAGGGGGCTATAAAACAATTATGAACACACGGTGTGTTCTACTGTTACAAGAATAAATGCCTTTAAGGATAGACTGCACCATGATTTGTCAATGTTTTATTTTTTTTAAAGGTGCATTTTCATTAACAGTTTAACCATTCCATTGTTACACAGAATATTTGGCAGTCCAATATTATAAATAAGCGCGATATTTGAAGAAATATAAAATTTTAACCGTCAGTGTGGGATATGTTATGTTATAAATTTAAAGACACATGGTTATTAAAGAATGCGGTTTTGAGCTGATATACACTTTGGGTATTCTGGCTGTCATACAGGTAGGGGTTGGGGGTGGGGGAGAGAGTGGGCAAAAAAGTTTAATCAAATACCTAGAGATATAAGTTTGACAATTCACATCTATTCATTTAATTGTTTGATAACTACGTTCTGGTGAAGAAACATCCGCACTTTTATTCTTGTTTATTTTTATTTTTGTTAAGTCACTATTGTTTATAATCAGTACAAAAACATGCCTGTTAGAATACCGTAGTTAAATTTGACGTCAGATAATGAAAAAATCCTGATATCTAAACTATTTCGGCTTACTATTTCTGTCTCGGTTTATTTTGCTATGACTTGTCTTTGAGTGTGTGTGTTTGTCGCTTATATTATTTTGTTTTTGATAGCCAACTGGCAATTTTGTGGGAAAGTAACTGGGTTTTTTTTTAATTTTTTTTAGTCACCATTATTTATAATCAGTACAAAAACATGCCTATTAAAATACCTTGGTTAAATTTGACGCCAGATAATGATAAAAACCAGTGCTTCAGCTGAAGTGCACGACCCGCCGGATGCTTTAAGCTTTATGAGTGTTACCATATATGGGTATGGCGGCCATTTTGGTCATGCGACCTGGACCTAAAACGGTTCTCCCAATAAATGGGCCTTATCGAAAGGAGCAAAAATATATCTTATACTTAAGTACTGTATTCTGAATAGTTTGCAGGATAAAATGCATTCTCACTTTTCACATACAAAAGCATATGTGTCAAAGTTTGACCTAGGCACAAAGAAGGTCAAGGTCAACCCAGGGTCACCATTTTAGCAATTTATGATGGGCCTACGTCCAATATGCTATTTATCAAGTTTCGTGGAAATCTGCCCATTGGTTCTGGAGAAGACTATTTTTGAAGGGTTTTTACCATATATGGCTTGGCGGCCATTTTGGTCGTGTGACCTGGACCCCATGAACAAATTTTGGTTTCCCCCATCCGATAGAGGCTCCATATGAAATTTGACTTCAATCGGCCCAACGGTTTCCGAGGAGAAGCAGTTCGAAATTTTTTACATTTTTCGCCTCGGCGAGGCTATACTAAATGGAATGTAATATTTCGCAAGTTCATTGGTTAGATCTGATTGATATCTATCAGTATGCCAAAAAATGTTTAAATATTCCAAGCGGTTAATCCACTATCACCAATTTTCACAAACGGGTTACGGACGGACAGACAGACAGACCATATATGGCTTGGCGGCCATTTTGGTCATGTGACCTGCACCCCATGAGCAAATTTTGGTTTCCCCCATCCCATAGAGGCTCCATATGAAATTTGACTTCAATCGGCCCAACGGTTTTTCGAGGAGAAGCAATTCCAAAATTTTCACATTTTCGCCTCGGCGAGGCTATACTTAATGGAATGTAATATTTCGTAAGTTCATTGGTTAGATCTCATTGATATCTATCAGTATGCCAAAAATTGTTTAAATATTCCAAGCGGTTAAGTCACTATCACCAATTTTCACAAACGGGTTACGGACGGACAGACACACTGACAGACTGACAGAATGACCGAATGACAGAATGACACGGTGATTTTAGGGCACTCTTAGAAAATCAACCGACTTCAGTCGGTCGCTTTTTCTGCGGGTCGTGCAATCCTGATATCTTTACTATTTCGACTTACTAATTCTGTCGCGGTTTGTTTTTGTTATAGCTTGTATTTGAGTGTGTGTGTCGCTTATATTATTTTCTTTTGGGTAGCCAAATGGCCATTTTGTGGGAGGAAACTAACTATTTTTTTTGGTTTTCCGCAATTGATGTTTCCATTAGGGTCTAATTGTTTAATGTTCGTGTTTCTTTCCATATGATGTCTCTGATTGGAGTTGTTGGTTAGTTGTATAGATTCCTGATCTTTGCCTCCACTCATATTTTAAACATACATTGTGGGTACTTGTTCTAAAGACGACCCCGGATATATGTTTTTTTGTATACCGCTACAAAATCCCAGTTCTACTGTACAATGTTTTAACATTGTGAGTACTAGTTAGAGCCGCCTCTGCGAGGTGGTTCTAACGATGACCCACAACATATGTTTTTCAGTAGAAATAAGAAAAATAATGAATACCCCTCTAAACCCCAGTTTAACTGTACAATGTATAGCGGTTGTGACGAGGACTAGAGACGGTTCTAATGAGGACCCACAGTATGTGTTCTTTTATCTTGTGCATAGGCTGAGCCATGCACACCTATTATATGCCTTTTGCTCGAGAAGAGGTGCAAAATCACTTTTTCTTTCATAAAATATGGTAATCATGAAAGCTTTCTGCTTTCTGGACTTACTTTTCATATATACACAGCTCCCATCAGAGACACCGAAGGGAAAGAAACACAAACATGAAACAAACAGACCCCAATGGAAACCACAATAGCGGGAAGCCAAAAGGACAGTTACCTTCCCACAAAAAAAAAAAAAAAAAAAAAATGAAAACGCAATAACACTTTGGTGGGATGAAGTAACGTCATGACGACGTCCAGGTCAACAATGGATTTTTCGTGGAAAAAATGTCACATTAAAAGGCGATAAAATTCAATTTATAGTGGTCATATGATAAACAGAATCTTTCACTCGTGATCATTTTATATGGTATTTATGAAACTCGTCGAAGGCTCCTTTCATTAAAATCATATGAAATGACCACCCGTGTAAGATCCGAATCTTACACTCGTGATCATTTCATATGGTATTTATGAAACTAGAATGATGGTAATGGCAAATAAAAACATAATTCAAAATTGCTATATGCGATACGAGGTGTTACTAACACGTCCATCTTGTGCCTGTAGCAACGTGAGTGTGATAAACGATTGCGCATCATTGTGCCGCGGGGCTGAAGGCAGAGAAGAATGACCTCAGAAAAGAACTCAATAGCGTAAATAAACATATATAGTTTTTATCATATAGCGTCGTTGATAAGCTGTGGATAACGTCGTATAATAAAAATCGTATGACCACACATTTAATAATACTTTGGCTCGTTCCATAAATTTCATATGAAATGACCATTTTTGCAGCTAATCACCAAGACGAAAGTTAAATAGGAAAAGTATTGTACTAAATTACTAAACTACTATTGACCTAAATAAGCCTTTGGCTTTCGTTCCCATCCTGCTTCATTTGTGTGAATTTCTTTGTATACAATTCGCAAAATATATCCGTGTGAAATAATGGCGTCCAACATGGTGTCAAAAATGACACATTTTAGGTAAACATAATAATATCTTTCTTATTTCTTGTATGACCTTTTATGAAGTTGAGGGCTGGAAGCATGGCCCCAGCATATCGTCCCAACACAAAAGACCCCCAGGTTTGTGTGGCTGAATGTATCTTATCATATGAAACAAGAATATATATGGTTTTGGGGGTGAAGATCTTTTTCTGAAATATATGTTTTTAGTAAGTGGAACCCCCAGGATGGTGTCACTGAATGTTTCTAATCAGAAACATGAATATATATGGTATTGGGGTAAGGCTCTGAATAGTTTCTCGGAGATGTGGCCTTTTGTTAAGTTTAGGAGTGGAACATGGCCCCGGCGCACCCCTAGGGACCCTTAGGTTTGTGTAACTGAATGTGTCTTATCATAAGGAACAAGAATGTAAATGATTAAGGAGTGAGGATCTGAAATGTTTCTGAGATATTGGGCCTTTTGTTAAGGCCTTGGTGTGGGGCATGGGCCCGGTAAATCCCCGGGGACCCCCAGTTTGCCGTCCCTGAATGCGTCTTATCATAAGGAACAACATGTTGGCATAAAATCATATGACTGAAGGTGTACTCAAGGAACATTTCTACAAAAGTTTCGTCAAAATATCTGCAGTGAGTTGGCAGAAATTGTCATTTTTCCATTTTCCCCATTAAAAGTCCATGGGAATTATGAGCTGTCATAGCTCGCACGCACACACACACACACACACACACACACACACACACACACACACACACACACATTCGAACGCACGCACGCATGCACGCACACTTTCAATCCCCTAGCCAAAGGATGCTTCAAATGAAATTTGGGCCAGATTGCCACAGCTGCTTCAGAGGAGATGTCGTTCGAAAGGGTTTACGCCAGGCGACATCAGATGACTCCAGACGACGATGATGATGACGGATATCTGCCTATCATATAAGCTCTCCCGGTTCCTTCGGCTCTGTTGAGCTTAAATGTGGGAATAGTAAGAAAATGCTCAATGAAAATCCCAAATGCAGTTATAGGAAATCAAGAACGAGTTCAAGGCCAGCTACTGGTGTTGACATGATCAACGTTTCACTGTATGCACTTATTGACAGTCTGTATGCATTTATATCTATTCTTTTGTTTCATAATTATGAGCCCCGCCAAGCGAATTTGGGTCTTCGAGCATTCCGTCATGACAAATTTCAACTGCGCATGCCCAGCCATTCAGAGGGGCCAGAGATATGGCTTTCTGTCTGAAGGTTCCTCTTGATTCACTGCTTGTATGAGCGAGCAGCGAAGGTTCTGGCGAGACTGTGCGGATGCGCAGGTTCGCCTGAACCTTCGCTGCTCGCATAGGCGATAAGTACCAAAATCGCTTGACGCGGCCCTTATGATATTAAAAAGGAAATCCCACTCAACAAACCAAAATCGTAAAAGTGAAAAACAGAGCCCTTTGAAATAAAATCTGCAAGCAAGCTTACTAATATCGCCCCAAACACACAATCTCCTCAAAATGAAAAAATAACACAACTCGATGCAGGCTTTTACGGATCGGACTCATTCGTTTAAGGTCACAACACATACGTGCATGCAAAACGTCACATAATTACTGAAACCGTGAGGAGCGCTGTGGTGCAGTGCTAAAGCATCGAATCTAGCATATGAAATCGTGGGGTAGCCGGTTCGATCCCGCACGCGCCAAGTGTGGATTCCTTGAGCAAGACACTTTATCCACACTGCTTAGTACTGGTTTCTACCAAGGAAGAGGAAGAAAAGAGGGCCACATGAAAGATTAGTACTAGTGTACTAAATGTATTACCCGTTATTAATAAAGCGGACCCCGCCCGTCGGGGCTTTAAGAAATAGATGGACTGCACGATGTTTCTACGCAGAGCTGAAACCGACCGCACACGAGTACTGGTAAACTCCTTAGAGGATCTAAGCCTGCTCAGGCAAAGCAGTGCGAGTCGGACCGTCTATGCTTAAACACCATATTGGTTCCATTGGCTAACAGGGCTTGAGATGTCATGAGATGTCATTTCATCCCAAGGTCGGATAAAAGTCCTACAAAATCGGAAGCAATGTCTCCAAAATGATCTGCACAGTATTGACGGGGACGTTAAACCTCAAATCAAACAAACAAATCTATTAATAAAGTCGATTACTATTATTATTTTATTATTTATTATTATTTTCTCAGTATGAGTGAAAATACACATATAAGGTAGAACTATTCCGTTTCAGTACACATGTATGAAAATGGTCATTCCATCATATTTGTCTATCTCAAATTATTGAGAAGAAACAAAATTCGGAAATAGGCTAACGACAATAAAATAGAAGTGAATGCAATGATCAGGATCGATATAATTAACACCAGACTACCATCAGAGACACCAAGGTAACACAGGCATAAAATAACTGGCATAAAATAACTGGACCCTAATGAAAACATCAACAGCGCGGAAAACCAAAAGGACCGTTGTGTTCCCACAAAATGGCCGATTGGCTGTCCAAAACCAAAAAATTCATAACCGATTCACACATTTAAAGTAGAAGTAAAACAAAGATCAGGAATTGATACAATTAACTTACTCCACCCATAAAAGACACCAAAGGGAAAGAAATACAAACATTAAGCGACCAGACCATAATGGAAACCTAAACAAAGGAAGGCCATAAGGACAGTTACTTTCCCACAAAATGGCCATATGGCCATCCAAAACCAAAAGACACAAGTGATACACACAGTAAGTAACAAACAACAACATAAATAAATCGCCACAGAAGAGCCGCCTTGGAACGGTCAGTGGAAGATTTCCACTGGGGGGCTTAAATCGATTTTACGTGGCCACAATCCTCGCCCTTACTTCCGTCGCGATTTAGACAAATAATTTGTTCAGTCCGCATGAAGGCCTCCTAACTCATCAGTGCAACATCTCCGTGAACACAAAAATCAAAGAACCACAGAGGTGAGACAACGGTGAGGACTCGACAGCAAGAAACCACTGAAATGCTGGAGCAAAAGAAAACCAACAGTTAGACTCCGATGAGCCCGACCAGAGACAGAGCATAGACAGGCTATAACACAAATAACTCGCGAGAGAAGAACCTCCTTAGAATGATTTCCACTGGGGGGGGGGGGGGGGGGTCTTAAATCGATTTTACGCGGCCGCCATCCTCGCTCTTATTTCCGTTGCGATTAACACAAATAATTTTTTCAGTCCACACGAAGGCTTCCCAACTCATCAGTGCACCATCCCCGAGAGCACACAAATGAAACAGCCACAGAGATGAAACAATGGCGAGGACTCAACAGCAAGAAAACACATAAATGATGGAGCAAACGAAAACCAACAGTTAGACTCCGATCGGCCCGTCCAGAAACAATAACTTTGAGTAAAAGTGCCCAGCAGTTTTGAGGTTTGGGGAAAAACACTTGAAATTAATAAGAAATACTTCGTCCAGGTTCTTTCCTAAAATGTTTAATGGCGTACATACACTAAGTGACATTAAACATAGTAACCTAGATTACAAAACCGTAACAAGTCGATGACGTACGTTACCGCGAAAATAAATGCTACTTGTACGTAAAGACGTTAAGAAAATGCGGCAAATCACGACATTCTGGGGGCCGCATATTACAGTTCACTGAAAGTATTTAGCTTACGCATCACAAAACTTTGATTTGTAAATTCAAGATTAATGAAAACTATACTTTAAATAAAACTGAAATGGGATTCACTTTGTTACAAGTATCTACGTTTCACAGTCTCTATTTTCTTCACACAACACTACGAGTGGATACAACTTCACTTTGGGTCTAGAGGTACTTAGTCCATTACTGGTTCGTATCTTCGCGGCTCGGATGGGTCGGTGCCTTCCGGTCATCAGCTCGTTGACTACAGCCGCCAGTTTCCATCTCGTCCTCGGGCAGTCATCGTGAACCTGTACGATATCTCACACTCTGATAGTCTGAGAGTTGAAACCAGTCGTTCGATGGTGTTCTCGAAGTGCAATCAGATACTCGGCGCTCCATCTCCTCCAGAAATGACCAATCGTGTGGGCCAGTACCTTCCCTCGTTTGGTTAAATCTTCGTACCCACTGCGTACGTCGTTGATTCCCGGCCTCAAGATGTCATCACTGTATGACAAGGCCGTTATTCGGCAGCCATACAGAAGGCGTGCTGGGGTCAGCGGTTCTGGATCATCCAGCTTGGTAGAGACGGTGGTCAATGGACGATCATTCATTATTGACTCTATCTCAGTTACAACCGTTGGAAGTGTCTCCAGGCTTGTCCGACGATCTTCTTGAGTGTTGTTTGAGTGAGCGCAATCAGTCTTTCCCACCATCCTCTATACCATGAGGCCCGCTTTTGAATGAACTGCCATTCTAATCCCATGTATGCGAATGGTGTCTCCAGGCTCAGATAGGCTCGTCCGAAGATCTTCTTGAATGTTGTTTTAGTGAGCCCGATGAGTCTTTCCCACTATCCTCCATAACATGGGGCCCGCTTTGGAATGAACTGCCATTCTAATCCCATGTTGGCGAAAGTCGTTTCCAGGTATGTTGAGGTGGACAGGAAAGTTGTCGCATTGTCCGACATAATACATTTCGGTAAGGACTTCCGGCTGACAAATCTTCGAAAGTCTTGAAGGAGTCTGTCGACATGCTGGTGACAACTTCTAAGTGTACAGCTCTGGTAGGTGGCACACATAAATAAGGAAATGTACGCTTTGCCTTCGTTACCGTTAGGTTGAAGTATGCTCAAAGCGCCGGTGAAGTCAATGCCAGTTACACTAAACGATGGCGATTCTGCTTCTCTAATCTTTGGAAGTGGAGGTGGGTCAGGTGCTCTATATGGCTTCCCATTGACTCGTCGACATTTGACGCATGCGCGGACAACGGAGTTGACGACCTGTCTACTAGCAGGTATCCAGAACTTCTGACAAATGAGCGCTACTGTTCCATTTGAGCCAGAATGCTTGTGGTGCTCATGTGCGCTGCAAACAATCAGGCTGGTCAGTTGATGTTTCTTTGGTAAGAGGTAGGGAAGTTTGGTGGCGTCTTCAACTTTGGCATTATGGATTCTCCCACCACCGCGAATGCAGCCCGACTCATCCAGAAATAATCGTAGCTGCTTAACAAGTGGAAGTCGTGACGTCATGGACTTCAAACCCACAAGTTCGCCTTGAAAAGCGGCTAACTGACAACCGTGCAACAGTTTTTCCTCTGCTTCCTTGATATCGTGTGCAGACAAGATTTCCGTTTTGCGAGCTTGTTTCTGGACTCGGCAGTTAGAAATAAATCTCAAGACGTAGGCTGTCACCCGTAGTAGGGTCTTGTAGCAACTGTACCTATCCACGCGTATGACGTTCAGTATATTCGGTTCGGCTGAACTATTGTTTTCGCACGTCGTCGTCGCGTCACCTTGCAAATGGGCGGTTACTGTGGTGTCGTTCTCAAGTACAGACTGAACGGTGAAGTTTTCCCAACTCAATACTGGCTAAAGGTTACGTTCACAGATCCATGCTGGTCGGAGCTCCCACAGGTCGTTGCTTTTCAGTTGGTCGGCGGTTATTCCCCGTGTCAAAAGATCTGAAGGATTGTCGTGTGTAGGACAGTATTTCCGTTTATATGGATCTGTTATCTCGCGATTCTCTGTGACGTGTCGGGCAACAAAACGTTTCAAAGGTTTTGACGTTGACAGCCAATGCAGGACAATCTGGCTGTCTGACCAAAATGTGATCTCTGTCGTAGACAAGGTTTCTCGTAAATGTTTCGCAAGACGGGCTTCAGTAAGAGCTGCCATAAGCTCTAGCTGTGGAAGAGTCAAAGACTTCAACGGTGCCACGCGGTTCTTTGCCATAACAAGTCTTGTATTGTCATCGTTACAGATGTATGCTGCAGCTCCGTATGTTCTGATACTCACATTAACAAAACTGTGCAATGAAAAGTCGTTGCTTCTGCCTGCAAGTAGTTTTCTGCTGAACTCCATAGTTGTTATGCTGCTCAATTCATTTGCAAGTTGGCTCCAAGTATCTTGAACATCGGTCGGCAGCGGAACATCCCAGTCATATTTCAGCATCCATAAGTCTTGCAGCAGCATTTTGGCGCGAATAGTAACAAGACTGAGTAATCCAAGGGGGTTGCAGATCTGAGATTAGTATTTCAGAATCAACCTCTTTATGACATCCGTCAGGATAGGAAAGTCACGTTCAGCAAACGTGAGCGTGTCTGTTGCTGGTTCCCAGAGCAACCCTTAGACTTTGTTGAAGGTCCCGTTATCTCGGACGCCTTCCTATCGCGCTTGTTCTCTCAGGATGTTGCTGTTTGATGTCCACGATCTAAGGTTCATTCCTGCTTCAGACAGAAGACTTCTTGCATCACGAAAGTACTGCAGGGCCTCTGATTCTCTCTGAAAGTTAGAAATCACGTTTTCAACGTAGTGGTTCCTTTCTATGGCGTGAGGAGCGTCGATATTCTTGTTGAGCTGCAGATGTTTGAGAAGCGTAGCATTCAGCATAAATGGAGAACAGGTTGCCCCAAACATGGCCCAAATAATACAGACTTAAGCGGTATTTAGCAAGTTGACTGTTTGGATTTGCTGGATCATCAAGCCATAGAAATCTCGTAAAATCGCGGTCTTTCTCGTGGAGTCCAACGCCCAGGAACGCTTTCTCAAGGTCAGTGGTCACTGCAAATGCATTAAGTCAAAATCTCAATAAGATGCTGGTTAAGTCGTTGATAACTGGTGGTGTTGATTCAAGACAATCATTAAGGCTAGGTTGGCTTTGAGACTGACGACAGCTGCAGTCATACACAATTCTGCCTTGAGTAGTAGATGAATCTTTCTTGAAAGGATGGTGGGGTATGTAGTGTACTTGCAACGGCGGTTCTTACTCGACAGGCACCTTCTCTATAAATCCCCGTCTATCCTGATCCCTGATGATTGCGTTATACCTTTGCAAGACTTCCGGTTCCCGTTGCAATCGGTTAATGGTACTCTCAGTTCTTTTCGGCGTGATTTCGTAGTTTGACGGCAGGGCTGCCGGCAAGGTAGTTTTGCATAGTATCTGTCGTCTTTAAGCTCAATTGACTCGTCCTGGTACTGCTTCGTGTAATCCTTTAGCTTTCTCATCTGGTTTTTCAGAGACTATTCCCATGTTTTCTAGACTCCAAAAGCGCTCAAGTGCATTCCCTCCCGGTATACGGAAGGTGATGACGTTCAAAATGTGCTCGGTTGGTCTCCCGTTATTACTGGTAGGCGTGTCCGAAAGCGGCCCAGAAAGCACCAAGTATTTGTTAGACGTGGCCGTCTAATCAACAGCCCAACAACCCTCCTACGGATATACAGACGCCGAGAAATGGTGCAGCTATTCTTCATGCAGCAACACCTCAGTCGCCCGCGGGAGTACTACTAGAGACAGCAACAGACCCCGTAAGTTCTTCAAGCACCGACTGTGACGCACCCATTTTACTTGACGAAGGTGTCCAAAGGTCATTTATCACTGCTAGTTTAGCCAGTGAACTGCAACTTCACAGAGATGACACACAGACAGTTTGCTTGTCAGCATTCGGTGGCAACAGAAACGAGGTACATGTTTAGAGACATCAACTGTATTTCTGATGACCGATTCCTATCAGAAGATTATCCGCATGCTCATTGTACCGTCCATAGCAGCACCCATCGACACTAGCAAACTACGATTTGCCCGGGACTTACCATATCTTCGAGGGTTAACACTCGCACAACCGGTTACACGAGATACCGCATTTACCATTTCGTTGTTAATCGGCGCAGATCAACACTGGGACATCGTAGAAGATGAAATCATTCGCGGTAATGGACCTACAGCCGCACTGCTAAATTAGCTGTGATAAATGACCTTTGGGCGCCTTCGTCAAATAAAATGGGTGCGTCACAGTGGGTGCTTGAAGAACTAAAGGTGGCTATTGCTGTCTTAGTAGTACTCCCGCGGGCGACTGTGGTGTTGCTGCATGAAGTATAGCTGCACCATTGCTCGGCGTCTGTATATCTGTAAGAGGGTTGTTTGGCTACTGATTGGACGGCGACGTCTGACAAATACTTGTATGGTGCTTTCTGTGGCATTTCTGACATCTGCGTTTAGAGTTGCAGGCTGAAACTTAGTGTCTCCCTAAGCGGTTGAAGCACAATTTGTTCCTTTATACAACCGCTATACGAGCTTCTGTGTTCGCATATTTCTGGCAATTTACGGCTACATGCGGTCCATCGCAAAAGACACATTTGATAGGCGGTCTGGGCTGAACGCTCGGTTCCGCTGAATCGGATCTGTTACTCTGCTGTGGTTTGGACTTTGCACCCGCGAAAAATAAGCCTGTAAAACCGTATGCTTCAACGTCCGGATGATTTCTAGGAAACCCGGCCTCAATAATGTTGATTTCTCTGTGTATGGCCCGTCGTAACTCATCAAGTTGCCGACTGCTGTCTCCGTGTTCACATGCAAGATTTTTCCAGAAGTTTGTCCAAAACGATTGGTACGAGTAAGCTACTATAAGTGTCTTGAAATAGGCCTACGGACTCAAGACCACGAATATACGTCTCCATCTTGTCGTAAAAATGTCTCAGGCTATGCAGAGAATTAGTCGTCATCGGCATTTTTAGCAAAACTTGCATAGTGGCATGAGTAATCTTGTGCTGCTGTCCGTATGTCTCTTTCAGCAGGTCGACGGCACGTGCATAATTGGCATTGGGGAGTGCAAATCCATCTATAGTTCCTGGGCATCCGACTCTAGCTGTGACTTAAGCATTGTAGACTCAAACGAATCCCAAAATGTATGCCACTGTAAAATGTCACCAATAAATGTAGGCAATGAAAGTTTGGGCAATCTATGATATTGTGAAGAACTTGAAGCGGTCTGGCTTGAAGTTCTTTGAATCTACTGCGGACCCAGGGGTACTAAAACAGTAGACGACTGAGCTGCATGTACATCGGTCACGGAATGAGCATCCCTAGCAC
Organism: Lucinisca nassula; assembly: GCA_963580285.1. Lineage (NCBI taxonomy): Eukaryota > Metazoa > Mollusca > Bivalvia > Lucinida > Lucinidae > Lucinisca > Lucinisca nassula. The sequence continues at coordinate 41,382,825 of OY757015.1, read as the reverse complement.
TCAACAATGGAGGTAAGTCCCTCCCAGTTGCATCACCATGCCTTTTACTGTACGAACGGAGTTCACGTATGCTAATTTCTAAGTTTAACGTATAATCCTCACCTTGCATAATTTCTTCTTTAATCCCAGCAACATCCGTCTGCTCCAGAATCTGTTGGTTGAGTGTTTGAAGAGTCTCTGCCTTAGCGGCGAGTGCCTCCAGAATAGCATGAAATTCCGTCATCGTTGATTTCCCTTTCGCCTCCTCAATCTTGTTCAACTGCTGCTGAATCACCCGGCGGTGGCCCTCTCAAAGAGATCCCAATTTCTGTAAATCCATTTTGTTGTTTGGTCACGGTACCAATTTGGGGAAAACACTTGACATTAATTAGAAATACTTAGTCCAGGTTCTTTCCTGTTGAACTGTTTAATGGCGTACATACCCGAGGTGACGTTATGCATAGTAACCTAGATTACAAAACCGTAACAACGCACCACATGAGGAAACATACATAGGTCAAACCAGCTACTCGTTGAGATCAGCAAAAGATAACATGCCGAAAATCTCCTGAAAACTACTATATATCATCATTCGAAAGTGTGAGCATTTCCTCATGCCTCGCTGAATTTCTGAAAAGAGGTAATCCGATGCCCATACTTGAGAAATTCCAGCGAGGAGGAGATTCTCGAAAGCACTCCCACATCAATAGTGGAATGCCAAAAGGACAGTTACTTTCCCACAATAAAGACAAGTGGCTATCCAAACCGAAAAAACATGAACAATTCAAACACTCAGACAAACAATGATAAAAATTCACCGCGACCGAAGAACTGCCTTTGAACCGTCAGTGTAAAGGATATCACTCGGCCACAATCCTCGCCCTTGATTCAGAAGCCCAGAAATGCTTATACAGTCCATAGCTTTCAGTTCTGAGGTGTATTCCTTGCTTCCAAAGGATACCCCTTTCATAGACCATATTTTAGAAAATTCAAAAAGGAGTAAGAGAAACTAGATTTTAATTACCATGATTATGAAAATGGCGAACTAGTTGAAGCCATTAAAGAACCGCAATCGGCCAAGATGATATTAATTTTCAGATGCTTAAACATCTGCCAAAATGTTCTTTTTGAACGCTTTTAGATATTTTTATTAGTTTTTGAAAAACGAGTCTATCCTGATAGCTAATACATGGCTTCAGACGTACTTATTCCCAAACCAGGTAAAAATCATGTCAAACCTGCAAATTTTCATGGTAGTTCTGACAATTGCTTATGTAAAACAATGGAGAGAATGATAAACAAGAGATTAGTTTGTACTTTGGATAGAAGTGAAAGCAATGATCAGGAATGTGAAAAATATATCCCACCCCTCCAATCAGAGACACCAAAAGGAAAGAAACATGAGCATGAAATACAAAAAGCCAAATAAAACATTACAAGTGGAAAGCCAAAGGACAGTCACTTTCCAACAAAATGGCCAAACGGCTATCCAAAATAAAAAAGTTGAAAGCAATACATACATGCAATGATGAACTATAACAAAACTAAATAGCCACATACATACATACATACATACATACATACATACAAACATACATACAACGTGGGAGACTTAAATGCTTGAGTGGGCACAGACCACCAAACCTGGGAAGGTGTGATTGGGAATGAAGGGGTAGGGAATTGTATTAGCAATGGCCCCTCCTTCTGAGGAAGTGTGTAGAGCATGAAATGCTGATCACCATCACAGTCTTCCCTCTGCTAACTCGCAACAAGACATCATGGATGCATCCTCGCTCCAAACACTGACATCTCATTGATTATGTCATAGTTAGAAGGAAGGACAGACAAGTTGTCAGAGTGACAAAGACTGTGTGTGATATAGACTGCTGGACAGATCACAGGCTTGTTGTCAGCAAACTCAACGTTCGTATCCAGCCTACAGGGCGACCACAAGCCAAGAAAGTGTCCAAGAGATTGGATGTCTTTAAGCTTAAACAAGACAGCAAGCGGCAAGCCTTCGCCCATGACATCTGCAGCAGACTAGATGCAATGGAATTCAGTTCAGATGATCCTGAAGAGAACTGGAAAGTCTTCAGAGACACTGTCCACTCTTCAGCAATGGATTCCCTAAGTCCAGTATCTCGCAAACATCAAGGCTGGTTTGACGAGAATGATGAAAAAAATCAAGGGACTCCTTGAAGAGAAGCACCAAAAAACACAGGACATGCCTCAGTGATACCAGCTCAGTATCTAACAAGGCGGCCTATTCAGATATATGCGAGACAGTGGAAACAAGACTCAGAGACATGCAAGACTCCACGCTCAGCAACAAGACTGATGAAATCCAGTCCTTTGCAGACAGAAAGGATACGAAGAAGTTCTTTGATGCACTAAAGACTGTTTATGGTCCCCCGAGCTCAGGAACCACTCCTCTCCTCAGTGCAGATGGAACTAGTCTTCTGACTGGCAAAGAGGCTATCTTGAAAAGATGGGCTGAGTACTTTGATAGTGTTCTTAATCGGCTATCCTCTATCAATAATGATGCAATCAACAGACTGCCACAGGTTGAATGTAATCTGCTGCTTGACAAATTCCCAACCGTTACTGAAACAGTAAAAGCAATAAAACTTCTGGCATCTGGGAAGGCTCCTGGACCAGATGCAATACCTGCCGAGATTTACAAAGCAGCAGCAACTCCCGTTACAAAGAAATTGACAGAGTTATTTCACATTATGTGGAGAAAAGAAACCATCCCACAAGAATTCAAGGATGCATCAATTATCCACCTATTCAAACGGAAAGGAAACCTCAGATCTGTGACAATCTACGTGGTATCTCTTTATTGCCAATTGCTGGGAAAGTCCTTGCAAGAGACCTGCTTAACCGACTAAATGAACATCTTGAACATTCAGGGCATCTACCAGAAAGCCACATTCAGGGCTTCTACCAGAAAGCCAGTGTGGGTTTAGGAAGGACAGATGTACAATTGGCATGATCTTCACAGCAAGGCAGCTGCAAGAGAAATGCCAGAAACAGAACATGGATCTAAACATGACCTTTGTTGACCTCACCAAATCGTTTGACACAGTCAGTCGTGAGGGCCTTTGGAAGATCATGGTGAATTATGGATGTCCAACCAAGTTCATAGCAATGGTGAGACAGTTCCACGATGGTATGCTTGCACGGGTCCGAAATGATGGTGAGTTTTCAGATACATTCCCTGTGACAAACGGAGTCAAACAAGGCTGTGTGTTAGCACCAACACTGTTCAGCATGATGTTTTCTGCCATGCTCACACATGCTTTCCAAGATGGTGACAATGACATACCTATTAGGTATCGCTTTGACGGGAAGCTTTTCAATCTCAGAAGGTTGCAAACCAAATCCAAGGTGCAGACAGAGGTGCTAGATGAGTTCCTCTTTGCTGATGACATGGCAAAAGGTGCTGCTACAGAAGGGAAGATGCAAAAAGGTATAGATCAAGTATCCGACTCCTGTGATAGGTATGATCTCACAATCAGTATCAAAAAGACTGAAGTAGTCTATCAGCCAGCACCGTGTAAGCCTTACAAAGAGCCCACCATCACAGTGAAAGGCCAGCGATTGCAAGTTGTAGACAAGTTCACCTACCTTGGGAGCACACTGTCAAGAGCCGTGCACATTGACGATGAAGTCAATGCCAGGATTGCCAAAGCTAGTGCAGCATTTGGTCGACTACGTGGCAGTGTCTGGGATCGAAGTGGAATCAGACTTGACACAAAACTGAAAGCCTATGGAGCTGTGGTGCTGCCAACACTATTGTATGCATGTAAAACATGAACAGTTTACCAATGGCACGCCAAAAGACTGAATCACTTCCATACTAGCTGTCTTAGAAAACTCTTAAAGATTAAGTGGCAAGACAGGATTCCAGACACAGAAGTTCTGAACTGGGCAGGGATGCAAAGTGTACATACTCTTCTGAAATTAGCACAGTTAAGATGAACAGGCCATGTTACCAGAATGCCTGAGGAACGTTTGCCAAAGGACAACCTCAAAGCCTCCCTCAGGGAATAAACTACACAGCACAGAGCAAAGTGGCGAGGTCTCATCAAAAGGGGTGCCAATGAATATGAGGCAAAAACAATCAGCAAAGACAGAGCTAAGGCATGACCAACAGAGCTGTCTTCCTCTAGCCTTTGTTGCTCTAATTGCAACAGACAGTTCAGAGCTAGAATCGGTCTCATCAGCCATCTTATAATACACAAATAGTAACATTTCTCGTATGATTAATATTGGTCATTGTCAGTAATGACAGACGAACTATTACATACATACATACATACATACATACATACATACATACATACATACATACATAGACGATTTATCTTCACCATTTCTGTGGTGTATTCGTTGCTTCCTTCTAGAAAACATTTATCGTCACTATAGCTGGTGTCTTGGAATGTGTGGTGGTCGTAAAACATCTCCCTACCAAACACCGCAGTGTAGTTTATATTTTCTTGTCCTTTGGGATCATCGTGGAATTTTAAAAATATATGGGGGTCACTGATGAGGCCTAATTGGCCGAAACTAGCGAGTCTGTCCAGAAAACGTGTACACTTCTTTCTTCCAGTTCTGTGGTGTATTCAATATTTCCAAAGGATAACCCTTTCTAGAACATGTTTAACGTCACTACAGCTGGTGTCTGGGAATGTGTGGCAGCCGTAATACGTCTTCCTGCCCTCACCGCAATGTACTTTATATTTTCTTGAATTTTGGGATCATTGATTCCATTGCGGAATTTTGAAAATATATGAGGGTCACTGATGAGGCCTATATGGTCGAAACTAACTAGTATGGTCCAGAAAATATGTACACTTCTTTCTTCCAGTTCTGTGGTGTATTCCTTGCTTCCAAAGGATAATCCATTCTAGAACATATTATAACTAAGAGTCCAACAATCTTACATTTGATTGTCAGTGAAGTTTTCATTCGGAACGTAGTACCAACGCCAATTTTATAAGACTAGAATTTTTATACGTAATGCATTTATCAATAGATAACATGTAGTATGTGTGTTAGAATTGTACGTTTCACCAACAACTAATGTCAAACGGAGACAGAACCTCGGTTTAAAGACCTATCCGAAAGTCTGGAGTAGCCGTAATCGAACCACATCCCCTGGTTTTTGAGGCCAGTAGCTTATTCACTACACCGCGGAGTCGACTACAGAACGTGTAGTGGCCTTTTTTCGATATTGAGAAAGCATATGATACAACTTGTGATCTCTATATCATTAGCTTGAAAACAAGACTACCTACTTTTATTCAAAGTAATTAATTGTTAACTGCTAAACTTCTTAATCCTTAGAATTTTTATTGACCAAAACAGTATGAAGATTCCGGAATCAGAACGTCTTCTGGAAGAACAGCGCCAGTGTGCTGGCAACTTGGAGAAGGCTGAGAGACTCACACAAGAACTCAGAAAAGTCACTATCGAACTCGAAAATGTAGGTTGCCGGTTTATCTATGCGATAATCAATGTGCAATGTTCAGCCTCAATTATTCAATTATATCAAATGACGATTCAGTCCTTAAAATTGTGTCGTGTTTTTAGGAAATTGGTCAAGCACACAAATACCGATAAAATAACGCTGAATAGAATAATACAATAGCGTTACTGCTTGAGATTGATAAAATAGAGGTGGAGGCAACCTTTCAGCCACGGCTACTAGGTTACGTTATCTCAAACTTCAGGGAACTGGAATAATAACACCTGTGATGAAAAATGTAATACCTAGTGCCAAAGTTTACTCTACTCACACAGACATTCTAACATAATGTTATCAAATTAAAAACTATCTGCATGTTAGTTCTTCAGAAATTAGTCTCTTGCATTCAATTACCTTTACTATCCATGCTAAGATTATAATTGTAAATTCCACATCATGTAGAAAAAGACAGGCGTTATTTATGTTTCTTGATTTCTCAAAATCAACGCTTTCTGGGCTATTGTAACGAGCAATTACTCTCTCTATTAGAAACAGAAATAGAAATAACAGTAACACACATTTTCATTAGATAATTTCAAATTTCATGAGAAGGGCTTAATCCAAGAAAGCACTCAACGTTGAAACAAATTTGAATACGTCTGAATCAACGTTATGTATCAGCGAGCATTTTTCAAAAATTGGCTTTCCTTATGTACTTCTAGACCCAAATCATCGTCCAAGATCTTACCAAGAGGAACAGACAGTTGGAGAACGACAACGCCACCCTAGCCAAGCAGGCTGCTGACCTCGCTGCTGAGAATCAAGCCCTGAGGGCCGACAAAACCGCCCTAGGGGGAGAAGTTTGGAGACTCACGGCAGCCAATTATGAACTCGCGGAGAAAAACGCAAACCTGGAACTAGAGAACAAACAGATTTCGGGTAAAAAGCTGATGTCTTTATACTTATATGCAATTTTTCATTGGGCCTTAATATTTGAAAACATCTTTTTTTATGCGGAACATATTTGATGATTTAAGGTTCGGTGCTAAATTATCAAAATACAACCAAATATTGCAACTTTACTGTCCAGACCGGTATCGCATTTTAATGTTTTTCATCAGCAGGGAGCTTAGGGTTAATTGTATCCATTCCTGATCACTGCCTCCACTTCTACTTTACCTCCTGAGCAAAGCTCAAGGTGAGCTTTTGTGATCACCTTTTGTCCGTCGTACGTGCGTCGTCAAAATTTACCTTGTTAAGTCTCTAGAGACCACAATTTTGCTTCAATCTTCATGAAACTTTACTCGAATGTTCGTCTTGATGATATCTGGGTCAAGTTTGAATATGGGTCATGTCAGGTCAAAGAGTAGGCCAGTAGGTCAAATCATAGAAATACTTGTTAAGACTCCAGAGGCCACAGTTTTGGTCCAATCATCCTTACACTTGCTTAGAATGAACATCCTGACAATATCTTGGTCAAGTTTGAATATGGGTCATGTCGGGTCAAAAATAGGTCAGCAGGTCAAATCAAAGAAAAACCTTGTTAACGCTCTATGGGCTACGGTTTTGATCCAATCATCACCAAACTTGCTCAGAATGATCATCCTGACAATATCTCGATCAAGTTCGAATATGGGTTATGTGGGATCAAAAAGTAGGTCAGTATGTCAAACCAAACAAAAACATTCTTAACAACTAGAGGCCACAGTTTTGGTCCAATCATCCTCAAACTTGCTCAGAATGATCATCTTGACAAGATGTTGGTCATAAACGAATATAGGTCATGTCGGTCAAAAAGTAGGTCAGTAGGTCAAAACATAGAAAAGCCATGTTAACACTCTAGAGCCTACAGTTTTGGTCCAATCATTCTCAGACTTGTTCAGAATGATCATCTTCACAATATCTCGCTGAAATTCGAATATGGGTCATGCGGGATCAAAAAGTAGGTCAGTAGTTCAAACCATAGAAAAACTTTGTTAACACTCTAGAAGCTATAGTTTTCGTCCAATCATCCTCAAATTTGCTAAGAATAATCATCCTGACAATATCTCGGTCAAGTTGGAATACGGGTCCTGTGGGATCAAAAAGTAGGTCAGTAGGTCTAATCATAGGAAAACCTTGTAAACACTTTATAGACCACAGTTTTGGTCCAATCCTCATCAAACTTGCTCAGAATTATCATCTCTACAATATCTAGGTCAAGTTCGAATATGGGTCATGTGGGGTCAAAAAGTAGGACAGTAGGTCAAATCATAGAAAAACCTTGTTTACACTCTAGAGACGGCAATTTTAGCTCACCTGAGCAAAGCCCAAGGTGAGCTTTTGTGATCACCTTTTGTCCATCCTAAGTGCATCGTGCATCATTCATCATGCGACATGCGTCGTCAACATTCACCTTGTTCATCCTCTAGAGACGACAATTTTCCTTCAATCTACATGAAACTTTACCAGAATGTTTGGCTTGATGATATCTCGGTCAAGTTCGAATATGGGTCATACCAGGTAAAAACTAGGTCACTAGGTCAAATTCCTTGAAATCTTTGTTCACCCTCTAGAGATCGTAGGCTGGCTTCAAACTTCATTAAACTTCACCAGAATATTTGACTTGATGATATCCGAGTCAGGTTTGAATATGGGTCATGTCAGGTCGAAAACTAAGTCACTAAGCCAAATTCCTTGATAACCGTGTTCACCGTCTAGAGACTTCAATTTCACTTCAATCTTCATGAAACTTTACTAGAATGTTTGCCTTGATGATATCTGGATCAAGTTCATATATCGATCATGTCAGGTAAGAAACTAGGTCACTATGTCAAATTCCTTAGAAACCTTGTACAGCCTCTAGAGGCCACGATTTTTGCTTCAAACTTCACAAGTTTGAATATGGGTCATGCCAGATCAAAATCAAGGTCACTTGGTCGAATTCCTTGAAAACTTTGTTCACCGTCTAGAGACTGCAATTTTGCTCCAATCTTTATGAAACTTTATCAGAAGGCTCGTCTTGAAGATATATGGATCAAGTTTGAATATTGGTCATATCAGGTTTAAACTAGGTCACTAGGCCAAATACCTTGAAATCCTTGTTCACCCTTCAGAGACCGCAGTTTTGCTTCAAAGTTGTAACAGTAATAGGTTTGTGGTCAAAATAAGCTCCACCCTCTAAGTCACGTAATAGTAAGTCACATTTTTATTAAGACACAAAGAAAAACCAAAAGGGCCCACCATTCTGACATGGAAAACCAATAAAATTCTAGGCCTTGGCCTTTGATATTTGGTTTGTAGCTTCATCTAAACCTTTTATTCTAAAATCAGGAAGCCTGGCAGTTGATATTTGACTTCGTCTAATAGACCTCTACGAAGCTTGTTCAGATAATAGCGTCAAAAAACTCGTAGCATCTACCTTGTCAATCTTAAATATTATGGATGGAAATCTCTTACCTCAGGTGAGCGATTTAGGACCATCATGGTCCACTTGTTCTTATTTCTGTTCAAAATATAGGTTGTTGATACTCGTTAGAACCGCCTCGATTAAAACTGCCTCATGAGGCGGTTTTTACGAGTACCCCCAATCTATATTTTAGAGCAGAAATAAGAACAATAAGGTTCAGACTGTTAACCCCAGTTTTACTATATAAAAGTGGAGTTCAAGAGGGTCAAAATTGTGAAGGCGTGTTTTCGTGATGTAAAAAATAAATTATGTTGTGGGTTTTTAAATAGACTCGCCTCATCTAAGCGATTCTAATGAGTATACACAAAATATATTTTGAAGATGAAATAAGACAAATCTGCATAAGTACACTACATATTTCCATATCTGAAGTTACGAAGAAAATTCTCTAGGAATGTAAGAAATTTGCCAGTTCACGAGCCATCGCTTTTCAAGTCAATGAAGTTTTACTGTGTTTCAGACCATCTCCGCGAGGCATACAATACTCTCGAAGACGCCAACAGACGTATCAACGACCTAACGGCTGCCAACGTCGCCCTCACAGCTGAACGTGACAATCTGGCTGCTGCTCTCCGTGACACAGAGGACGCTCTTAAGGATGCTGAGAATAAACTTGCCAACGCTAATGCTGCTCTTAACGCTCTCCGTGCTGAGATAGAACAGAGACTCCGTGAGAAGGATGAGGAGATCGAAGCTGTTAGGTTCGTACTGCATATATAACCCATCTTAACCTGAAAATGTCTTCGTAATTATGTATTAATTGGGTCCATTTCAATATTTAGGGCTGTACGTTCTTATTTATGAACTTTAATTAGAAAACGGCTGAATGTTTTGCAAAACAACGAAGGGTCTGATCGGAAGCCGCTTTTTACTACCTACACAGTGTTTGCCAGTGTCATATTAACGGCCTTCCCATCTTTAAGGATTAATACCCAAAACTGATCCCTTAAGCTCTCTATAAAAACATAACCTATAACTTTAAAACAGTATATTCTAACTGAAACACATACTGCTAAAAGCTATTATGTTAGAAAAATATAATACGTTTTGAAGTGAATGCCAAATATATATATTTCATCGAGTTTTTTGATAACATAAGAATTTTCATGTTTGCGAAGCTCAAGTGAAAGTTCTGATGTTTTCAACACACGAAATAAAGTATTTTAGGTATGCACTTGAAAATTAAGTATAAAATAAATCTTTTGATCAATTCGACCAGTGCTTTCGCATTGCAAATAAACATACAATTTTGACTACCTTTCCATCCTTAAATTTATTATCTCTTTCGCACGCAGATCGCTGCAAAGCTGTATAGCTACATGACAGAAATGAAACACACACACACACACACACACACACACAAAGCATAAATAATCATAAATCAGTACAAGTATGATCTGAGCCAATACCTGAGATTACAGTTTGACCATCAAGTTTTATCTTCCTTTTCCTCTGATCTCAGAGGAAGAGACTTAAGATAAATCATATAGAGGTAATTTTGTGATGTTAATTTTTTTGTATAACGAATATAAATGTCATTTCGAAGTTTCAGAAGGTTTAGGAATAGTTTTGCAGTTGAGGTTTCGTATGTATAAACGATTAATTTTCTACATTTACTACTTTGATAAGTTACTGCAATTAAGACATCAACTGCCATATCCTGCTGCGAAGTTTCTAAGAATTGAGTTTCTGGTTTTCCTGGATTACATGTTCACACTATAGAAAAGGGATCACTGAATTTCTCCAAAAGGCACACAACATTGTTTCAGAATTGATTCTAGGTTGAGACAACGTTGTATGTATGCTGGGTTATATTTACCTGTACGTTTACCATTAAGAATGTCAATAAATACACCCAATACAGTAAAACTTCTGTTGATGGCTCGTTTGCCAGGGTCTTAAGTGCCTATGTAATTATTGTCATAGCTGTAAGAAACATATATTCAGGATTTTGTTTGAACTTGAAAAGTTGTGCACTCATTAGAATTGCCTAATCGAGACGAATCTAGCGAGTAAACTACATATCTTTATTTCATAAAATAGGATTCTGTCGCCTGCTTACTAGCAATGGCTCGAAATACATCTGTCTCGAACAAATTATCATGGTCAAAAAGTTGTAACGGCCATTTTAGGGGAATGGAAACACTTGACAAATTTTTTAGCCATGTTCAAAGGGAGACAACCTTTGGGACTTGTTGTTCGCTATTCTGTAAGCCCTATCGCACTGAAAAAGGGGTATACTTTAAAAGGAAAGAAATATTTCCTTTCAGATTTGTTTGTTTGATTGGAGGTGTAACGTCCCCGTCAACACTATAAAGATTATTTTGGAGACGTTGCTTCCGATTTTGTGGGACTTTTACCCGACAGTGAGATGGAATGACATCTCAAGCCCTATCGCCCAATAAAACCAATAGGTTTTATTAGCATGGACGGTTCGCCTCGCACCGCGGTTCCTGGACAGGCTTAGATCCTCTAAGCGGATTACCAGTACTAGTGTGCGGGCCGGATTCAGCTCTGCGTGGAAGCATCATGCAGCCTATATATTTCCTCAAGCCCCTATGGGCGGGGCCGATTTCCTTTCAGAGCTGACCCCTATTGACAGGGAGACAGAAAAATTCGTTCACAGGAGTTGCCTCCCCAGAAGATGTATCCATTCCCCTTAAGTTCGACTGTATGTGGTGTTATCGATAAAAGATTTTTGTTTGGTAACATCAGGGCCACTTGCCCTGCCCGATGGGGCTTGGAGAAATAGATTGGGCTGCATATGCTTCCTCGTAGAGCTTGAACCGAGCGCATACGAGTACTGGTAAACCGGTTAATAGGGCTAAGCCTGCCCAGGCAAATTTGTGCGAGTCGGCCCGTCAGTGCATATAAACCCTATTGGTTTCATTGGGCTGAAGGGACTGAGATGTCTCTTCATTTCACTGTCGGGTAAAGTTTCAGGAAATTGGAAGCAACGCCTCCAAAATGACCTAAATAGTTTTGACGGGGACGAAAGAAAACAAAACAAAGACAACAAGGCTACTTAAGGGTCGCGTTCAAAGCATAACCCGAATTATAAACATTATACTGTATCGTTTTAACACTCACCTTTTCTATAAAAAGATGTAGGCGAGGCTTATTTCAAAATGGTACCTGACTTTTACATTTTGTTGATTGTAGTGAGTAATTTTGGGTCGATAGACGATCCACCTATAAGCGGAATATGCCTTACAAGCCAAATGGTAAATTATATTAGGCCCGTCGAAAAAAAAAACTTGTCTTCGCGGTTTTTCATCAGAGAAAAAAAGGCACGTTCCGGCCTCCTTCGCTACTCAGAGCAGCAACATTTATGAAATTTTAAATATAGAATTTAAAGGCATTGCTCTATCCAAACAGTGAACAGAAGAATACAAAGATGCTTACCAAACTGCGAGAGTGCATCGATCTTGTTCCGAAATGCCACAAACGCTTTGCGCACGATTGGGCTTATGTATTTATTGTTTTTGTGTGTGTGTGTGTTTTTTTTTTTTTTTTTAGCTTTTATGTTTTATAGGAACTTATATCACACTTTTCATAAGTTTACTGAGAGAAGTAGTGAATATGTCCATCCAAATTGAAACATAAACTGTCAATAACTGATTAATAATTACCACAGCGTAGATCTAGTTTCTTTAATATAACATTTTAGGAAAAGCGGCCAGCGTGCAATTGAAGAACTTCAGAGAACACTTGTTGAGGTTGAGACCCGCTACAAGTCCGAGGTTTCCAATCTCAAGAAACAGTACGAGACCGACATCCGGGAACTTGAAACTGCACACGATAAAGCCAACAGAGCAAATGCCGAATACCTTAAACAGAGCAAGGTCCTCCAATCAAGAAACAAAGTCAGTCAAATCATTTTTTTCTATAAATTCTTTCAGCATCAACTTTCATACGAAATTAGTTTGTTTCTACAACCTGCAATTGAGAAATTGTATGTCAAATTTCAAAGACCCAGCAGCAATAGGCAAATACACTTATGTGTCATTTAACTTATTCTAACCGTCGTATTTGGCTCTCACCTGTTTCAAACCCTTACGTTAACATATTTGTGCTGAAAGTATGTCCTCCATTAGGTTCAGTGACAAATCTTCTTTAGGAGGGTTTAAACTGCAGTGATTTTACTTCTTGATATATTCATTCGCAGTCGTTGTTTGGAGCCTAACAACTCTTTGTCATACATTCTAATGGACTTCATTGATTGTAGAATGGTTTTATTTCAGTCATCTTAACGTGTATCCAGGAACATTAGAATAATATAATTTCAGTGATCTCATGCCCAATATAGTCACTGATGAGTTAGGAGGCCTTCATGCGGACTGAACAAATTATTTGTCTAAATCGCGACGGAAGTAAGGGCGAGGATTGTGGCCACGTAAAATCGATTTAAGCCCCCCAGTGGAAATCTTCCACTGACCGTTCCAAGGCGGCTCTTCTGGGGCGATTTATTTATGTTGTTGTTTGTTACTTACTGTGTGTATCACTTGTGTCTTTTAATTTTGGATGGCCATATGGCCATTTTGTGGGAAAGTAACTGTCCATATGGCCTTCCTTTGTTTAGGTTTCCATTATGGTCTGGTCGCTTAATGTTTGTATTTCTTTCCCTTTGGTGTCTTTTATGGATGGAGTAAGTTAATTGTATCAATTCCTGATCTTTGTTTTACTTCTACTTTCTAGTTAAAACAGGAGTCATGTTTAAAATGGACTTAGGCCATTTTATAAACGTGTTACCCGATGCCTGTCTTTTAATATGTATTTTTGATTTAAATAGGTGATCCTACTGCTGAAGTTCTTCTTTGCATGAAATCTGTTCCCACCTTGCATAGACACATGTACAGGTATTATTTCCATACACAGGAACTCGAGGCTGCACTGGAAGATGCTAATCGCCAGCTGGGCGTTACCCATTCCCAGCTTTCACTCTCCGAAAGTAAACGAATTGCCCTCGCCACGGAACTCGAGGATGTCCGAACCCTGCTGGAAAGTGTAAGTTCATTTAATTGACAACATAATGAAAAGTTACTCAGTTACTAAGTCGGATAACAAATATTCAAAACAGAAGTGGAGGCAATAACAAATATTCAAAACAGAAGTGGAGGCAATGATCAGGAATCGATACAATTAACCCACAACAGCCATCAGAGACATCAAAAGGGAAAGAAGCACAAACAAGACCCTAATGGAAACATCAATAGCGGAAAGCCAAAAGGATAGTTACTTTTCCACAAAATGGTCAATTGGCTATCCAAACAAAATAATATAAGCGATATACACTCTCAAAGACAAACCATAACAAAAAAACGCGACAGAAGAACCGCCTTCGAACGGTCAGTGAAACGAATTCCACTAGGGGGCTAAAAGCCGTTAAGAAAGTTGGAAAATGAGACACAGTTATACAGTGACTAAATTAGCAAACATAAGAACAAAAAAAAAGAAAAGTTGCTCAAGCAAAAAACACATGCATATAAAAGAATATATGGCACAATGGCATACATTACTGTATGAATAATGGTATGTTCCAGTTAGACAAAAGCACATAAACTGTAAAGGGACGACAGACTCGGGTTAGTAAGTTTTAAACCTACCGCGGGACATCATATAGCTTTATAGCGCAGAATCGAGCTCAAACAAGGAATCTGCAACGGAACGCCACTCGATCAGTAGCAATCGTATGTGGAGATTTAATTCCGGCGTTAATGTGATGCCATCCCGCTTCGTAATTTTCGATGCAGTTTGATATATTTTTACATACATGTGTATGTAACTGACTAGCCCACATGAAGGTCTTTCACATAGTTTGAATATAACACAGTCTGAATATATAGGACCGACATGTGTTCAGAAACATTAAAACCGAATCTGCTGTTTCTATTCTTGGATGGCGTATTACAGTTTCTCCAAGTGGTCATTTGCTGAACATTTGTGAAATGACCATAAAGAAAGCGAATTTTTTCTGTTTTCATATTCTGTCTGTCTGTCTGTCTGTCTCTCTCTCTCTCTCTCTCTTTTTTCTCTCTCTCTCTCTGGTACTAGCTGATGCATATATGAGCTACTCTCAACAAGGTTCAACTACTTAACGTCTGGTTCTGGTTCTAACATGTGGTGCCTCGGACAAGAACTGTTGAACTGAAGATTTGTTATGTCCTTTAAGTCCATTGGGTTTCAGCAGCTTGTCTCAAGTAGGTATTTCAGTTGCCAAGGTAACCTGTCTTACAAATCATAAATTGGTTTAATTCAGTTCTTTTGCATGTTGCTTGTATATCGTTCCAGGCCGAGCGGGCAGGCAAGAACGGCAAAAACGAACTTGCCGATACCTCTGCCCGCATTACCGAGATCACCATCCAAGTCACCGATCTTACCAATGACAAACGTCGAATTGAAGCCGACATTGCTGAAGAACAGGACAACTACAAGAATGCCGAAAGTCTACGTAAACAGTTGGAGGTTGAAATCCACGAAACCCCCGTCCGTTCAGAGGAGGCAGAGGAATTCGCCATGAGAGAAGGAAAGGGACAGATTGCTTAACTCCAGGCCAGAGTAAGTTTTAGTTGATAACTGAACTGAATGCATTGTCTGTTTTCTTTACTTATATAAATGGTCCAATTTTATATACACATTAGAACACGGCGACAATATTGTACTTGGAGTAAAAAGTTCAGCTTTAGAGTCAATGCTATGAGAACAAACTGAGCAACACTTAAGGCCACGCCATCACTGGCGTTAGAGTTGTTACACTCATAGGTGGCCCTTACGGCCTTTCTTGCCTGAAATGTACTATGCTTTCAGTATTTTCAGACATGCCGAAACTTGCAAACAAGGCGATTTAGACTGAGAATGTTAGTATTGCTTATTTATTTTTTTCGCCTTATTTACGTAATTTACAGTGTAAGTTTGGAGTTTAATTACACAAAATGTCAAGATTTTATGTAATCAAAAATATTCGGACCATGAAGAATTATAAAATTATGATAATTGTCATACGAAAAATTTCGTCCCGAGTAAGGGCATTGATGCGCGCGATCTTTTCTGTGTCTTTCGATATAGTAAATACATGGTTAGTGTCTTTAATAATAAAATGTAATCAGACAATGAGACAATTTTATAGGGGCTCGCTAAAGCTCGCCCCTATAAAATTGTCTAAGGCTCACCAATTATATTTTATTATTTAAGACACTAATCATGTATTTAGTTTATACCGCAATTCTAAACAATCATTGGGTTTCGCAGCAGATAAGCAAATTTAAGCAAGAAAGACAGCAGACAGTGTGGTATGTTAAACGACATTCGGTGCCATGGGGCGCACACGTAGTATAACGTGACGTCAACGAGTGCAAAATGTCTAACGTCACAAGGCCACAAAGACGTAGGAAATAACATGGACGCTCGAATAAAAGTTTCTCAGCGCTTTACATTCTGTATAAAAATCTGCAAATAAATAGTTTATTTTAGCTTTAGAAATTATTTTCGAGGTTGAGACTTAACTGCAGTAGCAGTGCGCAGTTATTCCAACGAGCCATTCAAACCAGGAAAGGCCGAGAAGGTAAGAATTTAGCTAAAATTTCTGAATTTCTGTTCAAATAAATATTGTTAAGACTTTAACTTACATTCGTTGTTTTCCTATGTATAAAAGTTGTATGTTATTGTTTGCGCTTGTAAATTAGTGACCTGAAAAGTAGGTCCAGTCTGTAAACGGTCACTAGACGTATTATAGGTCAGTAGAAGGTATTATAGGTCACTACCGATTATAGCGTGCAGTTATTCGACCCCCTTTATCAAGTAACTAGGATGCCTGATTGCGGTATAAATACCTTTTTGAATTAGCTTCTAAGCAAATTGCCGAATCAAGATGAGCCAGTCCATGTCCCCACCTCCCACTCTGGGCCTGTGTTGGCTAAGATAGGTTCGTCGACCGTGAAACGAAGACAAGCCGCTAAACCCGACTCTATAATAGAGAAATGTGATGTTTACGCGGGCATTCATTCTTTTCCTTATGTTGCTATAGACATAGAGTGTGGGTACTCGTTAGAACGGCCCCATTGAGGTGCTTCTAATGGGTACTCACAATTTATATTATAGAAATAAGAAAATTATCAAACATTTTCAGCTGAAAATCTCAGTTCTGCGGATAAGATGGATGCCATTTTTTGCGCCCGGATATGTTACCGTAATGTCAGTGCAGACAGCATTGTGCATGTAGTTATATGTATTCTGTGTTGTAGCCGGTAGTTTTAGACCGCTAAAATGTTATCAAAATATGAATGCGCGCTTAGAAATGTTTATTTAGACATCATTGCCGTCTTCAAATGCAACGTCACTTCAAAGCACAGTAAAATTCCTATATTAAGAGGACTGTTCAATTTTTAACAGTCCCAAAGGTAGTCTCTTATTTGGAGACACCGGTGTAGAAAACACAAAACATAAAGACTGAAAACTTGTCAATAAGCTTTTAATAGCAGATTTATTCTTATTTTTTTAGTAGTCTTCATGGCAGAAATTTACTGTAAGTCGAGTGTGCAATATCATGTTGGCATGAAGAAAGGGATTGATACCAGCACAATCTCAATTGTCCCCCGAATTTAATCGCGTATTGCTTATCATTCAGTATTTATTGGTGTATAAGTAAACTGGATATCATTCTCCCATTTTGAACGAACTTAGAGTGTCTCTCCTTTCGAAGGAATAACCTGATCACAAATATCATCAGCCTTTAGATATTCACTCCCAGGTTTTTTTTAACGCGGGTGAAACGACGTTAGCCCGCATCTACCACCGCCACGTTTCTCGCTGCTTTAATTTTGTAGTTCCAAAATGACACTATAAGGATAAATTTCAATCAGTAGTACATGTATGTATACACGTAGCATATAAAGAGCACATTAAATATGTTTTCAGTTAGGTCTTTATAACACTGTTTTGGATATACCAAGGTTCAAAGATGGGTTAAAAATGCATCTTTTGTATAAACCAATGACCGGCAAATAGAACCGCCAAATAGTAAAAAAATATTGAAGTGTCTGATAGAGTTCACTCAGGTTAAGACCGGTTTACATTCATCATATGGCCAAAATACAAATACAACAAAACAATTTATATAGTCGATTTGGTGATATTTTATTTTTTTTATTGGTCATATTTCATTTCTTACCGTGACGTGAAAATTACCTCATGTTTTCCCTTAATTAAGAATTCATGTTAGTATTTCTGTTTGTATACCGATTTTTGCATTCACTCTTCTCTTCTTGTTTCAGATGATCTAAATATTTCCAGAGATCTTTTGAATCAGAGACTTTGTGAGTCGTGTGTATGTATTTGAATGAGTTGTAATGAAGACCCTTGTTTGTAAATGCTACGGTTAAGTTATTCGTTATTGTTCATATGCTCAGAAAACATTGCTTTGTGTGCCATATGCTACAACTTTTGCGATGACGACATGGAGACGATCGGGAAATCATCAATGATAGGAGAGTTTCATTACTTGACATGGCCGTCTTCTTGGTTTCATGTGCGTGAAGCAAAATGCTTGCATATCAGTTTTCAAGCGCCTATTGACATGTATTGATCAGTGATTATCATCTAGAAGCACGACGGGAACATCTAAAACATCTCTAAAATATAATAAAACACTTTATTTAATGCAAATATCGTCTTTCAACGTTTAGATAGACGTAAAATTGAATTTAAGGTGTAAAGTGCGTACATCATCACAGTGCAGATTATATTTTCTGCTGGTCCTTTGGGATCATTAAGTTCATTTGGTATCATTTTGAAAATAGACTTCTGCTTAAGCCGGTGCTAGAGGCCGTGGCCGGTGTGGCATATTTCAGTACTGGTCATGAACAGACTCAATAAAACAGAGTCTGCTATTTTCGTTTATTTGGTGCACTCCTTGCTTCCAAAGTTCCCGTTCCCGTCGTGCTTCTAGATGATAATGACTAATCAATACATGTCAATAGGCGCTTGAAAACTGATATGCAAGCATTTTGTCTGCAAAAGACTATGTTTGTGTCAAAATGAATGTGCGTACGTTATACATGCGATTCCTTGCAGAGGTAAATAAACTAAATCATATGTTGCTTTTTATTTTGTTGCTTTCTTTCTTTGCCACCTAGTATAACTTTGTATCGACGTCAGTCTGATGACAAACCTTCAACGCCAAGTCCATAGAAGGTTTTTATACGCTATTGTTAGGGCATTTATCATATGAGCCGCGCCAAGCGAATTTGGGTCTTCGAGCATTCTGTCATGACAAATTTTAACTGCGCATGCCCAGCCATTCAGAGGGGCCAGGGATATGGCTTTCTGTCTGAAGGTTCCTCTTGATTCACTGCTTGTATGAGCGAGCAGCGAAGGTTCTGGCGAGACTGTGCGGATGCGCAAGCTCGCCTGAACCTTCGCTGCTCGCATAGGCGATAAGTACCAAAATCGCTTGACGGAGCCCATATGGTGTCGCGTCTGAGAGTGAGATAACGCCTTGTAATAAATTCCGTAATCCACTTGTGGATTAAATATGCAAATCAGTTAGAAACGCCCCCTAACGTTACATGTACGACGTCATAAATGACGTCGCGTTTACTAATGATCGAATATTTGCATTTTTGTCAAGAAATCGTGAATAAAATGGTTTTAAATGTCATATGATAAAATGAATCTTGCATTCGTGCTCATGTATTATTGAATTTATTAAACTCGTTGAGGAAAAGGCATAAAATGCTCGACAAGCCTCGAATTTTATACCTTTTCATCTACTCATTTCATAAATTCAAAAATACATAAACACTCATGTAAGATCCTCTGTATATTTTATTTCCTTAAGTGAAAATTAGGTAAACACAGCCAGGATTAGGCACCTCCTCTAAATCCTGGTTTTCCAGCAGTTTTTCATGTACATGAGGAAAACATATCGTCGAAACAGCAAATCTTCCCAGAATGCATATGACATAATTGTAACGTCACATCAACGTCGGTACACCGTCATAAAGTTTTGCAACGTCAATCTACGTTGTTACACCGACGTTAATTTAACGTTTCCCTAGCGACTTGTGCCTGCTAGTAATAAGGAATTTGATGCACGTGTGAAAACCATAAGGTGTTTTTCATAGGGTAATGTGTGTGTGTGTGTGTGTGAACTCGGGTTTAAGGGCATATGCTACGAAATACTTTCTACATTGAAATCTGTTTAAGAGTCTGTATATGTTCAGCATCATATGCTGACTCACCACATTTGAAACAAGTTGGCTGCTTTCAAAAAGCATCCAATAGGTTTGGTCTTGTTAGTCTACATTCTGATTTGAGCCAGCTGATATCATTATCCCACTTAATGCATCTAACTTTAAACGTTCCAAGGCGGTTCTTCTGGCGCGGTATATTTTTGTTGTGGTTTGTCTGAAGTTTGGAGGCCTTCATGCGGACTGAGCAAATTATTTGTCTAAATCGCGACAGCAGGAAGGGCGAGGATTGTGGCCACGTAAAATCGATTTAAGCCCCCCAGTTGAATTCGTTTCCGCTGACCGTTCCAAGGCGGTTCTTCTGTCGCGGTTTGTTTTTGTTATGGTTTGTCTTTGGATGTTTGTGTCGCTTATGTTATTTTATTTTGGATAGCCTATTGGCCATTTTATGGGAAAGTAACTGTCCTTTTGGCTTTCCGCTCTTGGTGTTTCCATTAGGGCCTGTTGTTCCATGTTTGTGTCTTTCCCTTTGGTGTCTCTGATGGGAGCTGTGGGTTAACTATAACGATTCCTGAGCATTGCCACCACTTCTATTTTTTAATACAAAACGTGTATATAAAATTTCGATGTCTGTGACCTTGGTATCAGGAGGGGTAGGTAGTGATGAGTATTCTGTGGTAAATTGTTTAACGCCATGACAAGTATAAACTAAATGTAACTTACATATGGTTTACACATGTATAGCACAAAACTTAACCAAACGAAAATGTAAACCGATCTTTTCAAAGGTCATAACTCTGTTAATATTTGGTGGACAGTAATTCTCGAAACTTAAGGCACATCTTCACATCTTAGCCTTACTTCATACACATTTTAGGCTTGATCGTATGAAAACTGTATAGTAGGAGTTATACGGAAACGAAAAAAAAAAGTTTACGAACGGACGGACACCAACCCCATAACTTAATACGACCGTTTTTTTTTTTTTTTTTTTTTTTTTTTCAAACGGGTATATAAAAAGATTTTCCTAAGTCATTAGGTCTTCTATAGGGCCTTGGTTATCTATTTCATGTGTTGTTAACGTCCCTGTTAACACTGTATGAGTCTTTTTTTGAGACATTGTTTCCAATCTGTCGCCAAATGAAACTAAATGGTTGAACTGCATGAACGGTCCGACTCGAGCCACTTTTCCGGGGCAGGCTTAGAACTTCTAGGCGATTTAACACTACTCATGTGCGGCCGGTATCAGCTCTGCGTGGAAGCATCATGCAGTCCAATCTATTTCTTCCATCCCCGGTGGAAGGCGGCCGATCAGACCTTGGGGCAATATATTGGACTGCATGAGCTGAAACCGACCGAACTTTGAAGTATTGTTGAACCGCCTAAGAAGATCTAAGCCTGCCCAGATAAAGTGCTGCGAATCAGACTGTAGCTTAAACCTCGGCAGTTTCTTTGAGCGGCACCTCCGCAAAAACCTGAAATTTGCAATCCTTTTGTATATCTTTCTGGATCACAATTTAATTTCAAAAGAAACTGATTAGTAAAACGTCAAGTACTGAGTGGAAACAATGAACACCACTCTCGGCTTGAACACCACTCTCGGCTCATCAGATACAATAGCTCCCATCGAATGCACACAAAAGTCTTTGAACAACTCAGTCTGTAACTGGTGGCAGGTCACTTATAAGTCATGAAGTTTATGAACAGAAACCATTGCTATCTGTGCTGGGCTCAAGAACAATAAACAACGACCCATCAACGTTATGACTTTGATTCGCTCCCTAAATATTTTATGTATTTGGAAGAGTTAGAACCTTCGACCTTGGCACTGACGTTAATTCTAGTAGCAAAGACATGAAAATGTTTTTACACACCCAGCGATCTTTTTTATGTTTGGTTTTACGACCCTTTCAAGACTATTTCACTCACATCAAGCCGATCGTTAATCAGAGGTGAGCGAAAACTGGAGTACCCGATGAAAAACCTCCTGACTTTCAGTTGCAGAACTTCTCATTATGTGACCTGAGCCATGCTCAAACCTACAGCATTGAGAGACCTAATGATTAAGAATCAGCACTCTTATCCACTAGGCCACGGAGGCCCGTTACACCCAGCGACCTTTATAAATGAGGAAAAATAACGTTTTCTGTCTTTCCAACATTTACATATACGTCTTATTAGAGCTATCAGCGTACCGAAAGATGTTCAGAATATATAAATCTGTTCCTATTTGTGTGAAGTAAACTTTTCAAGTTTTGTTTATTTGTATTTAACGGCCCAGTCAACACTGGTTTGGGCCATGTTTGGACCTGTCAGTGTACCTATCCACGCTTTTCTTGAGCAGGTTTATCCGTAAGCGGTTTACGAGTACAGTGCACATTCTGACGCAAAAAACTGACCCCTGCCCTTCCTGAATCAGCGAAAGGGAGAGAATGACCATAGAAAAGATTTCATAATCAATCTCCACGAAAGAATGTTGCCGACCCCGGTAGGTATCGAACCCGAGTCTTCCTTATCACCAGTCAGACTGCATCCGACTGAGCTACCGCAGCCAGCCACACTTTGTCAGTAGTAGTAGTTATGTTCTGTGGTTTTTCGTTTCCATGGCCCCATGGACCTACTCCATAATGGCATTGCAAGACGTAAAAATTGCGAAAATGACGGCGGCTGTTATAAGTTCCTCATAAGGGAAATAGATACGCCTTAAGGGGGTGGGGCTACTCCTGCAAAAGTAGTTTGTCTTTGGATATGTCTAAGGGGTATACTCTTAAAGGAAAGAATTTACTCCTGGGGAGCAAATTCTTCCCTTTTAGAGTAGACCCCTTGAGGAGCAAATTCTTCTCCCTTTAGATCAGACCGCTTTTTCAGTTGGAAAGAGCCAACAGAGTAGCAACCATAAGGTCCTTCAAGTGTTATTTCCATCACGAAATCATGCCTATAGAATTGTGATCCTCTTTAATATGTTCTATAAAAGGGTTATCCATTGGAAGCAAAGAATACACCACAGAACTGAAAAATATATGTGCACATGTTTTCTGGGCCAGACTAGCTAGTTTCGGCCAATTAGGCCCAATCATTGACCCAAAGATATTATCAAAATTCCACAATGGAATCAATGATCCCAAAGGACAAGAAAATATAATCTACACTATGATGTAAGGCAGGGAGATGTTTTACCGCCGCCACACATTCCCATACACTAGTTGAAGTGAAGTTAAATATGTTCTATAAAAGGGCCATCCTTTGGAAGCAAGGAATACACCACAGAACTGAAAAATATGGAGTGTACATGTTTTCTGGGCCAGACTAGCCAGTAACGGCCAATTAGGCCTCATCAGTGACCCTCAGATATTTTCAAAATTCCTCAATGGAATCAATGATCCCAAAGGACAAGAAAATATAATCTTCACTTCTATATAGTAAAGCTTGGGTTTGCAGGGGTATACATTAATTTCCGTATTCATGCTCTGAGACACTAGACTGTGGGCACTCGATAGAATCGCCTCGTCGAGGCGTTTCTGTCGACTCCCGCAATTTATATTGTGTGCCAAAAAGGCAAATATTCCAATTTTTCTTTTTTTATATTTCTTTTTCTGTGGCCAAAAAATGACAATGTATTTGTATAGGTGTGTTTCGAAATACGGTATAAATAGTAGACAAACAGCCACACCTGCCAGGTGTATCTTGACTTGACTTGATAGATTTTGTAAGGTAACCGGGCGCTAAAAGCACATAGGGGCTACCCCCATCTCGCTAAATGGGATTAGTTTATGAACTGCTCTTCCCAGGGCCTCCAATGTGCTGGCACTTGTCAATTCGACAGGTGTCAGCTGACCAATGGGAATATACTGAACTCTTAATCGGAGGAAGGCACAAATCGCACCCAAGGTACAGCGTTTGTCCTAAGAAACACAGTTCTATAGCGATTTTAGAATTTTGAGTGCAGGTGCCAGGTGTATCGATTTCCCTTAAGATATTTATTGTTGGAGTTGAAACGCTTGCTTTTCGGTCTGTTTCGCTATTCAGACAGGCTGTTTCCTGTAATTGCAGTATAGTATTGCATCATCGTTAAAGCTAATTGGTTGATCGCGTTACGTGCCCCTCCATGGAACAGTTACAATCTGGTCATTAGACCCGGTTTGCCCACCTCATGGCGACCAAACCGATAAAAACCATATGTCACCGTGCTGAATCTTAAGTAATCTGAACAAGAAGAAGCTCACCCCAAACTGTTTTCCCAGAAATATCAGAAACCAACCATGTTAGTAAATACTATGTCACAAATGAATTTTGCCTAGCTTTTAAACATTTATTTAAGTCAGACTGATATAGGAAAAGATACTGCTGCATATCTTTAGACTATTTTTCAAGCTCAGAAAAAAAACGTATTTTGTCATCAACCAAATATCTTTAAAAATAATTCATTGTTTGCAATATTTGGACCATGCAGAAAAATGCTACATTGAAATTTTCATAAAACAAGGGTTTTTCTCTAGGGGGTGATTTCAAAGAATAGAAAATCAACAGAAAACTAGGGGTCACCGTGCTAATTTCTGTTTTATTAAACAAACCGTTCCCCTACCCCCAGATGAAATACAACGTAAAAAATATACATAAATTCTATGAAAAGATGGTGAATCACTGAGAGATAACTTGGATTTTACTTAAGAAATAGATCAGCTCTAACTGTGATTTGTTGAGTAATAAATCACAGTTTGGAGGTCAGTTGTAAAGTAGACAAATCACAAGCGCGTAGCGCGCGTGATTTGTCTACTTACAACTGACCGACAAACTGTGATTTATTACTCAACAAATCACAAACTAGAGCTGATCTATTTCGATTCTAACAGGCTGAAACTCGGCAATAATGCTGTTGTTTCCTTTAAATTCTCACAACTTTTCGCCATTGTTGAAAGAAATCCCGCTAAAATTATGGACTGAAACACATGCATTTATATCCTTTTCTAACGTTTTCGATGCGAGAAAATGACGTTACACCGTCTAACGTCAAGGAAATCGACTAGTGACGTCATAAATTTGCAGTTTTTAATGACGTCACTCGTCACGTTCTTCCGAGCTGTGATTTGTTGCAGAATAAAACACAGTTACTTTGCATTGCCTATATAGGCGCGCTGTGTTAGAATTGTAAATAGTAGCTGACTATAATATGCATTGCACCAAATCGTTTAAGTAAATCAGTAAACAGTTAGGTTGATCTGAGCTTGAGTAAATGCAGAAAAATTAAAATTTGCAAAAATCGCAATGTTACCGTTTTCATGAAGTTTAGAGCCAAGCTGAACAAGTTGAATAATAAAATGAACCCAACACAATATCTGTTTCACAGATTTCAACCATTGCCTGACCCCAATACGGTAAAATGTTGGCTCTGGCATAACTTTCATTTTTGATGATCATACAAAAATGGCGAATTAGTAGCATTTGTCTTTAACGTCGCTTTCAACAATTTTTCAGTCATATCACGACGGTGCCTGGTTGCGACAGGGAGCTCAATGTTCACTTTTATAGTGCTGCCTCACTGAAGTATTATGTCCAAGAGACATTACATAATACCCCACCCAGTCACATTATCCTGACACTGGTTTGACCAGTCCTAGCTCTACCCCGTAAATCTGAGTGCCAAGCGAGGAGCAGCTAGTACCATTCTTAACGACTTTGGTATGTCGCGGCCCGGGATCGATCCCGTGACCTCCCGGTCCCCGGAGTGGACACTCTACAAACTGAGCTATCGGGGTCGGATTTCATAGGGTAAAACCAATCAGACGCGGGGTCAGAGACGTTAATTGCTTTGCATACATGGCTGCTTATTAATGGGTGCAAGAATGAGTACCAATACATAGATTGTGTTTATTCGTTAGAATTGCCTCAGTATGG
The DNA here is from genome assembly GCA_963580285.1 of Lucinisca nassula. Classification (NCBI taxonomy): domain Eukaryota; kingdom Metazoa; phylum Mollusca; class Bivalvia; order Lucinida; family Lucinidae; genus Lucinisca; species Lucinisca nassula. The sequence goes on along the minus strand of OY757015.1, from coordinate 41,356,847 downwards.
CGGCTTGAACAAGTACCCACAATCTATATTTTAATTAAGAAATATATCAGCTCCAGCTGTGATTTGTTGAGGAATAAATCACAGTTTGGAGGTCATTTGTAAAGTAGACAAATCACGAGCGCGTAGCTTGTGTGATTTGTCTCCTTACAACTGACCGACAAACTGTGATTTATTATCTAACAAATCACTGGCTAGAGCTGATCTATTTCGATTCTAACACGCTGAAACTCGGCAATAATGCTGTTGTTGCCTTCAAATTCTCACAACTTTTCGCCATTGTTAGAACAAATCCCGCTAAAATTATCGACTGAAACACATGCATTTATATCCTTTTCTAACGTTTTCGATGAGGGAAAATGACGTTACACCGTCCAACGTCAAGGAAATCGACTAGTGATATCATGAATTTGCAGTTTTTAATGACCACACTGGTCACGCTCCTCCTTGCCGTGATTTGTTGTAGAATAAAACACATTTATTTTTCATTGCCTATATAGGCGCGCTGTGTTAGAATACTACACAGATTGTGGATGCTAGTGATCATTGCCTCAATGTGGCTTTCCGCCGGTCTCGGTAGCTTAGTCGGATGCGCGTCTGACTGGTGATCAGGAGGACGCGGGTTCGATTCTTGCTGGGGTCGGCAACATTCTTTCGTAGGGATTGATAATGAAATCTTTTCTATGGTCATTCCCTCCCTTCCGCTGATTCAAGAAGGTTAGTTGTCAGTTTCTGGCAGAAGAATGTGCACTGAACTGGTTAACCGCTTACGTAAAAGCCTGCCCAGGAAAGAGTGGATAGGTAAACTGACCGGCTCAAGAATGACCTGAATAGTGTTGACTGGACCGTTAAGCTCAAATACAAACAAACAAACAATGAGGCTTTCCGCTGTTGATGTTTCCATTAGGATCTAGTTATTTCACGTTTTTGTTAATTTCGCTTTTGTTTGTTTGTTTGTTTGTTTGTTCGTTTGTTTGTTTGATTAATTTGAGGTTTAACGTCCCCGTCAGCACTGTAAAGGTTATTTTGGAGACGTTGCTTCCAATTTTGTGGCACTTTTACCCGACACTGAGATGAATTGACACCTCAAGCCCTGTCGCCCAATGAAACCAATAGGGTTTATTAACATGGACGGTCCGCCTCGCACCGCGGTTCCTGGGCAGGCTTAGATCCTCTAAGCGGTTTGCTAGTACTACTCTGCGGGCCGGATTCAGCTCTGCGTGGAAGCATCATGCAGCCCATATATTTCTTCAAGCCCCTATGGGCGGGGGTCGTCTTTCACTTTTGTTTGTTTGGGATCTGTAGGTTAATTGTATCGATTCCTAATCACTGCCTTTCACTTCTATTTATAAACATCACGATAACACGTCTATATAATTTTGACCCCCTTAAAACCCATTTTATGAAGTATACCAGGGGTTTACAGGAGTATATACTTTTTTTTCTTATTTCTGCACAGAAACATAAATTGTGGGTACTCGTTCGCCTCGCAGAGGCGGCTCTAATGAGAAGAAACACGAACAGTTTTGATTTTTTTAATCAGTAAAGTTTCACTTTTTGGTAATCAAATTTTCAAAATATTCAAATAATTTAAAACATGTTTTCGAAATGGACAAGTGCCCACAGTCTATGTTTAAGAGCAAGACAGAGTGTTGATTCTCAATAAGCAGGGTTGAATAAGTACCAACAACCTGTTTTAGAGCAACGTAGATTTTGAAAGCTAGTCAAAATTACCTTAATGAGACGGTTTTATTCTTGCACACCAGGCATGGAAATCCGTGATTTTACCCTGGGATAGAAATTTATGTTCTGACCCTGGTGTTCCGACCCAGGCAACTAACATAAATGCGCTTCAATTCTATTCAACTGCCGGAACTACCTCCGCACTACTTGTATTTTGTAAACAATATACATGTGCAAGCTGTCAAAACTAACCGGAGGTGTCGTGCAAGAAAAAGAATCCAATATGGGGTTCTGTTGTAGATGGGCGTTTCAAACCCTCGGGATAACCGTGCTGAGCGGAACCTCGGCGTAGCCTCGGTTCCGCTCAGCACGGTCATCCCTCGGGTTGGAAACGCTCATCTACAACAGAACCCATATCAGATTCTTATATTATGTGCCAACAATCCTTTTTTTCCGAGCACAATAGATTGTGAAATTGATCTTTAGAATCAACACTGCGAGGGGGGGGGGGGGGATCTTAGAGGTACACATGTAACCCTCACCTAATAATAAGCATGTGCAATGAAAAACAAATATTCGGATTCCGCTATTAAGGGGAATGGGTACACCTTCAGGGGAGACAACTCCATCAAAAGTATTGTTATATATATATCCCATACCAATAGAGGTCAAATCTTAAAGGAAAGAATTTGCTCCTAATTCTTTCCTATCAGAGAAGACCCCTTTTTCAGTGAGACAGGGCTTATTAAGTCCCAAAAGTTGCCTCCCTTTGAAAAATGGCGAAAATCTGCCAGGTGTTCCCATTCCCCTTAATTAGTGTTCGTCCTATATTTTCCAACAAAGAAAATACTAAATGATGCAAATTCCACCGGAAAATGGAGGGGAATTCAGAAACCATTTATTTCTTGTCCATAGCGTTTGTCGTTTTTAATGACAGATGCAATCTGTCATTTCTAGCTATTCTGCGTGTTGTAAAGTAGTTCCGGCTTTCTAACGACTTTTTTCTTTGGCTTTGACCGCCAAAGAAATATGAGTCCGCACAAAAATGTAGTCCGGTTAGGCGCAGTTATCAAAATTGTACATCCTATAATCGCTATACAAACTTTTGAAGCAGACGACTAGACGATTTTATCTTACCTTTCAGAGGCTAGATTCAGCATTTCATATGAATCAGCTGCACCATGTATACCTAGATCAATGCGGCACCTGCTCAGTCGTCTGCTCAGGTTTTACACTGTTGTCTAACAGTGCTGTCAATATATAATCCTTAAAGACCAGCCGGTCAGCTGCAGACCAGAATATTAATGGGTTTTCCGACATTCGAGGTCAAGTCTAGGTCAGTTACAACTAGGTGTATATCAGACCTTGAGAGAAAGGCTGTCCCTTTCAACCCTGGATATGGTACAGATACCTATGCAAACAGTGTAGGTCCTGTGATATAATTCTAGGTGCCATATTTAGCAGAATGGACGAGCCCAACTTCAGTGATGGAAGAGTACACTCCAGAAACTCAAGGCAGTGAATAAACAAGTAAAAAATTGCTCCATGTTGGAGCAAAGGAGAAAGCGCTGCGGAAAACAACTTTTGTTACGTTTAATTGCGTTAAAAGGTTTCATAATTTAGCATGTCTACAAAGGGTTGCACCTTATACACGAGAATAATTAACCTTTTCCTTACTTATTCATTATAGGAAAGGTTTTCTAAGGCCATTCCCAACTGACGGCCGTGCAAATCATACTTCGCGAGCAGGTCATAAAGAGTCCTTTGTAATTTCGAATGGCTTCAGAATTATCTCTGTGATATCTATCTACCACCAGTCAATGGCACATAACCCGATTGTTCGTTATTATCCCCTCGCAACAAAATTGCGGTGGGGATATAGCATCGCTACCGGGCGTTCATGTGTGGTTGTGTCCGTGTTTCTGGAACCTTGCGAACAGGATTGAAGATAAAGCAATCATCGGAGAAGCATCAAACCTTCCACAAATGATTCTTATGGAGAGAGGATAAATCCTATTGATTTGCAAGGACAAGGGCAAAATGTCAATGTCAAAATGGACTTAACATTAAAAAAAAACACATTGTGAACAGGACAGAAGACAAAGCTACCATCATAGAAGCATTAAACCTTCCATAAATGTTTTCCATGGAGAGAGGATGAGCCATATTGATTTTCAAGGTCAATGGTCAAATGTCAAGATCACAATGGACTTGACAGTAAAAACCTTGTGAACAGGATAGAAGACAAAGCGATCATCACAGAAGCATCAAACCTACCATAAATGTTCCCCATGGAGAGAGGATGCACCCTTTTGATTTTCAAGGTCAAGGGTCGAATGTCAATGTCACAATGGACTTGACATTAAAACATTGTGAACAGGATAGAAGATGAAGCTATTATCGTAGAAACATCAAGTCTTCCACAAATGTTCCCAATGGAGAGAGGATGATCACTATTGATTTTCAAGGTCAATGGTCAAATGAAAAGGTCGCAATGGACTTGACATTTAAAACAGAGGACAAAATTATTATCATGGAAGCATCGAACCTTACCCAAATGTTCCTCACGGTGAGAGGATGAACACTATTCATTTCAAGGTCAAAGGTCAAGGTCACAATTGACTTGACATTAAAAATCTTGTGAACAGGATAGAAGACAAAGCTGTCATTATAGAAACATCTAACAGTCCGGAAATATTCTCCATGGAAAGAGGATGAAGCCTATTGATTTAAAAGGCCAAGGGTCAAAGGTCAAGATCACAATCGACCTGAAATTAAATGCTTTGTGAACAGGATAGAAGACAAAGCAATCATCTCAAAAGCATCAACCCTTCCACAAATGTTTCCCATGGAGAGAGGGTGAACACTATTAATTTTCAAGGCCAAGCGTCAATGGTCAATGTCACAACAGACTTGACATTAAACCATTGTGAACAGGATAGAAGACAACGCTATCATTATAGAAGCATCAAACTTCCCACAAATGTTCCCCATGGAGAGAGACTGAACCCTACAGATTTTCAAGGTCAAAGGTCAAGGCAAAATGGACGACAATAAAAACTTGTGAACAGGATAGAAGACAAAACAATCATCACAGAAGCATCAAGTATTCCCCTTGGAGAGAGGATGATCCCTATTGATTTTCAAGGTCAAGGGTCAAATGTCTAGGTCACAATGGATTTGACATAAAAAACCTTGTGAACAGGCTCGAAGACAAAGGCTATCATCATAGAAGCACCAAACCTTCCATAAATGTTTCCCATGGAGAGAGAATGAACCCAATTGATTTTCAAGGTCAAAGGTCAAGGTCACAATGGACTTGGTATTAAAATCCTTGTAAACAGGGAAGAAGACAAAGCAGTCATCAGAGAAGCATAAAACCTTCCACAAATGTTCCTATTGGAGAGGATGAACCCTTTTGATTTTCAGGGTCAAAGGTCAAGGTCACAATGGACTTGTCATTAAAAACCTTGAGAACAGTATAGAAGACAAAGCAATCATCTTTGAATCGTGCAACCTTTCAAAAACTGTTCCCCATGGAAATAGGAGGAACCTTATTGATTTTCAAGGTCAAGGGTAAAATGTCAAGGCCAATGGACTTGACATTAAAACCCCTGTGAACAGGCTAGTAGACGAATCTATAATCATAGAATCATGAAAGGTAATCTTTTAATGCTTAATAGGTCTAACATATTCAGATTGGATTTAGATGTTGATGAGTTTTATACAGTTGCGAGGGGATGCCTTGTTTCTTTTTATTTTCATGTATATAATAATTTCTTGTTTCAAAAGCATCGTATCATAAGCAACTCTCGTATGCAAAAGGAATGCATGAAATCATTTCGCCTAAGTAGAAGTAAAACAAAGATCAGGAATTGATAAAATTAACTTACTCCACCCATAAAAGACACCACCAAAGGGAAAAACATTAAGCGACCAGACCATAATGGAAACCTAAACAAAGGAAGGCCATAAGGACAGTTACTTTCCCACAAAATGGCCATATGGCCATCCAAAATTAAAAGACACAAGTGATACACACAGTAAGTAACAAACAACAACATAAATAAATCGCCACAGAAGAGCCGCCTTGGAACGGTCAGTGGAAGATTTCCACTGGGGGGCTTAAATCGATTTTACGTGGCCACAATCCTCGCCCTTACTTCCGTCGCGATTTAGACAAATAATTTGTTCAGTCCGCATGACGGCCTCCTAACTCATCAGTGCAACATCTCCGTGAACACAAAAATCAAAGAACCACAGAGGTGAGACAACGGTGAGGACTCGACAGCAAGAAACCACTGAAATGCTGGAGCAAAAGAAAACCAACAGTTAGACTCCGATGAGCACCGTGCGATAAACACTGAAGTGTCCTGTGCACTCTGAGATGAGTGACTCTATATTTGCCTCCTGGGATAACCTTAGGAAACGTTGATTCTTCTCCATCGGTAAATCGAATTCGGAATTATTACTGAGGATACGTCAATCAGGACCTGTGAAGCTAGTCCCTGGCTCTCACCAAAGAGGCAAATTAAGCTTCAGTATCCTCACCATCTTCTGCTGTGGAAATGATCGAATCAGAAAGGGCAAACCACTCTCTAATGGTCCGATGGAAGATTCTTTGTAAATGTCAGTTCTTGCACCAGGTGTCTGAAATGTCAACTCAATGTGATTTCTACAGCGCCAATAGCTGGGAGAACAAGGTCATCTGCTGGAGTGCTGGCAGAACTCTTTATACCTTTGTATAATAGTATGAGCCTACTGTCTCTTCTCGTATTCTTTAGAGACTCCCATCATAGTTTTCCTTGTTTTCCAGTTATACTCCCAGTTTCAAAGCAGTAAATGCTTGTTACAAATGTAGCAGCTCTGTTCTGAACTTTTTCAATTTCTTCACCGAGGATCACTCCCTTGGGGTCCCAGATACAACTGCCACATTCCAAGATTGGGCGAACAAGTCCCAATTAGGCCCCTCCCCCCCCCCTTTACATCCTGAGGACACTGATGAAGATTTCTTAGGTGTAAGACGCCTCAATTTTATTGGCTCTCTTCCTAGTTATCCCAATAAAATTGCATTAACGGGCTAAAATATCATGCCCCATTTTCGTGCCGAACATCCACAAGTCTATATATCATTCTGAAGTTTCAGTGAGTCATCTGTGTCTCTAATTTCCCGGTAGCAAACACAGTCGTCTGCGAACAGTCATATTTCTGATTCAGTGTCTGTGTAGATAGCATTAATAGATAGGGAGACTAACAGTGGACCAAGAACATTCCCTTGCAGGACCCCAGACAAAACTGGAGCCCACTCCGAAGATTCACCCGTTAACAACAACTCGTATTTTTTGTAGCAAAGAAAGGAATCTATCCGTTTAAGACTCTTCCCCACAATACCGCAATCAGATATTTTGAGTTTCAGTAGTTCATGTAGTGTGTGTCAAAAGCCTTCTCAAAGTCCAGAATGAATGTGTCAACCTGTCCCCGTTTGTCCAAGATTTTTACCCAGTCATTAATAACGGTGCTCAACTGAGTTTCACAACTATGCCCTTTTTCTAAATGCATGTTGTCTATCCGACAAAAGTTTATGTTCATCCATGTAGGCCATGATATTTGAGAAGACTATATGTTCAAGCAATTTACATGGAACCACGTCAGGGACACAAGGCGATAATTACGAGCAATAGCCCTGTCTCCTCTTTTAAAGAGTGTGCAAACGGATACAGGTTCATTATGTATACGAGGAATTGCAGTGGTTTGTACACAATTTCTCATGGGCAAGCAATCGGCCACTTCAGCAATTTCCTTGGGTTAATGTTGCCTGTTCAAACATTAACAGCCTGAATTGATATTGGGATAATAAGGTCATCCAAAAAGTCAGCCAACGAAATGCAGCAGTCAGCATACTCGAGGTCCAATGGAAACAGAATCATTTGTCTGTGAAACAAGCCATCATATGTGCAGATGTATGCGGTGCCGTTTTACTATTTGTTTGTTTGATTTGAGGTTTAACGTCCCGTCAACACAGTAAAGGTTATTTTGGAGACGTTGCTTCCAATTTTGTGGGACTTTTTACACGACATTGAGATGAAATGGCATCTCAAGCCATGTCGCCCAATGACACCAAAAGGGTTTTAAGCATGGACGGACCGACTCGCACCGCTTTGCCGGGGCAGACTTAGATAAAAGTACTCGTGTGCGGTCGGTTTCAGCTCTTCGTGGAAGCATCATGCAGCCCATCTGTTTCATCAAGCCCCGATGGGCGGGGCCGGTTTTACTATTTAATCCATATTTATAGATATTCGAATTATGGATATCCATAAATAAGACGAATAATGGATATCCATAATTCGAATTATAGATAGCCATAAATCGAATTATGAATATCCATAATTCGATTTATGGGTATCATTAATTCAGATAGATCGATGGATATCCAAAATTCGGATTATGGATATCCATACTTCGATTTATGGATATAATTTATTCAGGTAGATTTATGGATAATTCGAATTATGGATATCCATAATTCTAATAAAGGATATCAATAAATCACAATATGGAAATCGGTTATTCCGCTGTTTTTTGGATATCCATAATTCGATTTATGGATATCCATAAATCAAATTATGGATATATATAAATCAGGCTGAATTAATTCAGATAGATTTATGGATATCCATAATTCGGATTATGGATATCCATACTTCGAATTATGGATATTATTAATTCAGATAGATTTATAGATATCGAATAATTCGAATAATGGATATCAATAAATCAAAATATGGATATCCATTATTCCGCTGTTTTATGGATATCCATATTTCGAATTTAGGATAACCATAATTCACTGCAAAAGCCTTTGTTTTCAGTCATTATTTATTGTATTTATTTGCAAAGAGGAATTATTGATTGCTGGACTGAATTATGGATATTCATAATTCGACTCAGTGATATCCATAATTCGAATTATGGATATCAATAATTAGATTATGGGCATTCATAATTCGAATAAATGATATTCATAAATCAGCCGCATAATGGATATCCATAATTTGAATTATAGATATCCATAATCGAAAAATGGATATCTATAAGCCAATCGACCCAAAGTTACTAAACACAGTGCTTTCATCGTTGGCGCACACCTTTTCAAATATATTGGAAATTTTACCATAAAAAAAAATGAAAATTTTCAGGTAGAAATAAATTTGATATTTATCATATTTCTGTTCAAAACATAGATTGTGGGTACTCGTTAGGCGGTTCTTTCGGGCATCTACAATCTATTTTTAATCAGAAATAACGGACATCTACAATCTATTTTTAATCAGAAATTAGAAAACATATTGTGTACCACCATTAAAAGTGGGGTTAATGGGGTCAAAATTAAAGAGGCGTGTTTTTTTTTTTTTTTTTTTTTTTTTTTTTTTTTTAAGAAATGAAGGTAGCGGTAAATAATAAAAAAACGCGTTATTTGTACCGCTGTGAGTTTAGAGTGTTGCGAACATGGTTAGATAGTTATCTGTAGAATCTGGAATGGAATCATGTGCTGGATTTTGCAAACAATGTAGACCCATATCAGAACGCGTGTCTGATCAGGGTCTACACTATTTGCTTAAGGTATAATTATTCAAAGGTTAAATGAAACAGGTCAAGTTCCCCTTCAGGGCCATTTTTCCTATCTACACTCAGAAATACTCGACCTGTCAGTGCTGCCAGTGCTTTGATTTATTTACTCTTTAACCCTTTCACCTCTGAGTTTCCGAAGAGGACTCTACCATCACTTTGGGCACGTCCATTCTACTAAATATAGTATCTAGCTTAAAAGCGTCTTCAGGATGGCAACTAATATATCTTAAAAAGGTGGATCATTATGAGCCATCTCATTAGGATCTGCATTGTTTGCATAATTATGTGTACTTTGACTTCAGGGTTGAAAGGGTTAACCTTTGCTGTAGCAACAGGCTTAATTAATGCGCAGTTAACAATCATTTGAATCGAAAGGGATAACTTTCAACCTTAGATTGTGCCATTCTGTGTACGAACCCTGTCATCTATTTCAAACAAACATAGACATACCGTCATCTATTTCAAACACTGAATTTTAATTTTGGGACAATTCAACAATGAAATACCAGGAGTATATTCAGGACTGTACTGATTGAAAATAAAACAACTGTCAAAAACGAATACCCTTTCGACGTTTAGAACGAAGAATATAGTTCGTTATTAAAAATCCAGAATGAATCAAAAATAGAATACGAATGGCAAAAATTCAGATTGTAAATGTATAATTGAATGAAGCCGCAGATTAAAATTGTTAAAAAAGTGTTTTAATTTTATCTTTAACGCGAACTTCGGTAACGGACAATTCGCTTACATCAATGAAAAGTCCAGTTTCATGAATACATAATCCGTGTCTCAAACTCATCACAAATGGCGCTGCGTTGGTACGCAGCGCAATCAAAACACTGACAACACTCATGCCGATTGTCTCTAAATGCAGGCTGGTCATGAACGAGGACTTGGACTGATCCGTTTAAACTTAACGGATGTTAGTAACTGATGCAAAATAAATTTAGGACAAGATCAGCATCGTGTTCTGTGGCGTTTGATCTTAGTCTACATTGTTTGCCAGATCGAACATTTTATTCAAGTGCAGATTTTACAGATAACACTTAAATGTACCCAAGACTGACAGACGACCCGGCTATGTTTGGGTTGATAGTTTGGCATTCGACCCGAAGTTACTAATAAAAAAGCGATTCAGAGCTAACGTCTACGTGACTATCACTGACTTCTCAGAATAACATTTTCTTGCAGAAAGTAGCCGCAGTGAGATCAGGGTATTCCATAAGACTGAAGAGGGTCATCCTGGAATCATAGGGTGAGCTTGGCAAACAGTGTAGACCAAGTTCGGACGCTGTAGAACGCGCTTCTTATCAAATCTTTACTATTTGTTTGGAATTTCAGAGTTAAATTAAACAGTTTAATCTCAGCCCATGACTTTTATCCCAACCTACATCCCACTAACACTTTCGGTGCTTTGATTTTGAAACCAAACGATTACATGATTACAACACGCTTAGGCACCATGCTCTTAAGCTTAAAAGGTTAAATCAATCAACCGTGACGTATGGTTACCAGTCCGGCCACGATCCTGTGGTTTGTTTTGTTTGATTTGAGGTTTAACGTCCCCGTCAACACTGTATAGGTCATTTTGGAGACGCTGCTTCCAATTTAGTGGGACTTTTACCCGACACTGAGATGAAATGACATCTCAAGCCCTGCCACCCAATGAAACCAATAGGGTTTATATGCATGGACGGTCCGACTCGCACCGCTTTGCCTCGGCAGGCTTAGATCCTCTAAGCAGATTACCAGTACTCGTGTGCGGGTCGGTTTCAGCTCTGCGTGGAAGCATCATACAGCCCATCTATTTCTTTAAGCCCCGATGGGCGGGGGCCAACGATCCTGTGTACCACCTTCACACCAGCACTGATAGAAACCACATGTTCAGGATCAAACTTTTGATGTGTGATTTAAGGTCGTGCCTAGAAAAGAAGAAATTGTATTTTGTTCTCAAAAAGCATCAAGTGAAAACGTATTGCAACATTTTTCATTAAACCCTGGACAGTTAGAGTGAGTGAGTGAGTGTTTGAGTTTTACGTCCCACCAACAGCTAAGGTCATACGGAGACGATACCTCGGTTTACAGACACATCCAAAAGTCTGGAGAAGTCCGGGATCGATCCTGCGATCCCTGGTTTACAAGGCGAGTAGCATAACCACTACACCACGGAGGCTTCTAATGGACAGTTAGAAGCTGGTCGGAAAGCGGATGGCGTTGACTCTGATTCTCGGTGCCACATGTGTGTGATCTATTTGTCTGTTGGAGCGACATCTTACTATCAACAGAAGACGCTAGTGGACGTCGAAGTAGCGGAAGACCGACGTCAGTACGTCAAGATCGATTCATCCGACAGACGCATATGCGAAGCAGATTTCCGCCGGCATCTGCTACACTGTACCTGTAGATAAACAAAGGGTTTCAACTACCGACTAATAAGCACTGACACTGTTCGTCGCCCTTATGCGATGCACTTTTGAGAGCTAGACGTCCCTGTCGTGACCAAAATTAAGACGTCGACACAGTACGGAACACTTACGCTGGTGCATGAAATACGTACATGTATATTGGCGTCTAAGCGACTCGCGTGATATGCGTTTCAGTGACACATCGCACTTCAGCCTGAATCACGCCGATTGTCGTTTCGGGATGTTTCGACATATAGGTGTAAGGTATGCCGAGGCGACGCGTGCGTAATAGAGCATGACATATCGGATGGAATAAGCGAAATGGTATGTCGAGCTATTGCATGTAGCTACACATGTAGCGACATTTAGAACTGCGGGCCGCAAAGGCTCTGGTGCTACTGCCATCACGAAAACACGCCTATTTAATTTTGACCCCCTTGAACTCCACTTTTATATGGTAAAGCTTGGGTTTACAGGGGGAAAACCTTATTTTTCTTATTTCTGCTCTAAAATATAGATTGTGGGTACTCGTTAGAACTGTTTCGATGTCATGATTTTTCATCTTAAAATCTTCATTCTTTGGGCGATAAATTGTACTATGTATTTTCATAGGCGTGTTTTCATAATGGCTTATCCACGGGCTCTTCTGAGCTTTTGCTATTCAACTTTGTGATAAGAATCCGTTTCTCATATGCTGAGGCGTTTGGTTATTAACTTTTACTGAATCAAGTTAAGTTTCATCAATCGTCACATTGGTTTTGGTTTGTATTGGAGTTTAACGGCCCAGTTAACACGATTTTATGCCATTTTTGAGCCGGTCAGTTGACCTATCCACACTTTTCCTGGACAGGCGTATACGTATGTTGCATCCCTAAACGTCCGACATCCCTAAGTGTCCGACAAAATATTAATTTCTCGCAAAATTGTTGGAAACGGTGGGGAATGTTCAATTATGACATTTTAAGGGAAAATTTCTAAAAAAACTTTTTTGGAAATATTCGAAATTTAACTTCAATTTTTTTCTTGTCGGACATTTCGGGGTGCCCCTTGCATCCCTAAGTGTCCGCCATCCCTAAATGTCCGACAACATGAATATTGACTAAGAAAGCATTTTTATTGTTAACAATCAATCAATGATAAATAAAAAGACAAATTTAACGTTAAACCTATGTTAAAAATGTTCACCTTTGGAAATAAGCATTGCAATATATGGATCCGAATATACCGTCATCCTTAGATGTCCGCCAGCATGACAAGATCTTATTTTCTCGGGAAGATGTCCGAAACGGTGCAGAATGATCAATTGTGACATTTTAAGTGAAAACTTCGCTTTTTTCTCGAAAATATTCGAAATTCAACTTCATGACCAATGCATCCCTAAGTGTCCGCCATCCCTAAATGTCCGACAACATGAAAATTAACTAAGAAAGCGTTTTTATTGTTAATAATCAATCAATGATAAATAAAAAGACAAATTCAACGTTAAACCTATGTTAAAAATGTTCACCTTTGGAAATAAGCATTGCAATATATGGATCCGAATATACCGGCATCCTTAGATGTCCGCCAGCATGACACAATCTTAGTTTCTCGGGAAAATGTCCGAAACGGTGAAAACTTCGCTTTTTTTTCTCGAAAATATTCGAAATTTAACTTCATTTTTTTTTCTTGTCGGACACTTAGGGATGACCCATGCATCCCTAAGTGTCCGCCATCCCTAAATGTCCGACAACATGAAATTGACTAAGAAAGCATTTTTATTGTTAATAATCAATCAATGATAAATAAAAAGACAAATTCAACGTTAAACCTATGTTAAAAATGTTCACCTTTGGAAATTAGCATTGCAATATATGGATCCGAATATGTCCGCAATCTCTAGATGTCCACCAGCATGACAAGTAACTTGGAAAATAGTTCTTACCGCTAATAATGAATAATGATTTATAAAGAAAAAGGTGAAGTAATTAAACCTATGCTAAAAAAGAATACCTTCGGACATATGCATCTTGATTGATATACACCCAAGTGGCCGTTAACATGAAAAACGGCTGATAAAGTAAATTTATCATTAATAATCAAATGTTATTAATTTGAAAAGTCAAATTAAAACGTGAAACCTATAATTTATAACTGGAGTTCCATGTGGCATACATAGAGAATCTAACGCTCATGTATTACTGAATTTATCAAACGAGTTTAGGAACAAGTAAAACATGCGAGGCTTTCCCGAGCATTGTATGCCTTTCCCCGAAACGAGCCTAATAAATTCAACAATACACGATCACGAATGCAAGATTAAATTTATTTTCGGTTTTGGATTTTACGGCCCTTTCAAGATTATTTCACTCATATCGAGCCGATCGTTAATCAGAGGTGGGCGAAAAACCGGAGTACCCGGGAAACACCACCTGACCTTCCGTCACTCGTGACCCGAACGAGGCTCGAACCTAGGGCGGTGAGAGACCTAATGACTAAGAGTCAGCTCTCTTATCCACTCGGCCACAGAGGCCCGTCTCAAGAGTCTATATATCATATGACTTATAAAACGTACTTTATTCAAAATCTGTATGCAAAAATGTCAATATTTCAGCAGTAAGTAAACGTGACGTCGTTAAGGACGCTGTACGTGTATCGTTATGGGCGTATCTAACTAATTTGCATATATAATCCATTAGTGGATTACGGAATTTATTGCATGACGTTATTACGCTCTCAGACGCGACGCCATATGATAAATTAGTTTTCTTACCTCTTCACAAAAAAGAAGCTCGTGGATACCCGTTATAGCCGTACCCCTGACGCGGGTTCTAACGGATACCCACAATCCATGCTTTGGGTTATAATCTTTTTTTTTCTTTTTTTCGATTTTTAGGGGTGGGGGATCTTACGCATATGATTGAATAGGCGTGATGTCAAACTTGACTCAGTACCTTGGTTGGACCAAAACTGGTTTAAAGTCGTATGCCCGTATTCATCAGCATTAAAATTATGATACACATATATTTTATATAGTCGCGTAAACTATATGAACGACAAAAAAGGTTGATACCAAATTAGTGAGATCATAAAACGCCCAAAAAATGAATCCGCTAGCATGAGTCCGCTATCAGTTTATGGGTCAAATGCAGCGGTAGTTCAGATTCAGAATAACTTCGTATTGTGTAAAATGTGTTATGGAAAATCGAATTTCTGCTTATGCTATGTTCCCACTATCACGATTCGCGCCACGATTGCAGTCGTGTTCTTAATCGTGGATTAATCGTGGTGATCCTATCAGATCTTATCAGATCTTGAGGTCAGTCGTGGCAATCGTGTTAATCGTATAAAATGTTTGAACGGTTCAAAATTTTTCCACGATCAACACGATCGATTTCAAATCGGAATCATCGTATCACATCGTGTTGCATCGTAACAAAGCGCGACGGATAGCATCTAATCGTGCTTCCAAATCGCGGTGATCGGGGCCAATAGGGGCCAATCTTGGACAAAACAAGCACCGCGTTCTGTTGAGATGTGTTGTGATCTCACAAGATCTGTCACGATTTGTTACGCTCTGTCGGGTCCCATTGCTCAAGACCTGTCACGAATGACTCGTGATCAGATACGAGATGATACGAGTAAATCCGATTAGATACGAGTAGGCTGCGTTTTTATACGAACGTTCAAGATCTTTTACGAGTTCTCAAGATTTAATGTGACTCATTCAGCGATCTGCTCATGAGTGAGTGTATTTCAGTTTTACGTCCCACCAATAACTAATGTCATACGGAGACGGAACCTCGGTTTCTAGACTCATCCGAAAGTCTGGAGAAGCCCGGGATCGATCCGTTGTTGGACATTTAGGGATGGCGGACACTTAGGGATGACCATATTGGGATCCCTTATCAAGATGCTTATTTCCGAAGGTATTCTTTTTTAGCATAGGTTTAATTACTTCACCTTTTTCTTTATAAATCATTATTCATTATTAGCGGTAAGAACTATTTTCCAAGTTACTTGTCATGCTGATGGACATCTAGAGATTGCGGACATATTCGGATCCATATATTGCAATGCTTATTTCCAAAGGTGAACATTTTTAAGATAGGTTTAACGTTGAATTTGTCTTTTTATTTATCATTGATTGATTATTAACAATAAAAATGCTTTCTTAGTCAATTTTCATGTTGTCGGACATTTAGGGATGGCGAACACTTAGGGATGCATGGGTCATCCCTAAGTGTCCGACAAGAAAAAAACATGAAGTTAAATTTCGAATATTTTCGAGAAAAAGCGAAGTTTTCACTTAAAATGTCCCAATTGATCATTCTCCACCGTTTCGGACATCTTCCCGAGAAATTAAGATTTTGTCATGCTGGCGGACATCTAAGGATACCGGTATATTCGGATCCATATATTGCAATGCTTATTTTCAAAGGTGAACATTTTTAACATAGGTTAAACGTTAAATTTGTCTTTTTATTTATCATTGATTGATTATTAACAATAACAATGCTTTCTTAGTCAATTTTCATGTTGTCGGACATTTAGGGATGGCGGACACTTAGGGATGCATGGGGCACCCCGAAATGTCCGACAAGAAAAAATTGAAGTTAAATTTCGAATATTTCCAAAAAAAATTTTTTCGAAATTTTCACTTAAAATGTCATAATTGAACATTCCCCACCGTTTCCAACAATTTTGCGAGAAATTAAAATTTTGTCGGACACTTAGGGATGTCGGACGTTTAGGGATGCAACATACGTAAGCGGTTAACCAGTACAGTGCACATTCTTTCGCCAGAAACTGACAGCTGTCCTTCTTGAATCAGCGGAATCAGCGAAAGGAAGAGAGTGACCGTAGAAAAGATTTCATGATCACTCTCCGCGAAAGAATGTTGCCGACCTCGGTAGGTATCGAACCCGCGTCCTCCCGATCATCAGTCAGACGCGCATACGACTGAGCTACCGAGGCCGGGATTCAATCGTCGCATGTTATTGAAAAAAAAAAAAAAACGTTCACAATAATTTTCACAAGATCTGAAATGTACGGAACCCGAGAAGGGACATGATTTTTTATTTTTATTATGTTGTGCGAAAAAGATAATATCTTGAGCGGACAAGATATTATCTTGTTCGGACAACATATTATCTTGTGCGGACAAGATATTATCTTGTGCGGACAACATAATATCTTGTGCGGACAAGATATTATCTTGTTTGCACAAGATATTAACTTGTGCAGACAACATAATATATTGTGTATTATATAATATATTTTTTATATTGTGAAAAAATTTATGTCCCTTCCCGGGTTCCGTAGGGAAAGGACATACTTTTTTTTAATATGTTGTGCGAACAAGATATTAAGTTGTGCGAACAAGATATTATCTTGTGCGCACAAGATAATATCTTGTGCGGACAAGATATTATGTTGTGCGGACAACATAGTTTATGTTTTGCGGACAACATATTTTCTTGTGTGGACAACATAATATCTTGGTTTGCACAACTTAATATCTTGTGCGGACAAGATATTATGTTGTGCGGACAAGAAATTATCTTTTTCGCACAACATATTATCTTGTTTGCACAACATAGCGCTTCGGAAGTTGTGCGAACAAGATATTATCTTGTGTGTACAAGATATTATCTTGTTCACACAACATATTATCTTGTGCGGACAAGATATTAAGTTGTGCGAACAAGATAATATCTTGTGCGGACGAGATAATATCCTGTTCGCACAACTTAATATCTTGTGCGCAAAAGATAATATGTTGTGCGAACAAGATATTATGTTGTCCGCACAAGATAATATCTTGTACGGACAAGATAATATCTTGTCCGCACAAGATAATATCTTGTCCGCACAAATTAATATCTTGTCCGCACAAGATAATAAGTTGTCCGAACAAGATAATAATCTTTTTCGCGCAACATAATAAAAATTAAAAAAACATGTCCCTCCCCGTGTTCCGTAGAAATGAGCAGCTTGTCAGACCTTCATTTGAAATAAAGACTTTTCGTGATTACTTAAACTCAATTTGTACTTACTGACCTCTGATCCAATTTACAACTGTCAGCTTCAGTTATTTTAGCCATTTTTCAAAAGTGTTCAACTGTCTGCAGACAGTGAATATTATGATCAGAAACAGCATTCTGCGGTGTCCTATCTCGGTCTTCACTGTTTGCCTTGACGCTTTTAGTGGTTTCCTGTATAAAACGGGTTAATCTTTTTTTTTATTAAGCGGTAAAAAATGACATTACGATAACACACCCGTGCAATATAGTGCATTTCTTACGTCTCCAAACGCCCCCGCCCATAGGGGCTTGAAGAAATATATGGGCTGCATGATGTTTCCACGCAGAGCTGAATCGGTCCAGCACACTAGTACAGGTAAACCGATTAGAGGATCTAAGCCTGTCCAAGAACCGCGGTGCGACAGGGCTTGAGATGTCATTTCATCTCAATGTCGGGTAAAAGTCCCACAAAATTGGAGGCAACGTATCCAAAATGACCTTTACAGTGTTGACCGGGACGTTAAACCTCAAATCAAACAAACAAACAAACAAACAAACGTCTCCAAAATGGCTACTTTTCTGACGAAAATCTGTGATTTTTTTTCTTATTTATACTTCCAACAAAGGTTGTGGGTGCTCGTTAGAACCGCCTCATTGAGGCGGTTCTAACGAGTACCCACAACCTATGTCTTGGAGCAGAAATTAGAAAAAATATTGTATACCCCCGTAAACTCCAGTTTTCTCTATAGTTTGTTTGTTTTGAGGTTTAACGTCCCCGTCAACACCATTTGGTCATTCTAGAGACGTTGCTTCCAATTTTGTGGTACTCTTACCCGACATTGAGATGAAATGACATCACAATCCCTGCCGCTCAATAAAACCAATAGGGTTTATATGCATGGAGAGGCCGACTCGCAGGAGTTTTCCTGGACAGGCTTAGACGTTCTAAGAAGATTACCAGTACTCATGTGCGGTCGGTATCTGCTCTGCGTGGAAGCATCGCGCAGCCAATCTATTTCTCCAAGCCCCGATGGGCGGGGGCGCAGTTTTCTCTATATAAAGTGGGGTTTTGTCGGGTGTTCATTTCACGGACTTGTTCACGTGATGGACCTGAAATAGTGTTGACTGGGCCGTCGAGTCTGTGAATGTAGTGACGTCATGTATAAATTCAATAAACCACCAGCGGTTATGTTAGATACGCCCCGTAACGTTACATGTACAGCGTCCTTTACTAATGGCTGAATATTGCCATTTTTTGTAAATAAAAAAGGAACGTGAATAAAGTGCATTTTAAATGTCATATGATAAATAGAATCATATGTCCGCCCTCGGTAGCACAGTCGGATGCGCGTCTGACGGGTCATTAGGAGGACGCTGGTTCGATACCTGCTGGGGTCGGCAACATTCTTTCGTGGAGATTGATCATGGAATCTTTTCTACGGCCATTCTCTACGTCCGCTGGTTCATTAAGGGCAGTTGTCAGTTTCTGGCGAAAGAATGTGCACTGTACTGGTTAGCATTGCCCAGGAAAAGTGTGGATAGGTAAACTGACCGGCTCAAAAATAACCTAAAATAGTGTTGACTGGGCCGTTACACTCCAAAACAAACAAACAAATACACGCCATACAGAATGACTTACGATAAACTTGGGTTAGATACTGGTTCATGAATTTTTGCTTAATAAAAGTTGTTAGGCTAATTATGTTGAATATAATCCCTGAGTGTTGAAAATTAGAATTTTTAAATATGAACTGATACTTTAATTATCCGTTTAAAAAGACTGAATAACTTTATTTTATGTTAATCATTCAGGACATACAGTATTGTCTTTTCATATTTCCGTTTTCTAACCCATTGTATGCGGGAAACCCCTAAAGGGGTACCTTGGCAAACAGTGGAGGCTCAGATCAGACGCCGCAGAACGCGGGGTCTGATCAGGGCGTGCACTGTTTGTTTAAATTTTTTTCTCCATCAGAAAAAGATTAAAAATGAAAAAATAAGTCTGACACCCCTTATATGACAAATGGACTTGTCTAACATTTAGCAATGGAAGAGTCTACTAGTATACGTGTGCAATGGATCAATGTTTTTTTTTTTGTTGTTTTTTTTTTTGTTTTTTTTATGTTTAACGTCCCCGTAAACACTGTAAAGGTCATTTTTGACACGTTGCTTCCAATTTTGTGGGACCTTTACCCGACATTGAGATGAAATGACATCTCAAGCCCTGTCGCCCAATGAAACCAATAGGTTTTAAAAGCATGGACGGTCCGACTCGTGCGCACCGCTTTGCCTGGGCAGGCCTAGATCCTCTAAGCGGTTTACCAGTACTCGTGTGTGGGTCGGCTTCAGCTCTGCGTGGAAGCATCATACAGCCCATATATTTCTTCACGCCCCGAGGGGCGGGGGCCGTCAGCCTCCGTTTCGCCCAACAGCCGCTGCGATTATAGAAGCAACAAAACGCTACTTTACGTTACGATAACACGCCTACACAAATGCATTGTAACCTTTATCGCTGAAAAAATGAAGACTTTAAGATGAAAAAGTGTGATATTTTTCTTATTTCTGCTCTAAAATATAGATTGTGTGTACTCGTTAGAACTGCCTCGATATAGATTGTGGGTACTCGTTAGAACCGCATCATCGATCTATATTTTAGAGCAGAAATAAGAAAATAAATTAGAGTGATATTACACCTGTGGACACAAATCCGTTCAAACTTTGATGGGCTTCATTTCATTTTGATTTGATGTTTCATTCAGTATTTCCTTACATCCTTTCAGTCAATTGCAAGCTAGGAATACATTCAAAACACAAAGTGTTGTACATTTCGTAGTAGACTCCGGCACTGTCCAATCAGAATACATCTCAAATGTCAATCAGACCTAAAAAAAAAAAAGAGAAAAAGTGCTTGCCAAAATGAGACCAATCAATGTATATTTCTTGATCCGGTTTTAGACTACTTTGATGAATGACATTTGCTTGTCAAACTAACTTGATACAAACAGATTCATTGAAAGGTACTACATTGAAGTTTGAACGCTTTTGTGTCCACAGGTGTACATACCTTTGAACACACAAAAAACTATAAATAGAAACGATTACACAAGAAAAACCACTGGTAATGAAAATAGTATTCTCAAAATGTAGTGGAAAGCAATGATCCGGAATCAATTCAATTACCTTCTACCTACACAGCAGCACACGGGGCACAAATAGTGCAAGGGTATTGTAATCAAAATATTTACAAGGAGAACGGCCAAAATATACAAAATTATTAAATATATTACCAGGACAAACAAGCAAAAGCCAGCAATGCCGTCAAACCGTCACCAGAAGAAACAGAGTGAATCAAACTACACCAGAACGACCACTTTGGGACATTTTACAGTAAAACTACATAAGGAGGTGACAGCTTTAACTCCGGAGTATGCGAATACTTGACCCTCGCCCCCTATTCTAATGCAGATTACTACAAAATAACAATAGTAAACTGATCCGAACAGAGGGATTCTAACTGAACTGTTTGTCATGACACTCAGCAACATACAGTGTCAACAACTATGTATGAATTAAGACAAGCATTAAGCATAGATGTGGACTGAATAACATGGCGAAGAAACTGGCGGTGAATACAGGAAGTCCGAACTAAGATAACATCAAAAGACCAATCCGTTTCAAAATTCAATGTTGGTCTTAAAATCTCTTCTGCAGCAAGGTCTATCGGAACCCGAATTTTATGGGGACTTAGTATAAATTCATAAACATATAAACTTGCAGTGACTTCAGTACCCAATTTCGATTTATAAAAGAATTGGATACAACATAAAGGCCCTCGGGCTGATATGGGAGTCTCGTGCTGATATGGGGTATTATATGAAAAATGCCATATGATAATCTCTATATACCACCACGGGTAGAATTGACAGGTTGCACCGTTATCATTATCATACCCATCATTGACTGGCATGTCAGACTATACCGTTATAATTAACATTACTGTTGTGGACAATGCTTAATAACAAAAACATTCGCTGACGTCACTTTCAACTTATCCTCCGACAACAGTAATGCTGCTTGCCGTAGTTGCTATTCTGTAGGAGTTTGAACACCGTTATTTAGTAACAAAGATACAGACAAGGGGTTGGTAACTCGAAGCCATCGTAAATATATCAATTTAAGATGTACTTAAGACATACTTAAGGTGACCACCGTAAAATTTATGGTCTCGCTATTCCGGTAACTGAAAACCTGTCGTATCGTTTCCATAAAGTTACGACCATCTTACCACTTACGATTTACCTGTGTAATTTTTAATCTCGTGCAAAGGGAGCTTTCCTCTAAATGTTTTCCGTAGGCGACAATAGTAACCTTTTACCTGCTCCCACAAAAAATACACATACAAAACTTTTCAAACCTTACTTGTTAATAGAGCCATCCTAGCCCAACAAGTTAATGAGAAAAAATCCACATGTTGACCGCTCCTTTTCAAGTTACAGTCAACCATGTTTGTTTACATACTAGAACGGAGTAAATACAAACCAACGTTTTTAAAGGAGGGGTGACCATATAAAATCAGCAAAAATTTCTTTGAGCTTGCAGATATATTTATAAAACATGCATCATTTTAGTCCCTTATACCTATCATTTTCTCAGATTTAAACAAAACATGGGATATATATCCAATGAAAGCAAGTCTGGTATTTAGAACGCAACTAAAAGCTCTGTCCCAAAGTGATAAAAGCCGGCACCTCCCAGTATTTAGTGGAATGCTACCCAAAGCGCTTCGGAAACATTTGTAAGCCAGGGCATAGCAGAATAAAATAACGCTTAACATCTTACTATCAATGATAATCCCGTGTTTTGTTTAACATAAATGCAGCCTTGTTGGAGCCTTTTCTGCCAAAAAGGCTTGGTAGCGGTATCATAATAGGCAAGGTTCTAAATAAACTATGGGTTGAGAAACAATGGCCCAACTGGTGACCCCTTCTCTACATTTCCTTCTCATTTGCCATGCCTGAGCTCATATGAGCATCAATTACTTGAAAATGTGCAACAGCCCAAAATAAAAGGAATCACTTGGTCCCTTGAGAAATTTTTTTTGATCGCTATCATTACATGAAAACATTCTTGTGCACGAAAAAGGTGTGAAGTAGGAAGCGAGAAATAGAAAGTAGAAATAGGAAAAAGGAAGTGAGCAGTCATGACCGCTATTTCTCAAAACCAAGAACCCCCACCCTTCCCCCACGCGTGAGACACATGGTGTCTCGAGGAAGGTTTTGAATAACAGAATTCCCAAGCGAGGAATCCCATGGTCCCTTGAGAAACTTTTTTGATCGCTATCATTACATGAAAACTTTCTTGTGCCGAAAAAGGTGTGAAGTAGGAAGAGAGAAATAGGAAGTAGAAATAGGAAATAGGAAGTGAGCAGTCATAACCGCCATTTCTCAAAAACCAGACGATTGTGGTAAGTAGTACACTTATTGTACAGGCTATACTATCTTTTAGCTTATTTCTTTTTTTACTTCTTCTTTTCTTCCTTTGTTGATTCAGAAATAAACAGCTTGTACATAATAATTACGTACTACATATACATGTATACATGTTTATCGGAGATGTATAAATCTTTGTTTTTTTGTTTGTTTGATTTGAGGTTGAACGTCCCCGTCAACACTGTAAAGGTCATTTTGGAGACGTTGCTTCCAAGATGAAATGACTTCTCAAGCCCTGCCGCCCAATGAAACCAATAGGGTTGATAAGCAATGACGGGTCGACTCACACCGCTTTGCCTGGACAGGCTTAGACCCTCTAAGCGGTTTACCAGTCAGCTCTACGTGGAGGCATCATGCAGCCTATATATTTCTTCAAGCCCCGATGGGCGGGGGCGCGTATAGCTCTTTGTTTTCATGTATTTTTATACAGGTAATTCTGCTAGTTTAAATGTATAGCATATATCTGCCTTAATACAATACAATACAATACAATACATGTATCGCATATGATTACTAAAAGAAACCCTATGTGCCGAGAAAAAAAGTAGATAGATGTACAACTTCTTTTTCTTATGTTTCTTTCGCAATAGTTAAGATGAGGTTACGGTATGCCTGTGTTGTCTGTAACTTTACGATATGGTTAAGTTGTCTCCATAAATTACGGTACTTTCGAGTTACCCACACTAATCGCTACGAGGTGATTAAGATATACTTAAGGTCGTCGTAAGCCTTAATCGATCTTCGAGTTACCAACCCCTAGTGACAAGTAACCATGGCATTTTTCTTTCGGTGCTTTGGTACTAGCATTACTAAATAGTAACAAAGTCTACAGCAACCCACAATTTATGCGTTCGAAATGCTTCTGACACTGAGCAGGTAGGTGTATAGACTTACTGTTGTCTCAAGATAAGTTGAAAGTGACGTCAGTGATATTTTTGTTATTAGGCATTGCCCACTATTATCAAAAGGTAACGACGCTACGGTAATGTTAATTAGAACGGTATAGTCTGTTTTGCCAGCCAATGATGGTAATGAAAACTGTGCACGGTAATGATAACGGTGCAACCTGTGAAACCTACCTGTGGTGATATACGAGGACTGTTCAAATATGAATGCAACTAAGCACATAAAAATGATTCCGTGATAGATTTCGATGAAAAATTTATTTATATTGTCCCCTCACAGTATTCCCCTTTAACAGATGTACAATCTTACAGTCTTCTGATCAAATCATTGAATGCATTTTGGTTGTCTTTGCGAGGTATACTATGAAGGCACTGGAATATTGCAGGACCGAGGTGTTTACGCTGTACAAATTTTCGACCAGAAAGGTATTTTTTCAGCCGCGGGAACAAAAAAAAAGATCTCACGGGTCACGGTCAGGGGAATACGGGGGGGTGAGGGAGTTCAACAACATTTTCCTGCTTCAGATAGTCTTGCACAATGAACGCCTTGTGCGATGACGCATTGTCCTGTAGCAATCTGACATTGGCCAAACCAGTTGCGGGTCTTCGTTCTTTGACATATTTCTTCAATTTTCGAAGAACTTTATTCTTGTAAAACTTCGCATTTACAGATAGGCCATTAGGCACAGCAACCTGAATAGAAGAGCCCTGATTTGAAAAGAATATGGCATACATTACCTTCTTGACGCTCATGGTCCGCTTTGCAATGCATGGTCTTTTGCAATACTTTGTTGTCGATATTTTGTTCTGAATCTTTCGTTTTGGCTCAAAAAATGCGAACCAATGTCTCGTCACCTGTGACGACATTAGCGAAAGACCGTGCATTGTAATTTGGAAACTTTTTAAGCAACTTGTTGGCGCACTGAACACGTGTTTTTTTCTGCTCATCTGTCAACAGATGGGGAACTCATCTAGCACAGATCTGTCTCATTTTCAAATCCCCCGTTTCAGAATCGTATGAGCTGCTCCTAATGAGATGCCAACCATACTAGCTATTTGCCTAGTGGTGTATCGTACATCGGTAGCAACTATTTCTTTCACTCTTGCAACCATCTTGGCAGATGTTGCTCTTTTCGGCCGACGATCATGTAGTGCATCTTCTGTTGAGCCTAGACCACAGCTGAATTTCTTACACCAACGTAAAACTGTCGGAAAAGACATTTCATTATGCCCATAAACCGCACATATTTCATCAAAAATGTCTTTGCACCGTATACCAAGAATACAACGATTCTTAATATAGAACCGTATTTCAACGGCGTAATCTGACCTTCTTCCAATCATGCTTTGTATTGGTCTACAAGAGTAGACAGTGTTTATCGAACGATATACATGGCTAAAGTGCACGGATTTTAACGGGTTTGGTATCAATATATAGGTAAAATGTTTTTCTCCGCTGTGATATTTATTTCCAGTTGATTTTCGCATTAGTGCATGAGTAAACGTTCTACTTATATTAATACTGTATTTGAACAGTCCTCGTACTCTTTTACGTCACTGTCTTCTTATCCTCCGACAACAGTATATGGTCACATATACCCGAAGACAGGTTTCTCGCGACAAGCCTAATAATATATGGTCAGTGTACGTACATCCAGCACGTCAAAAACTAGCATAACGGTATTCATTATCTGTTTTGCTTTAACCATGAAAAATGGTATCGCCTATTTACCATTCATTTTCAAAACATTAGTAATGAACACGCCTCAAAGAGTGTATCACCACAGGTAGGTTTGACAGGCTGCACCGTTATCATTATCATACACATCATTGGCTGGTAAGACAGGCTATACCATTATAATCATCATTACCGAAGCGTCTTTACCTTTTGACAACAGTGGACAATGCTTAATAACAAAAACATTTGCTGACGTCACTTTCAACTTATCTTCCGACAACAGTAGGTTGTCTAACTGTTGGTTTTGTTTTGCTCCAGCATTTCAGTGGTTTCTTGCTGTCGAGTCCTCACCGTTGTCTCACCTCTGTGGTTCTTTGATAATTCATGTTCTCGGAGATGTTGCACTGATGAGTTAGGAGGCCTTTATGCGGACTCAACAAAATATTTGTCTAAATCGCGACGGAAGTAAGGGCGAGGATTGTGGCCACGTAAAATCGATTTAACCCCCCTCCCCCCCCCCCCCCCCCCGTGGAAATCTTTCTTCTGACCGTTCCAAGGCGGTTCTTCTGTGGCGGTTTATTTATGTTGTTGTTTGTTACTTACTGTGTGTATCACTTGTGTCTTTTTGTTTTGAGTGGCCATATGGCCATTTTGTGGGAAAGTAACTGTCCTTATGGCCTTCCTTTGTTTAGGTTTCCATTATCGTCTGGTCGCTTCATGTTTGTGTTTCTTTCCCTTTGGTGTCTTTGGTGGGTGGAGTAAGTTCATTGTATCGATTCTTGTTCTTTGTTTTACTTCTACTTTGACAGGTTGCACCGCTATCATCATCATACCCATCATTGTCTGGAGACAGACTTTACCGTTATAATTAACATTACCGAAGCATCGTTACCTTTTCACAACAGTGGACAATGCTCAATAACAAAAACGTTCGCTGACGTCACTTTCAACTTATCTTCCGACAACAGTTCTACTCACTTTATTTAACCGATTGACGCTTATGACCCATAAAGAGGTTGGCGCGTCGTTAAACCAGAAAACATAATCATCAACAACTCACTTTATATAGCGAAAGATACTTTTGTCGGTGACGTAAAAGATAAAACCACCACAGGTAGGTTTGTCAGGTTGTACCGTTAACATTATCATGCCCATCATTGGTTTACAAGACATATTATACCGTTATAATTTACCATTACCGAAGCGTCGTCACCTTTTGACAACAGTGGACAATGCTCAACAACAAAATATTCGCTGACGTCACTTTCAACTTATCCTCTGACAACAGTAACGCCTAACTTTAGAAAGAAAACAATTGGGGTTTACAGGGGTATACAGTTATTATTGCTGCTTATTTTTGTTCCTTGACAATTTTTTTTCCAATTTTTGTTCCTAAAACAGCCCCAGTGAGACGCTTATAACAGGCACCCTCAACAAATCTTTGGAGTACACATAAGAAAAATGTCAGAAAATTTCAGAAATGTTTATCAGTGATATAAATGTTCAGAGCAAAACAAGGAAAAGGAAAAAAAATATTACCACGTGACCCCAAATTTAAGCATTTTAAAGTGGGACTCATTAGGGTATTCATGGCACAAACTGGTTAACGTCACATTACGAAAATGCCCCCGTACAAAATAGTGCATTTTTTGCATCTGAAAAACGGACATTTTTCTGATGAAAATTTGCGATTTTTTTCTTAATTTTACTCAAAACATAGGTTGTGGATGCTCGTTACAACCGCCTCAATGAGGCGGTTCTAACAAGCACCCACAACCTATGTCTTGGAGCAGAAATAAGGAAAATATTGTAAACATCCGAAAACCCCTTTTTTACTTTATAAAGAGAGGTTTAGATGGGTGTCCATTTCACGGACTTGTTAGTATGACGATGTCCGTCAAAGCATCGTTAGCCTAACGCGCCGTTATGGGTCAAACGGATTACTGGTCAGCAGTTACAATATCTATAAATCTGGTATTTTAACGTTCAAAAACCGACCATTTTGAAATGAAATTTTCTTACAAAGTCATTTTTTTTCTTCTTCCATCCCCAAACATTCATTTTTAATATGCATGTTTTAAATTTATTTATTAATTTGGAACATTATGGGTTGTTTTTCTAGAAATATGTCAACACACGCCTGCGGAACGATAGAATGCGTAACCAGTGGTTAAGAACGTGAAGCAATTAGACCGACATCCGGTTAGGAATTAGAGCGCTAAAAAGGTAAAGAAACTGTGCAGTTTCTGTGTTTCATAAGTTATATAATTTTTACGAGGAAGTTATTTAAAAAACGGGGAATTACATTCAGGAGCCCATTGATATCGGCATCTTTGGAGTACCAAATCCCGTACTTCACACATTTTGGCTAAATTTAGTTTCTCCTGCTGAAGGTGAACTCAAGCCTTAGAAAAAAGTGGTTTTCGAGGTGTTTGTTGCCTTTTATTTATTACTGCGCTTTGCTACAAGTTCAGCGTATTAACATGCACACACAATAAACATATATGGTTAAATGTGTTGTGGATATTTTGCTTGTCAATGCAGCACTAGCGAGAAATCACCACGGAAAAGGTCGAAAATGGTTGGTTACGCATTAGATCTATAGAAATGATAACAGAACTTGCAACTATAAAGCGGATCTGTTTTCATCTCCACGGCCACAGAATCACCCGCACCTTGTTCTACGGAACCATTTTTAGCCAACCTGATAAGCAGTGCGCTATTGATTCGATAATGACATAGTATTTTATGGAAGCATTTTCAGTCTCCAGAATCATAGTACCGAATGATTTTCACGGACTTTTACGCTGTATATGTTTTATCAATGGTCCGATAATTGACTGAAATGAAATAAAACAGGTTTTGGAGTTTTAATTTCTGCGAAGAACTCCTCATCTGCCAAAATTTGCTGGTTAAGCATTAGATCGTCTGGTTGAGCATTCGATAACCAGATGAGAAAATCAAACCAGTTGCTGCCTAAGTAAATGCCAGCAGCTTACTACAATAAAAGGTGGTCTACATATGCTTTCTGAATTGTGTTAAAATCACCAGAGAAAGAAAGCTGTGATGAAAAATACTTTTCTGGACAAGACCATTAAATGTCTGGGTATCATGCTTATCTGCACGAATGACGCGCCGATTCATAAATAAGAGGTCATTACTTGCTTTTGTAGAAAACAAAATGGCCAGCTTACGCTTTGTAATGGCGATTAAATCTATATCCGGATGGGACGGCCATTAATGGACCGTCTCATCCGAGAATCAAAGCTGTTCGCCATCCTGTAAAAATGAATTTGACTAAATCCCCTATTAACAAGAATTGCCTAAAATAAAAAACAAGAAAAATGCCTAATGGCATTATGGACGGTTTTTTTTTTTCAGTATGGTTAGGATGGTGGTGGCATGGGTGGGGTAGGGTGGGGTGTGCTGGTGTGGGGTAGGGTGGGGTGGAATGGGTTAGGAGTCGGGTGGGATGGGGTGGAATTTGTGGTGGGGTGGGGTGTGGGGTGTGATGGGTTGTGGGGTGGGTTGGGGTGGGCTTGGGTGTGTGGGATGGGGTGAGGTCGGGTAAGGTGGGGAGTGGTGGGATGGGGTTGGGTTGGGGGTGGATTGGGGTTGTTTTGGGATGGGGGTGGGGTGGGGTTGTGGGGTAGGGTAGGGTATGCTAGGGTAGGGTGGGGTGGCTAGGGTATGTATATAAAACTAAGTATGCATGTATGTACAGAACAAATGCAATATCCTAACCCAGTAACAACTTTTTGTGTGTGGGGGGGGGGGGGGGATTTGTTTATGTGTTCTACGAAGAAAAAAAAAGTTTTTTCTATTTTAGCTCTATTTTTAGCTCTAGTGGCCACTGATTTTAGCAATTTTGAAAAAGGGTCACCTAATGAACATTTCTGTAAAATAATTTTGAAATCGGGCCATTATCCCAGGAGGAGATGTCGTTTAAAGAAATTGTTGACGGACGACGGACATCAACTCACCTTGAGCACTTCGTGCTCAGGTGAGCTAAAAAAAGAACGAAAAAAAAAAAAAAGAAAAGAAAATTCCATGCCTGTGCATGCATGTATGTATTATTACTATTATTATGTATTATTACTAGCAACTATCAGGGGAGGAAGATACTAATTGTTCATATGTGTTTATGGAGAGTGAGTGAGTGCTTGAGTTTTACGTCCCACCAACAGCTATGGTCATATGGACCTCGGTTTAAAGACTCATCCGAAAGTCTGGAGAAACCCGGGATCGATCCTGCGATCCCTGGTTTACAAGTCGAGTAGCGTAACCACTACACCACGGAGGCTTCTATGTGTGTTTATGGAGAAGAAAAGAAAAATAAAGAAAAAAAGAATGAAAAAAGAAAGAAAAAAAAAGAACAGAAAAAAAAGAACAGAAAAAAAAAAAAATGTCTCCACCGGGGTTTGAACTCACGCCCCTCAGATTCATAGTCAACAATAGGATCCGTAGTCCAGCACTCTATCCACTACACTGGCATTTGAAAAAAGGTTAACCAAAAGGTAAACCTGAAAAACGCAAGTTTGAAAAATGACAATTTCCGCCAAAATTTTAGTCTTTTGCGCCATTTATGGATAATACATGAAAGCGGTACCTCCACTTATGCATCAGTCCTGATATTAAAACAATCTGCTGCAGAATAGATGAAAAATATCACTTTGAAAAAAGGTTAACCAAAAGGTAAACCTGGGACGACGCCCGCCCGCCCGCCCGCCCGGACATCGCTATTTTAAGAGACGGATTTTTTTTAAAAACCCGTCCAAAAATGGAGAGAACCCGTTTAAGAAACTCAGGCGTAAAATGCTAAGGGTAAGATCGTTAACACTGCAGATACGAAAGCCTATTTGGCTTATGTAGGTGAAAATAAAATATCGTAAAGGCGTAGTAACGCGACACAAAAGACGTAATAACGCAACAAAGGCGTAGAAACGCAAAACAAAAGACGCAGTTACGCCAATAAGAAGGCGAAGCTACGCAACAAAAGGCGTAGTAACGCAAAAACAAGGCGTAGTAACGCGAAAAAGTGCATACTAATGCAAAAGAAAGACGAAGTAACGCAAAAGGAAGGCGCAGTGATGCGAATCAAAGGCGTTTTTATGCGAATCAAAAGGCGTTGTAAAGCGAAAAAAGGCATAGTAACGCAAAAGAAAGGCGTATTTGTTTTAGCTCGCCTCTGCAAAGCAAATAGGTAGCCGGAATATCCTACTCCTGGGACTGCGCATGCCCCCAAAATATATGTCTGTATCATGATCGATAACCCAGATCGGAGATCCCGTGAGTTCTATGCTAACTGTCAAAACGATAAGATAAAGATATTGTCTAAAACCAACTTCTTATTAATACAAACAGCGCAAGAATGACACACCATGTATTCTTAATCATGTTAATCAAGACGAACTAGAAACCATTTGTAAAATTTATAAATTTTGAGTAAACAGGAGGACAGGTGCGTTCATTAAATAAATTGAGAGAAGTAAGTAAGTCAGTCAGTCAGTCAGTAAGTAAGTAAGGACTTTATTTAGTGAGGGTAACAACATTTAGCACATACAAAAATACATGTAATAGCTAATCTTCCACGAGGCCCTCAGCTAATCTTCCATGATCTAATCTTCCTTCTTAATAAAACATACACGCTATAACATTTTGTTTCATCGGCAGTGTCATTTTTAGATATGAGGAAAAAATATAGATATAATAAATTGATAGAACATACAAGTTATAATATTTTCTTCCATCTGCAGTATCATGTTTAGATATGAGGAACTTTTTTTGAAACCGTTTTGAATATGGAGCAATATTTTCTCACGGATGTATCTAGGCAGTGATTAGGCAGTTTACATTAAGCCAGAAGTCCAGATTTTTGTTCACTATCGACCGACTATTGATAATATTGTATTTAGTACTAAAAAGGTTGTAGGCATTTGTTTTCTCCACATCATTTTGTTTCTTTGAATAATCATTATGAAAACACGCCTATACAAATACAATGTAACCTTTATCGCCAAAAAAAACGAAAATTTTAAGATGAAAAATTGTGATATTTTTCTCATTTCTGCACAAAATATAATGTGATTTAAAAAAAACAACAACAAAGGACTGGTGGGTCTATTGCCTCCGAGTGTAGGTAGGAGGAATAGTCTTAAACTGTTTCATTAATCTCTTAAATTCCAGTGTCCAATCAAATAGTGTACATCTTCACCAGACGCCGGATTCTGCAGCGTCTGATCAGGGTCTACACTCTTTGCCAAGCCCATCCTATGTTTCCAAGATAACCATCTTTAGTTTTTCACAACAGTCTGACCTCACTGCGACTATTTTCATTCTAATAGTTTTCCCGACAAGTCAGTGATATTCACGTGCACTTAAGCATAGAACAGCTTTTCTTCTGAGCACCTTTGGGTCGATTGACAAACAATTCCCAGTGGAATTCTTTTCTCTGACTGTCACAAGGCGGTTCTTCTTTGGCGGTTTATTTATGTTATTGTTTGTCACTGATTGTAGAATCGCATTTTGGATAGCCAGCTGGTATTGATTCCTGATCATTGCTTTACTTCTATTTTTTATAAGCACCAAGTTTATAATCATGGGTGTCTTATGCTCAACCTGGCTCTCTAATGCTTGACCATAGAAACACGATGCAGATTTAATCGCCATTAAAAAGCGTAAGCTGGCCATTTTGTTTTCTACAAAAGCAAGTAATGACCTCTTATTTATGAATCTGTGCGTCATTCGGTCAGATAAGCATGATACCCAGACATTTAATGGTCTTGTCCAGAAAAATATTTTTCATCACGGCTTTCTTTCTCTGGTGATTTAACATAATTTAGAAATCATATGTAGACCACCTTTTATTGTAGTAAGCTGCTGGCATTTACTTTGGCAGCAACTGGTGAGATTTTCTCCTCTCTGGCTATCGAATGCTTAACCAGACGATCTAATGCTTAACCAGCAAATTTTGGCAGATGAGGAGTTCTTCGCAGAAATTAAAACTCCAAAACCTGTTTAATTTCATTTCAGGCAATTACCGGACCATTGATAAAACAAACACAGCGTAAAAATCAGTGAAAATCATTCGGTACTATGATTCTGGAGACTGAAAATGTTTCCATAAAATACTATGTCATTATCGAATCAATAGCGCACTGCTTATCAGGTTGGCTAAAAATGGTTCCGTAGAACAAGGTGCGGGTGATTCTGGGGCCGTGGAGATGAAAACAGATCCGCTTTATAGATGCAAGTTTTGTTATCATTTCTATAGATCTAATGCGTAACCAACCATTTTCGACCTTTTCCGTGGTGATTTCTCGCTAGTGCTGCATTGACAAGCAAAATATCCACAACACATATAACCATATATGTTTATTGAGTGTGCATGTTAATACGCTGAACTTGTAGCAAAGCGCAGTAATAAATAAAAGGAACACCTCGAAAAAACCACTCGTTTTCTAAGGCTTGAGTTCACCTTCAGCAGGAGAAACTAAATTTAGCCAAAATGTGTGATGTACGGGATTTGGTATTTACTCCAAAGATGCCGATATCAATGGGCTCCTGAATGTAATTCCCCGTTTTTTAAATAACTTCCTCGTAAAAATTATATAACTAATGAAACACAGAAACTGCACAGTTTCTTTACCATTTTTAGCGATCTAATTCCTAACCGGATGTCGCTCTAATTGCTTCACGTTCTTAACCAATGGTTACGCATTCTATCGTTCCGTAGGCGTGCAACATGTAAACACCCATGAATTTTAGCCCACGTCTCAGGAAGACATTTTCATAGTACTTAACAGCCCAGTCAACACTATTTTCACTATTTAGGTAATACATGTATAAAATAGTGGAGGCAATGATCAGGAATCGATACAATTAACCCACAGCTCCCATCAGAGACACCAAAGGGAAAGAAGAAATACCAACAGGAAACAACAGACCCTAATGGAAATATCAACAGCGGAAAGCCAAAAGGAGAGTTACTTTCCCACAAAATGGCCAATAGGCTATCCAAAATAAAATAATATAAACGACACAAACACCCAAGAAAAACCCTAACAAAAATTCACCGCGACAGAAGAACCACCTTGGAACGGTCAGCGGAAACGGATTCCATTTTGGGGGGGGGGGGTGTGGGAGTGGGGGGGGGGTGGGGCTAAATCGATTTTACGTGGCCACAATCCTCGCCCTTACTTCCGTCGCGATTAAGACAAATTCACGTTTTTTATTCACTCCGCATGAAGGCCCCCTTACTTATCAGTGCAACATCTCCGTGAACACAAAAATCAAACAACTACAGAGATGAAACAACGGTGAGGACTCGACAGCAAGACACCACTGAAATGCTGGAGCAAAGGAAAACCAACAGTTAGACTCCGATGGGCCCAACAAGAGACGGAGCATCAGGTACCAACCAACATAAGCCTTTACGTTGGAACCGTGATAGAATCTGAGGCCTGACCCATCGGCTTGCACTTAAAGAGGGAAGCAAAGTTGTCAACCGTGATTGGGTTAATTGCCATGCATGCAGTCTGTCGTATAACAATTATGCTGTTCCAAATCCTTTTATATCGATTGAATACTATTTATAAACAAGTTGGCTGCTTTCAAAAAGCATCCAATAGGTTTGGTCTTGTCAGTCTACATTCTGATTTGAGCCAGCTGATATCATTATCCCACTTAATGCATTGTTTGAATAAAAATAATAAACTTTAAACGTTCCAAGGCGGTTCTTCTGTCGCGGTATATTTTTGTTATGGTTTGTCGGAAGTTTGGAGGCCTTCATGCGGACTGAGCAAATTATTTGTCTAAATCGCGACAGAAGTAAGGGCGAGGATTGTGGCCACGTAAAATCGATTTAAGCCCCCCAGTGGAATTCGTTTCCGCTGACCGTTCCAAGGCGGTTCTTCTGTCGCGGTTTGTTTTTGTTATGGTTGTTTGTGTCGCTTATATTATTTTATTTTGGAAAGCCTATTGGCCATTTTATGGGAAAGTAACTGTCCTTTTGGCTTTCCGCTGTTGGTGTTTCCATTAGGGTCTGTTGTTTCATGTTTGTGTGTCTTTCCCTTCGGTGTCTCTGATGGGGGCATTGGGTTGATTGTAACGATTCCTGATCATTGCCTCCACTTCTATTTTTAATATAAAACGTGTATACATATAAACTGTCGAAGTCTGTGACCTTGGTATCAGGAGGGGTAGGTAGTGATGAGTATTCTGTGGTAAATTGTTTAACGCCATGGCAAGTATAAACTAAATGTAACTTACATATGGTTTACACATGTATAGCACAAAACTTAACCAAACGAAATGTAAACCGAATTTTTCAAAGGTCATAACTCTGTTAATATTTGGTGGACAGTAATTCTCGAAACTTAAGGCATATCTTCACATCTTAGCCTTACTACATACACATTTTAGGCTTAATCGGATGAAAACTGTATAATAGGAGTTATACGGAAATGAAAAAAAAGTTTGCAACGGACACCAACCCCAGCATAATTTAATACGACCGTTTTTGTTGTTGTTGTTGTTGTTTTTCAAACGGGTATATAAAAAGATTTTTCCTAAGTCATCATGCCTTCTATAGGGCCTTGGTTATCTATTTCATTTGTTGTTAACGTCCTTGTTAACACTGTATGAGTCTTTTTTGAGACATTGCTTCCAATCTGTCGCCCAATGAAACTAAATGGTTGAAATGCATGAACGGTCCGACTCGAGCCACTTTTCCTGGACAGGCTTAGAACTTCTAGGCGATTTAACACTACTTATGTGCGGCCGGTATCAGCTCTGCGTGGAAGCATCATGCAACCCAATCTATTCCTTCAATTCCCGATGGACGGGGGCCAATCAGACCTTGGGGCAATATATTGGACTGCATGAGCTGAAACCGACCGAACTTTGAAGTATTGCTGAACCGCTTAGGAAGATCTAAGCCTGCCCAGACAAAGTGCTGCGAATCAGACTGTATCTTAAACCTCGGCAGTTTCTTTGAGCGGTACCTCCGCAAAAACCTGAAAATTGCAATCCTTTTGTATATCTTTCTGGATCACAACTTAATTGAAAAAGAAACTGATTAGTAAAACGTCAAGTATTGAGTGGTTATCAGATACAATAGCTCCCATCGAATGCGCCAAAAAATCTTTTAACAACTCGGTCTGTAACTGGTGGCAGGTCACTTAGTAGTCATGAAGTTTTTGAACAGAAACCAATCAACGTTATGACTGTTTCGCTCCCTAAATATTTTATATATTTGGTAGAGTTAGAAGGTTCGACCTTGTCACTGACGTTAATTCTAGTAGCATTTTTACACACCCAGCGATACTTTTTATGTTTCGTTTTACGATCCTTTCAAGATTATTTCACTCACATCAAGCCGATCGTTAATCAGAGGTGAGCAAAAACTGGAGTACCCGATGAAAAACCTCCTGACCTTCCGTTGCAGAACTTCTCATTATTTGACCTGAGTCATGCTCAAACCTACAGCGTTGAGAGACCTAATGATTAAGAGTCAGCACTCTTATCCACTAACTCACGGAGGCCTGTTACACCCAGCGATCTTTATAAATGAGGAAAAATAACGTTCTCTGTCTTTCCAACATTTACATATATACGTATTATTAGAGCTATTAGCGTACCGAAAGCTGTTCAGAATATATGATTCTGTTCCTATCTGTGTGAAGTAAACTTTGCAAGTTTTTTTTTATTTAACGGCCCAGTCAATACTGATTTGGGTCATGTTTGGGCCTGTCAGTGTACCTATTCACGCTTTTCCTGAGCAGGCTTATCCGTAAGCGGTTTACCAGTTCAGTGCACATGCATTCTGTCGCCCAAAACTGACCCCTGCCCTTCCTGAATCAGCGGAAGGGAGAGAATGACCATAGAAAAGATTTCATAATCAATCTCCACGAAAGAATGTTGCCGACCCCGGTAGGTATCGAAACCGAGTCTTCCTTATCACCAGTCAGACTGTATCCGACTGAGCTACCACAGCCAGCCACACTTTGTGGGTAGTATAGTAGTTATGTTCTGTTGTTTTTCGTTTCCATGGCCCCATGGACTTACTCCATAATGGCATTGCAAGACGTAAAATTTGCGAAAATGACTGCGGCTGATATAAGTTCCCCATAAGGGAAATAGATACGCCTTAAAGGGCTGGGGTTACTCCTGCAAAAGTAGTTTCTCTTTGGATATGTCTAAGGGATATACTCTTAAAGGACAGAATTTGCTCCTTGGGAGCAAATTCTTCCCTTTTAGAGTAGACCCCTTGAGCACCAAATTCTTCCCCTTTTAGAGTAGACCCCTTTTTCAGTTGGACAGAGCAAAACAGAGTAGCAACCATAAGGTCCTTAAAGTTGTATTTCCATCACGACACCATGCCTATAGAATTGTGATCCCCTTTAATATGTTCTATAAAAGGGTTACCCTTCGGAAGCAAGGAATGCGCCACAGAACTGAAAAATATGGTGTGCACATGTTTTCTGGGCCAGACTAGCTAGTTTCGGCCAAGTAGGCCTCATCAGTGACCCTAAGATATTACCAAAATTCCACAATGGAATCAATGATCCCAAAGGGCAAGAAAATATAATCTACACTATGATGTAGGGCAGGGAGACGTTTTACCGCCGCCACACATTCCCATACACCAGTTGAAGTGAAGTTAAATATGTTCTATAAAAGGGCTATCCTTTGGAAGCAAGGTATACACCACAGAACTGAAAAATATGAAGTGTACATGTTTTCTGGGCCAGACTTGCTAGTTTCGGCCAATTAGGCCTCATCAGTGACCCTCAGCTATTTTCAAAATTCCACAATGGAATCAATGATCCCAAAGGACAAGAAAATATAATGTTCAATTTCATATAGTAAAGCACAGGTTTGCAGGGGTATACATTAATTTCCGTATTCATGCTCTGAGACACTAGATTGTGGGTACTCGATAGAATCGCCTCGTCGAGGCGTTTCTGTCGACTCCCCGCAATCTATGTTTTGAGCAAAAAAGGCAAATATTCCAATTTTTCTTTTTAAAATTTCTTTTTCTTTGGCCAAAAAATGACAATTTGTACAGGTGTGTTTCGAAATACGGTAATAAAGTTTCCTTTTAGAAGGAAGGCTAACTGTTTTGGTTTTCTTTTGCTCCAGCATTTCAGTGTTTTTTTTGTTTTTTTTTTGCTGTCGAGTCCTAACCGTTGTCTCACCTCTGTGGTTCTTTGATTATTTGTGTTCACGGAGATGTTGCACTGATGTATTAGGAGGCCTTCATGCGGACTGAACAAATTATTTGTCTAAATCGCGACGGAAGTAAGGGCGAGGATTAAGGCCATGTAAAATCGATTTAACCCCCCCCCCCCCCCCCCCCAGTGGAATTCTTTCCACTGACCGTTCCAAGGCGGTTCTTCTGTGGCGGTTTATTTATGTTGTTGTTTGTTACTACTCACTGTGTGTATCACTTGTGTCTTTTTATTTTGGATGGCTATTTGGCCATTTTGTGGGAAAGTAACTGTCCTTATGGCCATCCTTTGTTTAGGTTTCCATTATGGTCTGGTCGCTTCATGTTTGTGTTTCTTTCCCTTTGGTGTCTTTGATGGGTGGAGTAAGTTAATTGTATCGATTCCTGATCTTTGTTTTACTTCTACTTTCCCTAGTTTGTAAAGTTGAAAATCTGCTCGCCTTTCGAAAGTAAGGGGGAGCTATTGCCATACCCCCGGCGTCCGGTGTCGGCGTTAGCATCGGTGTTTTCCTGCAAGCAATCATTTGTGCTGTTTTACAAATTTATTTATAAGTAAAGTTATCAACTGGTAAAAAAAAAAAAAAAAAAAAAAAAAAAAACAATATTTTTCACATTCTTTTTCACTCGATTTCCCAGGTTTTGGGGCTGAAAAAGTTAATCATTTCTTCTGTATTACCTCCCTTATATTCATATATTTTGTCAAATGCATGTGCGTAGCCAACAGAAACGCATCTTCTCTTCTACATATCCGAGAGCAGCAAAGGCTGCGGTAAGGCTGCGCGTACTCGCAGGCTCGTTTAAGCAAGTGCTGGTCGTCTTTGTGAAAAAGACCCATGTCATGCCCATGAAGCCGATGCCACGTCTTGACGTTGCATCGATGTTGTCGCTCTAAATAAGCACGAGATTCCTGGTAAGGCTTTTACGGAAACTGTTTCAGTGTTAGCTGTCCGTCTTAAACAATTGAAAGGAGGACAATCTACGTAGAAACATATTCACGGACCAGGCGAGGAGCAATACCCCAACGTCGGTGCGCATCTAACTGTAATGGTTAAAAAAATCGGCATTTATGAACAGAGAAGGCTGAATGTTGCGAGCTGCTCACTCGCACTGGTTTTATGCTGGTGGAAAATTTGTCCATGTACATGTTAAGCTTTTAAATTGCTCGTTTGACATGCGATGAACAATGGCATGTTTTGTAAAATTGACAATGTTGGTAGGATATGAGGTCTCTTTCTGCCTGAGTTCGAGGCACGATCGAGACAAGTTCTGCAATCATGGTTTAAAACTGTTTTTTCTCTTCACCCACCGCTTATAAAAGAACGGTTAATAATGTTGCTATAGAAATGAAGAAAAAATGACATATCACTTTCATAGAGACCACCCTATACAACAAGCACACTTGATTGATTTACTTCGTGAAATACAACTCGGATTTTTTTTACACAATAAGTTATCAGCTAGTTAGACTATCTGCATGTAACTGGACTCTGCAAAACTATTTTTTACTGATTTCAACTGTCAAATTCTCTTCGTAAACTCGTCCTGGAAATTCTGAGTGACCATGAAAAGTTTGAGACTCCGAGAGAAGTGTCACTCAAGTGACAGAATTAACTTTTGTAATCTGTAGGTTCTTTTTTTTTTTTTTTTTTTTTTTTGGTTCTTTTACAAAAGAAAAGCATTACATCAACAAGTCAACATCAATAAAGTGCACTGAACAACGAAGGTAACCAGGCACTAGAAGCACTCTGAGGCTACCGCATAAGTGCTGAGCAACCCTATAAACCCAACTTTATACAGAGAAAGTTGAGTATACAGGGGTACATTATTTTCCTTTTTAGGGGGTTCAGAACACCGTGCACCGACAATCTATATTTGGACTAGAAAAAAAGAATATTTTCTCACATCACGAAAACACGCCTACCTAATCTTGACCCCTAGACAGTGGGTAGTCGTTAGAACCTCGTCATCGAGGCGGTTCTAAGCAGTACCCACAATCTATATTTAGAGCAGAAATATGAACAAATCTGATTTTTTTTTATCGGACAATTTTCATTTGGGTGGCAAAATTCTGTATATATTTGAATAGGCGTGTTTTCGTAATGAACTGATAATGCTAGTACATGAGATTTTAGCACATACATGTTGATGTTTTATAATGATCCCAATGCAGAAGACGGGTTATACAGACCATAGGGTTAGTTTCGAGTCACAACAGTCTAATACGGCAGTTAAGATAATTTCACCTTGCACGGGGTAGGCCAACTGGAATCAAGTACATTGACGAATTAACCCATATATGCCTAGCGACCCTTTTTGAGACATTGGCAAATAGTGTAGACCCAGATCAGACACCGCATCTGATCAAGATCTAAACTGTTTACTCAACGTACATGCATTTTTGTAAAACTTACCACAACAAATGGCATCCCTATGCTTAGAAAATGACCACTCCAGGCCTATAAAAGTGGAATATTTTTGGCACCTATGGGTTAATTATGAGGTTACATCAAAAGGACGAAACTGAAAGTAGGACCTGTTTTTACTGTAACTTTTTTGGTTTGACTTCTTGGAAACGCTTTATAAATAGAAATCTGGAAACGCTTTATAAATAGACATCGACGTCGCTGCATTCCTGTTTATTCCGAACGCGTTTTCACTGCGTAAATATCTGTAGGGCTTTCCTAGTTACGTCATAAGACGGTAAGAGATAAACTGGGGTATCATTAATCCAATCTAAATGGCTTCCAATCGAAATTGGAAGTCAAAAATGGTAGACTAACTGCCACACCTGCCAGGTGTATCCATTTCCCTTAAGATATTTATTGTTGGAGTTAAAACGCTTGCTTTTCGGCCTGTTTCGCTATTCAGACAGGCTGTTTCCTGTAATTGCAGTATAGTATTGCATCATCGTTAAAGCTGATTGGTTGATCGCGTCACGTGCCCCTCCATGGAACAGTTACAATCTGGTCATTATACCCGGTTTGCCCGCCTCATGGCGACCAAACCAATAAACCAATCTATTTTTAGAGGTTTAATTTTTGCATTTTGTCAATCCTGAAAATTTCCATATGGTTAATTATAATGAATTTTCATGTCCAGATTTCTTTTGTCATTCAAAACAAACTATATTGGGTTATTTTGAAACAATTTATTTTCACAATTTGTGACAAATAACTCTAGTGCCTGTGAAATTTTTATAAAAATATTCGCTCTCAGAATTCTATACAAGTTTGCAGAAAGTGTAATACGGCCTTACATCAAAGCTGCTCAAAACTTGGTTGATCTTTGAAGAAGCTGATGGCTGAAATTTCTTCTGCTTTTGGGCTTCTTGTGTGTCATATGACACAGATCGGCTTGAGGTTGAGTCTGGTGTTGATTCCATCAAAATGCACGGAAATCAGGTAGGCCA
This sequence comes from Lucinisca nassula, assembly GCA_963580285.1. Classification (NCBI taxonomy): domain Eukaryota; kingdom Metazoa; phylum Mollusca; class Bivalvia; order Lucinida; family Lucinidae; genus Lucinisca; species Lucinisca nassula. The sequence continues at coordinate 41,315,412 of OY757015.1, read as the reverse complement.
AAATCTGCATCTCGCAAAGAAATCGTTTCCAAAATAAAGGAAATCATTGAAGGAGATGCCATATTTACAGTTCGTGATAATGCACGAATGGTAGGCATATCACTATCAAGGGTTCACATTACATTTTGGAGAAGCATTTGAAAGTCAGTAAGATTTCTGATAGATGGGTGCCACATCTGTTGACTGCCGAGCAAAAGAGGCAACGGGTTAAAATGGCCAAAACGCTACTTCAAGTGTTTCCAAAATATGACAAAAGCACTTTGCAAATGTCGTCACAGGTGATGAAACCTAGGTCCATTATTTTGAGCCCGTCAGAAAGGTTAGCTATAAGATCTGGGACACTAAACACAGCAAACCCCCAATAATTTGCAAAACGATCTATTGTGTAAAAAGGTTTTGGATGTAATCTATTTCTATGGTCAAGGAGTCGCAATAAAAGTGCCGGTGAAAAAGGGCAAAAGCATCACCGGAAAGATCCACAAATACGTAGTACTGTTTGTTTGTTTGATTTTAGGTTTAACGTCCCCGTCAACACTATATAGGTCATTTTGGAGACGTTGCTCCCAATTTTGTAGGACTTTTACCCGACATTGCGATGAAATGACTTCTCAAGCCCTATCACCCAATAAACCAATAGCGTTTATAAGAATGGACGGACCAACTCGCACTGCTTTGCCTGGTCAGACTTAAGATTCTCTAAGCAGTTTACCAGTACTTGGGTGCAGTCGGTTTCAGCTCTGCGTGGAAGCATCATGCAGCCCATCTATTTCTTCAAGCCCCGATCGGCAGGAAGACGTAGTACTGAAGAAACTGAAAAGTATTATCAGAAACGACGCCCTGTCAATGGTTTAAACATGTCCGTCTTCTGCATGACAATGTAACCGCTAAGACCTTCGCAATGGTTACGGCGTTTTTGAAGAAAGAAAAAGGAACTGTCTTGCCTCACCCTCCGTATTCCCCAGACCTTTCCCTATGTGATTTCTTTCTGTTTCCGAAATTGAAATCATTCCTTGCTGGGCGGAAATACCAGTCTCGACAGGCACTTGGATCTGCCAACCATTAGTACCTAATTACTGTTTCCAAATCAGCGAACCCTGACGCCTTCATCGGCGAGAAAATTGGCAGTGCTAGACAAGGGGAGTACGAACTTCGAGGGCATGAAATGAGCACTTTTGGGCTATCTTGAAATTTGAAGTCTCTAGATAGAAACGAACAATTCTTTTCGAACACCCCTTGTATTTAACCATTGAAATACGCAAGGGATATCGAGCAAGTCCCACGGCGTTGTTTTGAAAAACGATTTCTTCCAAGCGGACATGCACTGTGCAACTTTGGGAAAGGCAACGCACACAGATGGCTTTTCATTTAAGCACATTAGTCATTGAACGTATTTTGCAGAGCGTTCTGTTTTAAGTGTGTCTGGATGATAAATAAACATTCATAATGTCCCCTGACATGTCTCTGCATTAAATCACAGAAAGTTTTTCAAAACAGGTTTATGTGGTGTGGCTCCCTTAATTTAGCTTGGCTATGAAAAATAGAAGTGGAGGCAATGACCAGGAATCGATACAATTAACCCACAGCTCCCATCAGAGACACCAAAGAGAACGAAACACAAACATGAATCCAGTAGACCCTAATTGAAACATCAATAGCATAAAGCTCTTTGTTTCGTCGCGATTTACATTAATAATTTGTTCAGTCCCCATGAAGGCCTCCTAAATCATCAGTGCAACATCTCCGTGAACACAAAAAATCAAACAACCACGGAGATAAAACTACGATGAGGACTCGACAGCAAGAAACCACTGAAATGCTGGAGCAACAGAAGACCGACAGTTAGACTCCGATGTTGTAGACAAACTCTTGTTCAGTAAGTTCTGTCTTTTAACAGCGCCGCGGTTATCGAACAGTTTCGAAATGATTATTCTACATTTTGGCAACTTCACACGAAGTTGTATCATAAGGTTTGCGAAAAAAAAAATATGAAACCACTTGTCCTTGGCGTGCTTATAAAGGCTATATTACTTGTATACACAGCGTTTCGGGTGGAGTTCTGAAAACGCTTTTGAGAGAGAAGAGCTTTACCGCTTTGTCAACATGTACAAAAGACGATTGTCTGGTCAGATCGTCAGATCACTATATATATACAATATACAAGTCTAATAATAAAAAACTTTGTACAAATTTGCCAGAGACAAAGGCATGTCTACAACTGCATAGATAAGCGACATAAATGGAGCCAAACTTCATAAACGGGACCAGACGTGTGTTGAACTAACTTTCTTTTGTTTCATTTAGAGATGTGTCGGGGGAAATTGTGGATGTTTATTTATCACCCAGACCGACTAAATACACCCAGTCTCAGCAAAAGAATTTTATTAAGTAATAAATCAATCGCTTTTTGTCGCCTTTCTCAAGGTTGCACAGTGTTTGTTGCCCTTGAAGAAATCGTTTCACTGACAATCCCGAGGGCATTACTCAATATACCTTGCGTATTTCAAAAATAAAATGTCTTAGCGGACGAATAGCATTCCGTTTTTCTTGATAATACCATTCAAAGACCTACGTGTCGCTTCTTTTAGAAACCGGTTGTTTTAGAGCTGCAACTTCGAAGCTGCACGTGGTCGCGACGTTCCAGATAAGATTTTAGTTGCGGAGCCAGCGGCTCCATTTATTTAGATGACCCACCGGGGAAGGGACGAAATGCCAGTTCTTAGAAAGATTCCATGGTGAATTTGATGAAAAGAAACAGTGCTGTGCCTGTAATTGTAGTTCTCCAGGAACTGACTGCGTCTTAGCGATTAAAATCTTAAGAAGAAGCTTAAACGTTATGTAAACACTTATGTTATAAGCCTCTAGACTTTTGTATGCCGTCATGAACAACAGTTTATTTTGTTTGTTTGAATTGAGGCCTCATGTCCCCGTTAGCAGTTAGCACTATCTCGGGTCATGTTGGAGACATTGCTTCCAATTTTGTGCTACTTTTGATTTAATCACTTCTCAACCCCTGCCCCAATGAAACAACAGGATAAACTGGTATTCGGCCTTGAGCCGTTGGTTCATGTTTCGTCTGTTTTTGTGTGTGCCTCCGTGTCACTTTCTATAGGTGACTTGAGACGGTTGCGTTCTTGGATTCTGGCCTTTCCTGCGTGACATTTTCTTACGTGTTTTTAGGTAAGGACGATCCCGACTCGCATCACTTTATCTTGGCAGACTCAGAAATATTTATAACCGCAATGACTTCAGCACCCAATTTCGTAAAATCGTTCTTCGATATAAATAGATTGTGTGCAACATAAATGTTATACGGCAGACTGCATGCATGGTAGTTAGCCCAATCACGGTTGGCAACTTTGCTTCCCTCTTTAATTGCACTCCGGTGGGTCAGGCCTCAGATTCTATGACGGTTCTAACGTAAAGGCTTATGTTGGTTGGTACCTGATGCTCGGTCTCTGGTCGGGCCCATCGGAGTCCAACTGTTGGTTTTCTTTTCCTCCAGCATTTCTGTTGTTTCTTGCTGTTGAATCCTCACCGTTGTTTCTTCCCTGTTGTTGTTTGATTTTTGTGTTCACGGAGATGTTGCACTGATGAGTTAGGAGGCCTACATGCGGCTTCATGTTTGTCTACTTATGATTTTTCTACCCTTTACACTTCACTTCCTCATAATCTGATAAAAGAAAACTAAATGATTTTAATTGAATGGACATTTCATAGGGAAGACTCCCTCTATCTTCCATGTAATGTAAGAAATGCTGTTTTCACTTCTGAAGAGCATAAAAATTAACATTATGGTCATGTCAGAAAGTGTGTGAAGCTCTCACCACCTTTCTACTTGACAATATTTACAAGCGATTTGGTACTAAGTCATTTAGACAGGTTGTGGGTATTCCGATGGGTACTAAATGCGCACCACTCGTGGCTGATTTGTTTTGTTTTGTTATGAGAGAGATGTCATGATGTCCCTTTCTGCTGAAAACGAGTCTGAAATCATTGAATCTTTTAGCTCCACTTCTAGATACTTGGATGATTTATTAAATATTGATAATACCTATTTCGATGGTTTGATCAGTCAAGTTTACCCCCCCCCCCACCCAGAACTTCAGTTAAATAAAGCAAATTCTTCTGATACCGAGGCCGCGTTTTTGAATTTACATATGTCTATTGTAGATGGGTTTGTTTCGTGCAAAATTGATGATTAACGCGATGATTTTGATTTTGAGATTGTTAATTTTCAATTTTTGGATGGTGATGTTCCTCGTGCGCCATCCTATGGCGTTTATATTTCGCAATTAATTCAATTTGCCAGAGTGTGTAGTAAAGTAACTGACTTCAACACTCGTAATAAATTGTTAACAGCTATACTTCTTAATCAGGGTATCGGAACCATAAACTACGCGAAGCTTTTTCAAAATTTTATAGACGTGATTCTGATATCAAAATTCAATATTGGATTTCAATCTCTTCTGCAACAAGGTCTATCGGAACCCGAATTTTATGGTGACTTAGTATACAAATTCAGAAAAATATATAACCGCAATGACTTCAGCACTCTATTTCGTAAAATCATTCTTCGGCATAAAAAACTGGGTGCAACATAAATGTTATACGACAGACTGCATGCATGGTAGTTAACCCAATCACGGTTGACAACTTTGCTTCCCTCTTTAATTGCACGCCGGCGGGTCAGACTTCATATTCATTGACGGTTCCAGTGTAAAGGTTTACTGAGAATTAGAGAGATTTAATTCAAGGTAATGTTTGCTGATGCCTGATGCTCTATCTCTGGTCGGGCCCATCGGAGTCTAATTGTTGGTTTTCTTTTGCTCCAGCATCTCAGTGGTTTCTTGGTGTCGAGTCCTCACCGTTGTTTAATCTCTGTGTTGTTTGATAATTTGTGTTCACGGAGATGTTGCACTGTTGAGTTAGGAGGCCTTCATTCGGACTGAACAATTTATTTGTCTAAATCGCGATGGAAATAAGGGCGAGATTGTGGCCACGTAAAATCGATTTAAGCCCCCTAGTGGAATTCGTTTCCGCTGACCGTTCCAAGGTGGTTCTTCTGTCGCGATTTATTTTTATTATGGGTTGTCTTTATGTGTTTATGTCGCTTGTGTTATTTTATTTTGGAAAGCCTATTGGCCATTTTACCTGTCCTTTTGGCTTTCCGATGTTGGTGTTTCCATTAGGTCTGTTGTAGCATGTTTGTGTTCTTTCCCTTTGGTGTCTCTTATGGAAGCTATGGGTTGATTGTATCGATTCCTGATCATTGCCTCTACTTCTATTTTGAACAAATTATTTGTCTTAATGCGAGGGAAGTAAGGGCGAGGATTGTGGCCACGTAAAATCAATTTAAGCCCCCCAGTGGAATTCGCTTCCGCTGACCGTTCCAAGACAGTTCTTCTGTCGCGGTTTATTTTTGTTATGGTTTGTCTTAGGGTGTTTGTGTCGCTTAATATATTATTTTATTTTGGATAGCCTTTTTGTCATTTTGTGGAAAAGTGACTTCCTTTTGGCTTTCCGCTGTTGGCGTTTCCGTTGGGGTCTGTTGCTTTATTTGTGTGTTTCTTTTCCTTTTGTGGATCTGATGGGAGCTGTGGGTTAATTGTATCGATTCCTGATCATTGCTTCTACTTCTATTTAGACCATCTAAGCGATGTGCGGTCGGTTTCATCTCTGCGTGGAAACACCATGCAACCCGATCTACTTCTCCAAGCCCCGATAGGCGGGGGCCTAGGAATGATGGTTATTAAATTTGTTCCTATATCTATTTCGACCAAAAGCACGAATCATTCACCAATATTTATCATCAATTACAAAATAATCCAGGATTTTTTCAATCCTATTACTAAATTGCCGTACGGCAAAATATTTTTATTTCACTTCATGGGACAGTTCTCTGACGTAAACATGAAACAGCCTAAAATCTTAGTTGATTAATTAACCAGCTGTTTTGTTTGACTTTCACAATGGAAAATAAAAAAAAATTCTTATCAAATTCAACTCTATTCAAACAAAATTTGCACGTATTGCAGTCCCGTAACAATAATTACCAGGCAATGATCAGGAATTGATATGATAGACCTACAGCTCCAATCTGAGATCACAGGAAAGAAACACAAACAAGAAACAACCAGACCCAAACGGAAAAACCACAGGCGGAAAGCCAAAAGGACAGTTACGTTCCCACAAAATGGCCAATTGGCTATCCAAAGCAAAATATTATTAGCAACACACGCACCCAAGGACAAGCCATAACAAAAATAAACCTCGACAGAAGAACCGCCTAGGAACGGTCAGTGAAACGAATTTTACTGACGGAGCTAAAAAATCGATTATAATTGGCCACTATCCTCGCCCTTACTTCCGTCGCGATTTAGACAAATAATTTGTTCAGTCCGCATGAAGGCCTCCTAACTCATCAGAGCATCATCTCAGTGAACACAACAATCAATCAACCACAGAAAAGAAACAACGGTGAGGACTCGACAGCAAGAGCCCACTGAAATGCTGGAGCAAATAAAAAACAATAGTTAGTTAGACTCCGACGGGCCGAACCAGAGACAGAGCATCAGGCACGTACCATCCGACATTACATAAAATTAGATTTTCTCTAATTCTCAGTAAGCCATTAAGCTGGAACCGTCATAGAATATGAGGCCTGGCCCAACGGCGTGCAATTAAAGAGGGAAGCAAAGTTGTCACCCTTGATCAGGTTGACTACCTTGCATGCAGTCTGTCGCATAACATTTATGTTGAATCCGAACTTTTATTTCGAAGAATGATTTTACGAGAGTTGGTACTGAAGTCTTTGCAATTATATATTTTTCTGAACATAAATACTAAGTCACCATAAAATTCGGGTTCCGATAGACCTTGTTGCAGAAGAGATTTAAGCCCAACGTTGAATTTGAAACTAAATCAGAATGACGTCTATAAAATTTGGAAAAGGCTCAGCTTAGTTTATGATACCGATAACGCTAATTAAGAAATAAAGTAGTTAATAATTTATTATGAGTATTGAAGTCAGTTACATGACTAGACACCCTGGCAAATCAAATTAATTGCGAAATATAAACGCCATAGGATGTTGCTCGAAGAACGTCACGATCCAAGAAAGAAACATTTACAACCACAAATTCAAAATCATCGCGTTCATCATAAATTTTGCAAGAAACAAATACTTTAACAATAGATAGGTATGAATAAAAAGCCGAGACTTTGCACAGAAAGCATGTACACTCCATACTTTCACTTCTGTGGTGTATTCCTTGCACCCAAAGGATAACCCTTTTATAGAACATATTGGTATTAGAAGAATTTGCTTTATTTAACTGAAGTTCTGGGGGTATAACTGACTGATCATACCACCGTAATAGGTTTTGTCGATATTTAATAAATCACCCAAATAACTAGAAGTCGAGCTAAGGCTTCAATGGTTTCAGATTGGTTTTCAATAGAAAGGGACATCATGGATATGTTTTAGAAAGGGTTATCCTTTGGAAGCAAGGACTATACCACAAAAGTATCTTTCATAGCAAAACAAGAACAAATCAGCTACAAGGGATGCGCAATTAGTACCCATCGGAATACCCACAACTTGTCTAAATAACTTAGTACCAAATCGTATGTAAATAATGTCAAGTAGAAAGGTTAGAGCTTCACACACTTTCTGACATGACCGTTAAGAATAATTTTTTATGCTCTTCAGAAGTGACAAAAAAACATTTCTTGCATTACTTGTAAGATAGTGAGAGTCTTCCCTATGAAATGTCCGTTCAATTAAATCACTAAGTTTTTCTTTTATAAGATTATGATGACGTATAGTGTAAAGGGTAGAAAAATCATAAGTAGACAGACATGAAGCACGAAAACGTCTGGATCTCAATTTATTAAAAACTTCATTAGAATTTTATATAGACCAAAACTGATTTCTCCTTGATCTTTCCTTGATCTTTCAAAGACTTTGTCCTGACAGTTCCAATGCGGTTCTTCTGTCGCGTTTTATTTTTATTATGGTTTGTCTTTGGGTGTTTGTGTCGCTTATGTTATTTTATATTGGATAGCCCTTTGGCCATGTTGTGGCTGTCCTTTTGGCTTGCGTCTGTTGGTGTTTCCGTTGGGGTCTACTGTTTCATGTTTGTGTTTCTTTCCCTTTGGCATCTCTGAAGGGAGCTATGGGTTAATTGTATCGACTCATGATCGTCGCCTCTACTTCTACTTTGTCGCAATATTTAATCACATGATTTTGATGGCAGTAAAACATGAAGTTAATAATTTGGAGAGTTTATAGTGCAGTTTATATTTTACTTTTGGTCCTTTGAGATCAGCGTGAATATTCTGAGAAATCAGAAATAAATTATTGGTTTAGACTCATATTCTAGACAGGTTTTTAATTATTTTGACCCCATTTAGATTTAGATCAGCCTTTGAATCGACTGCCTATTCGAAATTCGCAAAATTGCAGTATGTTTCCTCTGGCTTTCTTTGCCGGATCATTACAAGGTCACTGATGAGGCTTTATTAGCCGAAACTACGTAGTATGATACATCTTCTTTCTTATGAATGTTTTCATTGCTCTTAAAGGAACTAATTTTTTATTTTTATTCAGTGGTGGTACAAGAGCTTGAATTTGCAATAAACCGTGCTTTGTATGGTCTTTTATAAGGATTAGGTAACTTATATAACGTAGGAAGCTTGTCTTAGTCTTCCTTAACTCATACAGCAAATTTGGTGGATGAATGACAAATGTTGTCATCAACTTAAGCCCTCTCTACAGCCAAAGGCTGCAGTTCATAAACCTTAGTACTACGAAGTTCTTGCTGAATAGCGTTTACATTGTGGAGTCGTTAAACAACGACCACCTTGTCAGCAGTCGTATCTGCTGGAGCAAAAACAAACTTCTAATGAAATTCTGGAATACCTTATTTAAACTGACGTTAAGACGTATATGGTTTAGGGGGTAATAATTTCGTATTTTGAGAGTAGAAAGAAACGCGTTTGTTCACTAGTTTCAGAATGCTAAGTTTCCATTGTCTTAGAGCTTTATGCTCAACTTACTCTCGTTTACATAACCGATTGCCAAATTCATTCAAGCGATTGAAATCAATTTTAGAAGGAAATCGATATTTCGGTCCTTTAGAAATTATATTTCGTATCCTAAAATTAGGAATAAGTTTTAAATTGTAGCAAGTGTATACTGTTGGCTCAAAAGAAGATGAAGTTGGTTGTGCATATGTTTCAAAAGATATGTACAAAACATTGCGCGAAAGAGACGGATAATATATTTTCACAGCTGAAAAACGTTGTTATAAATTGCACCATACCATTTGCCTTGCCATTCAGAGAAGGTGCATTTGTTTATAAATAGTTTAGAATCATTCAAAGGGAATTTAAAAACAGACGAAGCAACATTGAGTGATTCCTTTGTCTTCTTGTCAGCTTGTCTGCTACCGAGTATGCCGGTATGGATCGGAAGCCGACAAAACAAGGTTCGTTGCGTTCATGAAATTTGGTGATGTTTTTTTTTTTTTTTTTTTTTTAAACATTTTTTTTTTTTTTTGGGGGGGGGGGATTTGAGGAATTTTTTGAAGGTGTATGGTCTAAGGCCTTTAGAACAGATTATGAATAAGGAATGAATGTTTTTTGTATTTTGGAAGTGCTAAAACGCTAGGGCTAGTGGTTTGGCTTCAGCTGTGAATGTAAGCAATGGAAGTAATATTTTATTTAAAACTCATGTTCAAACAGCTTCCTCATGTTCAAACAGCTTCCTCATGTTCAAACAGCTTCCTCATGTTCAAACAGCTTCTCCGTGACCCAACAAACCATAATGCATGGAAAACCACGGTTGATGTCTATATTTGAACATTTAAAAGCATAAGAAAGTCATCTACTACTTTGAATGGTAATGAAAATCGCAAAAATTCTGTTGAAACTATGCTCATATACAATGACTTTACTACTATTATTACAAATACCAGAAATAGTTATGCTCGCTTTTTACTATTACAATTGTTTGAAAACTGGTGTCAAATTCATCTATCTATAAACTGTAGAACGGAGTGACCTTAGTGACTACAATTGTTGGTACTAAATATACGTATTGAACATTGTCATAGTAATGGAAAACAAAAAACAAAATGCTAAATTGATTTGTGTTTTCCAGTGTTAACTCGATCCTGGCAAACGAAGGTGCATCGGAACCGGATTGCCAGTATGCCACAGAGCTGGAGGCGGTGAGAAACGAGTTCAGAGAAGAACTTAAAAGTGTAAGTTAACCGATGTATTTGTATCAACATATATACGCATACATTACTTACTTACTTGCAACATGAAAATTTCAATTTGTAAGTGAAATCTTATTGCCTGAAGCATAGCTCTTTCATTATGTGATTATCAATGTTCCCTTTCAAAAATTATTGGTTTAATTACAGGTGTGCCGCAGTGACAGCCAGCTATTACAAACAAAACATAAATCTAAAGCATTTAAGAGCTTCTTTTAAAATAGGTAATGATATTAAAGAATTGTGGCCATACTCTGTAAAGGAAACAAAAGCAGCCAAACAAAAAACACAGTGGAAAAATATCTCCATCACGAAAACACGCCTATATAATTTTGACCCCCTTGAACCCCACTTTTATATAGTAAAACTGGGGTTTACAGGGGTCAACCTTATTTTTGCATTTCTGCTCTAAAATATAGATTGTAGGTACGCGTTAGAACCGCTACGAGTACTATAATCTATATTTTGAGCAGAAATAAGAAAATTATCACAATTTTTCGTCTTAAAATTTTCATTTTTTCGGTGATAAAGGTTACAATGTATTTGTATAGACGTGTTTTCGATATGGTCAGTATTTATATCAAATCTGTAGACTTCTGTAATGATCGAGTCTCACACATAAACTACTTTTTTTTAATTTACAATGGCGACAATCAGTGCTTTTGCTATTTCGTGTAAGAATCAAGATGGCAACCCTATGACACTTCCTTTCCACTCCAGTATGAAAATCTTTTGTAAAGGCAAACACAGATTAGCGAGAGGGTATGAAGTCCATATGGCTGTTATAAAATGTCGGGGTACTTATAAAGTTTGACCCAAACTGATTGAAAATATGGGGGTAAAGATCGACAGTCGATACATGCGTCGTTTCAACATTTAATACACTTAAAGGTTGTACATTTCTGCGGCAACATCTAAACATCTATGACGCTGAAGGAACGTATTCACGACGGCTATCTGTAAGTTTTAAATACACAATTATAACATAGAAAATAAAATATATTCAAACAATGTACTACTAGATCCTAGCAGGCAGCCAGCGCTGATTCAACGTTGAGTCAATTTATGTGTCCAGAGGGATATCAATAAACATAATGGTGAACGGTATTCTTAAATTTTACTCTAAATCAATGGCTCAACATACAAAAGACGTATCATTATTATTTTACCTAAATCTTATTCAGCAAATATTGAGTCACGAATTTATAGCCTTTTGGTCATTTTGTGGGAAAGTAACTGTCCTTTTGGCTTTCCGCTGTTGGTGTTTCCGTTGGGTTCTGTTGCTTCATGTGTGCATTTCTTTCCCTTTTGTGTCTCTGATGGGAGCTGTGGGTTAATTGTATCGATTCCTGATCATTCCCTCTACTTCTATTTTACTCGAGGTTATACTCAGCATGCTCTTCGTTCTTACATCGATTCTGAAATTAATCACAAACGTCATTACTTCAAAATATATTTCGTTAATAAGGGTTTGGATTTTATATCTTTGCCTAGTATCTTCAGGGACAGTTCGGTGATTTTATCTATTCCTACTTATTATCAAAATACTTAAACACTTATAATTTGCCATAAATACAATAAACCTGTAAGATCTATCATTTTTAATTTCAATTAACTTGTTTCAGATCTTGATATTGATATCAACACTTCTGAAACCTGTGACTGGAAAAGCTCAGTGTATTGCTATCCTGTTGCTAGTCATATAATTACTGTGGCAATTTAAAAATATTCCTCATTCTAGGATACGAAATATATTTTTTCGAAAGGACTGAAATATCGATTTCCTTCTAAAATTGATTTCAACAAGTGTAGAGTAGAAATCGCTGCTGCCATTGACTTCACTTCTTTTTTCATAATGTCCCTTTTCGTTGAAAACCAACCTGAAATCATTGAAGCCTTTAGCTCGACTTCTAAATATTTGGAAGATTTATTAATTATTGATGGCTTGATCAGTCGAATTAACGGCCCCACCCTCCACTCAGAACTTGAGTTAAATATTAAAAGGCATTCGTCTGATAGAAGTGAAGGGAATGATCAAGAATCGATACCATTTTCCTACAGCCCCCATCAGAGACACCAAAGGGAAAGAAACACAAACATGAAAGAACTAGACCCTAATGGTAAGATCAATGGCGGAAAGCCAAACGAATAGTTGGTTTCCCACACAATGGCCATTTGGCTATCAAAAACGAAATAATATAAGCGATACCCGTATTCAAAGACAAGCCATAACAAAATTAAACCGCGACAGAAGAACCGCCTTGGAACGGCTTAGTGAAACGAATTCCCCCTTAGGGCTTAATTCGATTTTACGTGACCACAATTCTCGCCCTTACTTCCGTCGAGATTTAGATAATATTTTGTTCAGTCCGCATGAAGGCCTCCTTACTCATCAGTGCAAAATCTCCGTGAACACAAAAATCAAACAACCACAGAGATGAAACAACGTTGAGGACTCGACAACAAGAAACCACTGAAATGCAGAAGCAAATTAACCCACAGTTAGACCTCGATGGGCCAACCAGAGACAGAGCATCTGGCACCAACCAATATTACATAAAAAAAATAAAAAATAGATTTTCTCTGATTCTCATTAAGCCTTTACGCTGGAACCGTAATAGAATAAGCCCGACCCACCGGCGTGCAATTTAAGAGGGAAGCAAAGTCGTCAACCCAGATTGGGTTAACTACCATGCAATCTTAGGACAATTGGACTTTATCAGGTCAATGTGACATTGCATTTCTATGAACTCTATGAACTGGACTCCTGAAAAAAAATGGCAAAACTGTAAGAGTGTACAAGGATATAAACTGATAAATATAACACCAGATTCCTGTCATTTGATATCAAATTTATCAGGCTCAGCTTCGAGAACGCATGTAGAATCGCTCGGCAAGCCTCGCGATTCTACAAGCGTTCTAGACGCCTTGCCTGATAAACTTGATATCAAAAGACACGAACCTGGTATTCTCTATATATAAGTCTGGAGAGACAATTTCTAAGCATAGGGATGTCAATATTTTGTGGTAAGTTTTACAAAACAACTGGTGAGCAAACAGTTTAGATCTTGACTGATATGGGTCTTCACTATTTTTCAAAGTCTCGAAAAGGGTCGCTAGGCATATATTTGTTAATTACACCAGAGAAGGTCAGTGTAAAAAAGCAGGAGTACTTGCCTCCAGTCATCGCAAATCATCACGAAAACACGCCCAAGGCATATAATTTTGACCCCCTTGAACCCAACGTTTATATAGTAAAACTGGGGTTTACAGGGGTATACCGTATTTTCTTATTTCTGCTCTAAAATATAGATTGCGGGTATTCGTTAGAACCGCCTCGATGTAACGAGTACCCACAATCCATATTTTGAGCAGAAAAAAACGAGTACCCACAATCTATATTTTGAGCAGAAATAAGAAAAATATAATTTTTCATCTGAAAATGTTGGTTTTTGCGGCGGAAAAAAATTACAATGTATTTGAATAGGCGTGTTTTCGTAATGTCTTTCCAGATTCCCGGTACCCCGTGCATCGTGAAATTATCCCAACTGCCGTATTCGACGTAATAAGCGTACTAAAAATATTACGATCAAACACCCGTGCGACATAGTGCATTTTATCAGTTACCCCTATATACATTGCATTGTAACGCATTGACCTGATAAAGATATGCTATCTCAGGTCAAGTGAGCTTTATCACGTCAACGTGACATTGCAATTCTATGAATGAACCGGACTACTGGCAAAATGACAAAAAGTTGGCTGCTTTCAAAAAGTATCCAATAGGTTTGGTCTTATCAGTCTACATTCTGATTTAAGCCAGCTGATATCATTATCCCACTTAATGCATTTCATGAATGAAAATAATAAACTTTAAACGTTCCAAGGCGGTTCTTCTGTCACGATATATTTTTGTTATGGTTTGTCTGAAGTCGTGAGGCCTTCATGCGAACTGAGCAAATTATTTGTCTAAATCGCGACGGAAGTAAAGGCGAGGATTGTGGCCACGTAAAATCGATTTAAGCCCGCCAGTGGAATTCGTTTCCGCTGACCGTTCCAAGGCGGTTCTTCTGTCGCGGTTTGTTTTTGTTATGGTTTGTCTTTGGATGTTTGTGTCGCTTATTTTATTTTGTTTTGGATAGCCCATTGGCCATTTTATGGGAAAGTAACTGTCCTTTTGGAATTCCGCTGTTGGTGTTTCCATTAGGATCTGTTGTTTCATGTTTGTGTGTCTTTCCCTTTGGTGTCTCTGATGGGAGCTTTGGGTTGATTGTAACGATTCCTGATCATTGACTCCACTTCTATTTTTTTAATACAAAACGTGTATATAAAATTTCGAAGTCTGTGACCTTGGTATCAGGAGGGGTAGGAAGTGATTAGTATTCTGTGGTAATTTTTTAACGCCATGACAAGTATTAACTAAATGTAACTTACATATGGTTTACACATGTAAAGCACAAAACTTAACCAAACGAAAATGTAAACCGAATTTTTCAAAGTTCATAACTCTGTTAATATTTGGTGGACAGTAATTCTCGAAACTTAAGGGACATCTTCACATCTTAGCCTTACTACTTACACATTGTAGGCTTGATCGGATGAAAACTGTATAGTAGGAGTTATACAGAAACAAAAAAAAAAGTTTACGAACGGACGGACACCAACCCCTTAACTTAATACGACCGGTTTTTTTTTTTTTTGTTTTTTTTTTGTTGTTTTACAAACAGGTATATAAAAAGATTAGTTATCTATTTCATGTGTTGTTAACGTCCCTGTTAACACTGTATGAGTCTTTTTTGAGACATTGCTTCCAAGCTGTCGCCAAATGAAACTAAATGGTTGAAATGCATGAACGGTCCGACTCGAGCCACTTTTCCTGGGCAGGCTTAGAACTTGTAGGCGATTTAACACAACTCATGTGCGGCCGGAATCAGCTCTGCGTGGAACACTCATTCTCAAATGAAGTGGGATTTTAGCCGTTTAAAAAGTCAAATTATTAAGTTACTTAGATTCAGTCACCGATATGTTCAAAATAAAGTATTAACATGTACCTATACTCAGTTAAAATTCCTTGATCAAGAAATCAAAAGTTATTTCACCCCAACAGCTAGAAATATGTTGGTATTTTGATAAATTTTGATTGTGAGAAATGTACGCTACAACCTACTTGTTCGTTGTCCCCGTCTATAACATCACAAAAATCAAGAGACCGCTGCTCGCAATGACAGAAACTTACGACCGGATTATTAAGCGGGGACAAAATGGAACATATTGTCATATATATCGTAAAGAAATGAATAGCCATTTAGAATACAATTCGGGGTTGGTTAGAGAATACAGAAAAAGAAATAGTTTTCTGAAAACATAAAACTTTCGTTTTGCTTTAAGAGAAGCACATGATAGCTAGATCACTTACGACTATTGCATTTGAACAGGTATTGAGTGGTAAATAAGGAACACAAGTAATATTACTTTAGATAAACGATCAACGTAAGCAACAGGTTTCTTTAATTTTATGTAAAAAGTCGCGGACATTACAGTGATTTTGTTTCTATAAGTCAAGTAGTTTACTAACGCGATAAACTGACAATATAGCTGTTAGTGTTATTTTCATTCATATTTTGGATCTAACTAATGTAACAGTGCATGTTCAGTCATATGCTTTTAAAACATGGTGTCGCTATTACGCAAAAAAAGCCTCGGTATATACTTTTATGCATAAAAAATGCTCTCCTGACAGATAAACTGCTTTCTTAAGGCAGCCGAAACATTAAAAGACATATTTATCACATATTAACACACAACAACCGCATGGCCTTATGTTCTTAATAATCAAGTATCTAAAATTAATAATGCAGCCGCGAGAATACAGTATCGAACATTACAGTGCATTCCAGAGTAATATTTGTCTATACAAAAGTCTTCAAAGTGTAACCAATTTTGTCTACCAGCTGGAAGAAAGTAACACGTTTTGTGAAGTTTGTAAATAAGTTCTCAGAAATGTAAACAAATGCAAGTCTGTAAATGGCAGCTATGATGGTCTCGAACATTACCATACACGGTAAAGGGACATGCTATGCCACTTTACCATTGCTACCTGTAAAATTGAAAATGAATATAATATTGTATTTGTGAACATAATCAAGAGTAAACCAGCATATCCTAAAATATACACATTTATTTTAGGTGGGGATGTTCAATATAATTTGTAATGTTCGATACAATAATGTTAGTAACATAAACTGCACTTACAATGTTTTTAACATTCAAAATATGCATTTGGAAATACAAATTTGAGAGTTGAAGTGCCTTCCTAACAGTGCACATTTTATATTGAAAATATTCATACTGGCAAATAAAATTTGGGAAAAGGTTATAAGCTATGGGACTCAAATCCAAAATCGAAAATAAATAATAAATTTGGAATCAACAGTGTTACCGTTTGCAGCTATTGGTAGAAATGTAGCAAACATGTATATGACTAAACGTGTTTATTTTACACAATTAAGGTTGCCCAATTCAAAATTGTTCATTTATCTGCAGTCATTATCCCTGGACGGTCAGCATAGCAAACCTGTCATGTTCGATACCAAATGTAGCGGACATTTCATCGCATACATCCACTGCTTATTGCAATAGAATAATGATCTTGCAAGCGTGCAAATGTTGTTCATTAATACTGATGTTTGGTGGCATATTCTTAATTGAACAGCATTAATTGTGACAAATAATATTGGAAAAAGGTAAACAGTTTCTATGCAGGTATTTAAAAACAAAATATGACTTCTGTTTTCCCTAAACTGTGGTATTGTCTGCCGACTCCCTTACCCATCAAACACCGGAAAAGGCAACCATGTCGTCTGCAGATACTTTCTACTACGTAATCTGGTAACGGAAAACTGTACCAAGTGAGAACAATGTGGTCAAGCTGTTAGACCAACAATTTTCGGTATTGAACATTACAGGTCTCGAACATTACAAAACACTGGAAATGAGGGAATTTCAACATCAAAATATTATTTTAGTTCCAGATGATGTATTTGTGTGAGTCACATATTGTGGGAGTTTAACTCAATATAGCATTTTTTGTCCATACATACGTAATAAGCCTGGTATAATGATCGCGAACATTACATGCATTTTTGCAACAAATCCATGAACATTATTGTATGGCAAATATTTTTCATTTCCTATTGTACAGGTAACATCAAACAACCTTATATGCTTAATATAATATAGAATCTCCATTTGGTCATGTTTCCGTGCATAAAAATCTAAACGTTGTTTTGAAATAACAAGAAGAAAAACGTCGTCTCGTACATTACAGTGTTTAATTCAATTTCGGCGACAGCCATAATCGGTGAAAAATACTTAGTAAGACTCCATGTGGTCCTGCTAATGGTAGTTATTTCCCTACCCAGAACATGTAGAATTTATGGAAACCACCTAACCCTTTTCTTACTAATGGAATTTCAAATTTGTAAGTGCGCAAACAAAGAGAATTCGAAAAGCGACAGTCTCGAACATTACAAAACCAGGTTTTCCCGTGGCTCATTTTCTCTGAAAAGGTACTTTTCTACAGGAAGTTTATCATTATATCTTCGGGACCTGTTGTTCTGTCATATAAACGTATGCATTTGTTAAAAATGACTGCTTGATTTCAGAAAATATACGGCGACTGCAATATCCCAATTCATTTGAGAATGAGTGGGAAGCATCTTGCAGCCCAAGCTATTTCTGCAATCCCCGATGGACGGGGGCCGATCAGACCTTGGGGCAATATATTGGACTGCATGAGCTGAAACCGACCGAACTTTGAAGTATTGCTGAACCGCTTAGGAAGATCCAAGCCTGCCCAGACAAAGTGCTGCGAATCAGACTGTATCTTAAACCTCGGCAGTTTCTTTGAGCGGTACCTCCGCAAAAACCTGAAAGGGGGTCTTTCACGGTATAGGAAATTTGCACTGCTTTCTGCCCACGCTTGGATTTTGATGAAATTATGCACAATAATTGCCTTGGGTATAACCATTATAATTACGATGCATTCACTTTAAATGTTATTTCCGTATTAAATTTATTACATATTTTATGAAGTCTCTATCACAACAGAGAGTACTCTCATACAAACTTGTCTACAGTATTCAGAGTTTCATATATCTAATGCTGCTATGTTTTATGAATTAAAGCCATAATTTGTGAGTTAGTTGATACTATGAATGACCTCATATGTCTAGTAATAGTGGCTGGGCATTCAGTTTTCTTTGATGGTGTCCCCATATTTCTGCTCCTATTTTTGTATGCATTAAAATTTTATATGCATTTTTACCATGTTCCAATTTTTGTCAAGACACCATTTTAGCATAAAAACTACCCACATATCTTAAGGACATGTTGATGAATTTTGATGGAAATTGAGGACCGGTAACATTGTGTTTTAACAGACTGAATACTGATTGTCCTGATTCAGCAAAATGTGAAATTATATGATTATCATGTTTTGGTAATGCTGTTTAATAATACTGAACTATTGCTTTCAATTTGGATGGCTATAGTATAGTATGGTTTGTGTAAGTAGTTCATAGCATAATTATAAGTATTATTTCAAAACATCCATTTCGGTAAATTTGCCCCCTACTATGGAACAAACTGTTTCGTCTACAGAACTATACCGCAAAGGTTTTGATGACGAATGTCATCAAACGCACCCAAGAAATCATGTGCACAGTTTTCTTTCTGTCTTTCTTGTCTAATTTGGTAATGGTGCTAAGGTGATGTTTAGATTTAACATTCAAATCAACAACATACCAGTCACTTTAGATGTTGCTTCAGATTTTGTGAGATTTGTTAGCCGACTCGAGATAAATGACTCTCAAGTCAAACTATTGTTTGTTTATTTAAACCATAACTGTCCATTTAAAAAGAAAGGTTTACTCTAGAGAAAATCAATAACACTTGAGATTACTTTTCCTGGACATTAAGTTTTCAGAATTTGTATCTGCATAGGCACTAGCCAATCTATCTTTTTGTATAGCCCCTATGAACGAAATCAAACGTCAACCTGAAGCTGTATTCCAAAGCCATTTGAATTTGCTTTTAGAATTCACATGGTCGTACATTTGTCAGTGTTCCAAAACTTATGTGATCATGATTGTGTTGTCTATATATTTGTATAGGTCTTTCAGTAATTACAAAGCACATTATGTAAGATATCAAGAAGCATTTAAACTACTGATAATAATTATTCAATCTGTGAGTAGTTATCGCATTACTCATAGGATTTTAAATTATTTTCAGTAACTACATTGTGATGCTTTTTTTCTGTCCAAATACTGCAATGCTCTTTCTAAGCTGAGAAATGTACTGGTAATTATTAATGAACAAAAAGCATGCAATAACAGTGCTTAAAAAACGTGAACTTGCATTCAGCAGAAACATTCAACAAGTTGTTGAAAGTTTTACAACCAGCAAAAATACTAAAAGCTCGCTTCCGATAAATTAACCCCTATATTGACAAAGTAAATAGAAAAAATAAGACACTAAAGAAACGTCAACAATTACAATACCAATGCAGAAAAGAGACATATTTATTTATGCATGTGTACTATAAGTCAGGAAACTGTTTCTCTCCCTGTCTAATAGCAAACTTTCTCTAGGTCATGGAACAGCTTTGTTTACACCAAATATTCTGCGCCTCATCCATCAATAATATCTTTTGCAACAGAAACTCAATATCAGTGACAATTCGATTTTTGGAAAAACTAACCAATAATTACTGTAACTTTTTTGTTAGGATAATAATCCAGCGTTTATAAAGACAGAGTAAATCTAAGGCTTAATCTGGCCATTGATTTATCAACAGAACTATTTTTTACTAGTAACAACAAACCACTGACCATTGCGCACTTGCATACCAGCTTGGTATGGAAATGAAAATAATGGATCTCCTTGCCTTACACCTATATGAGTAGCATGACTTATGCATAGCCATTAAATAAAGTTGCACATGTTCACAATAATTTTCTGCTAATAAAAAAGCAATATATGTTGTTAAGCCTAATTTGTTGATTAGAATACCTTTTGATTTAGTGTTTTACTACCTACTATTTTGGATAGATCATAGTGTATATATGAAAGGAAAATATCAGAAATTCATGATATGTTAATAGTTTCTAAGCTAGATCAGCTCAATATATATATTCATTTCGATTTGTATAATCTCATTTTTATTAGGTAAGTGTTTTGAATTGCCTTTTCGTAAGGTTCTTGAATGATTTCAATAAAATAGTAAATTTTGCAGAAACGACTTACATCCATTAAAGGTGTAAAACTACAGTGTTACCGGTTTCGGATATTCATGAAATTTGGCATAGCTAAAGAAGATACATATGGCAAGTTTTCCTAGCAATATGAAATCTTGACAAAGACTAGAACATATTTATCTTAGGGATTGAATTTTGATAATTTTTTAAAATTTTAACTAAAAAAAAAGAGATTTTTTATAATTATTTTATCAGAAAATGTAAACTTTAATTAATTCAAAAGGTTTTTTAGTATCAAAGGAATGCCTATGGAGTTCTGCATTTAATCCAGTTCACAGATCTTGAAACTAAATAAAACACAAGATTTAAGACGCACTTATTTAGAGACAGACACCAGCTCATGGAGGGAGTCAGAGTGGCCTCCTGAGTCCTGCTTTGATTTATATAAGTTATTAAATACATTTTTATAGGTTGTATATGCTGAGTTATTAATATACAAAGTTTAAAGAAAAAACATGCATGGGCACAAATGAAAGACCCCCTTTGCAACCCTTTTGTATATCTTTCTGGATCACAATTTAATTGTAAATGAAACTGATTAGTAAAACGTCAAGTATTGAGTGGAAATAAAGAACACCACTCTCGGCTTATCAGATATAATAGCTCCCATCGAATGCGCCAAAAAGTCTTTTAACAACTTAGTCTGAAACTGGTGGCAGGTCACTTAGTAGTCATGAAGTTTTTGAACAGAAACTATTGCTATATGTGCTGGGCTCAAGAACAATAAACAACAACCCATCAACGTTATGACTTTGTTTCGCTCCCTAAATATTGTATATATTTGGAAGAGTTAGAACCTTCGACCTTGGCACTGACGTTAATTCTAGTAGCAAAGACCTGAAAATGTTTTTACACACCCAGCGATCTTTTTTATGTTTGGTTTTACGATCCTTTCAATATTATTTCACTTACATCAAGCCGATCGTTAATCAGAAGTGAGCAAAAACTGGAGTACCCGATGAAAAACCTTCTGACCTTCCGTTGCAGAACTTCTCATCATGTGACCTGAGCCATGCTCAAACCTACAGCGTTGAGATACCTAATGATTAAGAGTCAGCACTCTTATCCACTAGGCCACGGAGGCCCGTTACACCCAGCGATTTTTATAAATATGGAAAAATAACGTTCTCTGTCTTTCCAACATTTACATATACGTATTATTATAGCTATCTGCGTACCGAAAGATGTTCAGAATATATAAATCTGTTCCTATCGGTGTGAAGTAAACTTTGCAAGTTTTGTTTATTTGTATTTAACGGCCCAGTCAACACTGATTTTGGTTATGTTTGGGCCTGTCAGTGTACCTATCCACGCTTTTCCTGAGCAGGCTTATCCGTAAACTGTTTACCAGTTCAGTGCACATTCTGTCGCTACAAACTGACCCCTGCCCTTCCTGAATCAGCGGAAGGGAGAGAATGACCATAGACGAGATTTCATAATCAATCTCCACGAATGTTGCCGACCCCGGTAGGTATCGAACCCGAGTCTTCCTTATCACCAGTCAGACTGCATCCAACTGAGCTACCGCAGCCACCCACACTTTGTGAGTAGTAGTAGTTTTGTTCTGTTGTTTTTCGTTTCCATGGTCCCATGGACTTACTCCATGATGGCATTGCAAGACGTAAAAATTGCGAAAATGACTGCGGCTGTTATAAGTATAAGGGAAATAGATACGCCTTAAGGGGGTGGGGCTACTCCTGCAAAAGTAGTTTCTCTTTGGATATGTCTAAGGGGTATACTCTTAAAGGAAAGAATTTGCTCCTGGGGAGCAAATTCTTCCCTTTTAGAGTAGACCTCTTGAGGAGCAAATTCATCTCCTTTTAGAGTAGACCCCTTTTTCATTTGGACAGAGCCAACATTGTAGCAACCATAAGGTCCTTAAAGTTGTATTTCCATCACGAAATCATGCCTATAGAATTGTGATCCCCTTTAATATGTTCTATAAAAGGGTTATCCTTTGGAAGCAAGGAACACACCACAGAGCTGAAAAATATGGTGTACACATGTTTTCTGGTCAAGACTAGCTAGTTTCGGCCAATTAGGCCTCATCTGTGACCCTAAGATATTATCAAAATTCGATGACCCCAAAGGACAAGAAAATATAATCTACACTAAGATGTAGGGCAGGGAGACGTTTTACCGCCGCCACACATTCCCATACACCAGTTGAAGTGAAGTTAAATATGTTTTATAAAAGGGCTATCCATTGGAAGCAAGGAATACACCACAGAACTGGAAAATATGGCGTGTACATGTTTTCTGGGCCAGACTAGCTAGTTTCGGCCAATTAGGCCTCATCAGTGACCCTCAGATATTTTCAAAATTCCACAATGGAATCAATGATCCCAAAGGACAAGAAAATATAATCTTCACTTTTATATAGTAAAGCTCGGGTTTGCAGGGGTATACAGTAATTTCCGTATTCATTCTCTGAGACACTCGATTGTGGGTACTCTATAGAATCGCCTCGTCGAGGCGTTTCTGTCGACTCCCCGCAATTTATGTTTTGAGCAAAAAAAGCAAATATTCCAATTTTTCTTTTTTAAATTTCTTTTTCTTTGGCCAAAAATGACAATGTATTTGTACAGGTGTGTTTCGTAATACGGTAAAAATGGTAGACTAGCTGCCACACCTGCCAGGTGTATCCATTTCCCTTAAGATATTTATTGTTGGAGTTGAAACGCTTGCTTTTCGGTCTGTTTCGCTGTTCAGACAGGCTGTTTCCTGTAATTGCAGTATAGTATTGCATCATCGTTAAAGTTGACTGGTTGAGCGCGTCACGTGTCCCTCCATGGTTAAACCCCAGTAAGGCCTTAGGACCTGATTAGCTTCATCCTAGAGTCCTGAAGGAACTAGCAAATGAGTTGGGTCCAGTTTTTGCACACTTGTTTCAACAGTCTCTTGATACGGGTGAAATCCCCAAAGAATGGCGTTTAGCAAACATCTGTCCACTCTTCAAAAAAGGAGATAGGGCTCTTGCCCGTAATTATCGCCCTGTGTCTCTGACTTGTGTTCTGTGCAAATTGCTGGGACATATAGTCTGCTCGAACATCATGGCCCACTTGGACGAACATAAACTTTTGTCAGACAGACAACATGCATTTAGGAAAAGGCACAGTTGTGAAACTCAGCTAAGCACAATTATTAATGACTGGGCAAAAATCTTGGACAAAGGGGGACAGGTGGACACATTTATTCTGGACCTCGAGAAGGCTTTTGACACCCCTCCTCATGAACTACTTAAATCTAAGTTATTTGGTTATGGAATTGGGGGAAGAACCCTCAAATGGATAGATTTCTTTCTTTGCTACAGAAAACAGCGGGTAATTTTTAATGGTGAATCTTCGGAGTGGGCTCCAGTTTTGTCTGGAGTCCCGCAAGGGACCGTTCTTGGTCCACTTTTGTTCTCCCTGTACATCAATGATATTTCCACTGACATCGACTCAGAAATAAGACTGTTCGCAGATGACTGTGTTTGTTACCGGGAAATTAGAGATACAGTTGACTCATTAAAACTTCAGGCTGACATAGATAGATTAGGATGTTGGGCACGTAAATGGGGTATGAGATTTCAGCCAGTTAAATGCAATATTATGCAGATAACTAGGAAGAGATCTAATAAAGTTGAGGCTTCTTACACCTTAGAGGGATCGGTCCTCGAGAATGTGGACTCCATTAAATACCTTGGAGTGACAATCTCACACAACTTGAGATGGAATACTCATATTAGCAACATGTGTACTAAGGCAACGCTTGGTTTCCTGAGGCGAAATCTCCATCAGTGCCCTCAAGATGTAAAAGAGGCAGCATATAAAGGTCTTGTTCGCCCAATCTTGGAATATGGTAGTTGTATCTGGGACCCCAGTGGAGTGGTCCTTAACGATGAAATTGAGAAAGTTCAGAATAGAGCTGCTAGATTTGTAACTGGCAATTACTGCTTTGAAACTGGGAGCATGACTGGAATACTTGGAAAATTAAAATGGGAGTCTCTCAAGAAAAGGAGAAAAGACAGTAGGCTAATCCTTTTATACAAAGGTCTAAAGGGTGCTGCCAGCATTCCAACAGATGACCTTGTTCCCCCAGCTAGACACTGTAGAAATCACCATTCGTTGGCGTTTCAGACCCTTAGCGCAAGAACTGACATTTATAAAGAGTCGTTCTTCCCCAGAACCATTAGAGATTGGAATGCCCTTCCCGATTCGATTATTTCGACAGCTGAAGGTGCTGATGATTGTGTAGCTAAATTTACCTCTTTGGTTAGAGCTAGGGACTAACTTCCCACATCACAGGTCCTGGTGTATGAATGTCATTTGACGTGTCACCAGTAACAATTCTGATTCTGATTCTGATGGAACAGTGACAATCTGGTCATTAGACCCGGTTTGCACGCCTCATGGTGACCAAACCAAAAATGTTATTGTTACTGGGAAAAATGGAAACATTACTTGAAGCAAAATATCATAGGAAAAATATGGTCAGCTGATACTAAATATATCGAGCGCCAGAATGCTGGGACGCACTGAGGACCAACAATAACTGATCGTAAATTGCTAATTTAAGAGTGTACAAGGGGGTAAACTGATAAATAGAATACCAGATTCGTATCATTTGATATCAAGTTTATCAGGCTCGGCTTCGAGAACGTATGTAAAATCGCTCGGCAAGCCTTGCGATTCTACAAGGCTTCATAAACGCGTCTAGAATCGCTCGGCAAGCCTCGCGATTCTACAAGCGTTCTCGAAGCCTTGCCTGATAAACTTGACATCTAAAGACACGAACCTGGTATTCTCTATTTTCACATCTCCAAAATGGCTACTAATCTGATGAAAATCCGAGATATTTTCTTATAAATGCTCAAAACATAGGTTATGGGTGCTCGTCAGAACTGCCTCGATGAGTACCCACAACCTATGTCTTGGAACAAAAATAAGAAAAATAATGTTTACCCCCGCAAACCCCAGTTTTCTCTATACAAAGTTGGGTTTATGGGGTCTTCATTTCACGGACTTGTTCACGTGATGACTATTTTCTGTATATGAGGACCTCGTACTTCTCTTCTGCACTGGGGCCAAAATATAAAACATCTGTCTGCTAAAATTATGGCTTTTATATCTCATGAACTAGCATTTTTCAGTTCATTACGAAAACGCGCCTATTCAAATATATAGAGAATTTTGCCTCTAGAAATGAAAATTTTACGACAAAAAAATTCAGATTTGTTCATATTTCTGCTCTAAACATAGATTGTGGGTTCTCGCTAGAACTGCGTCGATGACGCGGTTCTAACGAGAACCCACTGTCTATGTTTGAGCAGAAATAAGAAAAATAATGTATATCCCTGTAACCCCAGAAACGAGCCTTCGGCGAGTTTAATGAATTTCATATGAAATGACCACGAGTGTAAGATTCTGTTTATCATATGACCACTTGAAATTTGATTTTATCGCCTTTAAATTTTACATTTTCCCCACAAACATGCATGGTTGACATGGACGTCGTCATGACGTTACTTAATCCCGCCAAAGTGTTATTACTCCCGCCAAAGTATGGCCATATTATAAAAAAAATTATTATGTCACTTGTGTTACACTTCTCTCTGAGTCTCAAACTTTTCCTTGTCACTCATTAAGCAAACATGCCTATACAAATACATTGCCATCTTTATTACCGAAAAAAATGAAAATTTTAAGATGAAAAATTGTGATATTTTTTCTTATTTCTGCTCAAACATAGATGGTATGCACTCGTTAAAACCGCCTCATCGAGGCGGTTCTCACGAGTACCCAAAATCTATACTTTGAAGTAGAAATAAGAAAAATAAGGTTTACCCCTATAAACTTCAGTTTTACTATATAAAAGTGGGGTCCAAGGGGGTCAGAATCATATAGGCGTGTTGTCGTGATGCAAAATGTCAAGGACGAGTTAACCAAGAGAGTTTGACAGTTGAAATCAGTAAAAATAGTTTTGCAGAGTCCAGTTTCAGGCAGATAGTCGAACTAGCTGATAACTTAGTGTATGAAAGGGTTTTCCCCCGAGTTGTATTTCACGAAGTAAATCAATCGAGTCTGCTTGTTGTAGGGTGGTCTATTTGAAAGTGATATATATATTTTTTTTTTTAATTTATTTAGGAAAAATATTAACCTTTCCTTTATCAGAGTCGGGTGAACACTGGTATAGAGAAAAACGTTTAAAACCACCTGACCTTCCATTGCAAAACTTGACTCGATCGTGCCTCGAACTCAGGCAGAAAGAGATGAGTCAGCGCTCGTACCTACCAACATGGTAAATTTTACAAAACATGCCATTGTTTAACTCTGAAATCAAATTGCGCGTCAAACGAACAATTCATTACCTTTACACGCCCGTGCGACATAGTGCATTGTTTCACATCCCCAAAATGGACACTTTTCTGATGAAAGTCTTTGATATTGTACTTATTTTTGCTGAAGACATAGATTTTGGATGCTCGTTAGGACCGCCTAATTGTGGAATTTTGAAAATATCTGAGGTTCACTGATGAGGCCTAATTGGCCGAAACTAGCTAGTCTGGCCAAGCAAACATGTAGACTCCATTTTTTTCACTTCTCTGGTGTATTCCTTGCTTCCAAAGGATAACCCCTCTATAGAACATATTTAACTTCACTACAGCTGGTGTGTGGGAATGTGTGGCGGCGGTAAAACGTCTCCCTGCCCTACATCATAGTGTAGATTATATTTTCTTGTCCTTTGGGATAATTGATTCCATTGTGAAATTTTGAAAATATCTGAGGGTCACTGATGAGGCCTAATTGGCCGAAACTAGCTAGTCTGGCCCAGAAAACATGTACACTCCATATTTTTCACTTCTGTGGTGTATTCCTTGCTTCCAAAGGATAACCCTTTTATAGAACATATTTAACTTCACTACAGCTGGTGTGTGGGAATGCGTGGCGGCGGTAAAACGTCTCCCTGCCCTACATCGTATGGTAGATTATATTTTCTTGTCCTTTGGGATAATTGATTCCATTGTGGAATTTTGAACATATCTGAGGGTCACTGATGAGGCCTAATTGGCCGAAACTAGCTAGTCTGGCCCAGCAAACATGTACACTCCATGTTTTTTCACATCTTTGGTGTATTCCTTGCTTCCAAAGGATAACCCTTTTATAGAACATATTTAACTTCACTACAGCTGGTGTGTGG
This sequence comes from Lucinisca nassula, assembly GCA_963580285.1. Taxonomy (NCBI): domain Eukaryota; kingdom Metazoa; phylum Mollusca; class Bivalvia; order Lucinida; family Lucinidae; genus Lucinisca; species Lucinisca nassula. The sequence continues at coordinate 41,287,628 of OY757015.1, read as the reverse complement.
GAATGTGTGGGGGCGGTTATACGTCTCCCTGTCCTACATCATAGTGTAGATTATATTTTCTTGTCCTTTGGGATAATTGATTCCATTGTGGAAATTTGAAAATATCTGAGGGTCACTGATGAGGCCTTATTGGCCGAAACTAGCTAGTCTGGCCCAGAAAACATGTACACTCCATATTTTTCACTTCTGTGGTGTATTCCTTGCTTCCAAAGGATAACCCTTTTATAGAACATATTTAACTTCACTACAGCTGGTGTGTGGGAATGCGTGGCGGCGGTAAAACGTCTCCCTGCCCTACATCGTATGGTAGATTATATTTTCTTGTCCTTTGGGATAATTGATTCCATTGTGGAATTTTGAACATAACTGAGGGTCACTGATGAGGCCTAATTGGCCGAAACTAGCTAGTCTGGCCCAGCAAACATGTACACTCCATGTTTTTTTCACATCTTTGGTGTATTCCTTGCTTCCAAAGGATAACCCTTTTATAGAACATATTTAACTTCACTACAGCTGGTGTGTGGGAATGTGTGGGGGCGGTTAAACGTCTCCATGTCCTACATCATAGTGTAAATTATATTTTCTTGTCCTTTGGGATAATTGATTCCATTGTGGAAATTTGAAAATATCTGAGGGTCCCTGATGAGGCCTAATTGGCCGAAACTAGCTAGTCTGGCCCAGAAAACATGTACACTCCATATTTTTCACTTCTGTGGTGTATTCCTAGCTTCCAAAGGATAACCCTTTTATAGAACATATCTAACGATTACCCACAACCTATGTCTTTTAGCAGAAATGAGAAAATTTATACCCCCGTAAAACCCAGTTTTCTCTATATAAATTGGGGTTTAGGGGGTACTAATTTCACGGACCTGTTCACGTGATGTAAAAGCTTACTATTGCATGGTTCTAGCTTTTTTGGCAAATTTTCCACCAGCATAAAACTTATGTGAGTGAGCAGGTCGCTACATTATGCATTCGCAGTTCATAAAGGCCGATTTGTTTAACCATTACAGTGAGATGCTCACCGACGTTGCATCACGTGAACCAGTCCGTGAAATGAAGACCCCACTTCATATAAAGAAAACTGGAGTTTACGGGGGTATACATTATTTTTCTCATGTTTACTCCAAGACATTGGTTGTGGATACTCGTTAGAACCGCCTCAATGAGGCGGTTCTAACGAGCATGCACAACCTATGTAAGCAGTATTTACAAGAAAAATATCACGAGTTTTCTTCAGAAAAGTAGCCATTTTGGAGATGAGAAAAATGCACTATGTCGCACGGGTGTATTATCGTAATGGCGGTTTCGCTCCTCGACGAGTACGTATATATAGATTATAAAATAGTTTCTACGTACATTGTCCTTCTTTCAATGATTTAAGAAGGACAGCTAACACTGAAACAGCTTCTGTAAAATCCTTACCAGGAAAACCGTGCTTATTTAGAGCGACAGCGTCGATGCATCGTCTTTTTCTGAAAGGCGACCAGCACTGACTCAGGCGAGCCTGCGCGGACGGGCAGTCTCACCAGAGCCTTTGCTGCTCTCGGATATCTCGGATATGTAGAAGAGTTGGCTGCGTACATGCATTTGACCAAAGGTATGTAAATTTGACAATGATGATAAGGGAGGTAATACAGAGTAAATGCTTAACTTCTTAAATAGACAAATTTAAGCCCCAAATATGTTCTAGAAAGGGTTTTCCTTTGGAAGGAAGGAATATATCACAGAACTGGAAAATATGGAGTGTGCATGTTTTCTGGACTAGACTAGCTACTTTCGGCCAATTAGGCCTCACCCGCAGATATTTTCAAAAATCAACAATGGAATCAAAGATCCCAAGCGGCAAGAAAATATAAACTGCACTATGATGTAGAATAGGAAGACTTTTTCTTGCACACCAGACGAGGAAATCCGTTACTTTACCCTGGGATAGAAATTTATGTTCTCACCCTGGTGTTCCGACCCAAAATCGAATATAATCGCGTGTTTGATAAAAGCACTGGTTGATTACGACCTCATGCGCGGCGTCGTCATGCGTGACGTCACTAATCATTCCTGTCGTGTCATCACAAAATGGCGGACGTCGGTAACCGAAGTGACAGCAGCATTAAAAATCCGTGCTATGAAATGAAAGGTATGCAAGAAAAAGAATCCAATATGGGTGTGAGGGGAGGATAGAAAAATCCGTCCCTCGGGATCACTGTCCGGCATCACTCGGCAAGCCTCGTGATGCCAGACAATGTCCCTCGGGACGGATTTTTCCATCCACCCCTCATACCCATATAAGATTCTTATATTATCAGTTACCCCTATATATATTGCATTTACACCTTTTCTTTGGTCGGGTCGATGGGCATGGTGGGCGAAGCTTGCTTACCAAGTAATGCTTACTATCCGCGGACGCCTGATTACACTCTTCTGGAGTCTATGTCTGTTGATCTCAACATTGATATTTGCCGTTTTGTCTATGGACTAATGATTTTGGATTAACGCTTTGGTACTACGACCTAAACTTTGAACTTCTCGTATCAAAGATCAAATATTTTTTCGAAAAATGTGTTGATTAACCTCTTTCCCATTGAAAGCCTAAGCAGCCAAATTTGACCTTTGCGTAAAATAGGTCAGGGTCAACCTAGGGTCAAAATTTTTGCAAACTTGGTAGTACTCAGTCACCTGATGCTACATACCAAGGTTCAAGACAATCGGCCAAGTGTTTCTGGAGAAGAAGATATTTTCAGGTTTTAACCATATTTGGGCATGGCGGCCATCTTGGTCATGTGACCTGGACCATCCGATTTTTTTTTGTTCACTAAGTGTCCTAAGTCTGCAAAAAAAATTAAATAAAATTGGCCCAGTGATATTAGAGAGAAATGTATTCTAATATGTAAATAGACCTGAAATACAAGTGGCCTTGGGCCAAGGTCAAAAAACTACCTTGACCCTTAGCATTCACAGACATTCGTTTTTTACCCATTCTCACATCACAGACTCGAATATTTTTCGATAAATGCATTGATTTACCTATTTCCCACTGAAAAGCCTAAGGAGCCAAATTTGATCTTGGCGTAAAATAGGTCAAGGTAAACCTAAGATTTTTAGCCTGTTTGGGCATGGCGGCCATCTTGGTCATGTTACCTGGACCATACTTGCAAACTTTCGTTCCCCCAATGCCTGGGTGTGCATTTTGAAATTGAAGTTGGTTCTGTTATTTAAGAGAAAAAAACCTTTGAAAATGGTTGACGTACGACGGACGACGGAGGCCTACCATCCTATAAGCTCCCACGGAGCCTTTGGCTCAGGGGAGCTAAAATATATAAATGCAATGACTTCAGCACCCTATTTCATAAAACCATTCTTCGATATAAAAAGATAACAACATAAATGTTATACGACAGGCTGCGTGCATGGTAGTTAACCCAATCACGGTTGACAACTTTGTCTCCCTCTTCAATTGCACGCCGGTGGGTCAGGCCTCAGATTCTATGACGGTTCCAGCGTTAAGGCTTACTGAGAATTAGAGAGTATCTAATTTCGTGTAATGTTGGTTGGTGCCTGAGGCTCTATCTCTGGTTGTGCCCATCGGAATCTAATTGTTGGTCTCCTTTTGCTCCAGACCGTCACATGCATATAAGCCTTTTGGTTTCATTGGGCGGCAGAGCTTGAGATGTCATTCGTCTCAATGTCGGGTAAAGGTCCATAAAATTGGAAGCGACGTCTCCAAAATGACCTAGATAGCGTTGACTAAATGGTGTCGGAGTCTAACTGTTGGTCTTCTTTTGCATCAGCATTTCTGTGGTTTCTTGCTGTCGGGTACTCACCGTTGTTTCATCTCTGTGGTTGTTTGATTTTTGTATTCACGGAGATTTTGCACTGATTTTCAACACACACACACCCCCAGTTGAATTCGTTTCACTGACCGTTCAAAGGCGATTTTTCTGTCGCCGTTTATTTTTGTTATGGTTTGTTTTTTTAGTTTCTGTATCGCTTATATTATTTTGTTTTGGGTAGCCTATTGGCCATTCTGTGGGAAAGTAATTGTCTTTTTGGCTTTCCGCTATTGATGTTTACATTAGGGTCTAGTTGTTTCATGTCTGTGCTCCTTTCCCTTTAGTGTCTCTGGTGGGAGGTTTGAGTTATTTGTATCGATTCCTGACCATTGCCTTCACTTCTAATCCCCAGATTGTAAAATGAATATCAACCATTTTCGCTCGCCTTTCGAAAGTAGGGGAAAGCTATTGCCATACCCTCGGCGTCCTTCGTCGGCGTAAGCATCAACGACCTCATTTGGATAAAGTTTACCGGCAAGCAATCATTTTTGCTGTTTTACAAGTTTATCTTCAAGTAAAGTTATCAATTGGTAAAAAAAAAAAAAAAAACAAAAAAAAAAAAAAAGAACAAAACAAAAAAAAAACAATATTTTACATATTCTTTTTTCGCTCGGTTTCCCAGGCGTCACTACAGCTATTATCTGGGAATATGTGGTGACCGTAAATAGAGAATACCAGGTTCGTGTCTTTTGATATCAAGTTTATCAGGCAAGGCTTCGAGAACGCTTGTAGAATCGCGAGCCTTGCCGAGCGATTCTACATGCGTTTTCGAAGCCGAGCCTGATAAACTTGATATCAAATGATACGAATCTGGTATTCTATTTATCAGTTTACCCCCTTGTACACTCTTAAATTAGCAATTTACGATCAGTTATTGATGGTCCTCAGTGCGTCCCAGCATTCTGGCTCTCGATAAATCAGCTGACCGAATTTTTCCTATGATATTTTGTTTCAAGGAATGTTTCCATTTTTCCCAGTAACAATAACGAGATTTTGGAAGTCTTCTTATGGCTTTCCATTGGCAAACATATTAGAAATAATTCTGGAAATGGCCACATTGTATGGATCAACAAGATCATCGTGCCTCCCATAGAACTTCTTTAGTGTTTAAACCAGTTTGGTTTTTTGATACCCCTGACATAACAACCTGGTAGTGAGCACCTTCCTACGTTCCATAAAGTCCTGATACTTGGAACAGGCTCTAGCATATCGGATTGACTGTGAAACGTTAACTCCATATGCTGGTGCAGGCGGGATATTACTGCTGATGAAGGGAAAGTTAACAATAGGAAAATTGAAGTCATCTCGTTTATCGTATAGCAGAGTAGTAAGCTTCCCGTTGTCAATATAGAGATAGCAATCCAAGTATGAGGATGAGGTTGCAGTCTCTGTTGTTTCCTTAATTTCAAGTTCAAGTGGATAGATAAATTCCAAGTACTCCGCGAATTTAGCATTTTTTAGAGACAAAATGAGTACTACCAATGGGCAAAAAGTGAATGTCTGTGAATGCTTATGGTCAAGGTAATTCATTGACCTTGGCCAAAGGTCATTTGTATTGCAAGTCTATTGACATATTAGAATACATTTTCTCTGAAAGCACTGGGCCAATTTCATTTTAATTTTATTTGCAGCCTTAGGACACTTAGGGAACAAAAATATATTCGGATGGTTCAGGTCACATGACCAAGATGGCTACCATGCCCAAATATGGTAAAAATCTTAAACAATCTTCTCCAGAGCCACTGGGCTGATTGTCTTGAAACTTGGTATGTTGCATCGGGTGACTGCGTACTACAACAAAATTGCAAAAATGATGAACCTAGATTGACCTTGACCTACTTTACGCCAAGGCCAAGTTTGCTCATTAGGTGGTTCAATGGGAAATAGGTAAATCAATGCATTTTTCGAAAAATATTGTGGACTGTGATATGAGTATGAAAAAAAAAATCGATGCCTGTGAATGCTTAGTGTCATGGTTATTCAATGGTCATTCAATGACCTTGGCCCAAGGTCACTTGTATTACAGGTCTGTTTACATATCAGCATACATTTTCTCTAACTCCACTGAGCCAATTTCATTTAAATTTCATATGCAGCCTTAGGACACATAGTGAATACAAATTGATTGTGTTGGTCCAAGTCACATGACCAATAAGACCGCCATGCCAAAATATAGTAAAAACCTTAAAAATCTTCTTCTCCAGAACCAGTGGGCCAGAACTAGTGGGCCGATTATCTTGAAACTTGGTATGTAGCATCGGGTGACTGAGTACTACCATGTTTGCAAAAAAGATGACCCTAGGTTGAGCTTGATTTATTTTAAGCCAAGGTCAAATTTGGCTCCTTAAGCTTTTCAATGGGCAATAGGTAAATCAATGCATTTTTAGCTCCCCTGAGCCAAAGGCTCCGGGGGAGCTTATAGGATGGTAGTCCTCCGTCGTCTGTCGTACGTCAACCATTTTCAAAGGTCTTCTTCTCTGAAACCACTGGGCCAATTTCAGTTTAATTTCTTATGCAGCCCCCCCCCCCCACCCCGCACCAGGCATAGGGGGAACGAAAGTTTGAAAGCATGGTCCAGGTCACACGACCAAAACCAAAATGGCTGCCACGTCTAAATATGGTAAAAAGCTTAATAAACTTCTTCACCAAAACTACTGGACCAATTGGCCAATTGGTGACCTTGGCCCAAGATTACTTGTATCACATGTCCATTGAATACATTTTCTCCAAAACCGCAGGACCAATTTAATTTAAATTTTACATGCAGCCTTAGGACAGTTAGAGAACAAAAATATATTTGAAAGGTCCAGGTCACATGACCAAGATAGTTGCCATACCCAAGTATTGTAAAAACCTCCAAAACCTCTGGGCCGATTGTCTAGAGACTTGGTATTTGGCATCGGATGACTGAGTACTACAAAGTTTGCAAAAATGATGTGCATAGGTTGACCTTGACCGATTTTACACCAATGTCAAACTGTTTCATATGGCTTTTGAATGGGGAAAAGGCGGAATAAACCATTTTTCGAAAAACATTGTGGTCTGTGACAAGAGAATATATACAAAAGGAATGTGTGCGAATGCTAAAGGTCAGGATCATAAGATCACTTGGATTGCAGGTCCATTGGCATTTCAAAATATATTTTCTCTGAAACCACAGGGCCGATTTCATATGAATTTTTGATGTAGTACACTGCTGGAATGCAAATTTGTTCAAATGGTCTATGTCAAGATGGCTTCCATTCCGAAATATGATAAAAACTAAAAAAAAAATCTTCTTCTGCAGAATCACTGGGACGAATGTCATGAAACTTAATATGTAGCATCGGGTGACTGCGTTCAACCGAAGTTGCACAAATGATGATTCTAGGTTGACCTTGACCTAATTTACACTTAAGGTCAAATTTGGTTTCTTCATTATTTGATGGATTTTTATCATATTTTGCAGGAGTATTATGACAAATAAGGTAAATTAAGGTCACTATGGTCTGATTGATGGCTACCACTTGGTAAATGGTGTTAAAGTAGGTCAAAGACACAAATTTACTTTTGATTGAAAATCAGCATGGTTTCAGAAATAATAATTGTAAACTACATTTTAACAAAATTGGTCAAGCCTAAAGTTACAATTATCTACCTCTCATCACTACTCATGTAAGGATTTTGTTCCTCTGATTATGGAGCTCTGGAAGTACCAAATTTGTATTGTATTATCTTTCCTACAAATGCCCAGTTCTGTGTGAAGAACTCTCAAGGCATACTCCTGATCATTACTTGAGCCCCGTCAAGCGAATTTGTGTCTTCGAGCATTCCGTCATGACAAATTTTAACTGCGCATGCCCAGCCATTCAGAGGGGCCAGGGATATGGCTTTCTGTCTGAAGGTTCCTCTTGATTCACTGCTTGTATGAGCGAACAGCGAAGGTTCTGGCGAGACTGCGCGGATGCGCAGGCTCGCCTGAACCTTCGCTGCTCGCATAGGCGATAAGTACCAAAATCGCTTGACGGGGCCCACTTCACTTTTTCTATATTCCATTGTCTTATGACAGTTCCTGTTTATTCTATTTTCAGTTAAAGGTTGTGACTGGAAGAGCTGCACTATAACGCCAAGGCAGATATGTTATTTGAGTTTCTCTTAACTAGATTGATGTGCTGTCTTGTTAAGATAAACTAAAATAACTTATGAATTGTCCTCGAAAGGTGAGTACCAACTTGCTGCGAAAACAGGTTGCATGAAGTGAAATGGTATTTAAGGACATTTTTGACATCGGCTGAGACAAAAATGAACCTATGCATAGCTGGACAAGATGTTTGTTTTCTAAAGGGTAACAACTCTGTATGTAGGAACTGAATCATTGTCTTAACAGGGTGAGAATAGTATAAAATTGTGAAAGAAAAAAAAGCTTGAGAAATGTCCATGAATAGCATCAGTGTCAGTGCGTAATACTAAAAAAATCTGTGGACGTACGTATTTAGACCTCACTATAGGTGAACTTGAAAAGCACCCTATTGGCAAATGGCACCTTTTAGCATTCTTTACGTCTATGTGCCCTCTTTTGCTTGCAAATAGTTTGAAAGTTCCTATTATTAAATACCTTCTAGAAAACTCTGTTGCACAGCTATGCTGGGGGTTATCAAGCTAGGACCGTCCATGTTTTAAAAATCAAACTGCAGAGGTCATGCTCAGCTGTTGCATGAATAGGCAAACTGATTAGGATCTTTGATGTTTGCATATGCCCTGAAACACATTTACGTTATGCAGCCCGGTCATGCGCCAAGTAATTAGTTAAGACATAATTTTCTTTGTATTTTCAGGTAAAGATTCATGCCACGCAAAAAGTACTGGAGGAAGGGCAAAAGAGCTGTTGTTGATGATGAGGAGGAGGACATCCATGCTGTATGCAAGGCGTGCATTCATATCCCTGTTAGCGAGCAGAACGTCAGTTTTGTAAGCGAGCAGGGCGCAAATCCTACCCACGTGCAGGCAAGGCTAAGACCTGCCTACGTGCAGACAATACTAAAACCTTCCCACGTGCAGGCACATGTTCAATCTGCTAAATCTGCTAAATCAACTAATTCTGCTAATTCAAAACAGGCTGAATATGCTAATATCAGTGATGAATCAGCTAATGCTGCCAAAGATGCTATTAACAGTCCTAAATTAGCTAATGCTGTGAATTTAAAACCTGATGATGATGCTAAATATGCTCATCTCAATGTTGTTGAAAAAACAGCTAACACCAAATTAAATCATATTGAAAGACCTATGGAAAGTAGTGATGAAACTCAGGTTTTGTGTGCTGATATGGCAATAAGATCATCACTTTATGCATGGAATGCCCATCATATTATATTAGAGAGTTTCCATCAAAATGATGAGATATTTTCAGAGCAGTCAAGGGGTTTTCAGTGCACGGTAATGCCTTGTGTATGCTATCATATTCAGCATGTCTAGATGTGAAAACTAGCCTAGTTCTGGACAAAATACTTTGTGATGGAGATTCTCTTTATCAATCTATAATAACAGATTAATGGAAGAAGGTAAATTTGTTCACTCACTTTTAAGCTTGGAAGAAATTCCAGATGTATTTGAAGTTGAAAAAGGAAAGTTTACAGTAGAAAAACAGCCTATTATCAGTGGCATGCTTGTGGACAATCAAGGTTTGCCAACCATTCACTGTGCCCTTCAGTCCACATTTAATGGTGCAACATCTGGTCTTTTAACCATAGGGGCTATGTGTTCTGCTCTATTTAAGAAAAACAATTTGTTTATATTTTTATTCTCATTCAAATAGAGAAAATGGGCTCTCTTCAGTTGATGGATCATCATTCGTATTGGCATTATCAATACTGGAATATCTAATAACCTATTTGTATGCTTTCTATGACAGTATGAATTTAGATATAACACAACAGTTTGACTACAATTTTCAGAAAGTGTGAACAGTTTGATTCTACACCTGAAAACTGTGATCAAGATTTCAGGGTTTAAGAATGTCTGAAATTCTTATTGATGCTTATTTTAAGAGTCAAAAAGAGAATCAGCATAAAAAGCTGCAAAATATAGCCTTGTTGTCAAACCATACGAGGAAGAGCAAAATAAAGAGGATACGTACAAAATACCATCGTTCTTTTAAACAGAAACAAAGACGTGAGCCTGGTTTCAAAGCAATTGAAAATGCATATCAGCTTGAATCAAAGCAAAAACTAAGACAAAAAAAAAACAGATTTTAAAGCAACAGAGCTTGCATACAAGCAGAATCAAAGACATAAGTCAGATTTTAAAATGAAAGAAAAGGCTTATCAGCTTGCATCAAAACAGTCAGCTAGGAAAAACCCAGGTGCTTCAGCAAAAGCGCTTGCAGATAAGCATAATCAAGGAAGTATACCAGAGTACAAAGTGAAAGAAAAGACATATCAGCTTGCATCAAAACAGTAAGCTAGGAAAAAACCAGGTGCTTTAGCAAAAGGGCTTGCAGACATGCAGGGTCAAAGATGTAAGCCAGATTTTAAAGTGAAAGAAAAGGCTTATCAGCTTGCATGCAAGCATAATCAAAGAAGTAAACTAGATTTTAAAGTGAAAGAAAAGGCTTATCAGCTTGCATCAAAACCGTCAGCCAGGGAAAAACCAGGTGCTTTAGCAAAAGAGCTTGCAGACAAGCAGGGTCAAAGAAGTAAGCCAGATTTTAAAGTGAAAGAAAAGGCTTATCAGCTTGCATGCAAGCATAATCAAAGAAGTAAATTAGATTTTAAAGTGAACGAAAAGGATTACCAGCTTGCATCAAAACAGTCAGTCAGAAGAAAGCCCGGTGCTTTTGTAAAGAATTTGCTCATCTGCTCATCAACAGTCTGTCAGAGAAGACCCAATAATAAGACAAAATGAAAGACTAAATGAGTTAGCATCTAAGCAAGCTGCAAGAAGTAAGCAGTTCTTTAAGGAACGTGAAAGGATTTCAAAGCAACATTGCAGGCAAGCAAAAAGAAAATTAGAAGATACACTTCACTTTGGAAATGAATGTAAGAAATTCAAGATAACTCAAGAAAAAAAAACAACATGTAAATGAACCACCGCTGCAGAAAAAGTCTAGATCTATAGAAGAATGTATCAAAGACTTCCATACCAATATTGCAATAGGACCCCTATATATATGTACATGCTGTCATCAGACTTGGTTTCAAAAAAGTGTATCTATGCTTAAAACACCTACATTTCAACTAGGCGTTTGAGTTATAGTTCAAAATTCAGGTCAGTTGATAATGAGGAGTGGATATGTCACACCTGTTCATTAGCATTAAAAGATGACAAAATCCCAAAATTTTCAGTGACAAATGGGATGAAATGGCCTAACAAGCCGAAAGAGTTAGAATTACAACAGCTTGAAGAAAGGTTGATAGCATTGCAGCTTCCATTTATGCAAATTAGAGAGCTGCCAAGGGGTGGTCAGTATTGTCTTAAAGGAAATGTGATTAATGTACCTGTGGATATCCAACTCACTGTGAACTCTCTTCCAAGACCTATGGATGAAAATTTTACTATTGCTATACAGTTGAAGAAGAAACTATCATACAAAAAATTGATTTTAACGAAAATGTAAGACCTTTAAGAGTTATAATGGCACTTCATTGGCTTGTAAATAACAGTGATTTGTATAAGGAATCAGGCATTTTAGTTGATGACAACTGGTTTAAAGAAGTGACAGAAAGTACAAAAGATAATGCAAGAGAATTTCAGGAAGTGTCTGCACAAAACATAAATTCTGAAAATGATTCACGGCTTGAAAAGGTGGAATTCTTGAAAGTGAATGTGAAACTGATCACCTCTTGGCTAAAGGGCAAAGAGAAGCAGATGTATATGATTCTGATGGATTCAGTGAAATAGACAGCAACGAGCATGTTGGAAATACTGATACTTTAGCTGACGATGCTAACATGGACAGTAAGTTTGAACATGTCTTAACAGTTGCGCCTGGAGAAGGACAGCACCCAATTTGTTTATATCAGGATACAGATGCAGAGTTTTTATGTTTTCCACCCATCCTTTGTGGACAGAGGCGTATTGATTAGGCTGATAGAGCTGTTTCAGTCCATTACAGTGATATTGTTAAATGGGAGTTGGTTTTGTTTGTTTGATTTGAGGTTTTACGTCCCCGTCAACACTGAAAAGGTCATCTTGGAGACGTTGCTTGCAATTTTGTGGGACTTTTACCCGACATTGAGATGAAATGACTTCTCAAGCCCTGCCGCCCAATGAAACCAATAGAGTTTATAAGCATGGACGGTCTGACACTCGCACCGCTTTGCCTGGGCAGGCTTAGATCCTCTAAGCGGTTTACCAGTACTCGTGTGCGGGTCGGTTTCAGCTCTGCGTGGAAGCATCGTGCAGCCCTTTCATTTCTTCAAGCCCCGATGGGCGGGGCCGAAATGGGAGTTGAGAAGTTTTGAGAGAAGAGCTGCACAATCTGTTCCCTAATCTTCTTTAAACATAAAAAGCTACAAAACTAATAAATGTCAAAGTGAATTTAGCTGTCCGAAGATGTAAAACTGAAGGCAAGAAAATTACAGCAACAGAAGCACGAGATCCGGCATATTTAGACAAACTTGCCCTGATGCTCTGTCTCTGGTCGGGCCCATCTGAGTCTATATGTTGGTTTTCTTTTGCTCCAGCGTTTAAGTGTTTTTTTGCTGTCGAGTCCTCACCGTTGTTTCAACTCTGTGTTTGTTTGATTTTGTGTTCACGGGTATGTTGCACTGATGGGTTAGGAGGCCTTCATGCGGACTGAACAAATTATTTGTCTACATAGCGACGGAAGTAAGGGCGATGATTGTGGCCACGTAAAATCGATTTAAGCCCCCCAGTGGAATTAATTTCCGCTGACAGTTCCAAGGCGGTTCTTCTGTCGCGGTTTATGTTTGTTATGGTTTGTCTTTGGGTGTCTGTGATGCTTATATTATTTTATTTTGGATAGCCTATTAGCCATTTTGTGGAAAGTAACTGTCCTTTTGCTATCCGCTATTGATGTTTCCATTAGGTCTGTTGTTTCATGTTTGTGCTTCTTTCCCTTTGGTGTCTCTGATGGGAGCTGTGGGTTGATTGTAACGATTCCTGATCATTGCCTTCACTTCTATTTTGCAAAACTTGATTAAGGCTATTTCATTTTACGTCAACTCAGAAACTCTCCAGGTTATTTTGAAGCCAGAAAAAAAGATACATTTGCAATGATAAGGCAACTTTCTTTGCCCACTTGGTTTATGTCTTTATCAGTAGCTGATACAAAATGGACTGATCTTATGAAGATGTTAGCAAAATTGAATGACAATTATGAATTTTCAGATAAGGATGTAGAAGCCTTGACATGGCAAGAAAAGACCAGACTTGTTCAGAAAAATCCTGTAACATGCTCACGGTTTTATTATCACAGAGTCCAAGAATTAATTAATAATATTCTTAAAAGTGAATTCGAACCAATAGGAAATTTTGGTGGATTTTTTTCTATAGAGCTGAATTTCAACAGCGTAGGTCTCCGCATATTCACATGCTTGTTTGGATTGAGAATGCTACCAAATTTGAAAAGAACACAGAGGAAGAGACAGTTCAGTTTGCTGATAATTATCCGACTTGAAGTATTGAAAATGAAGAATTTGCAGATCTTGTCCAGCTTCAAACTCATAAGCATTCAAAGACTTGCAGAAGGAAAGGCAAAACAGTTTGAAGATTCGGATTTCCTATTCCGCCTCTTCCAAGAATAATGCTGCTGCATCAACCTGACCAAGAAGTTGATAAATATAAGACAAAAACTTTCAGAATTGCAAAAAGCAATGAATGAGTATGTTGATACTTCAGACATATCATAAGATGCCTTTTTGGATATATTGTCAAAAGCGACTTTGATGAGTATATAAGATGTTTTAGAAGTTCACTTTATGCTCCAAAATGTTTCCTTAAACGGAATCTAAATGAAATGAGAATCAATTTGTATAACAAGATACTTCTTCTTGGTTGGAAAGCAAATCTAGATATTCAGATAGTTATTGAGCATTATGGATGCGCAGCCTATGTTGTTGGTTATATAAGCAAGTCTCAGAGAGGCATGAGTGTACAACTTCATGCAGCAGCAAGAGAAGCCCGTAAAGGAAATTCTGATTTAAAGAAACAAGTAAGGCAAATAGGCAATTTTTTCTCAAACTGTGTTGAAGTGGGAGCACAAGAAGCTGTGTATCTTGCTCTACAAATTCCTTTAACTAAAGCTACAAGACATGTTCTTTTCATCAACACTTCTGTGCCTGGTGAACGTGTATTTTTACTGAAATCTAAATCTGCCCTTGATGAACTGCCTGCTCACTCTGTTAATATAGAAGCAGATAATATTATTCAGATGTATTCAATAAGACCTAAACGGCTTCAGAAGTTCTCTTTAGCTGACTATGTCTCAATTGATGTTGTTTTTCCCAAAGGGAATACTTTATCTGATAATGCTAAAGATGCAAATGAGGATCATGTTAGTGGCAGCGATTCTGGTGATGCTGATGATGAAGAGAGTGAAAACGGCGAAACACGTAGAATCCTAGAATAATTCGTTATGTTAGGTATAACATCGACAAAGACCGAGAAAATTATTATAGGGAACTCCTTATGCTATTCATGCCATGGAGGAACGAAACAAAGGATTTATTATGGTCATATGCTACATATTAGGCTCATTATAATTCCTTGAAAATGACTCTAGACTCTAAACGTAGACAGTATGAGCATCGTGTTGCAGAACTTGAACTTGCAAGACAAAAGGCAGAAGCCGATGAAGATATATATGATGAGATGGCACCAAATACAGTACAAGAAAACGAAAAGCTGAAGGCATAAGCGAAGCAGAAAACCTCATATATTTTAATCCAGAAAGAGTAGTTGAGCATCGACAGTATAATATTAGTATCGAGATTCAATCTGCTTGCTCTGTGCCATGTGTTGAAATAAGTTGTGTTATGTTGCCAGATGAACAGTTCTTAAATTTACTCAGAAATTTGAATTTAAGACAACAATATTTCTTCAATCCTGTTATTCACCGAGTAAAGTGTAAAGATGAACCACTGTATGCTTTTCTATCTGGTGGAGCAGGAGTTGGCAAACCTGTATTGGTACAAGCTCTTTATCAGATATGTTCTATAAAAGGGTTATCCTTTGGAAGCAAGGAATACACCACATAACTAAAAATATGGAGTGTACATGTTTTCTGGGCCAGACTAGCTAGTTTCGGCCAATTAGGCCTCATCAGTGACCCTCAGATATTTTCAAAATTCCACAATGGATCCAATGATCCCAAAGGACAAGAAAATATAATCTACACTATGATGTAGGGCAGGGTGACGTTTTACCGCCGCCACACAGTCCCACACACCAGAGTCTTTATAGAGTTCTAAATTTGTGGGAAGGAGAGAATCCAGATGATATTAGAATTCTTCTTTGTGCTTATACGGGCAAAGCTGCTTATGATATCAATCGTGTCACCATTTCGTCAGCTTTCATGAAAAAATACAAACAAAGTAATGACCTTCTGTCAGCAGATGAACTAAACACATTCAGAGTGAAGTACCGACATCTGAAAGTAATCATAATAGATGAAATATATATGGTAGGCACAAACACTCTGGAATTCAAAGCACAATCTTGCAACAGCTTACCGGAACTAAAGCATCTTTCGGTGGAATAAGTATTATTGCTGTGGTCGATTTGTACCAGCTGATGCCAGTTTGTGACAAATGGATATTTAGTGATCCTTCAACGAGTGCTTTAGCATTGTCATGTAATCTGTGGAAGGATTTATTCGAAATATATGAGCTTTTTGATATTATTTGACAGAAAGATGCCCAAATACTAAATCGTCTTCGAATAAATGAGTCAACAGAGGAAGACTGAATTGAACTGAAGAAGGATAATGTAGAGCCAAACGTAAGTAATTATCCAAAAGAGGCTCCTCATTTATTCACTGAAAACACGTTTGTAGATATGCATTATGAAAAGGTTTTGAATGCATTGTTAGGAGAAAAGGTTGTCATTCCAAACCATGATACTGTTGTTTCTGCAAACAAACCAGCAGACAAATGCAAGAAGCTCATTAGCTCACTTCCAGATGATTCAAATAAAACAGCTAATTTGCAAAAGTGTTGGCTGTAGCTGTCGGGATGATTTATGATGTAACAGTGAATGTGAATGTTGAAGATGGTTTAACAAATGGTCTACCTGTGTTGTCAACACATAGCATATTAACTGGAGGAAATAGATCGTCCCAGTATTTTATGGGTTCTTTTTGAAGATCCTCAGATTGGTCAGTCAACCCGTGAAAAATTTGCTAACTGGGATTTTAACAATCAAGAAATTGATAAAATATGGACTCTAATATTTGATATTGAAAGAAAAGTTATATACCACTTTAAAACTCACCAAAGAATCCAATTTCCTCTGAAGCCTTTATCAGGAAAAACAGTCAATAAGCTCAAGGGTCGACAGTTGATGAAATTGTTGTTGATTTATCTCAAACCAGAGTTTGGCCGTAGACCATTCCAAGGCGGTTCTTCTGTTGCGGTTTATTTTTGTTATGGTTTGTCTTTGAGTTTTTGTGTCGCTTATATTATTTTAATTTGGATAGCCTATTGGCCATTTTGTGTGAAAGTAACTGTCCTTTTGGCTTTCCGCTATTGATGTTTCCATTAGATATGTACTATAACAGGGTATTCCTTTGGAAGCAAGGAATACACCACAGAACTGAAAAATAAGGAGTGTACGTGTTTTCTGGGCCAGACTAGCTAGTTTCGGCGAATTAGGCCTCATCAGTGACCCTCAGATATTTTCAAAATTCCACAATGGAATCAATGATCCCAAAGGACAAGAAAATATAATCTACACTTTGATGTAGGGCTGGGAGACGCTTTACCGCCGCCATACATTCCCACACACCAGCTGTTGTGAAGTTAAATATGTACTTTAACAGGGTTAGAGTCTGTTGGTACATGTTTCTGTTTCTCTACCTTTGGTGTCTCTGGTGGGAGCTGTGGGTTAATTGTATCGATTTCTGATCATTGCCTCCACTTCTATTTTAAAGCTTTGTACATAAAGAACTTCATCAAAGTTAGGAGGATAGTAGCATGCAATTCAGGTGCATGTGAATCTATTTTGGCTTCCTTATATAGCAGCCAAAAGGGATATTTTCAAATTGCATGTTTCTACAGATATCCCAAAGGTTCTCAGATTGATGCTAGAAATGATATGCTTTCTCACCTTAAGGCATGTATAGATATACATACTAAATAAGTTATTATTTGGGATTTCAATTTTCCAGGTGGTGAAAGATTCAATTTTATAGATTTTGTGATGAGTGATTTCAAATTTTAAGCAGCACCTGACTCAAGAAACCACAGACTTTGGATCTATATTAGATCTGGTATTTTAGAATTGTCTGGCTACCTGTGGTGTTATTGAAGCTTATTGGACAGATCACAAACTTGTTTTATGTGCATTAGATACATAGATATGACCTTTCAGGTTAGAAGTTCCAAAGCACAGAAATGAAAACTGTAAGCTGAATTTAACTATCAAATCTTTTTTTCAGTTGGTTAGTTTTCAAACTACATAATGGTCATAATGGTCATTTGTAGTACTAATGCTGCAATGAAGTGAACGCCAAAACCTGGATATAAGTATCTTCAGTAGTTTCCAAGATTTTACAATTCAAAATCTGAGACAGCTCCGCAACAAAATCCGGGGCATGCTTTGATAATATTGCAAAGATGCAGCTAGATACAGGTTGATAAATATGAGCAGGGACCAATAAATTTCAGGGGTTAAGTGATATTTTGGGATATTCTTGCTAGTATTTGTACCACAGAGCATGCATGAAGCAAAAAGGATTATCTAACAGTTTATTTCAACAGGTAGATTCAGTTAAACAGCTTATATATGATTTTGTTCAACCATGCTAAAAATACTTTCTAAGTAAAAAAATGCTATGATACAAAAATTTACAAATTTGTCGTAACCTATCTGGGTTTGGAAGGGCTAAATCATAAAAAGTTCACTCAACCATAAACGTAATTGATGGTCTTCACAGTGTGTTCATTATTATGCATTGCAAAAGATTAACAAAACAGCCAGGCAGCTGGGAAACTTTTTCGCATGCCCATTCATAGTTTTGTCTGATTGAGACACATTGCCTAAGACTTTTGACCATTCAGAAGTAGTTTTGTGCAAGTGCATCACAGATTATTTCCTGTGTTCCTTTTGATTTCTTGCTTCTAAATTCAACCATCATAGATAAAATGTCCAGATGGGAGAGAACAAGTCTGAGCTTGAACTATCTGGAACTCATATTTAAGAAGATATGATAGAGAACGGTGCCAATTTGGAAACTAGAACCGTCATTTACAGAACATTTCATACAGTTGCTACTTATGTTCCTTCACTGTGCTCAAGTCTGAAATAGGTTATAATGCTCTTTATTTTTGTCGAAAAATTACTTATCTAATTACATGACGTGCTACAAACTGCAATATGCAGTACGTCGGTCAAACTAACCGCATGCTTACAACAAGATTGAACGAGCATTATGGTAGAATGAGTAAGCCTTAGAAAACTGATACTTTCTTGTACCGTTACTTTCGACGTACAGGTCATTCTGTAAATAACATTGTTATACAGCCAGTGGAAAAACTTTATTACGATGCTAAATCTACATCTAGATTCAAAATTATCAAAAGACATGAGGCTGAACTGAAATGGATTAAATCTTTACAGACCCCTTTTCCACTGGGATTTAATGACAACATTTATCATGAGGGTTATATTTCCAGAATGCCGGACTTTGATATTTTCTCGCTCCTGGAATGTCGAAAACGCAGAACTAGATCTCACGGCCCCAGGAAAAATGGTAACTTTACACGTAAATTACGTGCGTTTAAACGAAACAATACTAGACTGAAGTTACTGTCAATTATATTATTAAATCTGGGACGCCACTCTATGCTTTCATTTTTAAGTTCACTACCCGTTTCTCTTTTACGTCTTCTGGACACCGAGGCGAATAAATTCTACGATAGTTCTAATCAGTTTTATGATGCGGCTCTCTTAACTAGAGGCTGTATTCAGCATACTCTCTGTCCTTACAATGATTCTGAAGTTAATCATAAACGCCATTTCTTCAAAATATCCTTCATTAATAAGGGAATAGATTTTATAGATTTTTCCAGTATCTTCCGTGAGAGCTCGGTGCTTTCTTCAATTCCTGCTTATTTTCAAAATACTGAAACACCTATAATTTGTTATAAATATAACAAACCTGTTAGATCTATCATTTTTAATTTCAATAAACTTGTTTCAGATCTTGATATTGATACTAATTCTCCTGATTCATGTGATTGTAAAAACTCAGTGTATTTCTTTCCTGCTGCTGGTCATGTAATTACTGGCAATTTGAAAATTATTCCTGATTCTAGGATAAGGAATATAATTTCTAAAGGACCGAAATATCGGTTTCCTTCTAAAATTGATTTCAGTAAATGTAGAGATGAAATCGCTGCTTCCTTGAATGAATTCGGTAATCGATGTTGTAAGCGAGAGTATGTTGAGCATAAAGCCCTTAAGGAATGGAAACTTAGCATTTTAAAACTAGTGAATAAACGTATTTCTTTCTATTCTCAAAATACTAACTTATTACCTCCTAAGCCTAAGACGTCTTTACGTCATCTTAAACTAGGTATTCAAGAATTTCATAAGAAGTTTGTTTTGGCCCCTGCAGACAAGGCCGCTAACAACGTCGTCGTTGTGTGACGGCTCCACTATGTTAACACGCTTAAGCAGGAGTTTGGTGGTACTAAGGCCTATGAACTTCAGCCTTTAGCTGAAGAGAGAGCTATAGTAGATAAACATATTTGTCATTGAGCCACCAAGTTTGCTGTGTGTGTTAACGAAGGCCAAGACAAGCTTCCTACGCTATACCGGTTACCAAAACTTCATAAAAAGCCTTACAAAGCACGGTTTATTGCAAATTCTAGCTCTTGCACTACCACTGAACTTTCTTATTTATTAACTTCATGTCTCACTGCTATTAAAACGCATGTGATTAAATATTGTGATAAAGTCTTTGAAAGATCAGGAAGAAATCTGTTTTGGTCTTTAAAAAAATCGAATGAGGTTTTAAATAAGTTGAAATCCAGACATTTTCGTGCTTCAAGTCTATCTACTTACGATTTTTCCAATCTTTACACTACACTTCCTCAACATCTTATAAATAAAAGCTTAATGATTTAATTGAATGGGCTTTTCACAGAGAGGATTCTCTCTATCTTGCATGTAATGTCAGAAATGCATTTTTCACTTCTAAAGAGCGTAAGAATTATACACTTTGGTCATTTTGGTCAGAAAGTGTGTGATGCCCTCACCTTTCTACTTGACAATATTTATATTAAATTCGGTACTAAGTTATTTAGACACATTGTGGATATTCCGATGGGTACGAATTGCTGATCTGTTCTTGTATTGTTATGAAAGAGACTTCATGTTGTCGCTTTCCATTGATAACCAATCTGTAATTATTGAAGCTTTTAGTCCCACTTCTAGATATTTAGATGATTTATTAAATATTGATAATACCTATTTCGATGGTTTGATCAGTCAGATTTACCCCCCCCCCCCCCAGAACTTCAGTTAATAAAGCAATTTTTTTCTGATACCGAGGCCCCGTTTTTTGGATTTACATCTATCTATTGTAGATGGGTTTGTTTCGTGCAAATTTTATGATAAACGCGAAAACTTTGATTTTGAGATTGTAAATTTTCCTTTTTTGCATGGTGATGTTCCTCGTGCGCCATCCTATGGCGTTTATATTTCGCAATTAATTCGATTTGCTAGAGTGTGTAGTCATGTAACTGACTTCAACACTCGTAATAAATTATTAACAGCTAAACTTCTTAATCAAGGTTATCGGTACCATAAACTACGCAAAGCCTTTTCAAAATGTTATAGACGCCACTCTGATTTAATTTCAAAATTCAATATTGGACTTAAATCTCTTCTGCAACAAGGTCTATCGGAACCAGAATTTTATGTTGACTTAGTATATAAATTCAGAAAAATATATAACTGCAATGACTTCAGCACCCAATTTCGTAAAATCATTCTTCAATATAAAAAGATTGGGTACAACATGGATGTTATACGACAGACTGCATGCATGGTAGTTAACCCAATCACGGTTGGTAACTTTGCTTCCATTTTTTATTGCACACCGGTGGGTCAGGCCTCAGATTCTATGACGGTTCCAACGTAAAGGCTTATTGAGAATTAGAGAGATCTAATTCAAGGTAATGTTGGTTGGTGCCTGATGCTCTGTCTCTGGTCGGGCCCATCGGAGTCTAACTGTTGGTTTTCTTTTGCTCTAGCATTTCAGTGGTTTCTTGCTGTCGAGTCCTCACCGTTGTCTCACCTCTGTGGTTCTTTGATTATGTGTGTTCACGGAGATGTTGCACTGATGAGTTAGGAGGCCTTCATGCGGACTGAACAAATTATTTGTCTAAATCGCGACGGAAGTAAGGGCGATGATTGTGGCCACGTAAAATCGATTTAAGCCCCCCAGTGGAAATCTTTCCACTGACCGTTCCAAGGCGGTTCTTCTGTGGCAGTTTAATTATGTTGTTGTTTGTTACTTACTGTGTGTATCACTTGTGTTTTTTTTTTATTTTGGATGGCCATATGGCCATTTTGTGGAAAAGTAACTGTCCTTATGGCCTTCATTTGTTTAGGTTTCCATTATGGTCTGGTCGCCTAATGTTTGTGTTTCTTTCCCTTTGGTGTCTTTGATGGGTGGAGTAAGTTAATTGCTTCGATTCTTGATCTTTGTTTTACTTCTACTTTCAATAATAAACGGTCTACATGGCAAAATGACAGAACAAGACTAGTGTAGCATGTGGGCTCACTCAGTTTGCTAATCATGACATAAGAATATTTAAGTACATGTAATATACTTTCAAATATATCTTTTATTCACCAGCTAATTTTAGGTGTTCATGGACAGTCTTTAAATGAAAGGTCTTTGGGAGCTGAACATTTTGCAACAAGCTTCAAGTAAATTACTTCAGCAGTTCAGAAGATATGGCTTTTGTATATTTCTTAATACAATTGAAAAATGCTAATTCAAAGCTGTAGACTATGTAGAAGTGGAGGCAGTGATCATGAATCGATACAATTAACCACAGCTCCCATCAGAGACACCAAATGGAAAGAAACACAAACATGAAACAACAGACCCTATTGGAAACATCAATAGCGGAAAGCGAAAAGGGCTGTTACTGTCCCACAAAATGGCCAATAGGCTATCAAAAAAAAAAAAATAACATAAGCGATACAAACACCCACGGACAAACCATAACAAAAATAAACCGCGATAAACCAAACGTTTGCCATTTTATGACGGTTAACGTTTTGTATATCAGTAAGCTCTTAAGTAATACATTTTACATTTTTAATTGAAATATTATGACTTCATTTACTCAGACTCTGTCTCTGGTCGGGCTCATCGGAGTCTAACTGTTGGTTTTCTTTTGCTCCAGCATTTCAGTGGTTTCTTGCTGTCGAGTCCTCACCGTTGTCTCACACCTGTGGTTCTTTGATTTCTGTGTTCACGGAGATGTTGCACTGATGAGTTAGGAGGCCTTCATGCGGACTGAACAAATTTTTTGTCTAAATCGCGACGGAAGTAAGGGCGAGGATTGTGGCCACGTAAAATCGATTTAAGCCCCCCAGTGGAAATCTTCCACTGACCGTTCCAAGGCGGCTCTTCTGTGGCGATTTATTTATGTTGTTGTTTGTTACTTACTGTGTGTATCACTTGTGTCTTTTAATTTTGGATGGCCATATGGCCATTTTGTGGGAAAGTAACTGTCCATATGGCCTTCCTTTGTTTAGGTTTCCATTATGGTCTGGTCGCTTAATGTTTGTATTTCTTTCCCTTTGGTGTCTTTTATGGATGGAGTAAGTTAATTGTATCAATTCCTGATCTTTGTTTTACTTCTACTTTACCATAAACTACGCAAAGCCTTTTCAAAATTTTATAGACGCCATTCTGATTTAATTTCAAAATTCAATATTGGACTTAAATCTCTTGTGCAACAAGGTCTATCGGAACCCGTATTTTATGGTGACTTAGTATATAAATTCAGAAAAATATATAAGCGCAATGACTTCAGCACCAAATTTCGTACATTCATTCTTCGATATAAAAAGATTGGGCACAACATGGATATTATACGACAGACGGCATGCATGGTAGTTAACCCAACAACGGTTGGCAACTTTGCTTCCCTCTTTAATTGCACGCCGATGGGTCAGGCCTCAGATTCTATGACGGCTCCAACGTAAAGGCTTATTGAGAATTAGAGAGATCTAATTCAAGGTAATGTTGGTTGGTGCCTGATCCTCTGTCTCTGGTCGGGCCCATCGGAGTCTAACCGTTGGTTTTCTTTTGCTCCAGCATTTCAGTGGTTTCTTGCTGTCGAGTCCTCACCGTTGTCTCACCTCTGTGGTTCTTTGATTTTTTGTGTTCACGGAGATGTTGCACTGATGAGTTAGGAGGCCCTCATGCGGACTGAACAAATTATTTGTCTAAATCGCGACGGAAGTAAGGGCGAGGATTGTGGCCACGTAAAATCGATTTAAGCCCCCCAGTGGAAATCTTCCACTGACCGTTCCAAGGCGGCTCTTCTGTGGCGATTTTTTTATGTTGTTGTTTGTTACTTACTGTGTGTATCACTTTTGTCTTTTTATTTTGGATGGCCATATGGCCATTTTGTGGGAAAGTAACTGTCCTTATGGCCTTCCTTTGTTTAGGTTTCCATTATGGTCTTGTCGCTTAATGTTTGTATTTCTTTCCCTTTGGTGTCTTTTATGGGTGGAGTAAGTTAATTGTATCAATTCCTGATCTTTGTTTTACTTCTACTTTATACAACCAAAATTTCAAAAGTTCTATAACTTTCTTATAATTTGGGTGATTTTCTTGAAATTTGTTACAAAGTACCCTGTTCACTGTGGTCATATTCTGAAAATGCATCAGATTTAGAATGCTTCTCTTTTACAGTTAATGTTAATCTTAGATGGGGTGGGTGTTGGGGGACACTTTTCTTCTAACACAGGGTTCGTGCATTAGATGCCTGGTAATCTGGATGACACTAAGTGTAGATAGAATCACTATAAAAAACCGAATGTTCATTGTCTTCCCACGAGACTACACGGACTTCTGAATGGAGGTCATGAGCAGATATCATATGTCATATTATATTTGAGTAAGACATGAAACAAGAGTGCCGGAATGGGCAGAAAGAAACAGACGTAAGTGGTGAGTTCCCCTTTTATCCATATATTTCACTTTAGAAAAAATATCAAATAGTAAATTTTCAAGGGGAGCGATCAGGACCTCATGGTCCTCTTGCTCTGAATGTGTGCTAATTCACCATAAAATTTTGGTTCCGATAGACCTTGTTGCAGAAGAGATTTAAGTCTAACACTGAATTTTGAAATTAAAAAAGAAGTGAAGGCAATGATCAGGAATCGACACAATTAACCCACAGCTCCCATCAGAGACACCAAAGGGAAAGAAGCGCAGACATGAAACAACTAGACCCTAATGGACACATCAACAGCGGAAAGCCAAAAGGTCCGTGCTTTCCCACGAAATGGCCAATTGGCTATCCAAAACAAATTAATATAAGCGTTACACACACTCAAAAACAAACCATAACAAAATGTACCGCGACAGAACAACGCATTAGAATGGTCAGTGAAACGAATTCCACTTGGGGGGGGGGGGGGGGGGGGGGGGTTTACTTAAATCTTTTTCTTGGGCGAATTTTTCAAGTGTATTTATACTAACAGTATTTACCGCCCAGATATATACTATTAGTGCCCAATTGAAACTAGTTTTCTGTCAATCATTGTCACGTATTTACCTTGTGGATCCGGGCCGTATGTTATTTAGTGGGCGTGGTTTAGAATGCTCGTATTTCCTAGTGGTTTTATGAGTAAATGTTGGATTAAAACTATGTTACTAATAGTTGAATTCGAATATATTTATATTAAATGTATGTTACTGTATCATTAAGTTAACAGCAATTTGATAATTTGCTACATAGCCAATAATTAGATTGCAATATGAGTGTCTTCCCTTAGACATAATAGCTGACAAGTACAAGCTTTAGTAAAACTTTTCATTCAAAGTCTTATCGATAATGTTTAAGGTCGATTGTCAACGTCCCCGTCAGTACCGTAAAGGTCATTTGGAGTCGTTGTTTCCAATATCATGGGATATTTACCCGACATCCGACATTAAGATGAAATGACATCTCAAACCCTACCACCAAATGAAAACAATTTAGGGTTTATATGCATGAACGGTCCGACTCGCACCACTTTTTCTGGGTGGGCTTAGAACCTCTATGCAGTTTGCCAGTAGACATAGTTGTGTGCAGTCGGTTTTAGCTCTGCACGGAAGCATCATGCAGCCCAAACTATTTCTTCAAGACCCCATGGGCGGGGGCGATCGAGCATGTTACCAAGCACAAAATCTTTTTCAGTGCTAAAGTCCACATAACTATCACTGACAAGTCCACATAACTATCACTGACGTAAGGTCAGCGTGTGGCATAATAGGGTTAGCTGTACAATCTGGGCTTGAATCATGCATGTGTTGGGTTTGGCTAACAGTGTAAGTCCAGATTAGACACCACAGAATACGACGTCTGATGAGTGTCTATACTGTTTGCTTAGATCACAATAATACAGACTATTTACATTTCCAGTGTAAAGTCTAAAGTTAACCTTTAGAAACTAACGTAGCTCATACTTGCATGAACGCATCGAGTTACCTGATTTTCAGTGAATTCAAGTGACGTCATTCTAAACACGGGCGTTGGTGACGTCAACGCTGTTCCGCTCTTTGTAGAAAAAAAAACAGCGTGTTATTTTTTTCATCTTTAAGAGTTTGCCCTATAAGCATTTTTTCGCCCAGTGATGATGGGCAAATAATGTAAACATATAAAATATACTTAATTTTTCTGGTTCTCATGAAAGTATGAACGACAGCGTATCGCTAGCAAAGTTTACATGAACCCCTTCGGTGTTCAGTTACTTTGCACGCGACCCATAGCGTTCATACTTTCATGAACAGCAAACATCACGGAAACACGCCTATATAATTTTGACCCCCTTGAACCCCACTTTAATATAGTAAAACTGGGTTTTCAGGAGGTATACCTTATTTTTCATATTTCTGCTCTAAAATATAGAGTGTTGGTACTCGTTAGAACCGCCTCGATGAGGCGGTTCTAACGAGTGCCCACAATCTATATTTTGAGCAGAAATAAAAAATAAATATCACAATTTTTCATCATAAAGTTTTCCTTTTTTTATTCGGCGATAAAGGTGGCAATGTATTTGTATATGCGTGTTTTCGTAATGTAAATAAAATAAAAATCATTTCTTAAATGTGCTTCAAACTGCACGTTACAAAACATATACATTAGATGCACCCAATAAGTGCAACGTTACAGTGTGTTCTTATTTCTTTCAAATTCCATATCATTGAAGATACCGCCCATTATAACATGTTAAAAAACATATTATACTTTTCTTGTTACGTGTCCACAATCCTCGCGATATTTGTTCAGTCCGTATGTAGGCCTCCTGACTCATTAGTGCAACATCTTCGTGAACACAAAAAGCAAACAACCACAGAGATGAAACAACGGTGAGGACCCGACAGCAATAAAACACAGAAATATTTGAAAAAAAACGAAGACCAACAGTTAGACTCCGATTAGCTCGACCAGAGACACAGCATCAGGCACAAACCAACATTACATTAAATTAGATACTTTCCAATTCTCAGTAAGCCTTTACGTTGGAACCGACATAGAATCTGAGGCCTGACACACCGGCGTGCAATTAGAGAGGGAAGAAAAGTTGTCAACCGTGATTGGGTTAACTACCATGCATGCAGTCTGTCGTATAACATTTATGCTGTGCCCTATTTTTTATATAGAAGAATGATTTTACGAAATTGGGTGCTAAAATAATTTATTGGCCATTTTGTAGGAAAGTAGCTGTCCTTTTGGCTTTCCGCTATTGATGATTGCATTAGGGTCTAGTTGTTTCGTGTCTGTGCTTCTTTCCCTTTGGTGTCTCTGATGGAAGCTGTGGGTTAATTGTATCGATTCCTGATCATTGCCTACACTTCTGTTTTGAAGCACGAAAACGTCTGGATTTCAATTTATTTAAAACTTCATTAAGAATTTATATTGACCAAAACAGATTTCTCCTTGATCTTTTTATGTGCTTCTTTCCCTTTGGTGTCTCTGATGGGAGCTGTGGATTAATTGTATCGATTCCTGATCTTTGTCTTCATTTTTATATTGGATTTTTGAGCACTGATGAGTAAGGAGGTCTTCATGCGCACTGAACAAATTATTTGTCTAAATCGCGACGGAAATAAGGGCGAGGATTGTGGCCACTTAAAATCGATTTAAGCCGCCCCCACCACCCCAGTGAAATTCGTTTCAATAACTGTCCTTTTGGCTTTCCGCTGTTGATGTTTACATTAGGGTTTAGTTGTTGTATGTCTGTGCTTCTTACCCTTTGGTGTCTCTGACGGGAGCAGTGGGTTAATTGTATCGATTCCTGACCATTGCATTCACTTCTGTTTTGAAGCACGAAAAATCCTGGATTTCAATTTATTTAAAAATAGAAGTGAAGGCAATGACCAGGAATCGATACAATCAACCCACAGCTCCCATCAGAGACACCAAAGGGAAAGAAGCACAAACATGAAACAACAGACCTCATGGAAACATCAATAGCAGAACGCCAAAAGGACAGTTACTGTCCCACAAAATGGCTATCCAAAATAAAATAATATAAGCATCACAGACACCCAAAGACAAACAATTACAAAAATTAACCGCGAAAAAAGAACCGCCTTGGAAAGGTCAGCGGAATCGAATTCCACTGTGGGGCTTAAATCGATTTTACGTGGCCACAATCCTCGCCCTTACTTCCGACGCGATTTAGACAAATAATTTGTTCAGTCCGCATGAAGGCATCCTAACTCATCAGTGCAACATCTCCGTGAACACAAATAATCAAACAATCTCAGAGATGAAACAACGGTGAGGACTCGACAGCAAAAAACCCCTGAAATACTGGAGCAAAAGAAAACCAACAGTTAGACTCCGATGGGTCCGACCAGAGATAGAGCACCAGTCAACATTACCTTGAATTAGATCTCTCTAATTATCAATAAGCCATTACATTGGAACCGTCATAGAATCTGAGGCCTGAGACACCGGCGTGCCATTAAAGAGGGAAGCAAAGTTGTCAACCGTGATTGGGTTAACTACCATGCATGCAGTCTGTCTTATAACATTTATGTTGTACCCACTCTTTTTATATCGAAGAATGATTTTACGAAATTGGGTGCTGAAGTCATTGCGGTTGTATACTTCATTAGAATTTTTTATTGACCAAAACAGATTTCTCCCTGATCTTTCAAAGACTTTGTCGCAATATTTAATCACATGTATTTGATGGTAGTCAAACAAGAAGTCATTAATTTGGAAAGTTCAGTGGTGGTACAAGATCTTGAATATGCAATAAACCGTGCTTTATATGGTCTTTATGAAGTTTAGGGAACCAATATAACGTAGAAAGCTTGTCTCGCTCTTCTGTAACACTTACAGCAAACTTAGTGACTGAACGACTAATGTGGTCATCAACTAAATATGTTCTATAAAAGGGTTATCCTTTGGAAGCAAGGAATACACCACAGAACCAAACATATGGAGTGTACATGTTTTCTGGGCCAGACAAGCTAGTTTCGGCCAATTAGGCCTCATCAGTGACCCTCAGATATTTTCAAAATTCCACAATGGAATCAATGATCCCAAAGGACAAGAAAATATAATCTACACTATGATGTAGGGCAGGGAGACGTTTTACCGCCGCCACACATTCCCACACACCAGCTGCAGTGACGTTAAAAATGTTCTATAAAAGGGGTATCCTTTGGAAGCAAGGAATACACCACAGAACCAAACATAAAGCCCTCTCTACAGCCAAAGGCTGCAGGTCCTTGGCCTTAGTATCACCAAGTTCTTGCTGAAGAGTGTTAACATAGTGGAGACGTCAAACAACGACCTCATTGTTAGCGGCCTTTTCTGCTGGAGCCAAAAACAAATTTCTTCATAAAAAATCTTGAATACCTACTTTAAGGTGACGTTAAGATTTCTTATGTTAAGGAGGTAATAAATTCGTTTTTTGAGAGTAGAAAGAAATGCGTTTGTTCACTATTTTCAAAATGCTAAGTTTCCATTCTTTAAGAGCTTTATGCTCAACATACTCTCATTTACAGCATCGATTATCAAATCTATTCAAGGTAGCAGCAGTTTCATCTCTACACTTATTGAAATCAATTTCAGAAGGAAAACGATATGTTGGTCCTTTAGAAATTACATTTCGTATCCTAGAATCAGGAATAGGTTTTATATTGCCATTAATAATATGACCAGCAACAGGATAGAAGTACATCGCATTTTTTCAATCACAGGTATCAGGATTGTTAGTGTCAATATCAAGACCAGAAAAAAAGTTTATTGAAATTAAAAATTATAGATCTAACAGGTTTATTGTATTTAAAGAAAATTATGGGTGTTTCAGTATTTTGGAAATAAGCAGGAATAGATGAAATCTCCGGGCTGTCCCGAAAATACTAGGTAAATCTAGAAAATCCAAACCCTTATAAATGAAGGCTAGTTTTATGTAATGACGTTTGTGATTAATTTCAGAATCTCTGAAAGGACGAAGAGCATGCTGAGTATAACCTCTAGTTAAAAGAGCAGCATCGTATAACTGATTAAAACTATCGCAGAATTTATTTGCCTCGGTGTCCAGAATATGCCATTTTTAAAGGAAACTTTATTTTTTATTAATAAGCAACTTGTCTCAAGTAGATGATAATAGTTGATCGTGTTAATCATCAGAGTTTCTCAAGTTCTTTGCATGCTGTTTGTTTATTGTTTTAGGTTGAACTTAGGCTTAAGAACGCGGAAAATAAATTTGTCGATATCTCCGCCCGCTTATCTGAGATCACCCTCCAAGTTACTGAACTTTCTGGGTTGAAGAAGGTCTTGAAGGATGCTGTTTTGGACTTGAACGCAGCCAATGATTTCATCGACACCCAACACGTTCAGCTTAACGCACTGGCAGCGGAGCTCTACCAAGAACAGAGGAAGGCTAATAGTCTAAGTAAACAGCTCGAGATTTGCAAAATTGCCATCCGTTTAGAAGAACTGATGGATGAAGAAGAGATACTGATTGCTGTCGCCCGGGCAGTAGTATGTTTTACTTGTTAATTTGCTTTAATTCTAGGTCTGCTTTGTTTACAGAAGAGATAGTGTTTTGCTTTAAGAAGAAGATAATTCAGCTGTCCTGTTCAAAGATTTTGCACATAGAGCCAATGAATGAGAAACCCTGTATTCATTGAGTTTACACTTATGGGTATCCCTTAACTAAAACGGGAATTAACCCAAAAGCATTAATATGGGAATAAACAGTTTAGAACAGATACGACGGGTATTCTTCTAATTGCATAGTTACTTGTATCGATATACAGGACAGGGCTGGTCCAACGGAGTCATACGGTTAGTTTTATTTTGCTCCAGCATTTCAGTTACTTCACCCTGTCGTTTCCTCGTCGTTGTTTTATCTATGTATATGTCGATTTAAATGGTCTAGGAAATTTTTCATCAACGAGTTAGAAACCCTTCATGCATACCCATTACAAAAACGCCTAAACAAATGCACTGTAAACTTAACCGCAGAAAAACCAACATTTTAAGGTGAAAAATTGTGATATTTTTCTTATTTCCGCTCAACATATAAATTGTGGGGAGCTTGATAGAACCGCCTCCAACGAATGCCCACAATCTATGGTAATTGTTAGACCCGCATCACCAAGGCGGTCCTAACGAGTACCCACAATTTATATTTAAGAGCAGAAATACATAATGCTGCTAAAAATATAGATTGTGAGTACTTGTTAGAACTGTCTCATCGAGGCGGTTCTAACGAGTACCAACAATCTATATTTAAGAGCATAAATAAGAAAATAAGGTTTACCCCTATAAACTCCAGTTTTACTTCTGTAAACTATATAAAAGTGTGGTTCGAGGGGGTCAGAAGTATATAGGCGTGTTTTCGTTATGTAACAAACAGGTCTCTTGATTCAGCCACGACAGAACCTAGGATGAAGATTGTGGCCACATTTGACTCATTTAACCGCAACCGCCACACCTCATGTAAAGATGTAAAATAGAAGTCAATGATCAGGAATCGATACAAATACCCCACAGCTCCCATCAGAGCCACCAAGGGGAAACACACAAACATGTATTAAAAGACCTTAATGGAAACACCAATAGCGGAAAGCCAAACGGACAGTTACTTTCCCACAAAAGGCCAATTGGCTAAAAAAACCAAAAAAGTATAAGCGATACAATCACTATAAGACAAACCATAACAAAACTAAACCGCGACAGAAGAACCGTCCTTAGAACGGTCAGTGAAAGGAATTCCACTGGGGGCTTAAATCGATTTAACACGACCGCAATCCTCGCCCTTCCTCGCATTTATTCTTTTAAAGAGTTTTACAACTTTCACATTTTGTGAATGACAGTTTGTTTCTGTTTTCTTACCATTACGTCCGCTACTTTATAGTTTCGTAAATTAGAATCTGAAGTCGAACTTGTGTAACGTCGTGCACTTTTAAAGAGCTTTACAACTTTCACATTTTGTGAATGACAATGACAGTTTGTTTCTGT
The DNA here is from genome assembly GCA_963580285.1 of Lucinisca nassula. Lineage (NCBI taxonomy): Eukaryota > Metazoa > Mollusca > Bivalvia > Lucinida > Lucinidae > Lucinisca > Lucinisca nassula. Next base: position 41,255,896 of record OY757015.1, on the reverse strand, counting down.
TTTCTTATCATTACGTTCTCTACTTTATAGTTTCGTAAATTAGAAGCTGAAGGCGATCTTGTAAAGCATCGTGCAATTGGAGCATTCACCAAGGCCCGCAAACAAGAACAACGGCAAAAAGATCGACGACGAGCTGGGTTGTTAAAAGACGCTAAATAATATGTACCTTTTTGTTTCCGATTCTTGAGGACTCATTAAAAGAAACATTGAAACCTCTTGTTTGTTTTCTCGGAATAAATGTGTTTTCCACACGAAAAAATGATAAAAACGGCGAGGTCACTTTTAAGAACATGAATTAGCAACTCCTTTCACTCTTGTCCTTCTTTCACAAACGAACTTCAATGGCTCGAACACCTATGGGACCTCGAAAATCTGATCGAGACAGGTGTAGTTCGAGCCACTGAGGTTACTGTCAGGGGGCATAACGAGGTACTTTTAGACATCTTTTCGGTGTTCTATAATGAAAATGCTTGCTGTGTGTACTCATTAGAATCGCCTAATCGAGGCGATTCTAATGAGTACACACAGCATACATTTGCAAGATAAAAGACTAAAATCTCCTTAATTATCCCCCACTATTTCTTATGTAGATGATTTCGCTAGGGGCTCAAGAATGGGTTCGACAGATCCATGGTAAACGAGCCATCGGTGTTCGAGCCATCGAAGTTCTACTGTAATAAGTCTATGCATTAATACTCAACGAAACACATATTTACCTTTTTAGCTCATCTGACCGAAGGTTACGGTGAGCTTTATTGATTGTGAGATGTTCGGCGTCGTCGTTCGTCATCAGACATGCGTCTTGCGTCGTGCGTCGTCCGTACCTAAACTTTTCTCTTGAACACTCTAGAGGCCATAGTTTTGGTTCAATCATCATCAAACTTGGTCAGACTGATAATTATGACAAAATCTTGATCAAGTTCGAATATGAGTCATGTCTGTTCAAAAAATAGGTCAGCAGGTCAAATCTTAAAAAAGACTTTTGAACAGTCTAGAGGTCACAGTTTGGTTCCAATCTTTATCGAACTTGCTCAGAATGATCACTGATACAAGATGAATGATGTGGCCTACCTGGTGCTTCGGCATGTCTAGCCGGCCTCGGTAGCTCAATCGGGTGCGCGTCTGACTTGTGATCAGGAGGACGCAGGTTCTACACGTGCCGGTGTCTGCAACATTCTTTCGTGGAGATTGATCATGAACTCTTTCCAACGGTCATTTTCTCCCTTCCGCTGATTAAAGACGGGCAGTTGTCAGTTTCTGGCAAAAGAATGTGCACTGAACTGGTTAACTGTTTATGTATAAAAAATAGAGGTGAAGGCAATGATCAGGAATCGATACAATTAACCCACAGCTCCCACCAGAGACAACCAAAGGGAAAGAACCACAAACACGAAACAGCAGACCCTAATGGAAACAGCAATAGCGGAAAGCCAAAAGGACAGTTACTTTCCCACAAACTGGCCAGTAGGCTATCCAAAATAAAATAATATAAGCGACACAAACACCCAAAGACAAACTGCCCTGGAAAAGTGTAGATATATTGATGACAGCGTTCCACCTTTCCGTTTTTACGTTTGGGATCCGTTTTGGAATCGTGGTAAAACGTTTCCTTTTCAACAACCTTTCTAGCGTTTCTAATCGTTTTACCAATCAAATGACAAAGCAAACGGTTAATTTGCGCATGCGCTTTGAAAATATGCGAACGCTTATCGAAACGCTGTTCCCCATTTTGGCCAAATAATATGACATTTTCTATTGATGAACCAATCGAATATGCTTGCGCGAACGCTTTGGTAGACTTAAAAACACATGTGTGTGAACTTGGCTTGGAGTCTGGAGTTTGGAGTATGACATTCAATACCAAGCTTGGTTTTCACAAACAAGAATGGGTTTCACATGCAAGGCTGGTATTGTTTCTCAGCTTGACATTCAATCCTAAGAATAACATTCAATACCAAGCTGATATTTCAAGGCTGGTATTATTTCTTAGCTTGGCATTCAATCCTTAGCCTAACATTCAACACCAAGCTCGAATATTAATGCTGATAAAGTGTGTGAACTTGGCTTGGAGTCTGGAGTTTGGAGTATGACATTCAATACCAAGCTTGGTTTTCACAAACAAGAATGGGTTACAAGCAAGGCTGGTAATGTTTCTCAGCTTGATATTCAATCCTAAGGCTAACATTCAATACCAAGCTGGCATTTCAAGGCGGGCATTGTTTCATAGCTTGGCATTCAATCCTAAGCCTAACAATCAACACCAATACATTACTTTATCCTGTTTACGATTATCCACAGCAATGTTACATATATTTACTACACTCTCGTCGAATTGTGGACATTTTAAACATTATGAGCAGGACAAATATCGCTTATCTTAGCAGAAAAACTGCGTTTTATTTGCACTGCATGAAAACTGTTTTATTATTTCGTGGGGGGGGGGGGGGGTGGGGGGGGGGGGGGCAGATTATGCTAAAGACGCTATTTCAGCATAAGAATGTGTTTTATAAAATAAATATTATTAATAAATAATGTCATACTGCAGAAACAGTAATGACTCATTTTATCGAAACAAGAGGAAGAAAAAAATAATGAGATTTCTCGTGGGTTCGATATACAGTGACGCGACTCAGTTTATTGTTTGACCCTTCAAGTTTTGTGCACGTCAATTTGCTTCTTACTCTAGTCCCTGTTGGTAAACGATGCCCATCTTTGAAAAGCCGCCGAACTAAGTCCGGTCATTTTCAAATTCTCTGTCCACAACTTGTAGGGGAAAAGAAATTAAAGAAAATATCCACAGTTACGTTCGATTAAGAATAATTTACTTAAAGACTGAAATACGCTATGTTTTATATTATTGCCTCGTATAACGTGTATATGCAAGGGTATGCAACACGCAGTGGCAAATATATATCGTGCGGCGTTCTTGGCCTTTTCCTATAGGGTGCAATAATAAAAATAATAAGTATTAATATTATTATTATTATTATACTACAACCACCACTACTACCACTGCTACTACTACTACTAACAATCATCCATGAAATAGTGTTAAAATCCCTATTCACCATATTTGCATTATTTGCTGGCTCCCAGCGTGCACATTGTCAATATTGGAAAAACAGGTAACCAGACCCCCCTGACCTTTTAAGGTCAGGGGGGTTTGGTTACCTGTTTTTCCAACACTGATTACCTGCAGACTAGGAACCAGCAGATAATGCAAATAAGGTGAATAATGAAACACACATGGTCAACTTTATCTGATATTTTACATGTTCCCTTTCAACCGTGACAGTCACACTAAATAGAGAATACCGGGTTCGTAAGCCTCGCGATTCTACACGCGTTCTCGAAGCCTTGCCTGATAAACTTGATATCAAATGACACGAATCTGGTATTCTATTTATCAGTTTAACCCCTTGTACACTCTTTAAATATGCAATTTACGATAGGTTATCGATAGTCCTCAGTTCGTCACAACATTAATCGGTCCATATATTCAGTATCATCTGATCGTAATTTTTCCTATGATATTTTTATGTATTTTTTTTCTCCAGTTTTTCCAGTATTTAAAACATTTTTGCCAATATTTCCAGTAGTACGGGTCATTCGTAAAAGTGCAACGTCACGGTGACCTGATAAAGCTCCCTTGACCTGAGATAGCACATCTTTATCAGGTCAACGTGTTACAATACAATTTATATAAGGGGTACTGATAAAAATCAATGTCGGTTATCAACCTTTGACTGAGGCCTATGATATATGCCTGTTGTGTTATTTCAACTGTGTGTGTGAAAACATTTTCGCCTTTATGACCCCGGGGGATATTGAACGAGAATCGCTCATGTCTAATTTCTGACTGGCAGTTTTGGTGTTGTTACTAAACCCTTTCTAGAACATATTTAACGAGCGCTAAAATTTTTCTTTTTGTGAAACCGTTAATAGTGAGCCATTTTTTATTTTGTGCTTAAAGCAAAATATTTATCATGTGTTGGTTCTAACAAATCCATTTTTTTTTTGTTTGTTCACGAATGAAATTTTCCACTTTGTATATTGGAAAAACAAACTAATTTATGGGTGTCAGTTGGATAATTTTAAATGACATTGTTTAGAAATGCAACATATTCACAAGCCCATGTAATGTAAACTCCTTTAACCCTCACTTCACATAGAGAAAATCGGGGTTTACAGGGATTTACATTTTCTCTTTTCTGCTCCAAGACCTAGGTTGTGAGAACACGTTGGTGGGGCGGTTCTAACCTGCATCACGACCTATGATTGGAGTATAAGTTGAAGAAAATTGCCACACATTTTATCACAAAAATGATGCTTCCGCGCAGTGCTGAAACCGACGGCATATGAGTACTGGTAAACCGCGTAGAAAGTCTAGGCCTGCTCAGGCAAACTGGTACGAGCCGGACCGATGATCGACAAGTAGTCCGAAGTGTGCTTATTCAACGCGAGCTTTACGTCTCATCAATAGATAAGGTCATACGGAGACGGGACATCGGTTTCAAAAAATAGAAATGAAGGCAATGATCCGCAATCGATACAATTAACCCACAGCTCCTGAGACACAAAAGGGAAAGAAGCACAGACACGAAACAACTAGACCTAATGAAAACATCAATAGCGGAAAGCCAAAAGGACAGTCACTTTCCCACAAAATGGCCAATTGGCTATCCAAAACAAAGTAATATAAGCGATACACACACTCAAGACATACTTTAACAAAAATAAACCGCGACAAAAGAGCCGCCTTGGAACGGTCAGTGAAACGAATTCCACCGGGGGGGGGGGGGGGGGGGGGGCTTAAATCGATTCAAATAACCACAGAGATGAAACAACGGTGAGGACTCAACAGCAAGAAACCACTGAAATACTGGAGCAAAAGAAGACCAACAGTTCGACTCCGAAAGGCCCGACGAGAGACTCATCCGAAAGCTGGAGAAGTCCAGGATCGATCCTGCGACCCCTGGTTTACAAGGCGAGTAGCATAGTCACTACACATCTAGGTATCTACTTATTCGATGTATTGAATGATTAACCATCCATCATGAGTGATTATATTAACATTACGATAATACATCCGTGTGGTATAGTGCATTTTTCAAACCTCAAAAAAGGTATTTTTTCTGATGAAAATTTGTGATATTTTCCTTATTTCTGCTCCAAACATAGGTTTTGGGTGCTCGTTAGAACCGCCTCATTGAGGCGGTTCTAACGAGTACCCACAACCTATGTCTTGGACCAGAAGTAAGGAAAATAATGTTTACCCCCGTAAACCCCAGTTTTCTCTATATAAACTGGGGTTTAGGGCGGTCTTTATTTCACGGACTTTTTCACGTGATGACGAGTGTCAAGAAACAAATTTATTCGTTTATTATTTATGTAAATTCACAACCATGTTTTAGCAGAAAGAAAGTGTGCATATGATTAAGTTATCGTCATTTCAAAGAGAAAGAAAGAAAGATTTATCGTCAATTAAAAAGAAAGATTTACTCGTTTTGCACAGAAAGAATTCAAAGAAGAGAAACAAATAATCGAATTAACAAACATATTGGTCATGTGACCCTGTCCTTACAAACACATTTTCGTTCCCCCTTCTAACTGAGGCTGCATATGTAATTCGCTTTCAATCAACCAAGCTGTTTATGTGGAGAAAAAAATATAAAAATACTGAATCTGAGCCATCCAGGACAAAGATCAGTGAATGACCTTGACATTTGGAATTGATTAACTTCCATTCAGCTGATTGCAAATGTCATTACTGATGCCATGGGCTACAAAGCAATTAGAAAATCCACTGTTTTTTCCTTTTTCCATACAAATGTCTAAGTGACCAAATTTGACCTTGACATAAAACAGGTCAAAGATCATCATTTGAACAAACTTGGTAGGGCCCGAGCCCCTGATGATGCATACAAAGTGTTAAGGTCATCTGCCATTCGGTTCCTGAGATGAAGATTTTTTAAAATTTTTTGACATAAATGGGCACGACGGCCATATTGGTCAGGTGACCCAGTCCTCATGAATAAACTTTCATTCCCCCTTCCCATAGAGGCTCCATATGGAATTTGGGTCCAATCTACCCAGCAGTTTAAGTGGAGAAGAAGATACAAATAATGAATTTGAGCCACCCGTGACAAAGGTCAGTGAATGACCTTGCCCTTTGTAATTGATAAAACTTTCATTCAGCTGATTGCAAATATCATTTCTGACACCACAGTGTACCATACAACCAGAAAATCTACTGTTTTGCCTTTTTCGATACACATGTCTAAGTGACCAAATTTGATCTTGTAGTAAAAGAGGTCAAGGTCAACCAAAGGTCATCATTTGAATAATGTTGGTAGGGACCGAGCCCCCAATGCTGCATACCAAGTTTCAAGGTCATCGGCCGTTCGGTTCCTGAGAAGAAGGTTTTTACATGATTTTACCATATAAGGGCATAGCGGCCATACTGGTCGTGTGACCCAGTCCTTCCGAACAAATTTTTGTTCCTTTTCCCCACAGAGGCTCCACATATAATTTGGTTTCAATCAACCCAGCAGTTGAAGAGGAGAACAAGATAAAAATACTGAATCTGAGCAATCCAGGATAAAGGTCAGTGAATGACCTTGACCTTCGGAATTGTTAAAACATTCATTCAGCTGATTGCAAATAACATTTCTGACACCATATTCTACCATGCAACAAGAAAATCCACTGTTTGCCTATTTCTATTGAAATGTCTACGTGACCAAATTTGACCTCGACGTAAAACAGGCAAAGGTCAACCAAAGGTCATCATTTGAACAAACTATGTAGGGCCCGAGTCTCCGATTCTGTATACCAAGTTTCAAGGTCATCGGTCGTTGGGTTCCTGAGAAGAAGATTTTGAAAGGTTTTTACCATATATGGCCATGGCGGCTATACTGGTAATGTGATCCAGTCCTTACGAACAAGCGTTCGAACCCCCTTCCCACAGAGGCTCTAGATGTAATTTGGTTTCAATCAACCCAGGAGTTTAAGTGAAGAAGATAAAAATACTGAATTTGAGCCATCCTGGACAAAGGTCAGTGAATGACCTTGACCTATGGAATTGATAGAACTTTCATTCAGCTGATTACAAATATCATTTCTGATGCCGCAGTCTACCATGCAACCAGAAAATCCCCTGTTTTGCCTATTTAACATACATATGTCTAAGTGACCAAATTTGACATGACGTAAAACAGATCAAGGTCAACCAAAGGTCATCATTTGAATAATATTGGTAGGGACCGAGTCCCCAACGCTGCATACCAAGTTTCAAGGCCATCGGCCGTTCGGTTCCTGAAAAGAATGGGTTTTAAAGGTTTTTACCATATATGGGCATGGTGGCCATACTGGTCATGAGACCCAGTCCTTACGAACAATTTTTATTCCCCCTTCCCACAGAGGCTCCGCGTGTAATTTGGTTTCAATCAACCCAGCAGTTTAAGTGGAGAAGAAGATAAAATTACTGAATCTGAGCCATCCAGGATAAAGGTCAGTGCATGACCTTGACCTTTGCAATTGATAAAACTTTCATTCAGCTGATTGCAAATAGCATTTCTGACACCATAGTCTACCATGCAACAAAAAATCCAGTGTTTTGCCTTTTTCCATTCAAATGTCTAAGCTTGAGGTAAAACAGTTCTGGGTCAACCAAAGGTCATCATTTGAACAATCTTGGTAGGGCCCGAGTCCCGGATGTTGCATACCGAGTTTCAAGGTCATCGGTCATTCGGTGTCTGAGAAGAAGATTTTTAAAGGTTTTTACCATATATGGGCATGGCGGCCATATTGGTCATTGGATCCAGTCCTTACATACAATCATTGACCGAGCGACGCTTATGACCCATAAAGAGGGTTGGCGCGCCGTTAAACTCGAAATTTATAATAATAATAATAATAATAATAATAATAATAATAATAATAATAATCGACCTTATTTACAGAGGGTAACAAATTTAGTACCAGTACTAATCCTCCATGTGGACCTCTTTTCCGGGGTAGGAGCCAGTACTAAGCAATGTGGATAAAATTTCTTGCTCAAGGAAGCAACACGTGGCGCTTGTGAGGATCGAACCGGCTACCTTTCCGTCTCAAATCCGATGCTTTACAACTGCACCACAGAGCTCATCATCATCATCAAACCTTACGAACTATCTTTTGTTCCTTCTTCCCACAGAGGCTCTACATGTAATTTGGTTTCAATCAGCCCAGCAGTTTAAGTGGAGAAGAAGATAAAAATACTGGTTCTGAGCCATCCAGGACAAAGGTCAGTGAATGACCTTGACCTTTGGAATTGATAAAACTTTCATTCAGCTGATTACAAATATCATTTCTGATGCCGTAGTCTACCATGCAACCAGAAAATCAACTGTTTTGTCTATTTTCCATACAAATGTCTAAGTGATCAAATTTGACCTTGACAGGTCAAGGTCAACTAAAGGTGATCAATTTGAAAAAACTTGGTAGTGTCCAAGTCCCTGATGCTGCATACACAGTTTCAAGGTCATCGGCTATTCAGTTCCTGAGAAGAAGATTTTTACAGGTTTTTACCACATATGGACATGGCGGCCATATTGGTCATGTGACCTAGTCCTTACGAACAAACTTTCGTTCCCCCTTCCCATAGAGGCTACACATGTAATTTGGTTTAAATTCGCCCAGCAGTTTCTGAAGACAAGTCATTTGAAAATGTTGGCACGGACGCGGACGTGGACGCGGACGACGGACTGCGGATCACTGCCTATACTATGAGCTTCCCCGCTTCGGCTCTGGTGAGCTAAAAAAACCTTGTGAACACTCTTGAGGCCACAGTTTTGACCCAGTCATCACCAAACTTGCTCAAAATGGTCATCTTGACAGTATCTGAGTCAAGTTTGAATATGGGTCATATCCGGTCAAAAATAGGTTAGTAGGTCAAATCAAAGAAAAACTTCGTGAACACTAGGAGGCAACAGTTTTGGTCCAATCATCATCAGAATTATTATCCCCTCGCACACGTAGGGTTGAGGGGTATAGAATGTTTTCTATACGTACGAATGTATGCGAGTATGTTAGTACGTAAGTAAACACGTGAATTATACGTACACACGTACTTTGTCATGTCTCGAGCACCTACAATATTTTGATGGATTTAAATATTTATTCACGCAAATGTTTGGTGTGATAATGTCTTAAATGAGTTCGACTTTCAGGGTCCTAGCCTCAAGGTCAAGATCACTAACTGTTTTTAGAAGAAAAGAAACAGTGTTGTCCCTCTAGCGCATACATTTATTGATGAACTTAAACATATCCTCACACAAGTGTTGTGTATGATAATAGATCGAGCGAGTTTGACTTTAAGGATCTATGGCTCAAGGTCAAGGTCACAGTGGCTATTTTGAGAAAAAAAAAACAGTCAGCACTGCCACTCTAATGCATAGATTTATTCATGGATTACACAAATGTAGTGTATGATTATATCTCAAGAAAGGTCGACTTTCAGCGTGCTTGGTTCAAGGTCAAGATCACTGTAGCTGTTTTCAGAAATACTTTGTTATGGCTCTAGTGCCTTATTTATTGATGGATTTTATTTAATGTAACCACACAAATGTCTGGTATGATACTTTATAGAGCAAAGTCGACTTTCAGGGTCCTGGACTCAAGGTCAATGTCACTGTGTCTATTCTTTAGAAAAACTTTGTCATCACTCCAGCGCATACATTTAAAAATGAATTACACAAATGCTGTGTATGACAATACCTCGAGCATAATTGCTTTTTAGGTTGCTAGGCTCATGGTAAAGGTCATCGTATCTATGTTTAGAAAATTTTCGTTTTTGCTCTTGTGCGATTTTACTAAACTTCACACACATATTCAGTATGATGATATCTCGAGCAAATCAGACCTCGGTCGTCTTGCCAGCATGTGAGTTTGCGGGACGCTGTAACCCTACATGTAACAATGACCTTTACATTTATTGATGAACTTATAGTGGATCTTACATGAGTGTTCATGTATTATTGAATTTATTAAACGAGTTGAGGAAAAGGGATAAAATGCGAGGCTTTGCCGAGTATTTTATCCCTTTTCCTCAAGGAGTTTAATAAATTGTTGACATAGAGGATCTTACATGAGTGTTCATGTATTATTGAATTTATTAAACGAGTTCAGGAAAAAGGATAAAATGCGAGGCTTTGCCGAGCATTTTATCCCTTTTCCTCAACGAGTTTAATAAATTCAATAATACATGAACACGAATGCAAGATTCTATTTATCATATGACATTTAAAACGCATTTTATTCACGACTGTTTTCAAAAATGTCAATATTCCGCCATTAGTAAACGCGACGTCGTTAAGGACGTCGTTCATGTAACGTTACGGGACATATCTAGCTAATTTGCATATTTAATCCACTAGTGGATTATCGAAAATAATACATGACGTTATTACACTCTCAGACGCGACGTCATATGATAAACATATCTTCACACGTGCTGTGTATGATAATATCTCGAGCGAGTTTGACTTTTAGGATCTTGCGGTCAAGGTCAAGGTCAATGTGGCTATGCAGTCATACGTACATACGTACTTTGTCATGACTCGAGCACTTACAATGGGCTTTAATATAACTTCACGCAAATGTTTGGTGTGATAATATCTTAAATGAGCTCGACTTTCAGGGTCCTAGGCTCAAGGTCAAGATCACTGTATTTTTGTTATGGTATGTCTTGGGTGTGTGTATCGCTTATATTATTTTTTTTGTTTGGCCATTTTGTGGGAAAGTAATTGTCCTTTTGGCTTTCCGCTGTTGATGTTTCCATTAGGGTCTAGTTGTTTCATACCTGTGCTTCTTTCTCTTTGGTGTCTCTGATGGGAGCTCTGGGTTAATTGTATAGATTCCCGATGATTGCCTTTACTTCTATTTTGAAGGCGTTTGAATTAAAGCACAGGTTCTTTTGGCTATTGTTAGAAAAAAAAATCGTCACTGTAGCCTCTACGGATTTTGACTTATTTAAATTTTGGAGATGATAATATCTCCAGCAAGTTAGATTTTCAGGGTCCTTGGCGCAGTGGTTATTTTAAGTAAAACTTTGTCATCACTCTAGCGCCTACATTTTTTGAAGGATTTTTATCTAACTTTACACAGATACCAGGTATGATAAAATCGCAAGCACGTTTGACTTTCATGGTCCTGGGCTCAAGGTCAAGGTCACAGCGGCTATTTTAAGAAAAACTTTATCATCGCTCTAGAGCTCTTACATTTACTGGTGGATTTAATGTAGTTTTATACAAATGTTGGCAATGATAATACATGAAGCAAGTTCGACTTTCAGGGTCCTGAGCTCAAGTCAATGTCATTTCGGCTGTTAATAGAAAAACTTTTTCATAGCTCTAGCTAGCACCCAGATTTATCAATGGGTGTTGATGTATCTTCACACAGATATATGTTCATTATCTCAAGCAAGATCACTATTCAGGGTTCTGTGCTGAAGGTCAAGGTCTTTGTGGCTGTTTTTATAAAAACCTTGTTATGGCTCTAGTGCCTTCATTTAGGATGGATTTTGCTCAAACGAACATGATAGCCACCAGAGTCAAAATAGCCAAAAAAGAAGAAAAGGCAAAGACAAACCATAACAAAAATAAACCGCTACAGAAGAATAGCCTTGGAATGGTCAGTGGACCGAATTTCACTGGGGGACGGGGTGGGGCTTAAATCGATTTTACGTGGCCACAATCCTCGCCCTTATTTCCATCGCGATTTAGACAAATAATTTGTTAAGTCCGCATGAAGGCCTCCTATCTCATCAGTGCAACATCTCCGTGAACACAAAAATCAAACAGCCACATAGATGAAACAACGGTGAGGACTCAATAGCAAGAAAAAACAGAATTGCTGGAGCAAACGAAGACAAACCGTTAGACTCAGATGGGCCCAACCAGAGACAGAGCATCAGGTAGCAATCAACATTACATAAAATTAGATTCTCTCTAATTCTCAGTAAGCCTTTACGCTTGCACTGTCATAAAATCTGAGGCCTGACCCACCGGCGTGCAATTAAAGAGGGAAGCAAAGTTGTCAACCGTGATTGGGTTACCTACCGTGCATGCAGTCTGTCGTATAACATTTATGTTGTACCCTATCTTTTTATATCGAAGAATGATTTTACGAAATTGGGTGCTGAAATCATTGCATTTATATATTTGACTGAATTTATATACTAAGTCACCATAAAATTCGGGTTCCGATAGACCTTGCTGCAGAGGAGATTTAAGTCCAACATTGAATTTTGAAATGAAATTGGAATGACGTCTATAAAATTTTGAAAAGGCTTTGCGTAGTTTATGATACCGATAACCCTGATTAAGAAATTTAGCAGTTAACAATTTATTGCGAGTGCTGAAGTCAGTTATATGACTAGACACTCTGTCAAATCGAATTAACTGCGAAATATAGACGCCATAGGATGCCGCACGAGACACATCACCACCAAAGAAAGGATAATTTACAGTCTCAAAATCATCGCGTTTAGCATACATTTTGCAAGAAACGAACCCATCTAAAATAGATAGATGTAAATCCTAAAACGGAGCCTCGGAATCAGAAGAATTTGCTTTATTTAACTGAAGTTCTGAAGGATAAATTTGACTGATCAAACCATCGAAATAGGTATTGTCAAGATTTGATCAATTATCCAAATTTCTATAAGTCGAGCTTAAGTTTCAAAGATTTCAGATTGGTTTTCAACAGAAAGGGACATCATGAAGTCTCATGAAGTCTCTTTCATAACAAAACAAGAACAGATCAGCAACAAGCAGTGCGCAATTTGTACCCATCGAAATAACCACAACTTGTCTAAATAACTTAGTACCAAATCCAAGTGAAAAAAAAAACATTTCTTACATAACACGCAAGATAAAGGGGGTCTTCCCTATGAAATATCCATTCAATTAAATCATTAAGTTTTTCTTTTATAAGAAGTTGAGAGAGTGTAGTGTGGAGGGTGTAAAAATCAGAAGTTAACATATTTGAAGCACGAAAACGTCTTACGAATTTCCTTAATACCTAGTTTAAGGTGACGTAAAAACGTCTTAGGTTTAGGAGATAATAAGTTCGTATTTTGAGAGTAGAAAGAAATGTGTTTGTTTCACTAGTTTCAGAATGCTAAGTTTTCATTCTTAAGAGCTTTATATTCAACATTCGTATTTACCATCGGTTACCAAATTCATTCAAGGCAGCAGCGATTTCATCTCTACCTTTATTGAAGTCAATCTGAAAAGGAAATCGATATTTCGGTCCTTTAGAAATTATATTTCGTATCCTAGAATCAGGAATAATTTTTGAGTTGTCAGTAATAATATGACCAGCAGCAGGATCGCAATACACTGATTTTTTACAATCACAGGTATCAGGAGTGTAAGTGTTAATGTCAATATCGGAAACAAGTTTATTGAAAAAAAATGATAGATCTAACAGGTTTATTGTATTTATAGCAAATTATGGGTGTTTCAGTATTTTGAAAATAAGCAGGAATAGATTAAATCACTGTCCCGGAAGATACTAGGTAAATCTATAAAATCCATACCCTTATTAATGAAGGATACTTTGATGTAATGACGTTTGTGATTAATTTTAGTATCGATGAAACGACGAAGAGCATGGTAAGTATAACATCTAGTTAAACGAGCAGCATCGTATGACTGATTAAATCTATCGTAGACTGTATTAACCTTGGTGTCCAGAATACGTAATACAGAAATGGGAAATGAACTTAGAAATGCAAGCATAGAGTGGCGTCCATGGTTCTAAAAATATTATGGACAGTGACTTCAGCCCAGTATTGTTTCTTTGAAAAACACGTAATTTACGTTTATAATTCCCATTTTTCTGGTGCCGTGCGATCTAGTTTTACGCTTTCGACAATCCAGAAGCGCGAAAATATCAAAATCGAGCATTTTAGATATATTACCGGCATGATAAACGTTATCATTAAAGCCCAATGGAAAAGGTGTCTGTAATAATTTAATCCATTTTAATTCAGTTTCATGCCGTTTAATGATTTTAAACCTAGCTGTAGAATTACATCATAGTAATTTTCTCCACTGGCTGTATAGAGCTATCTTTAAATGGCCTCATAAACAGTTAGATTAATTTTGATAAAATTTCACAGAAATTTTCCTTGGGCCACTGTCAATCAAAATTGCTCAAACCCTCTACTCCACCTCACTATATATCCTACCATTTCATTTGTATAGTAGGATCAGGTGAGCGATCCCGGGCCTCTTGTTAGAACAACTTAGTGATTTCTCTAGCATATACGTTTATAAAAGGATTTTATACAACTTTAAACATATGTCGGGTGTAAAAATATCTCAAGCAAGTTCGACTTTCAGAATCCTGGACTCAAGGTCAATGTCACTGTGGCTATTTTTAGAAAACTTTGTCATCGCTTTAGCGCCTACATTTATTGATAGAGTTTAATGTAACTTAACACGAATGTCGGGTATAATATATAGAGCAAGTTCAACTTTCAGGGTCCTGAGCGTGAGTCAAGGTCATTGTGGCTATTTTTAGAAACCTTTTTCCATGGCTCTAGCGCCTGCATTTATTAATGACATTTGATGTAACTTCATAAAAACGTTATGAATAATATCTCAAGGGAAAGCAACATTCAGGTTTCTGGGCTAAAGGTCAAGGTCTCTGATTATTTTTAGAAAATACTTTGTTAAGGCTCTAGTGCCAACATTTATGGATAAGTTTCAATATAACATCACGAAAATGTTTGGTATGACAATGATTTTCATTTTATCTTATGACGTCGCGTCTGAGAGTGTAATAACGTCATGTAACTAATTCAATAATCCACTAGTGGATTAAATATGCAAATTAGTTAGATACGTCCAGTAACGTTATACGAACGACGTCCTTAACGACGTCGCGTTTACTTATGACGGAATATTGTCATTTTTTGTAAAATAAACGTGAATAAAAAGCGTTTTAAATGTCATATGATAAATAGAATCTCGTTGAGGCAAAGCCTCGCATTTTGTCCCTTTACCTCAACTCGTTTAATAAATTCAATAATACATGAACACTCATGTAAGATCCTCTATGTATGTCTTTGCATGTCTATCCTGGCAATATCGCGCCAGCCCGTCGGGCTTGAAGAAATAGATTGGGTTGCAGGTTAAGAAATAGATCAGCTCTAACTGTGATTTGTTGAGTAATAAATCATAGTTTGTCGGTCAGTTGTAAAGTAGACAAATCACGAGCGCGTAGCATTTATATCCTTTTCCAACGTTTTCGATGCGAGGAAATGACGTTACATCGTCTAACGTCAAGGAAATCGGCTAGCGACGTCATAAATTTGCAGTTTTAAATGACGTCACTCGTCACGCTCTTCCTTGCAGAATAAAACACAGTTATTTTCCATTGCCTTTATAGGGGCGCTGTGTTAGAATTATGTTTAGAAAATACTTTGGTTTGGCTCTAGTGCCAATATTTATGGATTGATTTCAATATAACTTCACGCAAATGTTTGGTATGATAATATATCGAGCATGCCAAGTTAAACTTTCAGGTTGCTGGGGTTAAAACCGACGTCAGTATGGCTATTTTTAGAAAAAAAAACTTTATAAATGTGCTAGTGCTACATGTTTCAGTGTATTTTAATATTACTTCACATACATGTTGGGTATGAAAATATCTCAAGCAAAATCAACTTTCATGTTGCTGCGCTCAATATCAAGGTAACTAGGGCTATTTGTATAAAAAAACTTGATGATCGCTCCAGCCTCTGATTTGTTAATGCTTTCACAGAAAAGATTACTGGGTACCATCTGTCAAAATTTCTCTACTTGTTCCACTCTGCCGAACAAGATGGTCGCAGGAACTTAAATAGAAAATAGAAGTTGAGGAAATGATCAGGAATTGATACAATCAACCCACAGCTCCCACCAGAGACACCAAAGGGAAGGACACACAAACATGAAACAACAAACCCTAATGGAAACAGCGGAAAACCAAAAGGACATATATTTCCCACAAAATGGCCAATAGGCTATCCAAAATAAAATAACATAAGCGACACAAACATCCAAAGACAAACCATAACAAATATAAACCGCGACAGAAGAACCGCCTTGGAACGGTCAGCAGAAACGAATTCCACTGGGGGGGGGGGGGGGGCTTATTCGATTTTTACCTGGCCACAATCCTCGCCCTTATTTAGACAAATAATTTGTTCAGTCCGCATGAAGGCGGACCTAGCTCATCAGTGCAATATCTCCGTGAACACAAATAATCAAACAACCACAGAGATGAGTGAGTGAGTGTTTCAGTTTTACGTCCCACCAACAGCTAAGGTCATACGGAGACGGGGCCTCGGTTTAAAGACTCATCCGAAAGTCTGGAGAAGCCCGGGATCGAACCTGCGACCCCTGGTTTACAAGGCGAGTAACGTAACCACTCCACCACGGAGGCTTCTACCACAGAGATGAAACAACGGTGAGGACTCGACAGCAAGAAACCACGGAAATGCCGGAGCAAAAGAAAACCAACAGTTTGACTCCGATGGGCCCGACCGAAGACAGAGCATCAGGCACCAACCAACATTACCTTGAATTAGATAACTCTAATTCTCAATAAGCCTTTACGTTGGAACCGTCATAGAATCTGAGGCTTGACCCACCGGCGTGCAATTAAAGAGGGGAGCAAAGTTGTCAACCGTGATTGGGTTAACTACCATGCATGCAGTCTGTCGTAAAACATTTATGTTGTACCCAATCTTTTTATATCGAAGAATGATTTTACGAAATTGGGTGCTGAAGTCATTTATCTTTTAAAAGATGTCTTCCTCTAAAAGAAAACAATTTCATTTCATAGGAATGTTCGATGGGTGACCCTCTGACAAAATTCATCCAGAAAACACGCCTATAGAAAATTCCACTTTTATATTGTAAAACTTGGGTTTGCAGGGGTATAGTTCGAACAATTTGACATGAGACTGGTGACCTCTATTATCATAATTTCACACCCGACTGAATGCATATATTTATCAGTCACACCCTATATATATATTGCATTGTAACGCATTCACCCGATAAACATATGCTATCTTAGGACAAGTGAGCTTTATCACGTCAACGTGACATTGCACTTTCATGAATGAGGCGGACTACTGGAAAAATTGCATAAATGTTTTTATTATTATTATTATTATTGGAAAAGAAAATGAAAAAAAAAATACTTGAAAAAAATATCATAAGAAAAACTGATGTCAGCTGATACTGAATGTATCGACCGCCAGACTGTTGGGACGCACTGAGGACCATCGATAATTGATCGTAAATTGCTAATTTAAAAGTGTACAAGGGGATAAACTGATAAATATAATACCAGGTGAGTGTCTTTTGATATCACGTTTATCAGGCTCGGCTTCGGGAACGCATGTAGAATCGCTCGGCAAGCCCCGCGATTCTACAAGCGTTCTCGAAGCCTTGCCTGATAAACTTGGTATCAAAAGACACTCACCTGGTATTCTCTAATATATCTTCGCTGTTTGCCGAAGACGTCTTTATTGTTGTTCAATACATAGAGGTCAGTAAATGGGTCGCCATTCACGATATGCCGAAAATCAACGAGAAGTTTTTGAAAACCGACCCGTTGGGCGATAACACTGACTAATTTATTCTTTGCATAAAGGTCAGTCTCATGTCAAATTGAACCAGCTATAAACCTTATATTTTCTTATTTATGCTCTAAATTGTAGATTGTGGGTACTCGTTTGAACCGCCTCATCCTTTGAACGATGAGGCGGTTCTAACGAGTACCCACAATCTATATTTGAGCAGAAATGAGAAAAATATCACACTTTTTCATCTAAACATTTTCATTTTTCGGCGGTAAAGATTGCAATGTATTTGTATGGACGTGTTTTCGTAATATGTTCAGAGTCCTTTAGCTCCACTGAAAATGCTAGCCACCAGAGCTAAAAGCATACAAACCTTAAAATGGCTTCCACTCCTAAACAGCTAGACTGATTTGAAATAATTTCACAGAAATGATCCTTGGGCCACTGTCAACCAAGATCGCTCAAATCTTCCACTACACCCTAATATATTACCTATCATTTCATTTGTACAGTATGGATCTGGTGAGCGATCCAGGGTCACCATGGCCCTCTCGTTTATTTTCCCTTATTGACAAATAATTTCCAACATCAAAGCGATTCTCGTTTAACTTCAGCATTCACACTAGAATTCATTTTCAGATTGGTCTTGAAGCATAATCAAGGAACCATTCAGATAACTGTTTACAAATACGAGCGTTCATTTTTCAATCACTTAGAGAACGTGAGCCTAGTAAAGACTTGGACAAATTATATTCGTGGTATAAAAGAGCATTTTCTTGCACACCAGACAAGGAAACCCTGGGATAGAAATTTATGTTCTGACCCTGGTGTTCTTACCCAAAATCGAATATTCTAGTGTGTTGGATAAATAGACTGGTTGAATACGACCTCGTATGCGCCGTCGTTAAGGTTGACGTCAAGCACGTTACGTGACGTCACTTTACATACCTGCAGTGTCAACACAATATGGCGGACGTTGGTAACCGAAGTGACAGCAGAATTAAAATTCGAAATAGAAATGGAAGTTATGCAAGAAAAAGAATCCAATATGGGTGTGAGGGGTGGATGGAAAAATCCGTCCCTCGGGATCACTGTCCGACATCACTCGGCAAGCCTCGTGATGCCGGACAGTGTCCCTCGGGACGGATTTTTCCATCCACCCCTCACACCCATATAAGATTCTTATAATCCAACACGTAGGTATCTTTCGGAATATAATGTGGCCTATTAAAAAGTAACCCTGCAAAAGACTGTTTTCTGTTTTCGCCTCAATATATGTAAGTTTGAATTTCTCGGCTGGGTAGAACGCAAGAAATCGAATGTTGCTGTAGGTAGATATTGTGTAATTCTTTCTTTGAAACCTTATACAGTCGAACTTCAATGGCTCGAACACCTTTGGGACCTCGAAAATCTCTTCGAGACAGGGGTAGTTCGAGCCACTGAGGTTACTCTCAGGAGACGTAACGAGATACCTTTAGACGTCTTTTCGGTGTTGTATAATGAAAATGTATGCTGTGTGTACTCATTAGAATCGCCTCATCGAGGCGATTTTAATGAGTACACACAGCATACATTTGCAAGATAAAAGACTAAAACCTCCTTAATTATCCCCCACTATTTCTTATGAAGAGGATTTCGCTAGGGGCTCAAGAATGGGTTAGACACATCCATGGTAAACGAGCCATCGGTGTTCGAGCCATCGAAGTTCTACTGTATAACTTTGAGTTGAATATTCGCCTGCTGAAAAACTTCCATAGCCAATTCCATATAATCAACCACCTCTGTTTATGTTAATTTTTGTGTGTGTGTGGGGGGGGGGGGTGTGAGGGGTTGCTTTTACGGCCCTTTCAAGATTATTTCACTCATCTCAAGCCGATCGTTAATCAGAGCTGGGCGAAAACCGGAGTACCCGGAGAAAAACCACCTGACTCCATTGAAGAACTTGGCGTCTCACGTGTGACCCGAACCAGATTTTTTTTTTCGTATTTTAACCTCTGGTGGCTATACTGTTCATTGGAGCTGAACTAGTTTAGCTATTGTCGCAGGAATCCATCTAAACAACTTTCCTGTTAAGTTTGAATCAAACTGCCTCCAGGGTTTAGGAGTTCGCGTCTAAAGCAAATTGTATACAGCTCTGGCAACCATTTTGTTCATCAGAGCAGAACCATTTTCATTATTTTGGTAGAGGGCCACCTAAACAACATTCCTATACATTTTGAATGAAACTGATCCAAGGGTACACTCGCACTTGCTGTTTAAAACATTTCTACTTAAGCGCCGAAGGGCATCTTGTTCATCAGAGTGGAATCATTTTATCTTTTTTTTTTGGAAGTGGGTCACCTAAGCATCATTCCTATGAAGTTTAATTCTAACACAGCGCGCCAATATAGGGAATGTAAAATACATGTAACTGTGTTTTATTCTAAAACAAATCGCGACAAGAAAGAGCGTGACGAGTGACGTCATTAAAACTACAAATTTATGACGACACTAGTCGATTTCCTTGACGTTAGACGGTGTAACGTCATATTCTCGCATCGAAAACGTTAGAAAAGGATATAAACGCATGTGTTTCAGTCGATAAGGGTATAGGAATATGAGGATTTGCCATTGAGAGACTTTTCTATTTTAGCTCTTTTGGCAAACTTCTTCATTGGAGGAAAACGATTTCGGCTAATTGGGAAGGGAGCCACCTAGGCAACATTCCCGTGGAGTTTGAATCAATTTAGTTCAATGGTTTAGATGGGGTTGTCATTTAAAGCAAATCGTTGACTTTTTATATTTATAGGACTGGCCGCCATTTTGCTCATAAGAGCGGAACCATTAAAGCTAATATGAAATTAGGCACTGCCTAGTCACGGGCATGGTTATTCCATTTCAACAATCAATCAACACTATGGTCAGGGATTTTCAATTTAAAATTAACAAAAAAAATCTCTCTACAAAATCATTTGTACAAAAATGAATAAAGTGGATAGTGATTGAACAACACTCTGAAGCAATTAAACAGATTGGTTGATAACTCATGGGAATCTTAATCTCTATATTATAGACACATCCAAAGTCTACGTCACATAAGGTCAAAGGTCATTAGCCTTGTTTTATCTGGTGGGCAAAAAACTTCCGGTTCCATACACTACCGTTGATGTAGCACGAATTATTTTCTGTAATAACCTTTGTTAAATCGTCTATCTATCAAAACTGTTTGCCACAAACCATTTTTGACATTAAACTGCTTCTTTTTCGTATAAAATTGGATAGAAAATATACATGCTTTAATCTTACAGTAAAACCTGTCTTAGTGGCCACCTCTATTAAGCAAGCAACCTGTCTTAAGCAAGCAGACATTCAGTTCCCAAAAAAGGTAAATGTGTTAAATTTCACCTGTCTTAAGCAAGCACCTGACTTAAGCAAGCACATTTTGGTTATCCCTTAGGTGCTTGCTTAATACAGGTTGGACTGTATTTCCATTCGTTAACTAAAGCGCATCGACTACGTTTTGGCATGATGGTGGGTAGTTTTATAACGCTTTTTAGGCAACAAAATGTGCGATAAAATGTCAGAAGAGACTGGTGCTATATCATTTATTACTTCAAAAACACAAACTGACAAGGATCAGTTATTTTTTTTGGAAAAGAAATGAGTTAAATCACACGATAAATATTCGTAATTCTCATTGACACTGTACGGCAACAGTCATGTTTTGCCAACCAGATAAAAGAGTACCTCGACAGGGGAGGTAATTGGCGCATGCGCAGTGAAATGTAAACAAGGTCACGTGTCAAAACATTGGATCCGTCTATAGTTATAGCTCTTATTTAATGCTCGGCTTAAAATTTCTAAAATACCCCCCCCCCCCCCCCCCCCAGTACAATTCAAAATATCACTTTGAGCAATCAATTTTTTAAACATTAAAGGGCTATAACTCTGCTAAAAATGAATTGATGTAAACAAAAAAAAAGGCAATGATGGCCCTGGATCACTCACCTGATCCAAAGAGTAACAAGTGAGCCCCTAAATAAGCCTATGTAAAACCAAATGGCCCCGGGGCAAAGGGACAGAACTGAAGAAAAAAATCGGCATTTTTGGTCTCAGGGCTATAATTTAAACAATCTTGATAGACGTCCACTAGATGAAGCTTCACACCAAATATCAAAGACATGGGCCTTGCGGTTTCAGAGAAGAAGGTTTATTAAAGATTTTCCCTATATAAGCCCATGTAAAACCGAAGGGTCCCGGGGTGGGGGCATTTTTGGGCCCAACCCTTTAATCTGAACAATCTTGGTAGGGGTCCACTAGATGAAGCTTCATACCAAATATCAAAGACTTGGGCCTTGTGGTTTCAGAGAAGATTTTTTAAGTTTTTGGCGAAAAAAAAATCTATTTTTGGCTCCTGTGACCTTGATATGCAACGGACCGGAACCATTTGAACAACTATGATAGGGGACCACCTAAGGATCATTCCTGTGAAGTTTGGTCAAAATCAGAGCCGTGGTTTAGGAGGAGATGTTGTTTGAAATAATTGTTTACACACACACGGCGGACAAAAAGTGATCCAAAAGCGCACCTCGTCACTATGTGATGGTGAGCTAAAAACATGAAACTGGATGTAAGTCTATGTTCGGGATCTTTAAAATAATGTCATGTTATGAGGTACAGAACTCCTCAGTGCAAATGATAGATAGATAGATAGATAGATAGATAGATAGATAGATAGATAGATAGATAGATAGATAGATAGATAGATAGATAGATAGATAGATAGATAGATAGATAGATAGATAGATAGATAGGGAAAGTATAAAACCCGGGAGTAACGGCCGGGAGTAAAATCCGGGAGTAAATTTTGACAATCGAATAAAGGTACTAAAAATACACGTATCTGGATGAAATTTGAACCAAAAGTAGAATATGGACGTTTCTTTAAAATGCACATAAGTGTTAACATAATTACCATGTTCTTTTCAAGATATGAACCGAAATGTACGACCACGTCGCAAAATTTTCGCCCGGGAGTAACTTTTGCGGCATTGACGATGTCAAGTATTTTGCAAAATATGTTCAGTCTGGGGGTTCTACAAGAATTACTTTATGTGTTATAAATTAAAAACATGTCAGAGACTACGTTTAATAAATACAATGTATGTGGCATAGGAATAAGTCAACAGAAAAGTACTCAATTATTAATATAAAACTTATATGCATTTTAAAGAGGAGTCTATATTCTACTTTTGATTCAAATTTCATTTAGATATGTTAATGTTTAATATCTTTATTCGATTGCCAAAATTTACTCCCGGATTTTACTCCCGGCTCCCGGCTGTTACTCCCGGGTTTTATACTTTCCCAGATAGATAGATAGATAGATCAGTGGTTAGTGCACTTGCCTCTGACGCTAGAGGCCGCCGGTTTGATTCCTGGTGGCAGTGATTATTTCGAGATACGAACATGCTCCATTGGCATTATCTGCTGGGTGAATGTCAAAAAGTGCACCGTCCTTCGGATAACTGTGTAGGCTTTCATCCTTCAAACCTTGTGTGTACTAAATGTACGGACCTAAATGTACACCTGCAAGTAATGGTCAAATGTGACGACCACAGGATAGATAGATAGATAGATAGATAGATAGATAGATAGATAGATAGATAGATAGATAGATAGATAGATAGATAGATAGATAGATAGATAGATAGATAGATAGATAGATAGATAGATAGATCAGTGGTTAGTGCACTTGCCTCTGGCACTATTAAATGCCCCCCACCCCCACCCCCGGTTTGATTCTGGGTGCCTGGTGGCAGTGATTATTTCCGGATGCGAACACGTTCCATTTGCATCATCTGCTGGGTGAATTACAAAAAGTGCACTGTCGTTTAGATAGATAGATAGATAGATAGATAGATAGATAGATAGATAGATAGATAGATAGATAGATAGATAGATAGATAGATAGATAAGATAGATAGATAGATAGATAGATAGATAGATAGATAGATAGATAGATAGATAGATAGATAGATAGATAGATAGATAACACCATATGCACTTGCCAGGCAATTTGTCATGATGTATGGTCTGAATCAGGATCAGTTTAGGAAATACCAGTGTGTGTGTTTTACAAAATTAAATGCACCCAAATCTGTGAAGAACGCAGCATAGTCAAGGAAATATAGAATTTTTGACAGAAACAGCTTTTTACAAATACTTCCCCGTTTGTAGAAACTAGCCTTTCAATGTCTTCCTATCAAAGTATCAGAGTATAAGCGTACAAAGCGACAAAAGCCACAAATGAACTGTCAAAACAATTGTTGTTGACTGGCCAAAAACTGTAACGCGCAGACGGAAGGTAAACAAAAGACTGATTCTCATTTTTTGTGGAGTCTTTAACGTTTATGCCTAAATAATTCTGATAAGCGCCTGAGTAACATTGATCAATGATTTAGAACCGGTCACGCATTTTCGAACAAACGCCGGGAAAATGAATTTTATTTTTTTAAAACGCATTTATTTGTTAAAAAGGATATGTTATAGTTCTTGAAATTTAGAAAGATCTTGAACATTTACGGAAAGAGAAAAAAATCCGACCAAAAATGTTAGCGTTTCTCGCCAGTTTTCAATTCGCGAGATCTCGTAACTTTGGGACGGATCAGCTGAGATAGATGGGCTGGTGAAATGCACGCGCACGTTAACTATAGGCGTGCACGCCAAAGTTGCCTTCGGCAACTTTGTCCGTGCCCGTATTATAATAGAGGATCACCTTTGCAACATTTCCACCACGAAAACATGCCTATATAAGTTTGACCCCCTTAAACCCCACTTTTTTATTGTAAAACTGGGGTTTGCAGGGGTATAAATTATTTTTCTTATTGCTGCTCAAAACATAGATTGTGGGTACTCGTTAGAACCGCCTCGCCGAGGCGGTTCTAACGAGTACCCAAAAGCTATGCTTTGAGCAGAAATAAGAAAAATATCACAATTTTTCACCTGAAAAATTTCATTTTTCCGTGGTAAAATTTGCAATGTATTTGTATAGGCGTGTTTTCGTAATTCTGTGAAGCTTGAATGAAACTGCACAAGGGTATAGGAGGAGTTTTCTATAAAGATTGTTTTTTAATTTTAGCTCCGGTGGTCATCCTGGTTATCAGAGCAGAACAATTTATGCTATTATGGTAGAGGGTCACATAAGCAATATTTCTTTGAAGATTGATTAAAATAAGCCCAGGGGTATTGGAGGATTTGTTGTTTAAAGATTTTTTTTTTCTATTTTTAGCTCCTGAACCCATCTTGTTCATTGGAGCGGAACAATTTAACTATTTTGGTAGGGAGCCAACCAGACAACATTTCTGTGAAGTTTGCATCAAAATGGTCCAAGGGTTTCAAAAGCGGTCATTTTGGTCATCGGAGCGGCACAAGTTCAGCTTTATGGTAGGGAGCCACCTATTTGGCACCTAAGCAATATTCCCTTGAAGTTTGATAAAAATTGGTCCAAGGGTTTAGGAGAAGTTAACTAACAAATTGTTGGCGCCACACAAGACGGGACACACCACACAACAGACACGGACACCGCCCTTTTTGTCACGGACAACAACTGTGAGGAAGTGTGAAGTTATTTAGGCTGAAATCGGAGCCTATGTACATGTAGCGTTCCTAGGCAATGTCGACACTCAAGGGAACATAACTCTGCCTGCCGCCAACGCTGGTCCAAGCTGTCCCATTTTCAATCTCGTCTGAGATTTTATCCAGGTCAATATAATCTGCAAGTTTCATGAATGAAGAAGCTACGTTGTTCTTAATTCGAAAATGGACATTTTGACAATCAAGGTGGTGTGGCAATGATCAGGAATCGATACAATTAACCCGTAGCTCCCATCAGAGACACCAAAGGGAAAGAAGCACAGACATGGAACAACTAGACCCTAATGGAAACATCAATAGCGGAAAGCCAAAAGGACAGCCACTTTCCCACAAAATGGCCAATTGGCTATCCAAAACAAAAAAATACCCGCAGCTCCCATCAGAGACACCAAAGGGAAAGAAGCACAGACATGAAACAACTAGACCCTAATGGAAACATCAATAGCGGAAAGCCAAAAGGACAGCCACTCTCCCACAAAATGGCCAACTGGCTATCCAAAACAAAATACGAGGATACACACACGCAAAGACAAACAATAACAAACCGCGGCAGAATAACCGCCTTGGAAAGGTAAGTGAAACGAATTCCAGGGGGGGGGGGGGGGGGGTGGTGCTTAAATCGATTTTACGTGGCAACAATCTTCGCCCTTATTTCCCTAACGATTTAGACAAATAAATTGTAACTCTGCTACTATTCGGCCAACTGACCAAGTTTCGACCTCGTCCAAGAATATATGCATGTCAATGTTATCTACAAGTCCCATGAAGATCCGACAAAAATGAAGACGTTATGCTATTCACAAGGTCAAAAAGGGCCATTTTGAGAATCAATGGGACCTAACTCTGCTATTGTTGGTCGGATCTGACAGCATTTAGATTTTATACATGTTAATGTTGTCTGCCAGTTTTATGAAGATCGAACAATATAATTATGAAGACTCTAAGATGTCCACAAGGTCAGAAAATGATCATTTTGAGAAGCAAGGGGATGTAACTCTGCTTTTGTTGGTTTAAACTGATCCATTTTCTTACTCGTCCGAGAGTTTATGCATTACATTGATATCTGCATGTTTCATCAACATTAAAAAACGAAGAAGCTACGCTGTTCACAAGATCGAAAACGGCAAGATTTGAGAATCAAGGGGACGTAACTCAGCAATTTCTGGTCCAATCTGACACATTTTCGAAATTATCCGAGAGTTTATGCATGACATTGATATCTGCAAGTTCCATTAAGAGCCGACAAAAGAAGCAACGCTGTTCAAAAGGTCCAAAAATTGCCAGTTTTGAGAATCAAGGGAAGTAACTCTGTCATCGTTGGTTCGAATTTACCCATTTTCGAAATTATCCGAAATTTTATGCATGTCACTCTTATCTTTAAGTTTCATTAACATCCGACGAAAAATAAACTACCTACGTTGTCCAAAAGATCAAAAATGGCCTTTGGTGACAATCAAGGGGATGTAACTCAGCTATTTGGTCCAATCTGACCGTGTTTTCGTGATGGAGGCAATGGCTTGGCTGTAGATAATATGCTGGTGGTGAAGTGAACAGAAGATATTATACAATAACTGTATAATCTTATATCGTATAACTACACGTATAATTAAGTAATTACATATTACCTATCTATTGTAAAAAGCTGCTTTTCGATGTGGGCCAGTGTATGCGGGGAGGTGGACTTGACATTTGCGACCGGTGTGGTTGGAAACAGTCCAGGCGCTCCTGTTGGCGTCTTCCTTTCCCTCTGCAAAGTATTCCCCAGGAGAATAAGCCACGCAGAGATGGCTTTTGACAGTCTGCTTGGGAACGCGGGCTGGACTGAAGCTTCTCTGGTCGCATTTGCAATCTGGTGCCTTTTCATGTGCATGGGCTTTCATATCATATGAAGTTTTACCACGTTTTTGGATACCATTTGCATTTCTACATAAATAGAATAATCCCATTCAGAATGTATTCCTTAAATGTTTCTTCATTTCTCCATATTTTCTACACTTTTCTTTTTGTTGTTTTCTGCAAAAGTTCTTTTTTGAAAGGAAAACTAGTTACTTTTAAGCGATGTCTGGCAATGACCTCACTTTTCAACCTACCGCCATTCAATATTTAAACAGCTTAAGCGGTTCTGCTTTCATCGATACTATCTTTTGCTTTTTGTATCTAATGCACAATGTCACCTAATGAAAAGTTATGGTAACCAAGTAGCAGTCATGCTGTTTCAAGTTTGTCATACTTGTGCATATGGTATTGTCAATACCGGTGATCAGTAACCAAAACGACTTACTATCTTTTTCCCTTTTTATTCAACAGTCAGAGATTACTGTGAGAAATATTAAAATATCGAATCTACAAAAGAGCTTTCCTGTAAACTCAGCATGAGTGAGAAACAAACCGTATAGTTTTTTTTGTTGTTGTTGTTGCTGTTGTTGAAATCCCTTTTTGCATTTGTATCGGTAACATGGCTTTATTGCCTTTTACTAGAGGCCGGGGACATATATCCAAATCCAAGTCCTGCTAGTAGCTCATCAAGTAGTAGTACTGATTCATCTATTTCAAATATTTTAAACTTATTTCATCATTAATCCTTTATTCATTATACTGTTCAGAGTATATCTAATAAATTAGATATTTTAACTGCTGAGCTTTCCGATTTCGACATTCTAGCTTTCACATAGACATAATTGCATCCAAATATCTCTTCAAATGACCTTAGCATCCCATCCTATCATAAACCTGAACGTAAAGATAGAGTAAATGATCCACATGGAGGCGTTATGATTTATGTTAAAGACACCATTCACTTCAAGCGCCGAGACGATTTGGAGCCTGTAGGTATAGAATGCCTATGCGTTGAATTAACTTTGAAAACAAAACATATTTTATTTGGCGTTTTCTACAGGCCACCTGGTTCCTCTCGTATAAACCATTCAAAAATAGAAGATTCTATTCATCTTGCAGTAGACACAGGATTTGAGGAAATATTAGTTACTGAAGATTTTAATTATAACGTTTTGTCAGAACAGTCGAATCGTAATATAGTGTCTATTTGCCAGCAGTTGTCCATGCATCAGTGTATAACAGATCCAACGCACCATACCGAAAATTCTTCCACACTACTCGATTTAGTTTTAGTAAAAAATATAAATAGTATCATTCAGTCTGGAGTCTATGATCCTTTCTTATCTCAGGATGCTCGGTACCATTGTCCAGTGTTTGGCATTTTAAATTTCTCCAAACCTAAACGCAAAAGTTTTACACGGAATATTTGGCTATATGACCAAAGAAATTACGAATTATTAAAAGATAAAGCATGGGCAACTGAATGGGAAACGTTAAAAGACACTGATATTAATAAATACGTGAACAATATAACAGATCATATATTATCTATAGCGAAAACATGCATCCCTACCAGGATTGTCAGACTAAATCAATCTGAGCCGCGTTGCATAACATCACACATTTAGAGGCAAATTCGGAAACGTAAAAGATTATATAAAAAAGCAAAAACATCCAATGACCAAGCCGTTTGGCGGAAATTTAGACAAATTCGGAATAAAACTACATCTTTGATTCGTACTGCAAAACAGTCTCATGCCGATAAGCCGGCTGAAAGGCTGAAGTGTGAACAATACTGTTCTAAAACTTGATTGTCAACCTTGAAATCATTTATTAATCCTGAAAGATCTTCAAATATCTCTCCTTTGCAGGCAAACGGCACAGTAGTGACTGATGAACTTGATAAAGCGAATTTGTTGAATAACTACGTTCGTGACCAAACCATAATATATGACGTCAATGTGCAAATTCCCATAATTAGTGACGTCCCTATAAATTCACACCTTGATAATATCATCATCACTCCATTAGAAGTTGAATCAGTTCTTAAATCATTACCATTGGGCAAAGCTTCTTGCCCTGATGACGAATGTAACCGAATCTTAAAGGAACTTGCTATTTGCCTTTCACGCCCTCTTTGTGATTTATTTACCTACTCATTATCATC
This sequence comes from Lucinisca nassula, assembly GCA_963580285.1. Taxonomy (NCBI): domain Eukaryota; kingdom Metazoa; phylum Mollusca; class Bivalvia; order Lucinida; family Lucinidae; genus Lucinisca; species Lucinisca nassula. Next base: position 41,226,626 of record OY757015.1, on the reverse strand, counting down.
AGGTACTTTCCCTGTATCATGGAAACGGTCCCATGTTACCCCAGTTCCAAAGCAAGGTGATCTTTCTTTAGTGTCAAATCACAGACCCATATCCCTATTAAGTAATCTAGATAAAACATTTGAAAGACTTGTTTTTAAACATTTGTATAATCATCTTCGAGATAACAATATATTTAGAGAATTTCAATCCGGCTTCACTCCAGGCGATTCGACTATAAATCAACTGACCTATTTATACAATACCTTTTCAGAAGCATTGGATACTGGAAAGGAGGTTAGAGTTATGTTTTCTGACATCAGCAAAGCATTTGATCGAGTATGGCACAGGGGACTCTTATGTAAATAAGAAGCAGCTGGTGTCACGAGCCCAACTCTGATTTGGTTCACAGATTATCTTTGCGAAAGAAAACAAAGGGTCGTTCTGCCTGGTGTGATGTCGGATAGGAATTCAATTAAAACAGGAGTGCCCCAAGGATCTATACTTGGACCGTAACTATTTATAGTATTTATAAATGATATTGTAACAGACATTAGTTCCAACATTAGATTATTCGCCGATGACACAACACTGTATATAGCAGTTGAAAATCCTTTAACGGCGGCAACTTGCCTTAATTCAGACCAAAAAACTAACCGCTTGGGCAAACAAATGGTTAATTACCTTTTATCCTTTAAAAACAGAATCACTGTTAGTTGCTCGAAAACTCAATAGGTTATACCATCCTCCCATTTACACGGAAAATAAACAAATTGCTGAAGTTACATCGCATAAACATTTAGGTTATCTGTCTAAATCGCGACGGAAGTAAGGGCGAGGATTGTGGCCACGTAAAATTGATTTAAGCCCCCCAGTGGAATTCTTTCCACTGACCGTTCCGGGGCGGTTCTTCTGTGGCGGTTTGTTTGTGTTGTTGTTTGTTGCTACTCACTGTGTGTATCGCTTGTGTCTTTTTGTTTTGGATGGCCATTTGGCCATTTTGTGGGAAAGTAACTGTCCTTATGGCCATCCTTTGTTTAGAGTTCCATTATGGTCTGGTCGCTTCATGTTTGTGTTTCTTTCCCTTTGGTTTCCTCTTTGATGGGTGGAGTAAGTTAATTGTATCGATTCCTGATCTTTGTTTTACTTCTACTTTATTTTTAAGTAATGATTGTACATGACATGTTCATATTGATTTTAATAAAGAGAAGGCATGGCAGAGAATAAATATAATGCGTAGACTAAAATTCACACTTGATAGGAAATCACTTGAAACTATTTATTCCTTTTTTTTTTCGATCTGTGTTTGAATATGGCGATGTAATATGGGATAATTGTACTCAGTATGAGAAAAAGGAATTAGACAAAATTCAAAATGAAGCTGCGCGCATTGTCGCGGGGGCAACGCTTTGAGTATCTTTCCACTGTTTATATCAAGAAGATGGCTGGGAATCCTTGCAAGACAGGCGATTAAAGCACAAACTTAACCTATTTTTTAAAATGCAGCATGACTTAGCTCCAAACTACTTAACGTCACTTTTACCCCCTTTAGTGAGTGAAACTTCACTTTATAACTTGCGAAACGCGGATGATTTTAGTACAGTTAATTGTCGTACGCAGTCATATTATTCATCTTTTTTACCCTCAACAGTAAGAGAATGGAACGACCTACCAGATGCAGCAAAACAAATCAGCTCCTTACATTCCTTTAAAGCATTCCTGAATAAAGATAAGTTAAGGATTCCTAAATATTATTACCATGGAAAAAGGAAAGCTCAGATTCTTCACACAAAACTTGGAACAGGTTGTAGTTCCCTAAATAATGACCCGTTTTATTGAACATAAAAGCTGCCCCGTCATGTGAGTGTGGTGCAGCTATAGAGAATGCATATTATTTCTTCTTAAGCTGCGAACGTTTTACAGTCCAAAGAAACGAAATGCTCCAAAACTTAGCAAGGTTCCCGCGTTTAACGAACCAAATTCTCCCCCATGGCGATGAAACTTTTAGTCTTGAAGAAAACGTTGAATTTTTTACGGCAGTTCAGAAATTTATTTTTAAAAACTAAACGGTTTGCAAACTAGGTTCATGATCACAAATTTTTGCACAAGAAGATTTCTTTTTCAATCACAAGCCGATAGGTGCGTCTGGGATAGTTAGGTCTCCATTTATTGCCCGATATCGCTTCTTATAATTTTTCATCATTTTTTTTTTCTTTCAATTGTCTTAGTTAACTTCAACTTAAGACATGTAATAATTATTGTTCAAGTTATTTATTTCAGTGTTCCCACTAAAACATGTAAAAACAGCATGCTCGAGGAGATGAACTTAATAAGCTTTAAGCTTCCGTTCAAATCCTTTCAAGAATGAACATATTTATATGTGGGTTTATAATTTATATGTATGTATTTCTACGAATAAATACGTTTAAACCAATCTGACCCATTGTCAAAATTGTCCGAGTTTTTATGCATGCCATTATAAAGGGGAAATTTCATTAATATCCGGCAGAAAATGAAGAAGCTACTCGGTTCACAAGGTCAAAATTGCCATTTTCAGAATCAAGTGGGGGTGGGGGGGGGGGGGGGTGGCGTAACTCTGCTACTGTTGGTCCAATCTGACCGATACAAATGAAGAAGAGGTCAAAATGGCCATGTTTGAGAATCCAGGGGACGTTATTCAGCTACCATTTGTTACCGAACTCAGCCGAGATTTTATGCATGTCATTTTATATGCAAGTTTCATGATTTGTTTCTTTGACTTGCGTTTTAACGTCCCCGTCAACACTGCAAAGGTGATTTTTGAGACGTTGCATCCAATTTTGTGGGTGGGACTTTTACCCGACAAAGAGATGAAATGTCATTTCAAGCCCTGTCGCCCAATGAAACCAATAATGTTTATAAGCGTGGACGGTGCGACTCGCGTTGCTTTGCCTGGGCAGACTTAGATCTTCTAAGCGGTTTACTAGTACTCGTGTGCGGTCGGTTTAAGCTCTGCGGGGAAGCAACGGACGACGGGGGCTGCCTTCCTTCGGCTCAATACAATACAGTATCTTTATTGTCTCATTCCATCATTTATGGATATTAAATTCCTATATTAAGAGCATTTTTGGAACTGTTCAAAAGTGGTCTTAAAGACCACTTTTGAACAGACCCAATGGTGGTCTCGGACCAGACGACATTGTGTGCAGAAAACACGAAGACAGAGTATCTGCGCCCTTCTTAATCAGCTTTTTTAAAGCGGAATTAGTCTTAATTTTAGGTGGTATTAATGGCGGAATTTCACTGTATTCCACAGAAATGCAAAATGACAAGCAATAATTACACAATGTAATGATATTTACTTAATGAGCGCACAGCGCCGAAAAACGTCGAATCAACGCTTATTCGGCGTCGCGACAACGAATCAACACCAATTTTATCGCGTCAACAAATGCGAGTACTGAACACCCCCTCTCCGCCAACGAATCCCACCTTATACAGAGAAACTGGGTGTGCGCCAGCCCCGCTATCTACGCCCTAGGACACCAGCCATGGGTACTCGTTAGAACCGCCTCGATGACGCGGCCCAAACGAGCACCACAGCCCAAGTTTCGAGCAAAGTAACAAAAATATCGCCCATTTTATCTGAAATCCAATTTGTTTTTAGGGGTGGTCGGGGTGTGTTATGGAGAGAATGCACTATGACGCACGGACGTGCTGCCGTAATTCAGTGATGTTTCAATGCCTCGTGGCTGCTATTATATGGGCCCCGTCAAGCGATTTTGGTACTTATAGCCTATACGAGCAGCGAAGGTTCATACAAGCAGTGAATCAAGAGGAACCTTCAGACAGAAAGCCATATCCCTGGCCCCTCTGAATGGCTGGGCATGCGCAGTTAAAATTTGTCATGGCGGAATGCTCGAAGACACAAATTCGCTTGGCGGGGCTCATATGATTGGTTGACTGGAAACGCGAAAATGAACAGCTAAAAATGATAGAAATAGTAAAAATCACGAGGACAATTTGCTAAGATATATGGTTTTAGATTCATAATAGAATCGTGTTATTTCCTTTATGACCGAACCGATAATAATAATTAAATCACGGTTTGGTGAACTTTCACTGTCTGACCCCAACTCGTCTACGCCTCGTTTGGTGTCAAACAGTGAAAGGTCACCAAACTGTAATTTAATTATCAATACATGCAAAATCTCGTAAATACTCATGACATAACTATAACATCAAAATTGGGGCAGTGTTTTCTCACTGAAGCAAAAAACTCACGCCTTATATCTGCATTATTTGCTGGCTCCCAACTTCCACATTGTCAATATTGGAAAAACAGGTAACCAGACCCCCCTGTCAGGGGGGTCTGGTTACCTGTTTTTCCAATACTGATAACCTTCAGACTAGGAACCAGCAGATAATGCAAATAAGGTGAATGCCTAATATCTGTATAAGTATCTCACCGCAATAAAACGTGTTTCTCGTCTTCTATTTCGAAAATATTTTTGCTTTACAATACCCACATACCCTGTAATTTCTTGGTAATTTAGAACATCTACCCGCTTCTATAGCTTATATATGGTTGCTTAACCTCGTGTTTGTCAAAGTAACCATGGGGGCCTATTTTTACCTCTAAAATATAGCTTTCCATTCCAAACTTTTGTTTTAATGAGCTGTAAGTATCCAACTTGCTAAATGATTTAATAGAACATGACCAGTATTGAACATACTTATCACATTCATATAGTTTCATCCTTAAGAGTACAGTTGTTTCTGCATTAACTTCAGATGCTCAGGTGAGCTAAAAACCTAAGGAGAGCCACACTCACAATACGTAGTCGACCATTGGCACCAGAAGGAAGAGTACAACTGAAATTCTTGCACACAAGATAATGATCCATGGTTTCAGCCTAGGACATAAATCCATGGTTTCAGCCTAGGACAGAAATTCTGTTCTTATCCCTGTCTTCTTACCCAGGGAAACTACATAAGTACATTGTGCGAAAAATAAAGCGTTAAGTAAAGTAAAATGAAAATTTTCGATGATGTTATGCAAGAAAATGAATCTTATATGGTGTTTTGTTGTAGATGGGCGTCTCCAATCCTCGGGATGATCGTGGTAAACGGAACCTCGGTGTAGCCTCGTTTCTGCTCAGCACAGTCACACCTCAGGTTGGACAGCCCCCGCCCATTGGGGCTTGAAGAATGATGCTTCCACGCAGAGCTGAATCCGGCCACACACAAGTACTGGTAAACCGCTTAGAGGATCTTTAGAAGCCTGCCCATGCAATGCGGTGCGATTCGAACCGTCCATGCTTATAAACCCTATTGGTTTCATTGGTCAAGAGGGCTTGAGGTGTCATTTCATCTCAATGTCGGGTAAAAGTCCCACAAAATTGGAAGCAACGTCTCCAAAATGACCTACATAGTGTTGACGGGGACGTTAAACATAAAATTAAACAAACAAAACCTCAGGTTGGAAACGTCCATCTACAACAGAACACCTTACCAGATTCCTACAGGTAAAGAGCGCAACAAGAAACGCTTAAGGGGAATGAGTACACCTTCAGGGGAGGCAACGCTTGCAATCGTATTTTTGTCTCCCATGTCAATAGGAGTCAACTCTTAAAGGAAAGAATTGCTCATGAGCGTAAAGTAAGTTCCCGGTTCCCGGTTCCTTGTTTACGGTTCCTGGTTCCCGGTTCCCCGTTTGATTTGAATATATAAAGAGTTGCCTGCTTTAGAGTGAAAATGTTTTATTCAGTCTTACTTACAGTTCACCCGCCGCAAGTCTTTTTGAACCCGCGCAACCTCGCGTTGAGCGGGCCCTGACAGAAAGGATTAAATTTGTGACGACCACCGCGGATACGCGCTGATCGGGGTGATCGCGGGGGTAATCGCGGCGTTTCCGCGGAGTTACCCAGATATAAAATTGATTGTCCGCCTTACCTGTCTTATTCTTTCAAATAGGTATATAAGTGAAACGCGGCGGATCCGTGGTGTAAAGTAGAAGTAAAACAAAGATCAGGAATCGATACAATTAACTTTCTCCACCCATCAAAGACACCAAAGGGAAAAAACACAAACATTAAGCGACCAGACCATAATGGAAACCTAAACAAAGGAAGGCCATAAGGACAGTTACTTTCCCACAAAATGGAAGCCGCCTCATTACGGTGGCTTGCAGCCGGACGTAGCGCGAGGTCATGCGCGGTAACGCGGCGGACCAAAGCAACAAGCCCGCAATGTTGCGCGGGTTCAAAAAGGTTTGATTTAAATATGTAAAGGTGTGTCTGCTTTCCATACAAATATCAGGCTTATCAGTTATTCTAACACAGCGCGCCTATAGGCAATGGAAACTAACTGTGTTTTATTCTACAACAAATCACAGCAAGGAAGAGCGTGACGGGTGACGTCATTATAAACTACAAATTTATGACATCACTAGTCGATTTCCTTGACGTTAGACGGTGTAACGTCATTTTCTCGCATCGAAAACGTTGGAAAAGGATATAAATGCATGTGATACAGTCGATAATATTAGCGGTATTTCTTCTAACAATGGCGAAAAGTTGTGAGATTTTGAAGGAAACAACAGCATTATTGCCGATTTTCAGCCTGTTAGAATCGAAATATACTCAGAGGCAAAAGAAAGTATACAGTTTTTTAAGCCCATATTTTTGTACTGGTTCATCAGCCAGACTCGAAATTTTGCAAAAACATGGTTTTACCCTATGCACAATATCGTAGTGTGGTAAATTTACCAAATGTAACGCTTGAATAGCCACACTTTAAGTACATGGCGATATTGCAATTTTTGCACGTGCACAATATCGGATGATTTCATTTACCTGTGATTCACTTTGTGTGACTTAACAAACCACAACCTTAGACTTGCAATCACATGATGGCAAGGCTATCAAATGCATACAGAAATCGAGCTATTGGGATGCTGCAGGCCGGCCGCTCGGAGCGGTTTGTGGCTCGCACATTGCAATGCACCAGAGTAGCAATAAATCGGCATTGGAGACGTTTCGTGCAGAACGGAAATGTGGCAGACAGGCCAAGGACAGACAGGCCTAAAGTAACGACGCCCAACCAGGACCGGTACATCCGCCTACAACATGCCCGCGAGCGTTTTAGGCCTGCCGTTGCAACCGCGAGGGCCACAGTTGGCACAAATCACCGTCCTGTGAGTTCTCGCAATGTTAGAAGGCTTCTAGCTTCAGCAGGAATGCGCACTAGACGGCCTTACAAAGGGCCTGTTTTAACTGATCGTCATTGCCGGGCTCGCCTTAATTGGACAACTGTACGTCAGGGACGGGGCAATCGGTTCTGGATCTCAGTACTCTTCAGTGATGAGAGCAAATTCAATGTAGTCAAGGCCGATGGTAGGGAGCGAATCTTCCGTCGGCGGAATAAGCGATTTGCACAGTGCTGTGTAAGAGAGACAAACCGATGGGGGGGGGTGGGGGGTGGGGCGGTGGTGTTATGGTTTGGGCAGGGATAAGTGCCCACCACAAAACACCCTTGCATGTTGTTCAGGGACGTCTGAATGCTGTTGTATACAGGGACACCATTCTGCGTCCGATAGTTGTGCCCTTTATGGCAAACCATGGCCTTCGGCATTTTCAGCATGACAATGCCTGGCCTCATACTGCAAGGGTCACTGATGCATTTCTTCAGCAGCAGCCATTCAATGTCCTGCCATGGCCGTCCCTCAGCCCAGACCTAAACCCAATCGAACACCTTTGGGATGGGTTGGGCAGAAGAGTTCGAGCTCGGCCGGTTCAGCCAGTGCATGTTGCTCAGCTTGAAGTTACTCTCCAGCAAGAATGGCAGGGGATTCCACAACAATTCATAAGGCCTCTGATCAATTCAATGTATCGGCGATGCAGGGCTGTGATCCAGGCGGGTGGTGGTCACACCCGTGATTAGTGAAGGAGCTATAGAGAAGCTAGACCTTAACACCCAGTACTGGTAAACTGTGTGTCGAGTTTTAAACCTGCCCAGGAACAGTGTCACTGGATAACATTAAACTGGTAAACCGCTTAGGAGGTCTAAGCATGCCTAGGTTAAGTGCCAATTTCTTAATTTCGATCATATTAATCAACAATCAATCAATCAATTGATCATTCTGTATCAAGTCCAGAGAGTCTGATTCGAATCAAATGTTTCAAATTGTCTTCTCAAACCTTCGAAGTTTGAAGAACAACCAATAAAAATCAAAGGGGGGGGGGGCTGGGGGGGGGGGGGGGGCATAAGGCCCTTTTCCTGCCCTGGAACAAAAGTCTTCATTTTCTCCTGATATATTGCCGATAGTATCCCATTTACTAAAATAGTATTGGTTTTGTAACGTAAGCCCTAGTTATTGAGAAACATGATAATGAAAGTGGGTGGGGTAATTCAGCATTAATCTGAGGTATCATGTTTTACGCACTGTTTCATTTTTAAGATATATCACACCCACTCATTATTTCCACTGTTTGTTAGACAAATGTATTGGGTAAATTCCTACTTAAATTTTAATCCTCTAAAGTAAAATACTACACCTGCAGCAACTATTTTATGAACATCGTCAATTTTTGTTAATTTTGCATCTTCAAATTCAATAAATCCTGACCTATCTCCGAAACTAAATGGCAAACTATTTTCAAACTTCCTTGAATTTAACATTGGAAGAATACAAAGTGTTGATTAGGTTTTGCTGACCTTGACCTAATATTCAAGGTCACTTGGGCTGGTCAAATACCAAAATTAGGGGTGACCATTTTGGCCATTTTTCTGTTCCTGAACAAAAAGCTTCAAATTCTCCTAAAACATTGCCTATAGAATTCCTTTTACTAAGACAGTTTAGGTTTTCCAAAGAAAGCCCTAGATATGGCGTTAAATGATCATCAAACTGGGTGGGGTAATTCGATACGATGCTGAGGTATTGTGTTTTATCCACCACATCTCTTTTAAAATATAGTAAATGCAGTCATATCTTCCTCTGTTTGTTTGTTTACCTTAACATCCTACCTAGTTTTCTTCCTCTAAAGTTAAGTATGCCATCTGCGGCAAAGTAGAAGTAAAACAAAGATCAGGAATCGATGCAATTAACTTACTCCACCCATCAAAGACACCAAAGGGAAAGAAACACAAACACGAAGTGACCAGACCATAATGGAAACCTAAACAAAGGAAGGCATAAGGACAGTTACTTTCCGATAAAATGGCCAATTGGCCATCCAAAATAAAAAGACACAAGTGACACACAGTAAGTAACAAACAACAACATAAATAAACCGCCACAGAAGAACCACCTTGGAACGGTAAGTGGAAAGAATTCCACTGGGGGGGGGGGGGGGCTTAAATCGATTTTACATGGCCATAATCCTCGCCCTTACCTCTGTCGCTGTATACACTAACTTTGTTTAGTCCGCATGAAGGCTTCCTTACTCATCAGTGTAACATCTCCGAGAACATACAAATAAAAAAACTACAGAGATGAAACAAGGCTGAGGACTCGGCAGCATACAACAACAGAATTGCTGGAGCAAAAGAAAACAGTTAGACTCCGAGGGGCCCGACCAAAGGGGCAACTCTTTTATGAAAACCTTCTATTTCTTAGAATTTTGCATCTTGGAATTCAATAAAACATATTTTTGTCTGGAATAAAATGAAGGATTCAATTGAAATAAATCTGAAGACAGTATTTGGAGAAAACAAAATGTTGCCTAGGTTATGTTGACCTTGATAACATGGACTTTGAAATTATCAGACAGGACCAATAAGGTCATTCAACGATATTTTCCCGGAGCAAACCTGAGCTACTACCCTTTAATCCCACTGAACACCTCTAAATATACGAAATAGAGGATCTTACACGAGTGGTCATTTCATATGAAATCTATGAAACGCGCCTTCGGCGAGTTTCATAAATTTCATATGAAATGACCACTAGTGTAAGCTTCTGTTTATCATATGACCACATTAGAGGCGGAGTTTGTACAAGGTCTCCTCAAAGTAGGCAAGAAACACCTTGCACAACAATTCAATTTCACCTACAGATATATAGATGATTTATTGTCTCTGAAAAATGCTAAATTTGCAGAGTACTTGGAATTCATCTATCCACGTGTACTTGAAATTAAGGAAACAACAGAGACTGCAACCTCCTCCTCATACTTGGATTGTTATCTCTATATTAACAACGGGAAGCTTACTTCTAGGCTGTACGATAAACGAGATTACTTCAATTTTCCCATTGTTAACTTTCCCTTCATGAGCAGTAATATCCCGTCTGCACCAGAATATGGAGTTAACGTTTCACAGTTAATCCGTTATGCTAGAGCCTGTTCCAAGTATCAGGACTTTATGGAACGTGGGAAGGTGCTCACTACCAGGTTGTTGTTATGCCAGGGCTATGAAAAAACCAAACTGGGATCAACACTAAAGAAGTTCTATGGGAGGCACCATGATCTTGTGGATCCATACAATGTGGCCATTTCCAGAATTATTTCTGATGTTTGCCAATGGAAAGCCATAGGAAGACTTCCAAAATCTCGGACATACCCTTCTCGGCATTTACACCTTTTCTTCGTTCGGGTCGATGGGCATGGTGGGCGAAGCTTGGTTACTAGGTAATGCTTAATATCAGCGGACGCCTGATTACACTCTTCTGGAGTCCATGTCTGTTGATCTGAACATTGATATTTGCCATTTTGTCTATGGATTAACGATTTTGGATTAACGCTGTTGTACTACGACCTAAACTACATTTTATCGCCTTTAAATCTTATATTTTTTCCACAAAAAATCCATTGTTGACAAGGACGTCGTCATGACGTTACTTAATCCCGCCAAAGTGTTATTACACGTGTGGTCATACGGTTTTTATTACACGGCGTTATCCACTGCTTATCAACGACGTCATATGATAACAAGAGGCCCAAGAGGGCCTGTCGCTCCACCGGCTAACTTCAGACAATTGTCATATTTATTACATTAACCAATGGTATACTAGTGGACTCTTCTATTGCTATATGTTGGACCAGTCCATTTGTCATATAAGGGGCGTCAGGCCTATTTTTTTCTATTTTTGATGTAAAAATTCTGTTAGCAAATAGTGCAGGCCCTGATCAGACATGGTGTTCTGTTGGGTCTGATCTGGGCCAGCACTGTTTGCCAAGGTACCCATTTAGGGTTTTCCCGCATGCAATGGGTAAAAAAGAAACAAGTGATCCACCCAAGGAATGTCCATTCTATATTTTTTGGACCCCAGAGCCATGGTTGGCAGGATTTATGTGAGTGACCATTTGGCATTGCTCCGTTCTAAATATCTAAAGCTCTGGGCCTTATGGTTTCAGAGAAGAAGATTTTTTTTAAGTTTTTCCCATGATAAGTCTATGGGAACTAATATGCCTCTGGGCGTGACCAATTTTTTACCCCAGGGGCATTGTTGGCAGGATTTATTTGAGTGACCACTTGACGTTGCTGCATACTTAATATCTAAGCTCTGGGCACTGATGGTTTCAGAGAAGATTTTTGTCATTTTCCCAGTACAAGTCTATGGGAGCTTATGGGCCTCATGGTGTGGCCAATTTGGACCCCAGGGGCATAGTTGGCAGGATTTATGCAGATGAATACTTCAAGTTGCTACATACTAAGCTCTTGGCCTTATGGTTTCAAGGGAGAAAAGTTTCAAGATTTTGTCATTATTAGTCTATGGGAGCTACTAAGCACCGGGGCGTTGCCAATTTGGACTCAAGAGTCATAGTTCGCAGGACTTAGTAGGTGACCACATAACTTTGCTACATACTACAGTTCAACCTGTATTAAGCAAGTGCCTAAGGGATAGTCAAAATATGCTTAAGACAGGTTCTTGCTTAATACAGTTGAAATTTAACACATCTGCCTTTCTTGGGAACTGAATGCCTGCTTGCTTAAGCCAGGTTGCTTGCTTAATAGAGGTGGCCACTAAGACAGGTTTTACTGTAAATGTTTTAGCTTTAGGCTTTATGGTTTCAGAGAAGAAGTTTTTCCGTTTATTGGTCTATGGAAGCTAATGAGCCAAAGGTGGTGGCCATGGCGGCCATGTTTTTTGTCTGATCAAAATTTCTTCAATGAATCTGACAATGGTAGACACAAGGAACATTCATGAAAATTAAGAACGAAATCCATTTAGCGGTTTTGGAGGAGAAGATTAAAAAAAAAGATCCCTTTATGAGTCTATGGAAGCTAATTAGCCAATGGGCGTGTCCATGGCGGCCATGTTTTTTGTCTGATCAAAATTGCTTCAAGGAATCTGACAGAGGTCCACCCAAGGAACATTCATGCAAAGTAAGAATGAAATCCATTACGTTGAGTGGTTTTTGAGGTGAAGGTTTTTAAAACTTTTCCCCATATAAGTCTTTGAAAAGCTAATGAGCCAAGGGGCATGGCCATGGCAGTCATGTGGGGCATGGCCATGGTGGCCATGTTTTTTGCCTGATCCGAATTTCTTCAAGGAATCTGACAGAGGTCCACCCAAGGAACATTCATGCAAAATAAGAATAAAATCCATTGAGCGGTTTTGGAGGAGAAGATTTTTAAATATTTTTTTTGCTTTCGATGCCATTTTGTTCTGCATGTAGCAAAATTCTTTGAAGGAATTCAGAAGAGGACTATGTGAGAAACATTCCTGTGAAGTTTGGTTACAATCGACCAAGTAGTTAAGGAGGAAATGTTTAAAGAAAAAAGTTAACGCACGGATGCACAACCGCACAGACGCACAACAGACACAGAGCCATAACATATAACATAAGTCCCGCCGGTCTTTGGCCAGTGGAGCTAAAAAATGAACAGATTTATGTTTTTATTTCTTTATTTATTTATTTTTTCCTTTCCTCCGTCGGATTTGGTATGCCTCCCTTTTCAACTAAGCCATTTTAACCCTCAGGGATCTGGAGAACTGTTGACACTGTAGTATAATTAGGTCTAAGAATCAATCTCCCTCAGTATTTTGAATTTATTTTGAAACATCAAGTCGTATAAATAGAGTTTGTGTTGAAAAAATCAGTTCTATCAGCAGTGTGATGGGCATGTGAAATTTCTGATGTTTTGAATTTTAGAATGACAATTTGTAGGTGGACCTCTATAGATATGTGATAGTCAGCAAAATTGGAGGAGATTAATTCAGATACAGGAAGGTACTTTTAAATAAATAAATAAATAAATAAATAAACAAGAACTTTTGAAGAAGAGAAGACTTTTTTAACATTACACTACATGTTATATAGTGAAAATAAACCCCGCCCACTGCAGCCATGTTTTATGTCGGATCAAAATTTCTTCAAGGAATCTGACAGAGGTCCACCCAAGGAACATGCATGCCAAATAACTATGAAATAAAACAAGAACTTTTGCAGAAAATATTTTCAGCATTACACTATATGTTATATAGTGAAAATAAGCCTCGCCCTTGGCGGCCATGTTTTTTTTGTAAGATCAAATTTTTTTCAAGGAATCTGACAACAGTCCACCCAAGGACAATTCATGCAAATTACAATGAAATCCCACAAGTACTTTTGCAGAAAATGATTTTTTAGCATTACGATATAAAGTTAAATAGTGAAAATAAGCCCCGCCCATGGCGGCCATGTTTTTTGTCGGATCAAAATTTCTTCAAGGAATCTAAAAGAGGTCCACCCAAGGAACATTCATGCAAAATAAAAACAAGGCATCACATGCGATACAAATCCCCTCGCACTAGACAACTTCGTGTGTGGAAAACACTGAAATGGCAAAAGTCCAACTTGCTTGAGATATTATCATATGCAACATTTGTGTAAAGTTTGTTTAAAAATCCTCCAATAAATGTACATTCTAGAGTGATAACGTTTCTCTAAAAATAGCCATAGTAACCTTGACTTGAGGCCATGACCACGAAAGTAGATCTTGCTCAAGATATTATCATAAGCATCTTTTGTGTGAAGTTATATTAAAATCTGTTAATAAATGTAGGCGGTAGAGCGATGACAAAGTTTTTCTAAAGATAGCCACAGTGACCTTGACTTTGAGGTCATGACCTTGAAAGTCGAAGTAAGTCGAGATATTATCATAAGAAACATTTGTGTGAAGTTCTATTACAATCCATCATTAAATGTAGGCGCTAGAGCGATGACAAAGTTTTTCTAAAAATAGCCACAGTGACCTTGACCTTGAAAGTCTAAATAGCTCGAGATATTGTCATAAGGAACATTTGTGTGAAGTTATATTGAAATTTGTGAAAAAATGTAGTCACTAGAGCAATGACAAAGTTTTTCTAAAAATAGCCACAGTGACCTTGACCTTGAAAGTCAAACTCGCTCGAGGTATTGTCATAAGGAACATTTGTGTGAAGTTATATTGAAATGGATGAAGAAATGTAAGCGCTAGAGCCATGACAAAGTTTTTCTAAAAATAGCCACAGTGACCTTGACCTTGAAAGTCAAACTCGCTCGAGGTATTGTCATAAGGAACATTTGTGTGAAGTTATATTGAAATGGATGAAGAAATGTAAGCGCTAGAGCCATGACAAAGTTTTTCTAAAAATAGCCACAGTGACCTTGACCTTGAAAGTGGAACTCACTAGAGATATTGTTATAAGGAACATTTGTGTGAAGTAATATTGAAATTGGTGAAAAAAATGTAAGCGCTAGAGCAATGACAAAGTTTTTCTAAAAATAGACACAGTGACCTTGACCTTGAAAGTCAAACTCGCTCGAGGTATTGTCATAAGGAACATTTGTGTGAAGTTATATTGAAATGGATGAAGAAATGTAAGCGCTAGAGCCATGACAAAGTTTTTCTAAAAATAGCCACAGTGACCTTGACCTTGAAAGTGGAACTCACTAGAGATATTGTTATAAGGAACATTTGTGTGAAGTAATATTGAAATTGGTGAAAAAAATGTAAGCGCTAGAGCAATGACAAAGTTTTTCTAAAAATAGCCACAGTGACCTTGACCTTGAAAGTCAAACTCGTTCGAGGTATTGTCATAAGCAACATTTGTGTGAAGTTATATTGAAATCAGTGAAGAAATGTAGGCGCTAGGGCGATAACAAAGTTTTCTAAAAATAGCCACAGTGACCTTGACCTTGAAAGTCGAAATGGTGAGATATTGTCATAAGGAACATTTGTGTGAAGTTATATTGAAATCGATGAAGAAATGTTAGCGCTAGAGGGATGACGAAGTTTTTCTAAAATATAGACACAGTGACCTTGACCTTGAAAGTGGAACTCGCTAGAGATATTGTCATAAGGAACATTTGTATGAAGTTATATTGAAATCGGTGAAGAAATGTAAACGCTAGAGCGATGACAAAGTTTTTCTAAAAAATAGCCACAGTGACCTTGACCTTGAGGCCTTGACATTGATAGTCGAACCCGCTTGAGATATTGTCATAAGGAACATTTGTGTGAAGTTATATTGAAATCAGTGATGAAATATAGGCGATAGAGCGATGACAAAGTTTTTTCTAAAAATAGCCACAGTGACCCTGACCTTGAGGCCATGAGTTGGAAAGTGGAACTCGCTGGAGATATTTTTATAAGGAACATTTGTGTGAAGTTATATTGAAATTGGTGAAGAAATGTAGGCGCTAGAGCGATGAAAATGTTTTTTTCTAAAAATAGCCACAGTGACCTTGACCTTGAGGTCATGCCCTTGAAAGTCCAACTCGCTCGAGATATTTTTATAAGGATCATTTGTTTGAAGTTATATTGAAATGCGGGGAGAAATGTAGGCGCTAGAGCCATGACAAAGTTTTTCAAAAAATAGCCAGAGTGACCTTGACCTTGAGGTCATGACCTTGAAAGTCGATCTTGCTCCAGATATTGTCGTAAGGAACGTTTGTGTGAAGTTATATTAAAATCGGTCAAGAAATGTAGGCGCTAGAGCGATGACAAAAGTACGTACGTACGTACGTACGTGGCGCTAGAGCGATGACAAAAGTACGTACGTACGTGGCGCTAGAGCGATGACGAAAGTACGTACTTACGTAAGTACGTACGGGACAAATGCTATATCCCCCCTCACAACTATGTTGTGCGAGGGGATAATGAAATCCAACAGGTGGGTTTGGAGGAGAAGATGTTTAAAGATTTTTAATTTTTTGTGTGGTTTTGTTGCCATGGCAACCAGAGTTCTGGGTGTAACAAAATTCTTTGAAGGAATTTAGAAGAGGACTAAGTAAGGAACATTCCTGTGAAGTTTGGTTACAATTGGCCCAGTAGTTTAGGAGGAGAAGATGTTTTAGCATTACACTATATGTTAAATAGGGAAAATAAGCCCCGCCCATGGCGGCCATGTTTTTTGTCGGAGCAAAATTTCTTCAAGGAATCTGAAAGGGGTCCACCCAAGGAACATTCATGCAAAATAAAAATGAAATCCAACAGGTGGTTTTGGAGGAGAAGATTTTTAAATATTTTTAATATTTTGTGTTGTTTTGTTGCCATGGCAACCAGAGTTCTGGGTGAAACAAAATTCTATGAAGGAATTTAGAAGAGGACTAAGTAAGGAACATTCCTGTGAAGTTTGGTTACAATGGGCCCAATAGTTTAGGAGGAGAAGATGTTTTAGCATTACACTATATGTTAAATAGGGAAAATAAGCCCCGCCCATGGCGGCCATGTTTTTTTGTCGGATCAAAATTTCTTCAAGGAATCTGAAAGAGGTCAACCCAAGGAACAGTCATGCAAAATAAAAATGAAATCCAACAGGTGGTTTTGGAGGAGAAGATTTTTAAAGATTTTTATTTTTTTTTGTTTTGTTGCCATGGCAACCAGAGTTCTGGGTGTAACAAAATTCTTTGAAGGAATTTAGAAGAGGACTATGTAAGGAACATTCCTGTGAAGTTTGGTTACAATTGGCCCAGTAGTTTAGGAGGAGAAGGTGTTTAAAGAAAAAGTTAACGCACAGACGCACGGACGCACGACCGCACGGACGCACGACGGACACAGGGCCATGACAATAGCCCCGCTGGCCTTCGGCCAGTGGAGCTAAAAATGGTAATGGAAAAAGGTTTTATCTCTGTGGTGACGGCTGACGATTTGAAATTGCGTTGAAATACAGTTTTAGAAAAAAGAAACGATTATCCTCTATATATCTTATCACAATATCCTATCAACTTCTATGTTTGTCAATATAATTACTAAAATTGAACATATCTAATTACAAGACACCTGGCAGGCAGTTATATACAGTGAATCACAAAACGATACAGCTAGGATGTTGAACGACAATATTGGACATATGGCGCTAATTCTGATAGTATTCCTAATCTGGACAGTTTCGTCAAAGCCGTATGTTTTTTATATATATGTTTGTTTGAAATGAGGTTTAACGTCCCCTATACACTATTTAGGTTATTTTGGAGACGGCGCTTCGAATTTTGTTTGACTTTAACCGACATTGAGATGAAATAGCTGCTCAAAGAAACCAATAGGGCTTATAAGAATTGGGCAGTCCGACTCGCACCACTTCGCCTTGTTCTTCTAAGCGGTTAACTAGGACCCATGTGCCGTCAGTTTCAGCTCTGCATGGAAACATCATGCAGCCCAATCTATTTCTCCAAGCCCCGATGGGCGGGCCCTATATGAAATAGAGTTTTGTTTTCAGTGGAATGTGTTTTACAGGTCATTATACTGTGATACAAGGAGGGGATGATTTCTATATGCATTCACTGCACCTGGTGTTATGTCGCGATCAACAGTGGAACGTTTCACGATTTATTTGTTTGATTTGAGGTTTAACGTCCCTGTCAACACTATTTAGGTTATTTTGGAGACGTCGCTTCCAATTTTGTGTGACTTAATCAGACATTGTTTATCAAGCCCTGCTGCCCCATGAAACCAATAGGGATTATAATCATTGGACAGTCCGACACGTACCACCTTGCCTTGTTCTTCTAAGCGGTTTGCCAGTAGCCATGTACGGTCGGCTTCAACTCTGCGTGGAAGCATCATGCAGCCCAATCTATTTCTCCAAGGCCCGATATTGGCCCTATTTGAAATAGAGATTTGTTTTCAGTCGTACGTGTTTACAGGTCATTATACGATGGTACAAGGGTTTGATGGCTTCTATGGCTTCGAAGTTTATTTGTTTGTTTGTTTGTTTTTTGTTTGTTTGTATTGGAGTTTAACGATCCAGTCAGTCAACACTGATTAAGTCATTTTTGAAAGTTGATTTCTAAAATCAAGTTTCTATGTCATTACATTTCTACTTCCGGTACTGGACCGCGTTACTCCACTTCCGCTGTTCGTTCGCTGCATAAAATAGTCCAAAGGAACTCTTGAAAAATAATTTTGCAGGCATGGAACGTCTTTCAAAATAGTTCAGTTTTCGAGACTTTATACGGATTGAATATAAATTGGCACAGAAAAATTGAAAAGAATACAGTAATCTGGGACTATTTCGATGATATTTATGTTTTACTCTTTCATTCCTGAGTTTCTAAACAGGACTCTTCTCGCTTCTAATATATTCTTATAGAAAGGGATTTCTGATTAGTTCACTGACATTCAAACAAACGGTGTGCATGTAGATTCTGGCGAGACATTCTGGCTACGCGCCGTTTGATCAGGATCGGCAAGGTTGCATAGATACAGCTAGTGTATGTCGTAGTAGTGAATCCGGATACCATTGGACCACCGGTATATTGGGCTGGACGCCCCGATCGGACTCTTACTTCGGGTTTCAAAGCAAACGATCAAGCCTGCAATAGATTACAACAATCTATTTAAGTGACAAAACTGATGATATTATGAACTGTTCAACACAGTACACAAATATTGAACATGGGATGACATATGTAAACACGCTTACATGAGTGTAAAAATACCTGTGTTTACTATAAACTGCATTATGTTGAATGGACTTGTAATGTGTAATACCTTGCAATCACCTTGTACGGACACAGTAACAAAACAATAAACTCTTCCTTCAAAATACACTTTCTGACTTGCAAATTACAACATTACAAAGATGAATGACTAACAATGACTAAAAATGATGTACAACATACCTGCAATAGATTACAACAATCTATTTAAGTGACAAAACTGATGATATTATGAACTGTTCAACACAGTACACAAATATTGAACATGGGATGACATATGTAAACACGCTTACATGAGTGTAAACTACGTACAGATACCGCCCAAAAGATTACCGGACACACCCGTACTAGCTACAAAAGCGACAACTACAGGCAACATAACTAGGTTCTACATAATAATCCCAGTTCTTGGTCAAAGGACAAGGGCAAGGGGTCTATAGGAGTATATGAATTTGGGTGATAAAATTCATCCTATGACATACTTCCCCACTTCGGGAAATGGCGTCCTCGACATTTATCAAAGGTAGGTATGTATTTTAGATAGAGAACAAAATGATGAAAAGAGAGGAAAAAAATATGATGCAACTAATACTATCCATAGAATTACATAGAACTTATGCTGAGACGCCAGTTTTAGCAACAACAAAACTTCAGTGAGTTGATGACATGTTACTAATCACGAAACTTCACCTGGAATAGAGGAGAATATAGTCAGTATGTTATTTGCAAAATAAGCACATTAACTACTGTTATGTCCCAGCTATTCTTCATAAAGACAATGTAAATTCTTGACGGAAATGTCCCAGCAATATCTATGGAATAATGAAAAACATGATTGAAATGATTAAACAGGCACTGAATCACTAAAACACTATAATCTTTATCACATTTAACCACCTACACGAGAGACCATGACAGCTATATTTTTTCCAAACTTTGGGCAATGTGAAATACACAACCTATGGAAAAAACAAATAGGCAGAAATGTCAAATTTGCTGAAATTGCTCCGATCAATGTAACATGGATCCTCACATCTGGCTGTCAATTTATACATACACTAACCTCTCATTTCCTGAAATTAAAGAAATGATCAAATAGCTGAAAACATCAATGACAATGAGCTATCAGATCTCTGAAGCAGTAAAACAAATGTGATGTAAGATAAAATACCTGCAATGAAGATGCTGCAACACAGATAAAAAATTGAAATGGAACAATGGGTATATACACTCATATCTTTACAATCTGGTCTGGCTCAACTGTGAATGTGTAGACTTGTCCAAGCAACCAGTCATCTCCTCTCATCCACGCAGGTTTCTGGCGTCGTCTTTTGGGTCCCTGTTTGGCAGCTCCCTCGTCTTCTGAAATGGAACATGCAGAAAAAGAATTTCGAACCTGTTGCGCTCTGGTAGGAGGTAAATTTCGGCTTCGAGGAAGCGGACCAGAATCTCCAGGACTTCGGCGCATAGGTATTCTGTATGTGCCAATCTCTGATTGACTGTAGTCCACAGAACTCTCATCAGCGGAGTAAATGGAGTTCGTAACACCCTCACTTGCTTCAGAGAAGCTGTCAGTACAGTCTGACAAATGAAGGTGTAACGACTGATCGTCCGCCTCAAATCCAGATCGACTAAATTGATCTTCTGGTTGTACTGGTTCTTCTTCTTCTTCTTCTTCTTCTTCTTCTTCTTCTTCTTCTTCTTCTTCTTCTTCTTCTTCTATGCGAGGGAGGCCCATAAACGGAAGAAGCAAAGTGCGATGTAGTAACTTTGTCTTCCTCGACCTCATGTTTTGACGCCTAACCTCGTACACTGGTATATCGTCGTTTGGTTGGCTGATAACGACATATGGGTCATGCTCCCACCGATCTGCGATCTTGTGTTTGCCTCTAATGCCAACATTCCTGACAAGTACCAAATCTCCTGGGTTCAGAACTGAATTCCTCGCAGATGCATCATAATGCTTCTTGTGGGTGGAGGCTTTTCGCTTAGCTTCTTCTGTAGCCTTCCTGTACGCAAAATTGAGGCGTTCCTGCAATTTTCTTACATATTCTGTCTTCGAAGAAGACGACAGAGCATCGGGAGTCAAACCAAGGAAAGCATCAAGTGCAAGCCTAGGATGGCGCCCGAACATAAGAAAATATGGGGAGTATCCGGTACTGTCATGAAATGTTGCATTATAAGCATGCACGAGGGTTGGAACGTGTGCCTTCCAATCACTTTTCTCGTACACCTCTAAAGTGCCAAGCATCTGAAGCAATGTTTGGTTGAACCTCTCAACCTGGCCATTTCCCATAGGATGGTAGGGTGTTGTCCTCGACTTCTCGACTTTGGCAATCTGGCAAAGTTCCTTTATTAGCTTTGACTCAAAGTTTTGACCTTGGTCGCTATGGATGCGAGCCGGAAAGCCATAGTGAACTATGAAGTTATCGAACAACACCCTCGCTGTCGTTTTAGCGGTCTGATTCCTTGTGGGAATGGCCTGTGCGTATCGAGAAAAGTGATCGGTGATAACAAGTATATGTTCTTCACCCCCTTTTGATCTTTCAAGTGAAAGGTAATCCAGGCACACAATTTCCATAGGTGAACTGGATGTGATGTTCACCAGTGTGGCACTTCTACCACCTTCAGTTTTCCGTCTGGTGCACCTGCCGCAAGATTTCACCTTGTCTCGGATGAAGCTATCCATTCCGGGCCAGAAGAACCTCTGCTTGAAGAGTGATGTAGTCCTGTCTCTTCCTTGATGTCCGAGGTTATCGTGAAGGGCTCGGAATACTTCATCCCGGAAAACTGGTGGGAGAACGAGTTGCTGGAAGTCTTGTCCATTGAGGTTCACTTTCCTATGGAGAACGCCCTGCACAACATACATCTTATCCCACTCTTTCAGGTACCTCCGGTCAACCGACTGGTCTAAGTCCCGCTTAGCTGGGACAGAAGATCCTCCTTGTACCTTATTTAAGATGTACCGAATGCATGGATCATTCAGTTGGGCCTTCCTCATGTCTTTTGAAGTGAGACCATATGTCTCTAGGAACTGTTCTGACATATCGTCAGCTGACGTTGTCATATGAACACCTGAGACAGCTACACTCTCAACCAATGGACAAGTAGCAACAACTGACAAGGAATGCGATATGGCCTTCAGCATTTCTGGAAAGATTACCCTCTCATCTTGACTCTCTTGTCGACGTGATAGGCCATCAGCATCGGCATTCCTCTTCCCGCTCCTATATCGTATAGTGAAGTTATAGCCACTGAGAGAAGCCACCCATCTTTGTCCTGTTGCGTCTAGTTTGGCAGTTGTGAAAAGATAGGTGAGAGGGTTATTATCAGTCAACACTTCAAACTGACTACCATAGAGATAGTCATGAAACTTTTCACAAATTGCCCATTTTAACGCCAGGAACTCCAGTTTATGGGCTGGATAGTTTTTCTCAGATGGCTTTAAACTTCGACTTGCGTATGCTATAACCCTTTCCTGACCATCATGGGCTTGATACAGTACGGCTCCCAAACCGTCAAACGATGCGTCCGTGTGGACTTTGAACGGTAGGCTGTAATCTGCATATGCAAGTACAGGCGGGTTTGACAACTTGTCAATAATTGCTTCGAAGCTTTGTTGTTGCACTTCCTTCCATTCAAATGGAACCTTTTTCGACCGTTTAGTCTTCCTGGCTTTCGGGTTGGTAACATGGCCAACAAGGAGGTCATTCAGAGGCCTAGCTATCGCTGCGAATCCTTTAATAAATCGGCGATAGTACCCTGCAAAGCCAAGGAAGCGGCGCACATCTTTTACTGACTTGGGCACTGGCCATTCTTTGATTGCCTCAAGTTTCCCCGGGTCAGTATGTATCCCTTCTTTGGACACGACATGGCCAAGATACGTGACCCTGCTGCGAAACAGCTTGCATTTCGAGGGCTTCAGCTTTAGGTTATTTTCCTGAAGCCGCTCGAAAACAGCCTGCAATTGTTTCACATGCTCTTCAAAAGTTGATGAAAAGATGATGATGTCATCAAGATATATGAGACAATCTCTAAGATTTATCTCACCCATGCATCTTTCCATCAACCTCTGAAACGTTGCCGGAGCATTGCAGAGTCCAAAGGGCATACGGTTACACTCGAAAAAGCCGAGTGTACCGACCTGGAACGCTGTCTTGGCCTTGTCTGTCTCCTTCAGTTCCACCTGCCAGTAGCCACTTTTCAGATCTAAAGTACTGAAGTATTTAGACCCGGCTAACAAATGAAGCGTGTCGTCTACTCTAGGGATGGCATGAGCGTCCTGCTTGGTACGCTGATTAAGCTTCCGGTAATCAATGCATAGCCTAATGCTGCCGTCCTTTTTCCTAACGATTACGACATTGGAACTGAAGGGACTCTTGGAGGGTCTTATAGCTCCTATCTCGAGCATCTCATTAAGATGTTCCCGAACCTCCTGAATAAGTGCGGGTGGGATACGACGATAAGGTTCCTTGAATGGCGTCTCGTTTTCCAAATGAATCTCGTGCTGTACTAATTTAGCACAACCTAGATCGGTGGGGCTTTTGGAAAATATTCCATTCCATTTGGCCAGAAAATGGCGGACTTGTTCTTTCTGTTCCTCCGTTAGAACAGAGTCATCGAGGTTTATGTCTGGCGGTACACTGGACCCAGCATTCTTGTCCTGGCTGACAGTTTGCTGATTAACCTTTACTGTTCCTAGTGTGTCATCACTCTCCTTTGAGATTGACGGTGACCTCAGCACTTTGACCTCCTCGAGACTACATAATTTTGCCTTCGGAGGAATCGTCACCACTCTGGCCGACATATTAAACAATTTTACTGGTACTCTTGCAGTAGTACCTGGGTTGCTTAAACTGACAACTCTAGGACAAACCTTCACATGTGCAGTTGACCCCTCCTCTATCTGTTCTGTCAAAACAGAGTCAATATTCTGTCCTTTGCGCGCTAGCCCTTGCACTGTCCGGACTTCCATAGGTCGGAGTGTGATTTGAACAGTAGATTTCACCACTCCAATACAGCTGCTTTCCATTGAGACGAAAGCCTGTTCCCAAGCACTTGGCACATCCGCTGAATTTGCAGTGCGTTTCTTAAAACGCGAGATCATATTTGTGCCTACGATAATAGGGACGTTCCTGTTAAACTCTGTAGCTGGAACAACTAACAGAGGGAAAGGCGAAATTGTATTGCTGTTCAGATCATTGAATGGGCTGGCGATGTTGACAGCAACGTAACCTTTATAGAGTAAGGGACTGCCGTCAGCAAGCTTCACCTCTAGCTCAAGCTCCTCTAAGTCTCGGATTTCTGGCTGGGGAGTAAGCCGTTTCAAGAACTCCTCACTGATTGTACTTATTTGTGAGCCAGTATCTATGAGCGCCTTCGCTTTTACCCCCTCAATTATTATTTCACCAACATTTTCGTTTCCTACCATTCTTTTCATTATTTCTACTTGAGGGCCGTTAATTATTTTCTTATCGCCTCTCGTCTGCCCTGCAACGGAGGCTTTTACTGGTTTAAATTACCAGTTTTCTTTTGCTGTTCTTGATCCTTACTTTTGATCTCTTTCCGATCAGTTTGATTTTTATTTTGTTGATTTGATGTGTCCTGATTTTCAATCTGTTGATTTTGATTCTGATTTTGTGTGCCCTGTGTTTGATTTCTATTTCTCTGACGCCCTCTGTTTCTCCTATAACTCAAGATTTTTTCAATTTTCTCTAACCTGCTAACTATATCTTTGTTTGCTATCGCCTGGGGGTCTAAATGTATTGGTTGGTGCTGTAAAGGCACACTGGCACCCAAGTTTTCTGACTTTCCATCAGACCCTTTACTTGTAGTAGTAGGTACTACTGAGGGATTCCTCCAGTATTCTTCGGCTCTTACTTTCGATCTTAATTCATTGAAATTCTTTATGCTTTCAAAATGCACTGCAGTTGCACTCTGCAACTCCTTGTTGTGCAAATAGCGCCAGAATCTATTTCTAAGCATTTCATCCTTCTTTCCTTCTTCTATCTGCCCTTTATCTACTCCTTTCTGGACTATTTCTTCAAGTCTCAAACTCCACATCGTTATACTTTCAGAGGGGCGCTGCTCTGATGTATAAAATTCCGTCAGAACACTCTCTCCACTTGCCACGTTGCCAAACGTATTTTCAAGCTTGTCAACTAGATCTTGACTAGTGGCAGAAGGACTGCAGCGAGCTACTGCTTTCTTAGCAAACGATCAAGCCTGCAATAGATTACAACAATCTATTTAAGTGACAAAACTGATGATATTATGAACTGTTCAACACAGTACACAAATATTGAACATGGGATGACATATGTAAACACGCTTACATGAGTGTAAAAATACCTGTGTTTACTATAAACTGCATTATGTTGAATGGACTTGTAATGTGTAATACCTTGCAATCACCTTGTACGGACACAGTAACAAAACAATAAACTCTTCCTTCAAAATACACTTTCTGACTTGCAAATTACAACATTACAAAGATGAATGACTAACAATGACTAAAAATGATGTACAACATACCTGCAATAGATTACAACAATCTATTTAAGTGACAAAACTGATGATATTATGAACTGTTCAACACAGTACACAAATATTGAACATGGGATGACATATGTAAACACGCTTACATGAGTGTAAACTACGTACAGATACCGCCCAAAAGATTACCGGACACACCCGTACTAGCTACAAAAGCGACAACTACAGGCAACATAACTAGGTTCTACATAATAATCCCAGTTCTTGGTCAAAGGACAAGGGCAAGGGGTCTATAGGAGTATATGAATTTGGGTGATAAAATTCATCCTATGACATGTATTTCTACCTCGGCGTCTGCACCGGTCTACAGGGTTAAAAGGGTTAGCTTATCAGTGACCAACTAAACCTACAATTCGCCTGCTTTCGAGAGCTCTAATTACAAAACACTGGTTGCAAGTTGTGTTACGTACTTTAGCAAAATGTCCCCGTATTTAAACAATTGTCATTTATGGGTTAATGTTTTAGGACCCCGTACAGGTTGGAATATATCTAAACGTATTTTAATTCGCCTTGGGTATACGCGGCGTCTGATCAGGGTTATAATGTCTAAATCAAATGGTTTAAAAATGATCTTTTTGGGGGGGCAAGTTATTCTCCTTTTTTATGTCCCGACGCCCGAAGGAACATAGCTCCAAGCGGCTGCACAACGTATGTGCATCGTCGTATCAATGCGACGTTGATGCGACGTTGCTAAGACACCATGTGCCCGCTGTAAGATTATTAGCGGGTACTGAGCTAATTTAGAAATTCATGGTTTGACCATGAAGAAATTGGCAGACAAGTTTATCTTTCTTTCTTCCGTTTATTATATGGGTCGATCGGTTCCTTAATATTTACTAAATGGCCAAACGGAATTCATGCAGTGGTCCACGTGACCATCACTGATTTGGGAAAACCAATATTATGTTTTATTAATAGAACTTGAAACGTTGAGCTATTTTTATCAATGCAACACGAGCTATCTAAAGAGTCTTGACAGGAATCGTGTGCTGGATAATACCCTAATCAGACGCCGCGGAATGTGGCATCTGATCAGCAGGTTGCACAGGAACTTCACTGTTTGCTTAAATAGTGGCATTTGAGGGTTAAACGAAAAGCAATATCTTAATCCAGGGCACGATGTCACGTGACGTCTTTCGGAAGATTCTATTTATAAAACTGTTACACATATGTATGCCAAGTCGAGTAAAAATAGACTTTTCGCACTCCTGCTAAGAAGTGTTTTTTTTTTTTTTTTTTTGGTTTGGGTTTTACGGCCCTTTCAAGATTATTTCACTGATATCGAACCGATTGTTAATCAGAGTTGGGCGAAAACCGGAGTACCCGGAGAAAAACCACATGACCAAGAACTTAATTTTAGAACCCTGAAATGTTTAAGTGCAAAAAATGAGTAGCCCAGACTTTGTAGGTGGTACCGTTATTAGACGGCCCCGCCCATAGGAGCTTCAAGAAATATATGGGCTGCATGATGCTTCCACGCAGAGCTGAATCCGGCCCGCAAACTAGTACTGGTAAACCGCTTAGAGGATCTAAGCCTTCCAGGAACCGCGGTGCGAGGCTGACCGTCGATGCTAATAAACCCTATTGGTTTCATTCGGCGACGGGCTTGAGATGTCATTTCATCTCATTGTCGGGTAAAAGTCCCACAAAATTGGAAGTAACGTCTCCAAAATGACCTTTACAGTGTTGGCGGGGACGTTAAACCTCAAATCAAACAAACAAAAACCGTTATTAGACATACAACGTAGACAAAGATCGGATATAGAGTACATTGCTTCTGATCAGGTCGGCATTGTTCGCCATATGTATGCAACAACAGTTTTGAATATGATTCAGGGCCGTGCGCAGACTCTGAAAAGGGGCGGGTTGAGGATGGGAATTGCAGAGGGTGAAAACCTGTATGAATCTGAAATAATTCCCAAAAGATGGGAGGGGGCTGCGTTTGCACCCTCCCCACTCCGTTAAACAAAATCCAAGTACTACCCTAAGACGTCAGAGCGCAGCGTAAGAAGAAAATTCTGGACTGTGCTCGTTTGTTTGATTTAAGGTTTAACGTCCCCGTCAATACTGTGTAGGTCATTTGGAGACGTTACTTCCAATGTTACGGGACTTTCAGCTCTGCGTGGAAGCATCATGCAGCCCATCTATTTTTCAAGCCCCGATGGGCGGGGGCAGGTGGGCTGTGCTCGTACACTTGGGCATTGGCAAACAGAATCTACATAACGTGATGTCTGATCATGGCAACTGTGCTTGCTTAAGTTAAACGAACAGTTCGATCCTCAGCTCTGGACTATTTTCCCAACCTACACTCAGAGACGATAGGATAGACACACAGTACTCTCAGTGCTTTGATTTCTTCGTGGGGGTAGTTGAGTGAGGCAATCGTGTGTCACTGGGTTGTCCAGCTAATATTGACTTACAGTTTGGCAACACATGCTGTCCTTGCAGCAGGTAACGGTATAGTGTGTGTGTGGGGGGGGGGGGGGGACGGGGTGGGGTGGGGTGGGGAGGGGGTTGTTATTTCTTCTGTTTTTACACTTCCATTCATTTTCCTCTTTCTCCTCTGTCCCTCACTTTAATCTCCACTACAACGGACCCCGCCCATCGGGGCTGGAAGAAAGATATGGACTGCATGATGCTTCCACGCAGAGCTGAAACCGACCCGCACACGAGTACTGGTAAACTGCTTAGAGGAACTAAGCCTGCCCAGGCAAAGCGGTGCGAGTCGGCCCGTCCATGCTTATAAACACTATTGGTTTCATTGGGCGACAGGGCGTGTGATGTCACGGTAAAAGTGCCACAAAATTGGAAGCAAAGTCTCCAAAATGACCTTTACAGTGTCGACGGGGACGTTAAACCTCAAATCAAACAAACAAACAAATAATCTCCTCTAATGTCTCTTCTATCTCTTTACCCCCTTTCTCTTGGAGACGACAAAAATGATCCACTAGGGTTGACCTGTCGTTTAACTCAAAACAATCGATGATTCATTTTTTTCTTTGTCGAATTTTTTAACCCTCTGGGACCTTGTCAAATCAGAATCAGAATTGTTACAGGTGACACGTCAAATGACATTTATACACCAGGACCTGTGTTATGGGAAGTTAGTCTCTAGATTTTTTCATCAAAATATCTAGATAACTGCTTGATCTTCGACTAACACTGTTATATAATAATTATTTCTCATAAATCAACTTTCCTCAATACTTTCAGTACTTTGACTGAGCCGTTAAGTTGACCAATCCACACTTTCCTAGACAGGCTTATACGTAAGCGGTTAACCAGTACAGTGCACATTCTATCGCGTGAAACTGACAAACTGCCCTCGAAGTTTATTTACCAGTCACCACCTATATTAATTGCATTGTAGCACACTGATCTGATAAAGATATGCTATCTCAGGACAAGTGAGCTTTATCAGGTCAACGTGACATTCCACTTTTATTAACGAATGGGACTACTAGAAAAAATGACAAAATGTGATTATTATGAAAAATAATGGAACAATGACTTATTAAATATCACAGGAAAAAAATAAAGTCAGCTGATACTAAATATATCGACCGCCGGAATGTTGGGACCCACTGAGGACCATCGATAAATGATCATAAATTACTTATTTAAGAGTGTACAGGGGGATTAACTGATAAATAGAATACCAGATTCTTGTCATTTGATATCACGTTTATCAGGCTCGGCTTTGAGAACGCATGTAGAATCGCTTGGCAAGCCTCTCGGTTCTACAAGCGTTCTCAAAACCTTGCTTGATAAGTCTGATATCAAAAGGCACGAACCTGGTATTCTGTATTTAGAAGTTGGTAAGAAAAATCTTAAAATTCGTCTAATCAGTTAATTGACACATTTGAAAGTCGCATGTTTTTGAAATGTTAGCAGTAGTTATGCCCCCAACTTCTGCCCCCAACTTCAAAGAAGTTGGAGGGGCTTATTGTTTCGTCCGTCCATTACGCTTTTGATGCATAGCTTAACTTAAGAACCGTGTATGCTTGGGTTTTGAAATTTCATATGGATTCCTAATGAAAAATAGCTGACGCGTATCTTTTTCTCATCCGGATTATACCCCTTTCAAAAGTTATTTTCCTTTGATTCTTTTTAAAAAATCTTGTCAGCAAAATATCACAAACACTATAAGCGCTAGAGCCTTGAAAGTTGGTAAATTGATTGGTGGTGATGCGTACCTGATTAACTTTTGAACAAATTCTGTAAAAAAACTTCTTGAGTTATGGCCCTTTGTCACTTTGGGTATTGGTACATTGTATACATTGTGATGCATATCATAGCATAAAAAACGTGTATGCTATAAATTCCTCATGGAAAATAGAAGTGAACGCATTTCTCAGGAATCGATACAATTAACACACAGCTCCCATCAGAGACACCAAAGGTAATGAAACACAAACATTAATTAACTAGACCCTAATGGAAACACCAATAGCGGAAAGTCAAAACGACAGTCACTTTCCCACAAAATGGCAAATTATCTATCCAAAACAAAAAAAAAAATACTAAAAAAAAAAAAGAAATAAACCGCGACAGAAGAACCGCTTTGGAACGGCCAATGAAACGAATTCAACTAGGGGAGTGGGGATTGGGGGGCGGGGGGGGGGGGGGGCAGGGGGCTTAAAACGATTTTACGATGCAGCTATCTTCGTCCTTACTTCCGTCGCGATTTAGACAAATGATTTGTTTAGTCCGCATGAAGGCCTCCTAACTCATCAGTGCAACATCTTCGAGAACACCAAAAATCAAACAACCTCAGAGATGAAACGACGATGAGGACTCGACAGAGAGAAACTACTGAAATGCTGGAGAAAAAGAAAACCAACAGTTATACTCCGATGGGCCGGACCAGAGTCAGAGCATCAGGCACCAACCAACATTAGCTAAAATTAAATTCTCTCTAATTCTCAGTAAGCCCTTTTGCTGGAACCGTCATAGAATCTGAGGCCTGACCCACCGGCGTGCAATTAAAGATGGCATCAAAGTTGTCAACCGTGTTTTGGTTAACTACCATGCATGCAGTTTGTCGTATAGCATCTCCGTAGTAGCCATTTTTTAAAATCGAAGACTGATTTTACGAAATTGGGTGCTTAAGTCATTGCTATTATGTATTTTTTCTGAATCACCATAAACGCCATAGGATGCCGCACGAGGAACATCACCAGCAAAAAAAAAAAAAAAAAGAAAATTGTACAATCTCAAAATCAAACTCATTGCGTTTATCATAAATGGAGGAAACAAACCCATCTACAATAGATAGATGTAAATCAAAACCTCGCTATCAGAAGAATTTGCTTGATTTAATTGAAGTTCCGGGGTTTTTGACTGATAAAATCATCGAAATAGATATTGTCAATATTTAATAAATCATCCAAATATCTAGATGTCGAGCTAAAGGCTCCAATGATTTCAGATTGGTTTTCAGCGGAAAGAGACATCATGAAGTCTTTTTCATAGCAAAACAAGAACAGTTCAGCCACATGGGAGGCGCAATTCGTACGCATTAGAATACCTACAACTTGTCTAAATAACTTAGCACCAAATCTTATGTATATATTGTCAAGTAGAAAGGTGAGCGCTTCACACTCTTTCTGACATGACCATAAAGACAGAAGTGAAAAAAACATTTTTTACATTACATGCAAGATAGAGGGAGACGTCCCAATGAAACGTCCATTCAATTAAATCATTAAGTTTTTCTTTTATAAGAATATGAAGAAGTGTGGTGTAAAGGGTGGAAAAATCATAAGCCAGCGTAAAGGCTTACTGAGCATTCAGTAGAGCGAATTTAATCTTATGTAATGTTGGTTGGTGCCTGATGCTTGTTTCGTCTCTGTGGTTGTTTGATTTTTGTGTTCTCAGAGATGCTGCACTGATGAGTTAGGAGGGTCTTCATGTGGACTGAACAAAAATTATTTGTCTAAATCGCGACGGAAGTAATGGCGAGGACTGCAGCTGCGTAAAATCGATTTAATCTTCCCCCGCTACCTCCCCCCCCCCCCCAACCCCTCTGGAATGCGCTTCACTGAGCGTTCTGTCGACGAGAGAGAGAACGAGAGAGAGAGAGAGAGAGAGAGAGAGAGAGAGAGAGAGAGAGAGAGAGAGAGAGAGAGTGGGAGAGAGAGACCTTCAAACGACATAGAAAATACAACACTTCATTTCTATGCCATCCCAACAGGTAACTATCTTTATACACGAGGCACGATTTCTAGCCAATACAAGTTTCATAGAAAATTTTCGTGAGTAAAATTCTGTCTTATAGCTTAAAGAATTTGAACCATAGTAACTCTAAGCTTCAGTTTTGTACCGTCCTAGAACATATAATTCTCAGGACTAAGAAGTGTCCCCTATCTACGGATTCTAGGACGGTACAAAACTGAAACTTAGAGTTAATATGGTTTCGTGCCTCGATGGAGTGGCACAGAAATGAAGTATTGTATTTTCTATGTCGTTTGAAGATTCTCTCTCTCTCTCTCTCTCTCTCTCTCTCTCTCTCTCTCTCTCTCTCTCTCTCTGTTGTCGACTTAATATGTTCATTTCGTCTGTCTCAGACTACACCCAATGACTGATCGACCGATCTAGCCACCTAGCCAACCACTGACCCACTCACTTTGCTCTTTTGCTTTAAAGATCTAAATACAAGCGAAGGCAATGATCAGGAATGTTGTTTGAAGGTCTCTCTCTCCCACTAAATATGACTAAATATGATCAGTTCCTCTGTCTCCGACTGCATGTCTAAATCGCGACGAAAAATAAGGGCGAGGATTGCGGCCACGTAAAATCGATTTAAGCCCCACAAAGGAATTTGTTTCACTGACCGTTCCAAGTCGATTCTTCTGTCGCGTTTTTTTTTTTTTTTTTTTTTTTTGTTATGGTTTGTCTTTTAGTGTGTGTATCGCTTATCTTATTTTGTTTAGGATATCCATTGACCAGTTGTGGGAAAGTAACCGTCCTTTTGACTTTCTACTATTGATGTTTCTATTAGGGTCTAGGTGTTTGTGCTTCTTTCCCTATGGTATTTCTGATGGGAGCTGTGAGTTGATTGTAGCGACTCCTGATCATTGCCTTCACTTTTTATTTACTACTAGTACTACAAATACCGGAAATAGTTTAACTTACTTTTGCTATTACAATTGTTTGAAAAATGATGCCAAATTTATCTATCTATAAACTTCAGAGTGGAGTGACCTTCAAGACTAAATTTGTAGGTACTAAATACACATATTGAACAATGTCATAGTGATGGAAAATGAAAACAGAATGATAAATTGCTTTGTATGTTCCAATAGCAACTCGAGCCGGGCAATAGAAGGTGCATCGGAACCGGAAGGTCAGTCTGCAACGGGGCTTGGGGTAGAGAGAAACGAGCTCAGAAAAGAACTTAAAAGAGTAAGTTATCGATATATTTGTGTTAAGTTACAAACACATGCATTATTTACAGTATGAAAATTGCAATATATATGTGAAAGCATAGCTCTTACAGTTTAGCTTACCAGAGCCGAAGGCTCCAGGGGAGCTTATGGTTTAGGCAGTGGTCCGTCGTCGGTCGTCGTCATCTGCGTCGTCAACATTTTCAAACGACATCTCCTATGAAACTCCTGGGCCAAATGAAACCAAATTACATGTTGAGCCTCTATGGGAAGAGGGAACGAAAGTTTGTTCGTAAAGACTGGGTAACATGACCAATATGGCCGCCATGCCCATATATGGTAAAAACCTTTAGAAATCTTCTTCTCAGGAACCGAATGGCCGATGACTTTGAAGCTTGGTATGCAGCCTCGGGGACTCGGGCCCTACCATTAAAACATTCTCCTCTGGAACCCAATAACCAATGATCGTCTGACTTTGTATATTACATTAGGGACTTCGGCCCTACCAAATGATGATTTTTGGTTGACCTTGACTTGTTTTATATCAAGGTCAATTTTAGGTCAAACTTAGACATTTGTATGGAAAAAGGCAAAACAGTGGATTTTCTGATTGCACGGTAGCCTGTGGCATCAGAAATGATAATTGCAATCAGCTGAATGGAAGTTTATCAATTCCAAAGCTCAAGGTCATTCACTGACCTCTGACCTGGATGGCTCAGATTCAGTATTTTTTATATATTCGTCTCCATTTAAACTGCTAGACTGATTGACACCAAATTATATGTGGAGCCTCTATGGGATGGGGGAAGGAAAGTTTTTTCGTATGGACTGGGTCACATGATCAATATGGCCACCATGCCCATATATGGTAAAATCTTTGAAAATATTTTTTCTCAGGAACCGAACAGCCGATGACCTTGAAACCTGGTATGCAGCATTAAGGACTGATGCCCTACCAAGTTTTTTCAAATAAATGACCTTTGATTGACATTCACCTGTTTTCCTCAAGGTCAAATTTGGTCACTGAGACCGTGAACAGTGAAATATCTGATTGCATGGTAGCCTGTGGCATCAGAAGTAGAAGTAAAACAAAGATCAGGAATCGATACAATTGACTTACTCCACCCATCAAAGACACCAAAGGGAAAGAAACACAAACATTAAGCGACCAAACCATAATGGAAACCTAAACAAAGGAAGGCCATAAGGACAGTTACTTTCCCACAAAATTGCCATCTGGCCATCCAAAATAAAAAGACACAAGTGATACACACAGTAAGTAACAAACAACAACACAAATAAACCGCCACAGAAGAACCGCCTTGGAACGGTCAGTGTAAAGATTTCCACTGGGGGCTTAAATCGATTTTACGTGACCACAATCCTCGCCCTTACTTCCGTCGCGATTTAGACAAATAATTTGTTAAGTCCGCATGATGGCCTCCTAACTCATCAGTGCAACATCTCCGTGAACACAAAAATCAAAGAACCACAGAGGTGAGGCAACGGTGAGGACTCGACAGCAAGAAATCACTGAAATGCTGGAGCAAAAGAAAACCAACAGTTAGACTCAGAAATTATATTTGCAATCAGCTGAATGGAGGTTTATCAATTCCAAAGGTAAGGGTCATTTAATGATCTTTTTTTCCTGGATTGCTCAGATTCAGTATTTTATCTTCTCCACTTAAACTGCTGGGTTGATTGCAGTCAAATTACATGTGGAGCCTCTATGGTAAAGGGGAACGGAAGTTTGTTCGTAAGGGAGGGAGGGTGTGTTTGAGTTTTGCGTCCCACCAACAGCTAAGGTCATACGGAGACGGGACCTCGGTTTAAAGACTCATCCGAAAGTCTGGAGAAGTCCGGGATCGATCCTGTGACCACTGGTTTACAAGGCGTGTAGCGTAACCACTACACCACAGAAGCTTCTTTGTTCGTAAGGACTGGGTAACATGACCAATATGGCTGCCATGCCAATATATGATCAAAATGTTTATTTTTTCTCAGGAACCAAATGGTCGATCCCTGGTGATTTGGTATATAACATTAGGGACTCCGGCCCAACTAAATTTTTCAAAATATGACCTTTGTAGGACCTTTGTAAAACTTTGTTTTACGTCAAGGTCAAATGTGGTCTTTTAGACATTTGTATGGAAAAAAGGCAAAAAGATGGATTTTACTGATTGCATCGTAGCATGTCGCATCTGAATTATTATTTGAAGTCAGCTGATTGGAAGTTAATCAATTCCATAATTCAAGGTCATTCACTGACATTTGTCCTGGATGGCTCGGATTCAGTATTTTTATCATCTTCTCCACTTAATCTGCCGGATTGATTGAAACCATATTACATATGGCGCTGCTATGGGAAGAGGGAAAGAAAGTTTTTTGTATGGACTGTGCAACATGATCAATATGGTCACCCTGCCCATATTGGGTAAAAATCTTTGGAAATCTACTTCTCAGGAACCGAATGGCCGATGTCCTTGAAACTTAGTATGCAGCATCGGGGACTCAGACCCTATTAAGTTTGTTAAAATGATGACCTTTGCTTTACCTTGACCAGTTTTTCTTCAAGGTCAAATCTAGTCACTTAGACATTTGTATGAAAAAAAAAACAGTGAACTATCTGATGGCGTGGTAGCCGGCGGCATAAAAAAGACATTTGCAATCAGCTGAATGAAATATCAATTCCATAGGTCAAGGTTATTTATTGACATATGTTCCTGGATGGCTCAGATTCAGTACTTTTATCATCTCTTCTTAAACTGCTGGGTTGATTGAAACAAAATAACATGTGGAGTCTCTATGGATAGGAGAACGAAAGTTTGTTTGTAAGGAGTAGGTCACATGACCAATGTGGCTGCCATTCCCATATATGGTAAAATGTTTTTTTTTTTTTTTTTTCCTCAGGAACCAAATAGCCGATGGCCTTGTAATTTGGTATGTAGCATCAGGGACTCGGGCCCAACCAAATTGTTTAAATGGTGACATTTGTTTGACCTTGACCTGTTTTATGTCAAGGCCAAATTTTGTCATTTAGAGTCTAACTGTTGGTCTTCTTTTGCTACAGCATTTCTGTAGTTTCTTGCTGTCGAGTCCTCACCGTTGTTTCATCTCTGTGGTTGTTTGATTTTTTTGTTGTTCACGGAGATGTCGCTCTGATGAGTAAGGAGGCCTTCA
This sequence comes from Lucinisca nassula, assembly GCA_963580285.1. NCBI lineage: Eukaryota > Metazoa > Mollusca > Bivalvia > Lucinida > Lucinidae > Lucinisca > Lucinisca nassula. The sequence continues at coordinate 41,190,696 of OY757015.1, read as the reverse complement.
TGCGGACTGAACAAATTATTTAACTAAATCGCGACGGAAATAAGGGCGAAGTTTGTTACCACGTGGGGTCGATTTGGGCCCCCAGTGGAATACGTTTCACTGACCGTTGCGGAGCGGTTCTTCTGTCGCGGTATAGTTTTGTTATGGTTTGTTTTTGAGAGTGTGTGTGTGTCGCTTGTGTCATTTTGTTTTTGGATAGCGAATTGGCCATTTTCAGGGAAACTGACTGTCCTTTTGGCTTTCCGCTATTGATGTTTCTATTAGGGTCTAGTTGTTTCATACCTGTGCTTCTTTCCCTTTGGTGTCCCTGAGGGGAGCTGTGGGTTAATTGTATCGGCTCTTGATCATTGACTTCACTTCTATTTTGTATGAAAAGGGCAAAACAATGGATTTTACTGATTGCATGGTAGCCTGTCGCATCATAAGTATTATTTGCAGTCAGCTGAATGGAAGTTAATCAATTCCAAATATCAAGGTCATTACCGACCATTTGTTTGACGACTCAGATTCAGTATCTTTATTTTCTTCTCCAGTTAAACTCCTGCGTTGATTAAAACCAAATTAGATATGGAGCCTCAATGGGGAGGGGGAACGAAAGTTTGTTCGTAAGGACTGGGTCACATGACAAATATGGCCACCATGCCCATAAATTGTAAAAAGCATTTAAATATACTCCTCTAGAACCCAATGACCAGTGACCTTCTGACTTTGTACATAACATTAGGGACTTTGGTCCTACCAAGTGTATTCAAATGATGACCTTTGGTTGACCTTGATCTGTTTTAGGTCAATGTCAAAGGACGGGTCTCCCTAAGGGGGTTTTTTGGCCTCCTAACGATTTTGTTTATTTCTGGCTTATTGTTAGCATACATATGCCTAATTATTTGGAACATATGTGGTTTTGGTATTTAAGCAGTTTTTTCTGAGTTACAGGCTCTTTAAAGTGGGTGGGGTAACTCCACACAGTTTTGACATGTATTTTGTGTCTCATTTAAAGGTAGAAAAATAGTACCATACATGACACGTTATTATATAAAATGACAGGGGAAGGTCTAACTGTATGTTTTGTCACAAGTTTATTCACCAAAATTCACTTTTTGGGGGAAAAAATATGGTTTAAGGAACCTTGGGTCATTTTTGAGATTTTTTAACAGTAAAGTTATTTTTTTTCTTATATCTTCGGTATACATTAACCTATAGTGGTGAAACTCCTACCATGCAAGCATACTGATTAGGTAATATAACTCAAATGATCATTTGAGATGTTGACCTATATTTCACGGTTGAATGAACATTCTTATTTCATGTTAATGGGTTATATTTTTGTTTCCATCAGTTCAAGAGTTTAGATAATTCTGGCATTTGGATAAACAGGCGATGGGTTTAAACATATTTAAATAAAACGTAAGAAAAAACAATAGAAATGTGTAAAAAGTACCCAGATACCCCCGCCTTTTTGGCTTAGCTAATATGCCTGCATGACCCCTGGGGACACATTGTACATGTATGTGTCATTGAATATGTATTAGCATCAGATATATATGTTAGTGGGTGGGTATCTCAATATTTTGGATGTTGATGATATGAACTTGGCAGGGCAGGGGGCTGGGGCATGATTGTGTGGGTCTCAAGATATATGTCATTGAATGTGTCTAACCATAAACAACAGCAAATAAAAAAGGTTGGAATTTAAACAATCAACATATTTAATTAGTGAATCAAGTTAATCTATTGAAGAATCGCTTTCATCGTCACCTGAACTTGAGCTGTCCCAGTCTTTTTGTGCAGCATCTGTAAGACTGTTCATATACTGTGACTTGAGTGACTGTTCTCGCTCTGACTTCGGCTGATGGCGGTAAAAATCTAGATACCACAACACGGAAGTGATTTGGGCAAAGCAGCCAACTACCTTGATTTTATTTGGGCTTTCAAAATTCCATCCTCCTCCTTGTGAATCATTATCTCATACTGACCGGCTTCAGTAGTGTGTTCGTCTGTATACGAATCAGCCTGTTTTAATTGGTATATGCCCATGGTCATGTCTCTCAGCTCTGCTTCCGTTAATTGTGGGAAGTCTTCAAGGTTGGCATCATCAATACCTTTCCATGGAGCCTTTGCATGACTGTCCCAACCCTTTTTCTCTACCTTGTCTTTAAGTTTGTTTGGTAACTTGGCAAGTTGTAGCATACGTTTTGCAAGAACCTCATCAGATTCAGAATTCTTAACAAGAACAGGCCTAAATGCATTTAACAAAGAACATACGATTCTGATGTAGTCACCAATGCAAGGTATGTGGGAGTTTGGCATTACATTTGAAAGTGCCTTCCATTTTTTGATTCGGCCATTGGCAGACTCAACCACCCACCTTACCTTGCAGAACACCTGGAGTACACTATAACTGTGAACAAAATGTTCTTCTTCTACTTATTGTCTTCTTTTTATTTTTATTATTATTAGTATTATTATTATTCTTTATTATTATTATTCTAAAGAGAAAGAGAGAATGAGAGAACTAAACATTACTCTCAATATTACTGTTCCTGTAAATAATCATAGATCAGTCAGTTTGTTAGTCAAGCTAACAATTCAATTGCCCAGAATGTTTTCCTATATTGCAGCATCATTCATTGTATCATGTTAAGTACAGCAGCAGCATTATCATTAGATGTATCTTCAAAGTAAGGTAACATCTTTAATGAATAGTGGAAACATATAAGCAGATAAAGGGTCTCCTTGTCTAATACCTGAAATACAGAGGGAGACAGGGAATACAATCTAAGGATTAAGGAAGGCCCTGGACTAGCGTCCATAATAGGGTGGCAGTGCAAATGAAAAAAAATGGTGACGAGGTATTTGATTGCTGTGTCCATATCGCTTCTGTGTTAAAGAACCTCGGTTTTAAGGCCATCAGCCAAAGTCAGTAAAAAATTGTTGAAGTCACAGTATATGAACAGTGTAACAGATGCTGTTCAAAATGAGGCAACAGCTCAAGTTCAGGTGACGATGAAAGCTATTCTTCTGTAGATTAATTTGATTCGGTAGACGCAAAGCATGTCAGAATACAGTTGTGAACAACCATTTTCAAATGTATACATGTATGCCTGTGTCTTCACGTAGGTGTACCACATTCTTTTAGATGTGCTCTTGAAGTGGGATTATTAAAGATATTCAAGCAGACCTTTCTTATATCTCTGCATGCCAAAGGAAGACGTGAGTGAGGCGTATATATTTTTTCGATGGGATGTTATGTCCGTATGTGCGTACTATGTCACACATTATTACGTTCATAACCAGGTTCACGTTTAGGTGCACATTTATGTCTGCATTTCTCCTGCAGCTCATAACTGTTTAGCATGTTTATGGTCACTGATTCTGTCTGGGGTGGGGCTATTTGATTGGACCAAAGAAAATGTAAAAAAAAATATGTATCTCAGAAACTGTTCAGATTCCAACCTTTTTTTTGATGTTGTTTATGGTCAGATGCATTCAATGACACACACAATAATGGCCCAGCCCCCTGTCCTGCCCATTTCATATCATCAAAATCCAAATATCATAGTAAATATTGAGATACCCATCCTGAACATATATAGCTGATGCTAGTGTGTCTCCCAGGGGGCATGCAGCTATATTGGCAAAGTAAAACAGGCGGTGGCATCTGTGTACTTTGGACACATTTCTATTGTGTTTTTTTTTCGTTTAATTTAAATATGTTTAAACTCATCGCCTGTTTATCCAAATGCCAGAAATATATAAACTCTTGAACTGATGGAAACAATAATCTTACCTATAAACATAAATTAAGAATGTTCATTCAACCGTGAAATATAGGTCAACATCTCAAATGATCTTTTGAGTTATATTGCCTCATCAGTATGCTTGCATGGTAGGAGTTTCACTACTATAGGTTAATGTATACCGAAGATATAAGAAAAAAAATAACTTTACTGTTAAAAAATCTCAAAAATGACCCAAGGTTCCTTAAACCATATTTTTTTCCCCAAAAAGTGAATTTTGGTGAATAAACTTGTGACAAAACATACAGTTAGACCTTCCCCTGTCATTTTATATAATAACGTGTCATGTATGGTACTATTTTTCTACCTTTAAATGAGACACAAAATACATGTCAAAACTGTGTGGAGTTACCCCACCCACTTTAAAGAGCCTGTAACTCAGAAAAAACTGCTTAAATACCAAAACCACATATGTTCCAAATAATTAGGCATATGTATGCTAACAATAAGCCAGAAATAAACAAAATCGTTAGGAGGCCAAAAAAACCCTTAGGGAGACCCGTCCTTTGATTACTTAGACATTTGCCTGGAAGAAAGGCAAAGCAGACAATATTCCTGATTCTATTCTAGCATTTGGCATCAGAATAGATATTTGCAATCAGCTGAATGGAAGTTTATCAATTTCAAAGGTCTGGGTCATTTACTGACCTTTGTCCTGGATGACTTAGTTTCAGTATTTTGATCTTCTCCACTAAAAAACTCCTGTGCTGATTGAAACCAAATAATATGAAGGGCCTCTCTGAGATGAGGCAGTGAAAAGTTATTTATGGGATAGTATTCACATGACCAAGATGGGCGCCATGCATGTATATGGTATAAACCACTTGACCTCTGGTTAGCGTAGTGGCCCATGGGCCTCTTGTTTCTTGCCTTATGTGACTGTCAAATTATTGGTGTCCAGCAGTTACAGTCGGCTATGTCAAACTATAGAAATAAATCTAAATCATTTAAGAGTTTCTTTATAAAATAGATTTGGAATGCTGCGATGTTAAAGAATTGTGGTCATACTTTGTAAAGGAAACAAAAGCTTATATTTATATCAAATCTGTAGACTTCTTTGAGTGTGAGTATCGCCTATATGTTTTCGTTTTGGATAGCCATTATGGGAAAATAACTGTCCTTATTGGTGTTTCCATTAGGGTCTAGTTGTTTCATGTTTGTGTTTCTTTCCATTTGGTGTCTCTGATTGGAGGTGTGGGTTAATTGCATCGATCCCTGATCATTGCCTTCACTTCTATTCTGTAATAGTAAACGAGGTTGATGAACGAGTTTCACACATAGACTACTTTACTTTGGTGACAATCAGTGTTTGTTTTCTATTTCTTGTAAGAATCAAAATGACATTCTCTATGATACTGCCTTTCCTCTTCAGTATGAAAACTTATTGTAAGGGCAGTTATGGATAAGCGAGAGGGTATGAAGTCCATATGGCTGATAAAGCGTGTTGGAGTACTTGTAAAAGTTTCACCCAAAATGTTTGAAAATATGGGATAAAGATCGGCGGTCTATACACGCGTCGTTTCACCATTTAATATAGGTAGTACATCTCTGCGCCAAACCTCTGAACATCTATGACACTGACGGAACGTATTCACGACGGTTATCTGCAAGTTTATAAAATAGCAAATAACAAATATTCAAACAATGCACTACTATATCCCAGCAGGCACTCGACACTGATTCAACGTTTAGTCAACTTTTGTGCCCACAGCACATCGATAAACATTATGGTGAAAGGTATTCTTAAACTTTACTCTAAAGCCTAGGCTCAAGATACAAAAAGCACCTCATTGTTATTTAACCAGACTTTAATTCAGCAAATATTGAATCAAGATTTAACTTAGAGGTTATACTTAACATGCCCTTCGTCCTTACACCGATTCTGAAATTATTCACATTCGTCACTCCTTCAAAACATTTTTCGTTAATCAGGGTTTGGATTTTATAGCTTTGTATTAAACCCTCGCCCATCGGGGCTTGAAGAAATAGATGGGCTGCATGAGCTGAAACCGACCCGCATTTATTTACCCTATTGGTTTCATTGGGCAGCAGGGCTTGAGATGTCATTTCGTCTCAATGTCGGGTAAAAGTCCCACAAAATTGAAAGCAACGTCTCCAAAATGACCTATACAGTGTTGATGGGGACGTTAAACCTCAAATCAAATAAACAGTTTATAGCTTTGTGTAGTATCTTCCGAGATATTCGGTGATTTCATCCATTCCCACTTAATTTCAAAATATTGAAACTCATATTTGCTATAAATACAATCAACCTGTAAGACCTATCATAGATGATTTATTGTCTCTGAAATCTGCATAAATTGCGGAGTACTTGGAATTCATCTATCCACGTGAACGTGAATTAAAGGAAACAACAGAGACGGCATCCTCCTCCTAAATTCCTTCATTGTTATCTATATAGTGACAACCGGAAGCTACTAGGCTGTACGATTAACGAGATGACTTCAATTTAACCCATTGTTAACTTTCCCTTCCTGAGCAGTAATATCACGTCTGCACCAGCATACGGAGTTTACGTTTCACAGTTAATCCGTTATGGTAGGCTCTGTTCCAAGTATCAGGACTCTATGGAACGTGGAAAGGTGCTCTCTACCAGGTTGCTATGCAAAGGGTATCAAAAAACCAAATTGGTATCAACACTAAAGAAGTTCTATGGGAGGCATCATGATCTTGTTGATCCGTACAAGGTGGCCATTTCCAGAATTATCTTTGATGTGTTTGCCAATGAAAAGCCATAGGAAGACTTCCAAAATCTCGGACATACCCTCCTCGGCATTTACTCCTTTTCTTTGATCAAGCCGATAGGCATGGTATACGAAGCTTGCTTACCGAGTAATGCTTCCATCGGAGTCTAACTGTTGGTTTTCTTTTGCTCCAGCATTTCAGTGGTTTCTTGCTGTCGAGTCCTCACCGTTGTCTCACCTCTGTGGTTCTTTGATTTTTGTGTTCACGGAGATGTTGCACTGATGAGTTAGGAGGCCTTCATGCGGACTGAACAAATTATTTGTCTAAATCGCAACGGAAGTAAGGGCGAGGATTGTGGCCACGTAAAATCGATTTAAGCCCCCCAGTGGAAATCATTCCACTGACCGTTCCAAGGCGGTTATTCTGTGGCGGTTTATTTATGTTGTTGTTTGTTACTTACTGTGTGTATCACTTGTGTCTTTTTATTTTGGATGGCCATATGGCCATTTTGTGGGAAAATAACTGTCCTTATGGCCTTCCTTTGTTTAGGTTTCCATTATGGTCTGGTCGCTTGGTGTTTGTGTTTCTTTCCCTTTTGGTGTCTTTGATGGGTGGAGTAAGTTAATTGTATCGATTCCTGATCTTTGTTTTACTTCTACTTTACTATCCTAGGACGCCTGATTACACTATTCTGGAGTCCTTGTCTGTTCGTCTGAACATTCATATTTGCCATTTGTCTATGGAATAATGGTTTAGAACTAACAATTTGGTACTACGACCTAAACTATTTTAATTTCAATAAACTTGTTTCAGATCTTGATATTGATTTTAACACTTCTGACACCTGTGACTGGCAAAAACTCAGTGCATTGCTATCCTGCTGCTGGCCATATAATTACTGCTGACAATTTAAAATGATTTCTGATTCTAGGATACGAAATATAATTTATAAAAAGACCAAATATAGGGTTCCATCTTGAATTGATTTCAAAACGTGTAGAGAAGTAATCGCTGCCTTGAATGAATTCGGTATTCTATGGTGTAAGCGAAAGTATGTTGAGCCCACAGAGAATGGGAATTTGCATCTTGAGACTTATAACAAACTCATTTCTTTCTATTCTCAAACATTAATATATTACCTCCTAAACCTACGACGTCTTCTATTCTTTGCTTCCAAAGAATAACCCTTTTCAAAGAACATAGTGCGCGCCACTTAAGCTGGTGTAGAGGGACTGTGTGGCGGCCGTAAAAGTCTCCATTTTCTACATAATAGTGCAGTTCATATTTTATGCCCAAACTTCAAAGAAGTTGGAGGGGCATATTGCTTCTGGGTCATGCGTCCGTCCGTTACGCTTTTAATGCATAGCACAACCCTCCTCGGCATTTAATTTTTTCTTCATGTATGCTAGTGCTTTGAATGTTCATATATTGCTTACTCATGGAAATATAGCTGATGAGCATTTTTTTCTTATCAGTAGTGTTCCCCTTTCACGTGTCATAGTCCTTTGAAAATAATTTAATTTATCATATGACGTCGCGTCTGAGAGTGTAATAACGCCATGAAATATTTTCGATAATCCACTGGTGGATTAAATATGCAAATTAGCTAGATACGTCCGTAACGTTACGTGTACGACGTCCGTAAGGACGTCGCGTTTACTAACGCCGGAATATTGACATTTTTGTAAACAATCGTGAATAAAATGCGTTTTAAATGTCATATGATAAATAGAATCTTGCATTCGTGCTCATGTATTATTGAATTTATTAAACTCGTTGAGGAAAAGGGATAAAATGCTCGGCAAAGCCTCGCATTTTATCCCTTTTCCTCAACTCGTTTAATAAATTCAATAATACATGAACACTCATGTAAGATCCTCTATTTAATCTTGTCAGCAAAATATCTAGAAAATATTCCAGCTTAAGCTTTAAAAGATGGTAAATTGATCAGTGGTAGTGAATAGATGACCTGATTATTTTTTATTAAATTCCAAAAAAATACTCCATGTGGGCTGAAACTTTGACACTCTGGTTATTTGTACATGGTTTGCTTTGGGATGCATAGCATAACTTTAGAACTTTGTAAGCTAGGGTTTTGAGATTTCATATATTAATTCCTCGTGGAAAAATAGCTGACGCCTGATTGTTTTCTCATCCAGATTATATCCCTTTCAAGAGTTATTGCCCTTTAAACAACTTTTGATGAAATATTATCAGCAAAATATCTAAACAAAACTATTGGAGCTTCATCCTTCAAAGTTTGTGAATAGATTGGTTGGTGATAAGTAGATGACCCGATTTACTTTTGACTGATTTCCGTAAAATAGTTAAAAAACTATGGCTGTTTGTCATTTTGGATATTTTTACAGTGAATGCTTTGTGAAACATAGCATAACTTTGGAACCGTGTATGCTAGGTTTTTTGAAATTTCATATAAATATAAATTCCTCATGGTAAAATGGCTGACCCGTGCTCTTTGAACAGATTTTGATAAAAATTTGTCAACAAAATATCACAAAAAAATATTGGAGCTAGAGCCTTGAAAGTTGGTAAATAGATTTGTGGTGATGAGTAGATGACCTGATTAACTTTTGCCTATATGCCGAAAGATATTTCGTGAGTAATGGCCTTGTGTCACTTTGGGTATAGAGGATCTTACATGAGTGTTCATGTACATGTATTATTGAATTTATTAAACGAGTTGAGGAAAAGGGATAAAATGCGAGGCTTTGCCGAGCATTTTATCCCTTTTCCTCAACGTGTTTAACAAATTCAATAATACATGGGCACGAATGCAAGATTCTATTTATCATATGACATTTAAAACGCATTTTATTCACGGTTGTTTACAAAAATGTCAATATTCCGCCGTTAGTAAACGCGACGTCGTTAAGGACGTCGTACATGTAACGTTACGGGACTTACCTAGCTAATTTGCATATTTAATCCACTAGTGGATCATCGAAAATATTACATGACGTTATGCCACTCTCAGACGCGACGTCATATGATAAATTTGTTTATTATGTGCTTTTCGATGCATAACCTAAGAACCGTGTATGCGAGGATTTTGAAATTTCATACATGGATTCCTCATGAAAAAATAGCTGTGGAAATTGTATTTGTATTAGGAATGTTCCCCTTTCAGGAGTTATTGCCCTTTGAAAAATAATTGATAAAATTTGTCAGCAAAATATCTAAAAAGATATAAGTTTATACTAATTATTTTAGTTCGATTGCGATGAAAGCTCTATAGCCGGGGACATATAACTCATTTTCAAAAATTTAATTAGTCGGCGGTTCGAAAGGATAAACTTACCTGAAAAGGATAGATCAAAGTCTAAACTTTCGCATTATGGGTGTTGTCGCATTTGTAAGTGGGGACAAGGTCTTCAAAACGGACCGTTTTGCTAACCACCCGACAAAAATGTTCAGAACATAACAACGTTTTTTTTTTCAAAACTTCAGGATATCCTATAAAATCTGTTTATGTCCCGTAATTTTGAATACATTGAGCCAGGGTTCACTGCAGTTTTAGCCATTTAATACCGAACCATTTTCTTTTAAATAATGTCAGAAAATTAACCCTCAAAATGGTAACAAATATGTTTTGTTTTTCTCAGAGGTCATAACCATTGGATTTAAATTATTTTTTTTTGTTTGCTGTCATATAAAGGATCTATATTCTGTAATTGACAGAAGAAAATTGGCGTGAATACGTTGAGTAATTATTAAAAAAAAATGCAATTTAGTTAGCATACCCCCATTATTTCATAATTCAATATTGCGTTTTTAAATGTTTAATTCGTATAGAAATTGAATAAAAGTCTTGTTGATTACAGTGCCGGGGAAACTTGATGTTTAAATGGCACAGGTGTACGGAAAAAAACATCCCGGTAATAAACAGAGTGTATTAGCAATATAATAGATACTGCGCTACGACTCGATGTAATGTAGTACAGTAACGGTCAAAAAATTGAAAGTATCGATTAAATCTAGGTTATGTCATTAAAACTACGCTAAAAAAAAAATTATAGGCGTGCACGTGGAAATCGGTGTTGGCATTCGAACATAAAGTTTGAAACAAAATTAGTTCTATTTAAAGTTTTGTATTCTGCTGAAGCAAGGTAGTTTCTGAAAAATAGAAGTGACGGCAATGATCAGGAATCGATATTATTAACCATCAGCTCCCATCAGAGACACCAAAAGTAAAGAAACACAAACACGAAACAACCAAACCTCAAGACTAATAACGGAAAGCGAAAAGGATAGTCGCTCTCCCACAATCGACCAACTGGCTACCCAAAACAAAGTAATATAAGCGATACACACACTCAAAGACAAGTCATAGCAAAATACAAACCATGACAAAGGACCGCCCCGGAACGGCTAGCAAAACGAACCCCACTGGTGGGCCCAAAACGACCCCACTGGCCACAGTCCTCGCCCTTACTTCCGTCGCGATTAAGACAAATAATTTGTTCAGTCCGCATGAAGGCCTCATTACTCGTCAGTGAAACATATCCATGAACACAAAAATCAGACAACCACAGAGATGAAACAACGGTGAGGACTCGACAGCAAGAAACCACTGAAATGCTGGAGCAAAAGAAAACCAACAGTTAGACCAGATGGGCCCGACCAGAGACAGAGCATCAGGCACCAACCAATATTACCTAAAGTTAGATTATCTCAGTAAGCCGTTACGCTGGAACCGTCATAGAATCTGAGGCCTGACCCACCGACTCGATAGGAAACGCATTTTATTGTCAGTACTCAATGTAGTTTGTCGTCTTGTCACACTTCAAGCAAATATTGTACTTTGTATGTTAGTCTTCTTGTCTATCTTGGTAAGTTAACCAAATATTTCTGGCCTATATTGTGGGCGTCTTTTTCTGTCTTTTTTCTCTTCTATCGGATTTCTCATTTTTAAAGAGACATTACACGGTTGAATGTACGATGTTCAGGTCAACATTTACTTACATGCAAATGTTTTACCTAAGAGGCAAATCAAATTTTGTATTATAATGCATCTGTCTCATTGTTGGTTGTTAACATAACGAGTCGTAGCCCGCCCAGAATCATTAGCCTGACTTTAAGTGTTAGTTATATACTGCATATGTAAGTCTACAAAGAATTAAGTGATGGTCGGCTCTTCCAACACCTATGGTAGTCCGTTAAAACTTTTGCCAAATAAAAAGAGGTGCAAACGTACGGACTGAACGAGAAGCATCAAATGTCAAACTAACAGTGATGCAAAACTTAGAGACGTTCTAGATAAAAATATATAATTGCAATGACATCAGCACCCAATTTCGTAAAATCCCGCTTCGATATAAAAAATAGGTACAACATAAATGTTATACGACAGACTGCATGCATGATAGTTAACCCAATCGCGGTTGACAACTTTGCTTCCCCCTTTAATCGCTCGCCGGTGGGTCAGGCCTGAGATTCTATGCCAGTTCCAGCGTAAAGGCTTACTGAGAATAAGAGAGAATTTAATTTTATGTAATGGTGGTTGGCGCCTTATGCTCTGTTGCTGGTCGTGCCCATCGGAGTCTAACTGCTTGTTGTCTTTTGCTCCAGCATTTCAGTGGTTTCTTGCTGTCGAGTCCTCATCGTTGTTTCATCTTTGTGGTTGTTTGATTTTTGTGCTCCCGGAGATGTTGCACTGAGTGAGGAGGCCTTTATGCGGACTGAACAAATCATTTGTCTAAATCGCGACGGAAGTAAGGGCGAGGCCACGTAAAATCTATTAAAGTCCCCGGTGGAATTCGCTTCACTGACCGTTCCAAGGCGATTCTTCTGTCGAGGAATAGTTTTTGTTGTGGTTTGACTTTGAGTATGTGTATCGCTTATATTCTTTGTTTTGGATAGCCAATTGGCTAGTTTGAGGGAAAGTGACTGTATTTTTGACTTTCCGCTATTGGTGTTTCCATTTGGGCGTAGTTATTTCATATTTGTGTTCTTTCCCATTGGTGTCTCTAATGGGAGCTGTGGGTTAATTGTAGCAATCCGTGATCATTGCCTTCACAACCATTACGCAAACACGCCTATACAAATACATTCCCACCTTTATCGCCGAAAAAATGAAACTTTTATAATGAAAAATTGTGATTTTTTTTCTCTTATTTTTGCTCAAAATACAGATTGTTGGCACTCGTTAGAACCGCCTCGACGAGGCGGTACTAACGAGTACCCACAATCTATATTTTAGAGCAGAAATAAGAAGAATAAGGTTTACCCCCGGAAACCCCAGTTTTACTATATAAAAGTGATGTTCAAGGGGGTCAAAATTATAAAGGCGTGTTTTCGTGATGTATTTACCTCCATTGCACGCCGATGGGTCAGGCTTCAGATTCTATGACGGTTCGAGCGTAAAGGCTTACTGAGATTTAGGGCGATCTAATTCAATGTAACGTTGGTTGGTGTCTGATACTCTGTCTCTGGTTGGGCCCATCGTAGTCTAACTATTGGTTTTCTTTTGCTCCGGCATTTCAGTGGTTTCTTGCTGTCGAGTCCTCACCGTTGTTTCATCTCTGTGGTTGTTTGATTCTTTGTGTTCACGGGGATGTTGCACTGATGAGTTAGGAAGCCTTCATGCAGACTGAACAAAGTATTCGCGCGACGGAAGTACGGACGAGGATTGTGGCCACGTAAAATCGATTTAAGCACACCCCCCACCCCACCCCAGTGGAATTCGTTTCCACTGACCGTTCCAAGGTGGTTCCTCTGTCGCGGTTTATTTTTGTTATCGTTTGTCTTTGGTTGTTTGTGTCGCTTATACTATTTTATTTTGGATAGCCTTTTGGCCATTTTGTGGGAAAGTAACTGTCCTTTTTGCTTTCCGCCGTTGATGTTTCCATTGGGGTTTATTGTTTCATGTTTGTGTTTCTTTCCCTTTGGTGTCTCTGAGTGGAGCTGTGGGTTAATTGTATCGATTCCTGGTCATTGCCTCCACTTCTATTGTCCGACCTTATGTATTCTGATAACCAAACTGATATGAATATCTCTTTATATTAGACATTAGATTTAATTTCCATTAATTTTATTATTTAAGCTGTAATTCTTAATGCAGTTTCTGTCCTTCAAATCTGCCTACAAACTCTCATAGAGAACTGCGCAGACCAACTCTCTAAAAAATGGGGTTTTAGTCACTATTTTCGACTAAAAAAAGTCGTCTTTCCGGAGATTCGAACTCACGTCAAAAAACAGCAAAACACCCCTTCAGGAGCCTGGTATTTTTTTTTTTTTTGTTGTTGTTGTTTCGGATGCATTTTTGTTTCTACCAGGCTCCATTCGGTGTTTGGCATTCCCCTACATTCAGATTCTAACTTGGGCGGATATTATTCGAATGTGAGTGAGTTTTAGTTTTACGTCCCACCAACAGCTAAGGTCATACGGAGACGGGACCTCGGTTTAAAGACTCATCCGAAAGTCTGGAGAAGCCCGGGATCGATCCTGCGATCCCTGGTTTTCAAGGCGAGTAGCGTAACCACTGCACCACGGAGGCTTCTATATTATTCGAAAGTTGTTAGATAACTTACTAGAGGAAGCTAGAGGGAGGGGGTGGGCAGAGGGAGAATTTAGCGCTTTATCTTATGGGGTTGTCTGAGTCTGTTAGCAAATAGCAAAAGACTTCCATACGTATAGCAATAATTAAAGATAAAAAAAAAATCTAAAAAGATTAGTCGGCTCCTGACGTAATATTATTTCCGCTAGTGGAAATTGATAGCATATTTGTGTTTATTTATAGGCCAGTCAGTGTATGGATTTTGTCTAAAGTAGTAAATTTTCATTTATAATTTTAATGTGGAAGTGTCAGGATGCTTTCGGATAATTAACACATACATACATACATACATACATACATACATACATACATTCATACATAAATACATACATACATACATACATACATACATACATACATACATACATACATACATACATACATACATACATACATACATACATACATACATACATACAAACATACATACATACATATATACATACATAAATACATACATACATACATACATACATACATACATACATACATATTTTTATTTTATTTTTTTTTTTTTGAGGGGGGGGGGTTTGGTTTTACGGCCCTTTCAAGATTATTTCACTCATATCGAGCCGATCGTTAATCAGAGGTGGACGAAAACCGGAGTACCCGGAGAAAAACCACCTGACCTTCCGTTGCAGAACTTGGCGTCTCTCATATGACCCGAGCGAGGCTCGAACCACAGCGGTGAGAGACCTAATGATCAAGAGTCAGCGCTCTTAACCACCAGGCCACGGAGGCCCACATGCATACATATGAAGGTTCGTATTTATATTTCATTTTTAGACTTTTGTTTGTTTGATTTGAGGTTTAACGTCCCCATCTACACTGTAAAGGTCATCTTGGAGACGTAACTTTCATTTTATGGGACTTTTAGCCGATGAAATGACTTCTCAAGCCCTGTCGCCCGATGTCAAAGCTGGCCAGTTTCAGCTCTGCGTGGAAGCTTTATGCAGCCGATATATTTCTTCAAGCCGCGATGGGCGGGACTGTTTTTTTAGAGATATCAAGGTGTTGATCACCATTAGTTGCAATGGCAGTCCATTCACCCTCCCTGCTGCTGCATTGACAGAAAAATAAAATATCCGTCAAGGTTTGTTTACATTGACAGTAAAACTATACTGCTCTACAAAATGAATGTATTGATTTTACAAAAACAATAAGGAGCAAATTCTTTCCTTTAGGGATAGACCCCTGTTCCTTTATAATCCTTATATTTGGTTTTTTGCGTTGTAAATCCTTTTACACCAGGGGATTCCCCCGCGATATTTTATTCTATTGCATCCCCTCTCGGTGGGGCCGACCCGGGGGGGGATGGGGTGGGCCCCACAGTATTGCGGGGATGAAAACATTTTTTGTCCTTGGCATCCCCACTCGGTGGGGCCGACCCGGAGGGTGGGTGGCCCCACAGTGTGGGGGTGGGGGGTTGTCCTAGAACCTACATTGTGTATACTACTGGACGCCATACGCTGAACGTCCGCCATGTGTGCAGTTAAATATCGGAACCAGTCGTAAGATCTAGGAATTCCGACCAACGCACCCGGTCCCTCTAGAATCACCTTTATGAGGACTGCGCACCTAAGGACACTGAGTGAGTGAGTGAATTTGAGTTTTACGTTTCACCAACAGCTAAGGTCATACGGAGACGGGACCTCGGGTTAAAGACTCATCCGAAAGATGGGAGAAGCCCGGGTTCGATCCTTCGACCCCTGGTTTACAAGGCGAGTAGCATAACCACTACACCACGGAGGCTTCTACTAAGGACACTGAAAGTCGGACGTAAGATTATATAATGATCCAAACAGGCAATCTGTGTATGCTTTCTGGAGAAAACTGCACATGGTCATTATATATAGTATTAACATATATTCATATAAAACTCTACTTGAGGTGTATGGAGTACCAGGTGGATTTAGATATATCTCCTGGCTCCCGCCCATTAGGGCTTGAAAAAATAGATTTGGCTGCGCCGGCCTCGATAGCTCAGTCGGATGCGCGTCTGACTAGTGATCAGGAGAACGCGGTCTTGATACCTGCCGCGGTCGGCACTTTTCATTCGTGGAGATTGATCATGAGATATTTTCTACAGTCATTCTCTCCCTCCCATGTGCACTGTACTGGTTAACCACTTACGTATAGGCCTGCCCAGGAAAAGTGTAGATAGATAAACTGACCGGCTCAAAAATGACATAAAATAGTGTTGACTGGGTCGTTAAACCCCAACACAAACAAACAAACAAACAAAGATTTGGCCGCATGAGCTGAGAGTACTGGTAAACCGTTTAGAAGGTCTAAGCCTGTCCAAACAAAGTCGTACGAGTCAGTGGGCTACAGGGATTGAGATGTCATTTCATCTCAATGAAGGCTTAATGCCCAACATAATTGGAAGCAACGTCTCCAAAATGAAATAGTATTGAAGGGGACGTTAAACCTCAAATTAAACAAAACAAATTTCTCCCACACCATAGGCCACAACTAAGCCTACCCTACATTACCTCCACCTCCATCCCGGTTTTAAGGCCCCCGCCCATAGGGGCTTGAAGAAATATATGGGCTGCATGATGCTTCCACGCAGAGCTGAATCCGGCCCGCACACTTGTACTGGTAAACCGTTTAGAGGATCTAAGCATGTCCAGGAACCGCGGTTCGAGGCGGACCGTCCATGCTAATAAACCCTATTGGTTTCATTGGGCGACGGGGCTTGAGATGTCATTTCATCTCAATGTCGGGTAAAAGTCCCACAAAATTGGAAGCAACGTCCCAAAATGACCTTTACAGTGTTGACGGGGACGTTAAACCTCAAATCAAACAAACAAATCCATCCCGGTTTTTATTACAACCTGGCGGGAATAATCATTAATTCAGTTCGATTTATGGATATCCATAATTCGAATTATGGATATCCATAAATAAGTATGGTTATCCATAAATACGGATTAAATAGTAAAACGGCACTCCATACTTGTGGACTCCATACAAAACTGGTGCCCACTCTGAAGATTCACCATTAACAACAACGCAGGACGGCCGGGCTTGAGATGACATTTCATCTGAATGTCTAATAAAAGCCCCACAAAAATGAAAGCAACGTCTCTAAATGACCTAAAAGTGTTGATGGGGACGCTTAACATCATTTCAAACAAACTAAAACACCTGACGAAGAATGTAAGTTATTTTATTGTTAAACGTGGATTCTGTCCGTTACATTCTCGTTGAATCATCGACATTCGTAACCAGGAACGTCGACAACTGTACCCCGCAAACGTTCACTTCATCGACAGCCGTATCGGCGAAACTATAAATAGTCCCACTGATGCAAATAAACACATATGCACATACAAATAAAAGGTTATCGTGTATACTTATGATGTGTCTGCATCATTTCGCCCTCGATATTCCATCACACTGAATAAGAGCCACGCTTTTGCCCGGAAGTACTTACTTTATATATTTTCCCGTTTAATTCCGCTCAGCGTCAAAACAGGCTATTAGTCTCTGGGGCGCCGTTGTACTATTTAATCCGTATTTATAGATATCCATAGTTGAATTATGGATATCCATTATTATATATGTATATCCATAATTATTCATGGATATCCATAATTATTTATGGATATCCATAATTCGAATTATGGATATCCATAATTCGAATAATGGATATCCATAAATCGAACTGAATTAATGATATCCATAAATCGAATAATGGCTATCCATTATTCGATTTATGGATATCCATAAATCGAATTTTGGATATCCATTATTCGGCTGATTTATGGATATCCATAAATCAAATTATGGATATCCATAAATCGAATTATGGATATCCATAAATCGATTAATGGATATCATTAATTAAGATCGAAATATTGATATCCATAAATCGAATTATGGATATCCTTAATTCGAATTATGGGTATCCATTATTCGGCTGATTTATGGATATCTTTAAATCGAATTATGGATATCCCTAATTCTCCTCTGCAAATAAACCTAATGAATAATGACTGCTCCCTATGCAAAAAAAAAAAAAACCTCTACTATTCGCGTCAGGTTTCCGATTTAGGTGTGTAATAAAAGCCGGGATGGAGGTGGAGGTAATATAGGGTAGGCTTAGTGGTGGCCTATGGTGTGGGAGAGAGATGTTTTGTTTGATTTGTAGTTTGACGTCCCCTTCAATACTATTTAGGTTATTTTGGAGACGTTGCTTCCATTTATGTTAGACATTAAGCCTTCATTGAGATAAAATGACATCTCAATCCCGCCGGCCTCGGTAGCTTAGTCGGATACGCGTCTGACTGGTGATCAGGAGGTCGCGGGTTCGATACCTGCCAGGGTCGGCAACATTCTTTCGTGGCGATTGATCACGAAATCTTTTCTACGGTCATTCTCTCCCTTCTGCTGACTCAAGAAGGGCAGTTGTCCGTTTCTGGCGAAAGAATGTGCACTGTACTGGTTAACTGCTTACGAATATGCCTGCCCAGAAAAGTGTGGATAGGTAAACTGACCGGCTTAAAAATGACCTAAATTAGTGTTGACCTGGCCGTTAAACTCAAATACAAACAAACAAACAAACATCTCAATCCCTGTCGCCCATTGACTCGCACGACTTTGTTAGGACAGGCTTAGACCTTCTAAACGGTTTACCAGTACTCTCAGCTCATGCAGCCAAATCTATTCTCCAAGCCCCAATGGGCGGGGACCAGGAGATATATCTGAATCTGCCTGGTACTCCATACACCTCAAGTAGAGTATTATATGGATATATGTTTGTCTGTTTGATATGAGGTTAAACGTCCCCGTCAGTACTGTATAGGTAATTTTGGCGACGTTGCTTCCAATTTTGTGGGACTTTTGCCCGACATTGGGATGAAATGACTTCTCAAGCGCTGTGGCCGAATGAAACCTTTGTTTGTTTGTTTGTTTGATTTGAAGTTTTACGTCCCCGTCAACACTGAAAAGGTCATTTTGGAGACGTTGTCTTCAAATTTGAGGAACTTTTACCCGACATTGAGATGAAATGACATCTCAAGCCCTGCTGCCCAATGAAACCGATAGGATTTATAAGCATGGACAGGCCGACTCGCACTGCATTGCCTGGCCAGGCTTAGATCCTCTAAGCGGTTTACTAGTTCCCAGTTGCGGTCGGTTTCAGCTCTGCGTGGAAGCATCATGCAGCCAATCTAGTTCTGCAAGCCCCGGTGGGCGGGGGCCGATGGATATATGTAAATACTATATATAACGACCATGTGTATTTTTTTCTCCAGAAAGCAGGCACGGATTGCCTGTTTGGATCATTATAATCTGACGTCCGACTTTCAGTGTCCTTAGGTGCTCAGGCCTCATGGAGGTGATTCCAGAGGATCTGAATTTCCAGATGTTACGGCTGGTTCCGATATTTAACAGCACACATGGCGGGCGTTCTGCGTATGGCGTCCGTTGCTTTGGAAGCCTAACGGGCCGACAAGGCTGCACGGCAGAGAGGTCCCTTTGACTGGCCATCATCTTCCAGCGATGATGAAGACCTTGAAAATTTTGAAGATTTTTACATTTAACAATCACGTGTCTTAGGGAGAAATCATTAAACCAAAAGCTTTGGTGGTGATTTATGGATATCCATAATTCGAATTATGGATATCCATAAATCGATCTGAATTATGGATATCCATAAATCGAATGATGGATATCCATAATTCGAATTATGGATATCCATAACTCAGGGGAATAATGGATATCCATAAATCGAATTATGGATACCCATAATTTGAATTATGGATATCCATAAATCGAATTATGGACATCCATAAACTCGATCTGAATTAATAATATCCATTAATCGAATTATGGATATCCTTAATTAGATTTTTGGATATCCATAATTCGAATTATGGATAACCATTATTCGGCTGATTTATGGATATCCATAAATCGAATTATGGATATCCATAATTCGATTTATGGATATCTATAAATACGGAGTAAATAGTAAAAGGGCGCCCCATATTAGTCAGACTTCCAAAAAACTTGAAGCAACAAAAACATCTTTACCAAACGGTTGACCCCACAAAAATGGACAGACATACAAAACAAAAACACACAGCGAATTTATCGAAGACCCTCCTCTGTCGACATCCGTACTGCTCGGTCGAAAACCGTATTTCTCGGTTGACAGCAGCTTTACACAGTACCGGCTCGGTCGACAACACAGGATAGAATTTGGTATTACCCCCGTGGCGAGGGCGTTGGCAGTATAAGAAAAAAATAGAAGAAAGAAACACCAGCTTATATAGAGAATACCAGATGAGTGTCTTTTGATATCAAGTTTACCAGGCAAGGCTTCGAGAACGCATGTAGAATCGCTCGGCAAGCAAGGCTTCGAGAACGCTTGTAGAATCGTGAGGCTTGCCGAGCGATTCTACATGCATTCTCGAAGCCGAGCCTGATAAACTTGATATCAAATGATACGAATCTGATGGCCTATTTATCAGATTATCCCCTTGTGCACTCTGAAATTAGCAATTTACGATCAGTTATTGATGGTCCTCAGTGCGTCTCAACATTCTGGTGGTCGATATATTTAGTATCAGGTTACCATATTTTTCCTATGATATTTTTTTCCATGTAATGTTTCCATTTTTCTCAGTAGCAATAACATTTTTGTCATTTTTTCAGTGGTCCGGTTCATTCATAAAAGTGAAATGTCATGTTGACGTGATAAAGCTCACTTGACCTGAGATAGCATATCTTTATCAGGTCAATGCGTTGCAATGCAATATATATATGGGGTAACTGATATATCACCTTTCTTTGCAATCAGGGAATACCAATATGGACGCTTTTCGTACCAGTTGTATGAATGCGTGAAGATTTACAACCAAATAACAGTGTCGCTGAGGTGAAGGCCACGGATCTGGGTGGCAATGTAAGTATTTTTAGTTGTATTCCACTCCGACAAAGCAATGAAGGGCATTTGGGCTGCAACAAATTGATCAAAGCACTAACAACACTCGTTAGTAAGTTGTGTAGCGTGTACCTGGTCATCCACGAAGTCAAGCAACGCGGTCAGCCATCCAGGTACTAACCGCGATATCCGTTGCTTAACTTCGTGAAAAAGCCAACCACTCTACCCGCGTTTCTAAAAGAGCCGGCTCCTACAGCAAGGCTGAAGAAGTGGTATTTATCCATAACCGTTACATTTCTCCCCTCATCTCTTGACTTCGTCCCGAAGTCACACATGCCTTACAAGTCTAAACCCGAGGGCGGAGTCTATGTAACAAACCAGCAGCACTGTTTCCATCCAGCGCTGCTACCAATGTAGCGTGTACCGGGTCGTCCACGAAGTCAAGCAACGCGGTCACCCAACCAGGTACTAACCGCAATCTCCGTTGCTTAACTTTATGAATAAGCCAACCACTTTACCTGCGTCGCTAAAAGCGCCAGCGCCTACCGCAAGGCTGTAGAAGTGGTATTTATCCATAACCGTTACATTTCTCCCCTCATCTCTTGACTTCGTCCCGAAGTCACACATGCCTTACAAGGCTAAACCCGAGGGCGGAGTCTATGTAACAAACCAGCAGCACTGTTTACATCCAGCGCTGCCACCAATGTAGCGTGTACCGGGGCGTCCACGAAGTCAAGCAACGCGGTCACCCAACCAGGTACTAACCGCAATTTCCGTTGCTTAACTTTGTGAATAAGCCAACCACTCTACCTGCGTCGCTAAAAGAGCCGGCGCCTACTGCAAGGCTGTAGAAGTGGTATTTATCCATAACCGTTACAGTTGTCTTTGAATGTAGGCGGAGAAAATGGACTTGAATGGAGAACTCGGACTGTCTCCTATCATTAAAAATAAATCTTTAAGACCACTTTTGAACAGTCCCAAAGGTGGTCCCTGACCACAGAAAACACAAAGAAAGAATCGCTGCAATCTTCAAAATAAGCTTTTAAAAGCAGAATTCGTCTTAATTTTAGGTGGTCTTAATAGTGGAATTTCACTGTATTAGGTAAATACGATTATAGCTTAATTTTGCTTTCAACATAGATCGTGGGTGCTCGTTGGAACCGCCTCAATGAGGCGGTTCCAAAGAGTACCCACGATCTATGTTTTTGAGCGAAAATAAGGCAACTAATGTATACCCCTCGTAAATTCCTCTTTTTCTGTATATAAAGTGCTATTTAAGGGGGTCTTCGTTTCACAGACATGTTATCATGATGTTTAAGTCTTAAATTCGGGCTCCCGCCCATCGTGGCTTGAAGAAATAGATGGGCTGCATGATGCTTCCACGCAGAGCTGAAACCGACCCGCACACGAGTACTGGTGTAAACTGCTTAAAGGAACTAAACGTGCCCAGGCAAAGCGGCGCGAGTCGGCCCGTCCATTCTTATAAACCATATTGGTTTCATTGTGCGGCAGGGCTTGAGATGTCGTTTCATCTCAATATCGGGTAAAAGTCCCACAAAATTGGAAGCAACGTCTCCAGAATGACCTTTACATTGTTGACGGGGACGTTTAACCTCAAATCAAACAAACAAATTCTTAAATTCCTTTACTTTGAGCAAATAGTGCAGACGTAAACCCTGGTCAGATAGCGCATTCTGTGGCATCTGATCAGGGTCTACACTGCTCGCCAGTGACCCAGCACATGAGCAGAGCCAATATTTTCTTTCTTTAACACAGCACCATCACGTCACAATTACAAGAATGACAAGAATAGCAGTGCTGTTAATAAACATGGTTTGGATTTCGTACAGTTTTTGTTTGTTTGATTTGATGTTTAACGTCCCCGTCAACACTATATAGGTCATTTTTGAGACGTTGCTTCCAATTTTGTGGGACTTTTACCCGACATTGAGATGAAATGACATCTCGGGCCCTGTCGCCCAATGAAACCAATAGGGTTTATAGGCATGGACGGTACGACTCGCACCGCTTTGCCTGGGCAGGCTTAGATCATCTTAGCGGTTTACCTGTACTCCTGTACGACCGGATTCAGCTCTGCGTGAAAGCATCATGCAGCCCATTTATTTCTGCAAGCCCTGATGGGCGGGGGGGGGGTATTTCATACAGAACAGTGATAGTTACCTAGACAGCAACAACATAAAGCTAAGGTGCTGATGAGCTAAAAATATACCGAAAATATTTCATCGAGTGTGTTGAAAACATCCAAATTTTCACGAGTACGAAGCACGTGTGAAAATTCGGATGTTTTCAACCCACGAGATGAATTTTTTTTTTTTTATCCGCCGAAAAAAGGGAATTCTCTTTTTATTTTATGATTTTATACTGATATTTACGGTAATTGATCAATCGTATATTACATCACAATTTTGACATGTCTATGGCGTCACAACTGTCAGTTTCGAAACATGAACAGATCGGCATTTTGAATAGACATTTTTACAGTTCAAAGAGCGCTTTTCAAGGCATTTTACAGAAATATTTTATCGATAACATATGTAGTCCGGGCTTCTACTGTGAAAATAACAAGGACATGTTATTTTTCACGGTGACAGTGTGAAAATATCATTTTTATTTGTGATTTCACTGCAGAGTATAAAATAAAAGTGATTATCAGTTCTGTAGGGAACCCGGGAAGGGACATGTAGTTTTTTTCAAGATGTTGTGCGCACAAGATATTAAGTTGTGCGAACAAGATAATATCTTGTGCGCACAAGATATTATATTGTCTGTACAAGATCTATGTTGTGCGAACAAGATAATATATTGTGCGCACAAGATATTATGCTGTCAGCACAAATATGTTGTGCGCACAAGATATTAAGTTGTGCGAACAAGACAATAAGTTGTGCTTTTTTTTTGCTTTTTAGGTGTCCGCACAAGATATATGTTGTGCAAACAAGATAATATCTTGTGCCAACAAGATATTATCTTGTGCGCACAAGATAATAACTTGTGCGCACAAGAAATTATCTTGTCCGCACAAGATAATATCTTGTTCGCACAACTTAATAACTTGTTCGCACAACATATTAAAAAATATCATGTCCGTTCCCGGGTTCCGTAGTTGTGCCATTGTGGTTTATAATCGATTAATAATCACTGAAGATTTGGCCATAATTCTACCTTTCTGGCTTTCTTTCTGAGCATGACTCTACGGCCGGAAAAATAAATGAATAAATAAATAAATAGCCGTGTTTCCAC
Organism: Lucinisca nassula; assembly: GCA_963580285.1. Classification (NCBI taxonomy): domain Eukaryota; kingdom Metazoa; phylum Mollusca; class Bivalvia; order Lucinida; family Lucinidae; genus Lucinisca; species Lucinisca nassula. The sequence continues at coordinate 41,166,458 of OY757015.1, read as the reverse complement.
TAACCCGATCGACCCTGCTTCAGACACAACCCCCGTCACAACCCCACAACCCCCACCCCCGTCCCCACCCCCGACTCTACAATTTCTAACACCGACTCTTCTATTTTCAATTTCCGACCCCTACCCAGTGTCGTCTTTGCATGCACTTTCCCATAGTTATTTCGCGTTTTAAATTTTGGCATTCAGTGCCTTCAAAATTACAGAGCTGACTTTTCTGTGGTTCTTTGTTTGTTTGTTTGTTTGATGTGAGGTTTAACGTCCCCGTCAACACTGTAAAGGTCAGTTTGGAGACGTTGCTTCCAATGTTGTGGGACTTTTACCCGACATTGAGATGAAATGACATCTCAAGCCCTGCCGCCCAATGAAACCAATAGGGTTAATAAGCATGGATGGGTCCGACGCGCACCGCTTTGCCTGGGCAGGCTTAGATCCTCTAAGCGGTTTACCAGTAGTCGTGTGCGGGTCGGATTCAGCTCTGCGTGGGAGCTTCATGCAGCCCATCTATTTCTTCAAGCCCCGATGGGTTTTGAGTATCTAAAATGAATTATGATATACAGTGCAAGTCTCAACATGACAATTTTATTTACAAGAGACAAGTACAAAAACATACAAAAACACAGGCCCGACCCTGTTTTTTTTTTTTTTTTTCGGGAGAAAAAAATAAAAAAATTAAAAAGAAAAAAAAAAGATTAAAAAATCTCCTACCTATGGACAAATTTTTTTTTTGCAGCATGTTAGTAGAAGCACAGCTATTTTTTACGCCTTACCATATATAATTCACTGTATGTAATCAGAAAGAGAGGCCTAAGCAAACAGCACAGACCCAGATGAGATGCCACCTAATGTTGAGTCTAATCAGTGTCTGCACTATTTGCAACACGCCTATGGAAATACATTGTAAATGTGACAGCCGAAAAAGGCAAAAAAATAATTTAATTGAAAAATTTTTCTTGCTGGTACTAGTTAGAACCGGCTTTTTTTTTACGCCGAAAAAGGAAAACTTTTAAGATGAAAATTGTGATATGTTTTATTATTTCTGCTCTAAAAAGAGCAGACATACGAAAAATAAGGTTTACCCCTGAAACCCCAGTTTTACAATATAAAAGTGAGGTTCAAGTGGGGGTGGGGGTGCACCGACTCGAGCCACTTTTCCAGCGTTGTCAGGATGTGTTTTCTAATAAAATTATTTCGAAAATGGCTTAACTTTTCGCAAAAAGTGTAGGCCCTGCTCATGATCAGACGCCGCAGATTTTTTTCGCAAATATTGTTGGCCCTGATCAGACGCCGCATTCTGCAGCGTCTGATCTGGGCCTGCACTGTTTGCCAATTATCCGTTTTGGGGTTTCGGGTACAAAATGGGTCAAAGGAGTAATCATTATACTCCTTATTTTTGCTTATGAACATATTGACTGTATGCCTACTTATTAGAACAGCTTCATTACGGCGGTTCTAACAACCACCCACAATCTTTGTTAAGATTAGAATTAAGAAAACTATAAAAACATTTTCGGCAGAAATTTGCTTGTTCTATAGCAATGAAAAATACCATTTTAGCACACTGTGTTTTCTTCATTTTCATCACGTGAACAAGTCCGTGAAATGAAGACCCCCCTAAACCCCACTTTATATAGAGAAAACTGGGGTTTATGGGGGTAAACATTATTTTTCTTATTTCTGCTCCAAGACATAGGTTGTGGGTACTCGTTAGAACCGCCTCAGTGAGGCGGTTCTAACGAGCACCCTCAATCTATGTTTTGAACATTTATAGCAAAAATATCAAGGATTTTCATCAGAAAAGTAGCTATTTTGGAGCTGTGAAAAATGCACTATGTTGCACGGGTGTGTTATCGTAATGGATAACACGCCCGTGTGACAAAGCATAGGTTGTAGATGCTCGTTGAAACTTGGTTTGATTGTTTGATTTGAGGTTTAACGGCCCAGTCAACACTGTATAAGTCATTTTGGAGACGTTGATTCCAATTTTGTGGGACTTTTACCCGTCATTGAGATTAAATGACATCTCAAGCCCTGCCGCCCAATGAAAACCAAAAGGATTGATAAGCATGGACTCGAACCGATTGATGTCTTGGTTTGTTTGTTCGTTTGATTTGACACTGAGATGAAATGACATCTCAAGCCCTGTCGCCCAATGAAACTAAAACGATTTATAAGCATGGACGGGCCGACTCGCACCGATTGATGTCTTGGATTGTTTGTTTGTTTGATTTGACATTGAGATGAAATGACATCTCAAGCCCTGTCGCCCAATGAAGCCAAAAGGGTTTATATGGCATGGACGATCCGACTGGCACCGCTTTGCCTGGGCACGCTTAGATCATCTAAGCTCTTTACCAGTACTCGTGTGCGGCCGGATTCAGCTCTGTGTGGAAGTATCATGCAGCCCATATATTTCTTCAAGCCCCGATGGGCGAGGGCAACATTGATGTCTTGGTGCAGAACTAAGGAAAACATTGTATACCCCCGTAAACCTCAGTTTTTTTCTATATAAAGTTGGGTTTACAGGGGTATTCATTTCACCGATTTGATAACGTGATGTTTATTTATCATATGACGTCGCGTCTGAGAGTGTAATAACGCCATGTAATATTTTCGATAATCCACTAGTGGATTAAATATGCAAATTAGGTAGATACGTCCCGTAACGTTACATGTAACTCGTTGACGAAAATGGATAAAATGCTCGGCAAAGCCTCGCATTTTATCCCTTTTCCTCAACTCGTTTAATAAATTCAATAATACATGAGCACTCATGTAAGATCCTCTATGTAATGATGCTTTGATCAACCAGCTTGGCGTTGATGTTAAAACAATGCAGGTGAGTTTGAGTTGTTGTATTCAAATACGGTTGTATCATGAGAATACTTAATTTATTAATCTACTCAGATTCAATGAAAACGCACCCTTAGTATACTATACCCCAACTTTTAATTGATTCACAATATGTCCAGCATTTGATCACTAACTTATCCACAGACTCACTACAGAGTTTGAGCATTTCAGTGGATGCAGAGATACGGAGACTCGAATAAGTCCACACACCTGAAAAATCAAAATCACACATTCTAAGACCGGTTTTGTCCACCATTAGCATCACGTGTTGCTTGGCATCGACGCCTCCTGCTTCGAATTAAATGCTGTATTTGGTCTTGTGTGATGTTGCCCCATTATTCCTGTAGCGCCATGGCAAGCTGCTGGCGGTTTATTTGCTGATGACGTCGGCTGTACACACGTTTTCCGAGCTGGTTCCAAAGGTGCTCAATTGGGTTTAAATCCGGCGAAAAGGCAGATAGGAGAACTTGTACACCATGTTGACTGAGAAAGTCCATGGTTAGCCTAGCAGAATGAGCACGTGCATTGTCCTGTTGGAAAAGCCTTACGTCTCCCCTATTGCGTAAAAACGGTACCACCTCAGGCTCTAATATTTCATCGATGTACCGACGTGCCGTCAAGTTGTCATCAAAAACGATGAGTTGGGTTTTGTGGCGCCATGATATCCCTCCCCACACCATTACGCTATCACCACCGTTTAACAAAACAGTCTTGAAAATCGCTCCCCACGTCGACGCCATACTTTACGCCACCTATCAAACATTTCAACACATAAACGGGACTCGTCCGTGAACAGTACACCACACAAACGCTGTTGTGTCCATCGGATACGCTGTCGACACCAATTAAAGCGACTGATTCGACGTTCCGCCGTCAAAACGTTTCCCCAATACCTCTTATGGCTAGAAATACTGCGTTCCTGGAGTCGCCGCGGTACAGTTAAGGCACGTACGCGAAGGTTATGGGTCCCCACTGTCTCCTGGGTATTTCCACAGACGTTCTGAATTGGTCGCGTAAATGACTCAAACCAATGTACCGGTCGGGCTGACGTGTAGTAACACGTTCACGTCCAGGGCGTTGTCTATCGTCCACAGACCCCGTGCCGTTGCGCCTTTCAACCAATCGAACAATCGTAGTGTGCGAACAACCCATACACTCTGCAACTTGGCGGAATGAAAGCCCACCTTCAACCATTCAACCATACCGACGGCCCCCGCCCATTGGGGCTTGAAGAAATAAATGGGCTGCATGATGCTTCCACGCAGAGCTGAATCCGAACGCACACGAGGACTGGTAAACCGTTTAGAGGACCTAAGCCTGCCCAGTCAAAGCGGTGTGAGTCGGACCGTCCATGCTTATAAACCCTATTGGTTTCATTGGGCGACAGGGCTTGAGATATCATTTCATCTCAATGTCGGGTAAAAATCCCACAAATTTGGAAGCAACGTCTCAAAATGACCTTTATAGTGTTGACGGGGACATTAAACATCAAATAAAAAAAACAAACCATACCGAGGGCACGATGACGATCGACGTTATTTAGACGTCCGGCGAATGAAATCCGGCTTGTTCTTATGAAATATTTTACTTGCTTAAAACGTAAAGAATCCGGACCTTATAATGAGAGTAAAGAAAGCGCCAAAAATATCGTGATTACGAAAATTTTGCAATTTTGCATTTTGCAAGTGCACATGCACGTCATGAAAATCCCGCAGTATTGGTGTCAAACAAACACATGCTTCAGTGACAACTTTACAATACCGTATTTATCAGTTGAGAAAGTCAGTCATTTTTTTCCCTTAAACTAAAGAAATCAAAATTCTAAAAGTGGTAAGTTTTCATTGAATCTGAGTAATTTTATTACCAAAACTTCCACCACCCATTGAAAAATATTTACTTTCAACTTTTGGCCGGTCCCGGTAGCTCAGTCGGATGGGCGTCTGAATGGTGACCAGGAGGACATGGTTCGATACCTGCCGGGGTCGACAACATTCTTTAAATCTTTTCTACGGTCATTCTTTCCCTTCGGCTGATTCAAGGAGGGCAGTTATGCAGTTTTTGACGAAAGAATGTGCACTGTACTGGTTAACCGCATACGGATAAGCTTGTCTAGGGAAAGTGTGGATTTGTATACTGACCAGCTCAAAAATGACATAAATAGTGGTGAATGGGCCGTTAAACTCCAATTCAAACAAACAAAACAAACAAACAGACTTTGGACTTACTATTTTTGCAGGATGAAATCAAATATGCAATCCTGGGTCAAAAGATGGAGAGGGCTTCTATTTCTGGCAATTCAAACTATTTCATGATAGACGGGACTGGACACATTATCCTTATGGCGCCAGTCCTCAACACTGACATAACTGGCTTTGTTGTAAGTGTTTGAAAAGATTCTTAATAGGCAGGCTTGACAAGTCAATAAAAGTGAAAAGCTCAGGCTTAAAACTGTCATTCTACTGCACTTACGTATGTAACGCCACGTCTGATTGGATAACGTCGAAAATTTGCGACAGTATATTCTACGATATACTGTCGGAATTCCGACGTCATCATGTAACGTCGCTGTTCATTGGCTGGCGTTTGGTTTTACGCAGCTCACTGTACTTGCTAGTTTGGGCAAAAACAACATTTTTAAAACAAAATACGTGAATAAGTGCATTAGAATTGGGATAACTGTATTGAAAATTGTCATTTTGGGAGGTAAATCGTCGGTTTTACGGTCGCAAATTACGTTTTACGGCTCCACTGACGCGTCGCCGTAAAACGAAATTTCCGACCGTAAAACCTCCGATTTACCTCCCCAAATGACAATATTAAATACAGTTATCCCCTAATTGCTGGCTTTATTAGCTTTTGTATAAATCATTCAATGGTTAAAGGCATTTATTCTTAGACAGTAGGACACACCGTGTGTTCATAATTGTTTAATTGTCCCCTGTGGTATACTGTCTATAGGAGATCAAAGGCGGCCTTTAATAGGGTAATTAGTAGCTCCTGTTGAATCCCCTGACTGAGGCACTAAAGTGGAAAATCAATAACTTAAAGGTACACTGTAGTTAACAGTTAGTCAAATATTGATTTTCCCCAAGAAGGCCCCTTACCTGTTGCAGACAGAGGACTTCTCTTTAGTCAGCACTGAGGGCTACATAATATTATGTAATGAAATGATAGTCCTCAATAATCAAGAATAAATGCCTTTAACGACTCACATTGCTGGTGTTATAAATCTTTGAAAAATCTTTATGAAACTTAACACTGTGGCCCCCGCCCATTGGGGCTTGGAGAAATAAAGGGGCTGCATGATGCTTCCACGCAGAGCTGAAACCGACCGCACAAGAGTACTGGTAAACCGCTCAGAGGATCTAAGCCTGCCCAGGTAAAGCTGTGCGAGTTGAACTTCCATGCTTATAAACCCTATTGGTTTCATTGGGCGGCAGGGCTTGAGATGTCATTTCATCTCAATGTTGGGTAAAAGTCCCACTAAATTGGAAGCAACCAATCCAAAATGACCTACAGAGTGTTGACGGGAACGTGAAAAGTAGAAGTGGAGGTAATGATCCGGAATCGATACAATAAACCCAAAGCTCCTATCAGAGACACCAAAGGGAAAGAAACACAAACATGAAACAACAGACCCTAATGGAAACATCATTAGCGGAAAGCCAATAGGACAGTTACTTTCCCACAATATGGCCAATAGGCTATCCAAAATAAAATAATATAAGCGACACAAACACCCAAAGACAAACCAAAACAAAAATAAACCACGACAGAAGAACCATCTTGGAACGGTCAGCGGAAACGAATTCCACGGGGGGGGGGGGGGGGGGGGGGGGGGGCTTAAATCGATTTTACGTGGCCACAATCCTCGCTCTTACTTCCGTCGCGTTTAAGACAAATAATTTGTCCAGTGCGCATGTAGGCCTCCTAACTCATCAGTGCAACATCTCCGTGAAACAAAAAAAAAAAATAATAATAATAAACAAATCAAACTTAATATCGATATTTCTGACCTTGTTATAAGTCTACTGGAATGATCCAGATGGGACAGATAGGCCTGAGCAAAGAGTGCAGACCCCAGTCTGATCAGGGTCTACACTGTTTGCCATTCCGCATGCACCTTTGAACCCCTTGATGGAAAATCGGAGACCCGGTTTTATTGAGTCTCTTCATACACTGAAATATAGTTTGCAAGGCTGCATACGCCTCCTTGCACCGGCTTAACACTTTCTGTACCAACTGGAATCTTCTTCCTTATGTATACCAGGGGTGTTAGTTTTTTTTTTTTTTTTTCAAAATTTATTTGGAAAATCGCTTAACTTTTTGCAATCGACCAATAAAACCAATCGGTTCCGGACAGGCTTAGATCCCCTAAGCGGTTTACCACTACTAGTGTGCTGACGGCTTCAGCTCTGCGTGGAAGCAGCCCATCTATTTGTTCAAGCCCAGTATACAATGGGTTAAATAATACCAATGGGGGACCGGCCCCGATAGCTCAGTTGGTAGAGTGTCCGCTCCGGGGAACGGGAGGTCTCGGGTTCGATCCCGGGCCGCGACATACCAAAGTCGTTCAAAATGGTACTAGCTGCTCCTCGCTTGGCACTCAGATTTACGGGATAGAGCTAGGATGGTCGGTCCAGTGTCAGGATAATGTGACTGGGTGTGGTATCATGTAATGTGTCTGGGACATGATACTTCAGTGAGGCAGCACTATAAACGTGAGCATTGAGCTCCCTGTCGCAACCAGACACCGTCGTGATATGACTGAAAAATTGTTGAAAGCGACGTTAAACCCGAATTCACACACACACACACACACACACACACACACACACACACAATACCAATAAGGAGTAGTATAGTGGGTAACGGAGGGCCTTTTCCCCTCAGTCCCCTTTCCGAGACGCTTCTAACAAATATTCACAACATGCTTATAAACCCTATTCGTTTCATTGGGCGGCAGGGCTTGAGATGTCCTTTCATCTCAATGTCGGGTAAAAGTCACACAAAATTGGAAGCAACGTCTCCAAAATTACCTTTACAGTGTTGACGGGGACGTAAAACCTCAAATCAAACAAACAAACAAACAAACAAAACAGCATTTGTTTCTTAGACATATAAACGCAATATCAGTGAATATATACATCTACCCCTCTTAACATTGGATAAAAATTTGAACCAATGAAATTATTGTTGTTACAAGTTTTGTTGTTATAAGAAATGTCGGTTTAAAGAGGTGTATATGTACAGAAAGGATCCAGCATACGGCAAAACCTACATCAAGAATACCCGTATCAGTCTGCGCATCTACTCACAAAGACGAGATGTCCTGTATCTCTCTTTGAATACATCACGAAAACATGCCTATACAATTTTGACCCCCTTGAACCCCACTTTTATATAGTAAAACTGGGGTTTAGAGAGGTAATCTATATTTTTCTAATTTCTGCTCTAAAAGTTAGATTGTGGGTACTCGTAAGGACCGCCTCGATGAGGCGGTTCTAACGAGTACACACAATCTATATTTTGAGCAGAAATAAGGAAATCATCACAATTTTTAGCCTAAAATTTTAGTTTTTTTTTTTTTCGTCGAAAAATTTACCATGTATTTTTATAGACATGTTTCCGTAATGGGCATGCAGGCTATAGAAGGTATATATGCGATCAGCGAATGCTTTGATCAGGCTGCGCGAATGCGCAGGCTGATCAGAGCATTAGCTGGTCGCAGAAGCCTTAGTATAAGTTGTGTTGTGCACTAGCTCAAATGATTTTTTGTTTTGTTTTGTTTTTGTTTTTCAGCTAAAAATTGGGGCCTGTAATAGTGGTGGATCACAAAAGTGTATTCAGCAGGATATGAGGATTGCTATTTTGAGGGACATTGCATGAAAACCTCGATTTAAGATCATTAAATGCAAATGTAAGAGGCATTCCACCTGTTATATGCGTGAAACATTTACTGACCTACGGGCAACAATTAAAATACCGCATCTCTTTGCCCATTGTTATCATACTGGTCAAAAATTAGCAACTGTTTCGCATTTATTTGCATATATTTGAATATTACGTATGATATTTTCATATACAGTAAAATTTCTACAATAAGATCACCCTTGGGACTGTCCAAAAGTGGTCTTTAAGACCATTTTTGAACAGTCCCAAAGGTGGTCCCTGACCGGAGAGCATTATGTGCAGAAAAAACAAAGAAAGAATAACTGCAACCTACTAAATAAGCTTTGTTACGAGCCAGGCGTAGCAGAAAGAAAAATCAAACAAGCCTTTTGGAAAAATTTAACAAAATTTATTTACAAGTTAACTTTAACCTGTAGAAGTAAGAAAATTAAATGTACTTAGCTCTGTTATGAAATATCCTGAATGAATCTCTTTTCCTTGATCCCACAGAATTCACAGTCCAAAATGAAAAGTAATATCCTTTTACAATCCAACACAGAATTTAGAAATAACTTTTCTTAAATGCCCAAACATCAAACTCCAAAGTCTGACTCAATGAGAAAAATCATGCTCTTTTATAGACCCTAAGATTTCTCTAGAATGTTGCACAGGGTTGTGGAATAAGATGAGGTAATCTTCTAAAAATAATGCAAACCTGAACTTTCTGGAAGGTTATGAAGTACTTTTCCTTGTAAACATGTTGTTTACAAAAAAGAAATTAATCTGTGACTCAGTTTTCTAGAATCTTCTATAAAAAGATTAACAAGATATTTATAGCACTATTAGGTCACAGTGGGGTGAAAGTGGGAATCAGAAAAATAAATTCTTATGCATAACACTCCCCCTCTTCGAGGAAAAGAAAGATTTATGTAATAAAGCTTTCTTTTGCTTTAAGATTTATAAAATATTGAACATAGCATATACAATTACATGTATCCACAATCCACTTCAGTATGAAAGAAAAACACAATTCCTGACACTGCTCAAGCTCTTGAAAGGGCATCAGGGATAATGTTATCTCTCCCTCTAATATGTCTTATGTCTAAATTATACTCTTGTAGCATGAGACTCCACCTGAGCAACCGCTGATTTTTGTTTTTCATTTTGTGTATGAAAGTCAGTGGATTGTGATCACTGAAAACAACAATCGGTGCAGTAGTAGGGGTAAGATAAACTTCGAAATGTTGCAGAGCAAGAATCAGAGACAAGCACTCTTTCTCTATGGTAGAGTAATTTCTCTGATGCTTATTAAACTTTTTGGAAAAGTAGCAAACTGGATGATCCACACCATTTTCATCTTCCTGCAACAAAACACTACCTGCACCTACATCACTAGCATCTACAGCTAGCTTAAACTCCTTTTCAAAGTTTGGTGCTAAGAGAACTGGTTCACTCTTGAGTATGGCTTTAAGTTTATCAAAAGCATTTTGGCATATTGCATTCCAGTGGAATTTTGTTCTTTTGCTGAGCAAATTTGTTAAAGGCTCAGCAATGACAGAGAAATTATTACAGAACTTTCTGTAATAACCAGCCATACCAAGAAATCGCATCAGCTGTCTTTTGCACGTGGGTACGGGAAAATTTGAGATAGCCTCAACTTTAGCATCAATGGGTTTCACATGACCTTGACCTACAACATGACCTAGAAATGTCAAACTTGCATGGCAGAATTCACTTTTAGCAAGATTGATTGTCAATTTGGCATTACTCAGTCTATCAAAGAATGCTCGAATAGTTCCAAGATGTTGATTCCACTGGTCGTTGTATATGATAGCATCATCGATATAAGCACTGCAGCCTTCCAGCCCCGCAATTACCATGTTTATTAAGCGCTGAAATGTTGCCGGAGAGTTTTTCGTTCCAAATGGCATGACTTTATAGTTAAATAATCCGTCCGGTGTTGTGAATGCCAAAACCTCCTTTGCTCTATCTGTAAGTGGAATTTGCCAAAATCCTTTCAGAAGGTCGAATTTCGTTATGTATTTGGCATTCCCGATGTTATCAATGCAGTCATCCATTCTTGGAATAGGAAAGCTATCTGTTTTACTTAAGGAATTAACTTTCCTAAAATCTGTACACATACGATATGTCCCATCAGGTTTTGGTACAAGAATACAAGGAGAACTCCACTCACTTTGGCTTGGTTCAATAAAGTCATTGTCTAATAGATACTGAACTTCTTTTTTAAGATATTTTTGTTTCACAGGATTCATCCTGTATGGGTGTTGTTTTACAGGTTTAGAACCATTTATGTCCACATCGTGAAATATTTTGTCTGTCCGTGTTGGAATGTCAGGAAATAAGTGTTCGTATTCAAAAATTAGCTGTTTCAGTTCATTCCGCTGATTTGGCTCTAGATGTGACAGTTTCTGGTCAAGATTCCTTAGAATGTCAGAATTCTGAAGTTTTGATGATGTGGGATCCGACTTCACTGAATTAATATCCTCACAGTCATTGTCACATGAATTAAGTGGAACAGAGCTAACTAGATTGACTGATGTTAAAGATGTATTGTCCCTATCTATGTATTCCTTAAGCATGTTAATATGACATAGCTGCTTTAGCTTGCGCCTCCCAGGAGTGTTAATTATGTAATTTACGTCACTGATCTTTTTGTCTACAGTGTATGGACCATAATACCTGGCCTGCAACGATTTTCCTGGAATAGGCAAAAGAGCTAGTACCTTATCACCTGGTTTAAAATTCCTTTCTTTTGTCCCTATGTCATATAGCTGTTTCATTTTCCTTTGGGCTGACTGAAGATTGGTCCGAGCAGCCTCACAAGCTTTTGAAAGTCTAGTTTTGAAATCAGACACATACTGAAGTAAATTCAGGGAGGTGTCAGTATTGGAGAGAAATTTCTCTTTGAGAAGTTTCAAAGGACCACGAACAGTATGGCCAAATACTAATTCAAATGGACTGAAGCCAAGAGATTCTTGCACAGATTCTCTGACAGCAAATAAAAGCAGATGGATGCCTTCATCCCAATCCTTCTCTGTGTCAAAGCAATATGATCTTATCATGTTTTTCAATGTTTGATGGAATCTTTCAAGGGCGCCTTGACTTTCAGGATGATAGGCCGATGACTTAAACTGTACAATGCCAAGTTCATGCATTACTTGTTAAAATATTCCAGACATAAAATTTGAGCCTTGGTCTGACTGAATAGATTTAGGGAGCCCAACAAATGTGAAGAACTTCACTAAGGCCTTGACAATTGTCTTAGTTTTGATATTTCTTAAGGGAATGGCTTCAGGAAAACGTGTGGAAGCACACATAATAGTCAAAAGATATTCACAGCCAGACTTAGTTCTGGGCAAGGGACCCACACAGTCTATAATTATTCGACTGAAAGGTTCATCAAAAGCAGGTATAGGCTGCAAGTGAGCCTTAGGTATAGTCTGATTGGGTTTTCCTACCATTTGACATGTATGGCAGGACCTACAATGCTGAGAAACATCTGATTTTAACCCAGGCCAGTAAAAATGATTAAGAATCTTGTGATAGGTTTTATTTACACCTAAATGTCCTGACATGGGAGTTTCATGTGCCAAGTTTAATATTTCGGGACGGTAAAACCGTGGAACCACTATCTGGTGGTTGACAGTCCACTCGTCTTCTGCTGAGACGTCTGGTGGACGCCATTTTCTCATAAGAATGTCATTTTTGACATAATAACAGACTGGGACCTGAGATACTTCCTGCTCATCTAAGGCCCTTTCAAATAAAGGCGAAATTTCAGGATCCTTATGCTGTTCTATAGCTAGTTGAGACCCAGACATTATGTCGTGGCCTAGATCTAAAGATGAGTTATTCTCATGAAAATCTGTCTGCTTATCAGGCAGGTTTGAAGACAGAGACCTTGTTATCTCGTCATTAAAAGACTGACCCAAAAGGGTATCAGTAAAATCAAAATCCTGTTTCCCATCAGTTTGCTTGGCCTTACGTGCCATAGCCCTTGTGACTGCACAGGACGGATAAAGATCAGGAATTTCCTGCTCAATGGGATCAGGTGGTTGATCAGTGCAAGGATTAGAAGTCAAAAGTGGGTTTACCACAACCTTATCTCCAGCTAAGCCATTGCCTAGCAACAAATGAACACCTTTAAAAGGTAAAGAAGGTCTAATACCAACAGCCACTGAACCGGATACCAAGTCTGATGACAAATAAACGTTATGAAGCGGAACATTAACAAATCCACATTCCACACCCTGAATAAGGACACTTTGGCCCAAAGAAGTCTTCTCAGAAAAAGGCAGAGTATCTGCAAGAATAAGAGATTGAGAAGCTCTGGTATCTCGTAAGATTTTAATAGGGGTAGGATGGGCATAACTGTCACCATTAAGTGACACAAAACCATCTGATAAGAATGGTTCATAAATCTCCATAACAGAATCAGTCTCAGATAATTTGATATCAGAAAGAGTTTCCTCCCTTATACAAGACTGTGGTTTTGGCCTTATAGAAGTCAAGCCTGTAGGCTTAAGCTCCTCTTGTCTTTCTCTTTCTTTCCTTCGCTTTAATTTTAAACACTCAGAGATCAAATGACCTGTATTTTTACAATAATAACAAACTACTTGAGATTGAGATAAGGGATTCTGGTCTTTGTTTTCACCAGAAGGTTTGGAAAAATTCTGGTTTCTGTTTTCACCAGAAGGATTGGAAGGATTCTGGCTTTTATTTTCACCAGAAAGTTTGGGCATAGTACTAGATGTATGGCTATAACTACCAGAAGGATTACTGGGATAGAATCTTGGACCTGTCTGTGGATTATAAGGTTTTCGAGGATAAGGCCTGTTCACAAATGAGACTTTATGAGTCAAAGCATAATCATCTGCCAAACGAGAAGCTTCCTCCAAAGTTTCAACCTGTCTCTCATCGAGAAAAGACTTAATGTCTGAATTTATGCACCGTTTGAACTCTTCAACAAGGACAAGCTGTCTAAGTTTTTCATGATTAGAGCCTACTTTTTTAGAAGAACACCACCTATCAAATAACTGTTCTTTGGTTCGAGCAAATTCTACATGGGTCTGGGAAATTTCTTTTTTACAGTTCCTAAATTTCTGCCTGTAAGCCTCAGGGACCAACTCATATGCTTTAAGAATAAGCTCCTTAACCAGATCATAGTCTGAGCTTTGCTCGACAGTTAGCTGAGTGTAAATGTCTCGAGCCTTTCCGACGACAACGCTTTGCAAAAGTAAGGTCCAGTGCTCTTTTGGCCATTTTAAATTTTCTGCAACTTTTTCAAAATGCAAAAAATACTTATCTACCTCTTTTTCCTGAAAAGGCGGAACTAATCTGATGTGCTTTGTGGCATCAAAGTAACTACCAGAGTCAAAAACAGGGGTAGGTTTCACCCTTTCTTCACCCTGAAGTTCCAATTCCTTCATCTTTAATTGAAAATGCCATTTTTCTCTTTCTATTTCTAGTCGCTCTTCTTTTTCGAATTTTTCTTTCTGAAGGCGTTCCTCCATTTCTAATCTTTCCATCTGCATTCGTCTCTGCATTTCTCTTTCTTTTTCCTTCTCTCTTTCTTCCATTTCTAATCTTAACTTCTCTAATTCTATTTGCCTTCCTATTTCAATTTGTCTCATTTGCAATTCAGTATGTGAAACCATAATGAGAGACAAAGCAGATGGATCGAAAAGTTCTTCATCAACAAAAAATTGTACCAAAATATTCTTTATTTCATGCTTCTTCATGCTTGTTTTGACAGCAGTGACCCCATAATGGGAAGCAATTTCTAACAAATCTGTCCTTTTGGCCAGATTAAACAACTCCTGAGTAGGCTGAGCCAAAAAGCTTCTCAAATCAAACGACATGTTTGCTTTTTGTTTGTTTTATAAAGTATTTATGGAAATACAGATTGAGGTTAATTTGACAAAGTTTTTTTTTTTTTTTTTTTTTTTTTGAAATGACAAGCCCAACGAGAATTTCACATGAAATGACAAGTACTTTTTCACCTGAAATGTCAGTTCACATGAAATGACAATCCCCTTTTATGCCTACGGGGAGAAGCTAATCTGTTGAAGCAACTGCCAAGTCTATATTTGATAAGAAATGACAATTACTTGCCTACAAATGAAATGTCAGTCCTAAAATACTCAAGATGTTTTTATCCCGGACGAGCCCCCAATTTCTGTTACGAGCCAGGCGTAGCAGAAAGAAAAAGCAAACAAGCCTTTTGGAAAAATTTAACAAAATTTATTTACAAGTTAACTTTAACCTGTAGAAGTAAGAAAATTAAATGTACTTAGCTCTGTTATGAAATATCCTGAATGAATCTATTTTCCTTGATCCCACAGAATTCACAGTCCAAAATGAAAAGTAATATCCTTTTACAATCCAACACAGAATTTAGAAATAACTTTTCTTAAATGCCCAAACATCAAACTCCAAAGTCTGACTCAATGAGAAAAATCATGCTCTTTTATAGACCCTAAGATTTCTCTAGAATGTTGCACAGGGTTGTGGAATAAGATGAGGTAATCTTCTAAAAATAATGCAAACCTGAACTTTCTGGAAGGTTCTGAAGTACTTTTCCTTGTAAACATGTTGTATACAAAAAAGAAATTAATCTGTGACTCAGTTTTCTAGAATCTTCTATAAAAAGATTAACAAGATATTTATAGCACTATTAGGTCACAGTGGGGTGAAAGTGGGAATCAGAAAAATAAATTCTTATGCATAACAGCTTTTT
This sequence comes from Lucinisca nassula, assembly GCA_963580285.1. Lineage (NCBI taxonomy): Eukaryota > Metazoa > Mollusca > Bivalvia > Lucinida > Lucinidae > Lucinisca > Lucinisca nassula. The sequence goes on along the minus strand of OY757015.1, from coordinate 41,150,956 downwards.
AAAGCAGAATTAGACTTAAATTTAGGTGGTCTTAATAGCGGAATTCTTCTGTATATCATATATTTGATGTGATTTTGGGTCACTAGTATTTTATTTTAAAAACGTTATTTTGCCTTTTTCTTTGCATAAACATGCAAAGATCCATTTCTGCTGCAATTTAATAAGTAACATTACCTATTGAAATGAATGTAAGTGTTTGGAAATGTTTACAATCCGATGGCATAGTCAAAAAAGGTTTTGCAAATGTCACCCACACCTTTGCCTATCTCTTCAATTATTTTGAACCCTGTCAAATGAGCATGTTTACGAAGTGTGCCCGTAATATTATAAATCAGATATATATCTGTGAATTTACCAAACATTTGGTTGACTGTGATTTACATGCAAAAGCATTTTATATTTACATTGATTTGCACATATATTGAAAGTTTTGAAGTTTACCCATTTATTTCGAAAAGTTTGACAAGTTTTCAAAACATTCGTTTTACCTTCGGAAAAGTATGCAAATGTTTGTTACGTTTACATTCCGTTTAAATTGGATATTCTAACACAGCGCGCCTATTTTAGCAATGCAAAATAACTGTGTTTTATTCTGCAACAAATCACAGCTCTGACGTGTGACGTCATTAAAAACTGCAAATGTATGACGTGACTAGTCGATATACTTGACGTTAGACGGTGTAACGTCATTTTCTCGCATCTAAAACTTTAGAAAAGGATATAAATGCATGTGTTTCAGTCGATAATTTTAGCGGGATTTCTTTTAACAATGGCGAAAAGTTGTGAGATTTTGAAGGAAAAAACAACATTATTGCCGATTTTTAGCGTGTTAGAATCGAAATAGATCAGCTCTAGCCAGTGATTTGTTAGGTAATAAATCACAGTTTGTTGGTCAGTTGAAAGTAGACAAATCACGCGCGCTACGGGTGTGAGGGGTGGATTGAAAAATCCGTCCCGAGGGACACTGTCCGGCATCACGAGGCTTGCCGAGTGATGCCGGACAGTGATCCCGAGGGACGGATTTTTTTATCCACCCCTCACACCCATATTGGATTCTTTTTCTTGCATACCTTCCATTTCTGTTGCGAATTTTAATACTGCTGTCACTTCGGTTACCGACGTACGCCATTTTGTGATGACACAACAGGAATGTTTAGTGACGTCACGCATGACGACGCCGCGCATGAGGTTGTAATCAACCAGTGCATTTATCAAACACGCGATTATATTCGATTTGGGGTCGGAACACCAGGGTCAGAACATAAATTTCTATCCCAGGGTAAAATCACGGATTTGCTTGTCTGGTGTGCAAGAAGGGTCTTTACGTTACAACACGGTCCCCGCCCATCGGGGCTTGAAGAAATAGATGGGCTGCATGATGCTTCCACGCAGAGCTGTAACCGACCGCATACGAGTACTCGTAAACCGCTTAGAGGATCTAAGTCTGTCCAGGCAAAGCGGTGCGAGTTGGTCCGTCCATGCTTATAAACCCTATTTGTTTTAATGGGCGACAGGGCTTGAGATGTCATTTCATCTCAATAGCGGGTAAAAGTCCCACAAAATTAGAAGTAACGTCTCCAAAATGACCTATACTGTGATGACGGGGACGTTTAACCTCAAATCAAAAGAGGACCAATGGTCCTGTACCGCTCACCTGTGTGTTGAATGTATGTGGAGCCATTTGGCACAGTTGTTCCTGTGGAAATAAAAGTTTTAATTTTCATATCTAGATGACCTTTGGCCAAGGTCAGGTCAAAGAATGACCTTGACCTTGAATACTCATGTAGTTTAATTTACTCCTATAGCTTAATGTCTCTACAAATTTCCAGATCACAGGCTGCGAAAGTTGCTGAAAAATACTCAGTTTTGACATGTTCCCATACAAAAAACTATATGACCATTTGACCTTGCTATAAAAAGGGGTTCATCATTTAAAAAAAAAACTATGATCGGCCCGAGTCCCAATGCTACATACCAAGTTTCACGGTAATAGGCCTACTGGTTCCGGAGAAGAAGATTTTTGAAGGGTTTTTACCTTATATTGGCATGGCGGCCATCTTGGTCATGTGACCAAACTCAAATAATCAATTTTCATTTTCTTGTTCCTAAAAGCTTTCATACGCAATTCGGTTATAAATGGCCCAGTGGGTACTGTAGAAAAAAGTTTTAATTTCAAAACTGAATGACCTTGGGCCAAGGTCAAAGACTGACCTTGGCCTTGAATTCTCCTGAAGTGTCACTTACTCATTTACCTAGCCTAGCCACTAGGCGTTAAGATGAATAATATGGAATTAAAATCATCTTTTGCACTTAAATGAACAGTGTACGAGCGTATAAAAGTTTAGCTAGTCTAGTCTAGATTAAAATTGAGCCATGCAGAGAGACTAGACTAGCTATACTTTAATACACTGTTCATTTAAGTGCAAAAGATGATTTTAATTCCATATTATTCATTTTAACGCCTAGTGGCTAGGCTACTCGCCACATTCAGCCTTCGCTGTTCATAAATGCATTTTTTTTTAAACCATTACAGTTAGATGCGCACCGACGTTGCGGTTTCGCTCCTCGCCGGGTCCGTGAATATGTTTCTACGTACATTGTCCTCCTTTCAATGTTTAAGACGGACAGCTAACACTGAAACAGTTTCCGTAAAAGTCTTACCAGGAAAATCGTGCTTATTTAGAGCGACAACGTCGATGCAACGTCAAAACGTGGCATCGGCTTCATGGACATGACATGGGTCTTTTTTACAAAGGCGACCAGCACTAACTCAGGCGAACCTGCGAGTATGCGCAGCCTTACCAGAGCCTTTGCTGCTCTCGATTTAATAAGCTTGAAGCTCTCATCGCAATCGAACTAAAATAAATTAGTATAAACTACTCGTCACATGTTATTGGAAAAAAAAAAAAAAAAACGTTCACAATAATTTTTACAAGATCTGAAATGAGCAGTTTGTCAGACCTTCATTTGTAAATGCTTGCAGAAAAAAAAGAGTTTCGTGATTACTTAAACTCATTTTGAACTGACTGGACCCTTTCCCAATGTATATTTTAAGATTTAAAGGTTTAAAGTTCAGTCATTTTAACCAATTTTCAAAACTGTTCAACTTTCTGCAGACAGTGAATATTATGATCAGAAACAGCATTCTGTGGTGTCTTATCTCGGTCTTCACTGTTTGCCATGACCCTTTTAGTGGTTACCTGTACTTTTTTATTGGATGTAAGCGGTTGAAAATGACATTACGACAACACACCCGTGCGATATAGTGCATTTCGTACACCTCCAAAAAATCTACTTTTCCCATGAAAATCTGTGATATTTTTCTTTTTTATACTTCAAACATAGGTTGTGGGTGGTCGTTAGAACCGCCTCATTGAGGTGGTTCTAACGAGTACCAACAACCTATGTCTTGGAGCAGAAATTAGAAAAATATTGTTTACCCCCGTAAACTCCAGTTTTTCTCTATATAAAGTGGGGTTTAGTGGGGTGTTCATTTCACGGACTTGTTCACGTGCTGGACCTAAAATAGTGCTGACTGGGCCGTCGAGTCTCTGAATGCAATGGCGTCATGTAATAAATTCAATAAACCACTAGCGGATTAAATATGCAAATATGTTAGATACGCCCCGTAAAGTACGTTACAGCCATAGGGGCTTGAATCATGAAAAAAAAATGAAAAAAAAAAAAAAAAAAAAAAATTTTTTTTTTTTTTTTTTTTTTTTTTTTTTGGTACTATATAAGAGACAAGGGGGGAAACTTCGGCACCATTTTTGGGGGGGTTACCTCATTTTACCCAGTGTATCTTTTTCAAAAATGAAGTTTTTCACCTGCTTATTACGAATTATACAAGTTAAATATGTCCACTTTGCAACAATAATCCGCCTCTGTCTGTCACTTGCAGGAAACATGTTTTTCTCGCATGGATTAACTCAGCAAAGCAAAATTCGGCATAAACGTGTGACAAAAATTTTCAGGTTTTCATCAATCACAAGCGAACTAGTGTTACGGAGGAAACTTTTTTCGCTTTCAACTGATGTCTTTCATTCAAATGAACCTCTCTTGACCAATTTGAATCCAAAATGATGTATTTGCAGCTCTAAATTTAGATTTTATTACTTTTACATCACTTTATGTAAAAGATCAAGAAAACAGTCGTCGCGAAGCTTGGTTTTTCTGCTGATTCCGGGCTGCTCTATCGATGAACTAACGACCGGTACGACCGGTGCTGTTTAATTTTTATACCGTTCGCAGTAGTGACAAATGAGCATTATCGCTATTTTTCTTCCATTTTCAACTAAACCCCAGGAGGGGACACAGACGTTGTATACTGCATATACTCCAGTTTTGAGAGCTGAAAGAGTACAGTCACCATGTAATTACGGTAGGGTTCTTTAACCTGCACAGGGGATGGTTCTCCCTGCACAGAGGTCTCCAGTTAACGTTCAGATTCGAAGGACGATGCACCGTTATGATATTCATACCTGCAAAATTTATTATACAAATGGAACGTGTTCTGACGCCGAAATTTTGGCACCGCTGCTGGGGATCAAACCTGGGACCTTTAGCATCTGAGGCACTCAGCTAAATTTAGGTGGCTAAATTTAGGAAGGCAGGGATTAGCCGCAGTTATCTCCTTACCGGACTCAGAAAATGTGAAATGTATTTTTTGTTGAAATCGTGGACGTTTTGTGTTATTTTCAAAACAGTTTCACTCATGCTTGAGCTAACAGATTCAAAGTTTTAGGAAGTGCCAGCCTTTACTGAAGGATTAATGGAAGGACATGGTGATGACAGGGTAAGCATTTTCTGCAAATCAAGTAGAATGTAACACTATGATAAATAGGCTGACCTCACCAGTTTTCAAACGCATCCCAGCTTTTATTCCTGACTTGCTAAGAAGATCCGATATAAACTGATGGGGCTATGGTGATGACAAGTTCAAAAATAAGCAATTAACTGCTGCAATCAAGGGGATGTTACTCTGTGACAAATAGGCAAACCTCACGAGTTTTCAAACTCCTCCGAGCTTTTCTGCCTGACTTATTTGTTTGTAAGTTTCATAAAGATCCGATCAAAACTGAAGGGGCAGCAGTGCTAACAAGGTCGAAAATAGGCATTTTAAAGCAATCAAAGGCAGGTAACTCTATGATAAATGTGCCGACTTGGCCAGTATTCAAACTCATCCAAGGTTGTATTCCCAGCCACCTTACATGTAAGTTTCAGAAAGATCCGATCAAAACTGAAGGGGCTACGGTGATGACAAAGGTCAAAAATCAACATTTTCAGCCATCAAAGGGATATAACTCTACGATAAATAGGCTGACTTGGCCTGTTTTCGAACTCATCCAAGATTTTATCCCCAGCCACCTTACATATAAGTTTCAGAAAAATCCGATCAAAACTGAAGGGGTATGGTGATAACAAGGACGTAAATCTATGATAAATGGGCCAACTTGGCCGGTATTCGAACTCATCATAGGTTTTATCCCCAGTCACCTTACATATAAGTTTCAGAAAGATCTTATCAAAACTGAAGGGGCTACGGTGATGACAAGGTCGAAAATCGACATTTTCAGCCATCAAAGGGACATAACTATATAGTAAATAGGCTACCTTGGCCGGTATTCGAACTCATCCTAGATTTGATCCACAGCCACATTACATAAAAGTTTCTGAAAGATCCGATCAAAACTGAAGGGGCTACGGTGATGACACGGTCAAAAATCGGCATTTTCAGCGATCAAAGGGATGTAACTCTATGATAAATGGGCCGACTTGGCCGGTTTTCGAACTCATCCGAGGTTTAATCCCAAGCCACCTTATATATATATATGTTTCAGAAACATCCGATCAAAACTGGAGGGGCTACGGTGATGACAAACATTTTCCCATTGTAAGTCTATGGGACCTTGTGATTGCCATGGCAACCAAAGTTTTCATGCGATTTCAAAAAAAAAAAACAAAAGAAAAAAAAACGCTAATGTCATCAATGCCCCACCAGAGGCATGCTACAGATGAGAAATGATTGAGATCAGCCTGCAGGCTGCATAGATATAGCTGCTCAAAAGTGTGGACGGACGGACGGACGACGGACGACCCACTATACTATAAGCTCCCCTGGAGCCTTCGGCCCAGGTGAGCTAAAAAACAGCCAGCTTGTTAAAATGCCATCAATACGTAAATGTTCAAAATGATGCAGCATGGAAACAAGTTGTTCCCTAATAATGATAATAATAATAATAATATAAATAATAATGATAATAATAATAAAATAATAATTGCAACATATTCCTTTTTATGTTTTGAAATTTTGATCCTGGGTCGCGCTAATGGCCAGTAAATGACAGTAAGCACTATTTAGGTTGGGCCCATTGGGTGATTTAAGGGGACAGAACCCTTACAGTGCAGCACACACATGTTCTCTCATCCGCGAGTTTCTGAAGAGGACGCTTCTATTAATGAATTCGGCCAAATCCATTAATGTAGGGACTTGGGTAAGAAAAAACACTGCTCAATTCTTCTGCTCAGCAAGTTTGTATTAATCTGAATAGGCACCACAACTCACCACAACACGGCAAACAAAGAAGGTCAGAATAAGCTAGAGCATATCAACCTGATGTTCTTGAGGGGGGGGGGGGAGGGTGAGGGGGGAGGTGTAGCGGGGATCATTTTACGGTCCTTTCGAGTTTATTTCACTCCGAAGACCGTAGTATCCGGTAAAAAAAAAAAACAACAAAAAACATCAGGCCTTCCGTTGCAGAACTCTTGAATGCCTTAAAATAGATGCCTTTTATGAAAGGTTTGATTGTGAAGTGCTTAGATCTGTTGAAAAAGTACTTGTAATTGGAAAGTAAGTGAGAAATGGGGCCTTTTTCAATATATAGGACATTTAATTTTGGTGCTTTTGAGTAAAGCGGCATTCCAATCTTAGTGTTTCTCGACCAGGCTATTAAAAGGTTATAAATCGTTATTCATGCTCAATTCAGTCGAGCGTTAAATTTGTAATGCTCGCTAATTTTAAATACTAAAAGTTCATCAATTTTCCTGCTTAGATTTGTTTGTTTGATTTGAGGTTTAACGTCCCCGTCAACACTGCAAAGGATATTTTATAGACGTTGCTTCCAATTTTGTGGGACTTTTACCAGACCTTAAGATGAAATGACATCTCAAGCCCTGCCGCCCAATGAACAAATAGGTTTAATTAACATGGATGGGCCGACTCGCACCGCTTTGCCTGGGCAGGCTTAGATGCTCTAAGTGGATTACCAGTACTCGTGTGCGGGTCGGTTTCAGCTCTTCGTGGAAGCATCATTTCTTCATGCCCCGATGGACGGGGCCGTTTCCTGCTTAGATAAGAACTGAATAATAGAATGTATGATGGGATTGAGGCCGAAACCAGGAATTTTCAAGCAAGTTTTCAGTTTAGTTAAGTATCATGTAGGATTTTGTCGAGCACGAGACTTTAATTCACTGAAAACGAGCCCGAAGCCACGACCGCAATATTAATTATTTTTCTCACCCAAACACTTTAAGGAATTTATTTGTTTGATTAGATGTTAAAAGTGCCCATCAACAGGTGATTTGGAGACGTTGAATCCATTTTGTGGGACTTTTACTCGACATTGAGATGAATTGACATCTCAGGCCCTGTCGCCCTATGAAACCAATAGTGTTTATAAGCATGAACGGTCTGACTCGCACCGCTTTGCCCGGGCAGGCATAGATTCTTTGAGCGGTTTAGCAGTACTCGCGTGCGGTCGGTTTCAGCTTTGCTTGGAAGCGTCACGCAGCCCACCTATTTCTTTAAGCCCCGATGGGCAGGTCCGAAAACTTTAAAGAATGCGTTGTGAACTGCACAAATATACATAAATTAATAAGCGATAAAGCACATTCACACCAATGTAACACAACAAAATGTCAGTATTTTAATATTCATACCTCCCGGAGAATATCGTCATAATTTTTCCAGTGAGCCGCTAAAGTTTGTGTCTAAAGCATCCGTTTACATGTAAAGTGCTACGCATGAAATAAAAACCAGTGCATGTACATTTCATGACCTGCTTTCTTTGACACTTGACAACAGTTTGATGACAAATTGAATATTAAAAGTTGATAAGGACATGTCATTCTGAGAAGCTGCTCCCCTAATTGCATGGATAACAAAACATGCTACAGAAGACGGTTTTGAAAACAAAATTACCTCGGGCTCAATGTGGGTGTTTTGCAATGACTGACATAATGGGATAGCTAATAAACCCTAGAGTGAGCATCGATATGAGGCAAAGAAAACAAACACTTAAGAAATGAAAATTATTTTTCTGCTGTTCATGATAGTACGGACGCAGTGGGTTGTATGCAAAGTAAGTGAACCCCTTCGGGGTTCACGGGGTTCATGTAAACTTTGTTAGCGACTCGCTGTCGTTCATATTTTCATGAAAAGCAGAAAAATTAAGTTTATTGTTTTATAATAACATTCTATGCCCCTCATCACTGGGCGAAAAATAATGCTTATAGGGCAAACTTTTTAAACTGAAAAAAACATTTACACCCATTTTACTACATAGAGAGGAACAGCGTTGACCTCACCAACGCCCGTAGAGAACCATGGTTTAGAATGACGTCACTTGATGTCACTGAAAATCATGTGACTCGATGCGTTTACGGAAGTATGAACCATACTGTTTTCTATTTGTTTACATTATATTTTTTTATTTATGAGCCGGATAAATTCCATACCCTATCAGTTGAGCATTAAAAAAAGTTTTATAATCCTTGGGCTGCAGGTTGGTGCAGTTTATGTCTGTACACCGTTCTTTCTACCTCTGGAATGAACAGTACACAATATTTCCATACCCCTCTAATTAATCTTAAGACTTCCACAAATTTAATCCAAATATCTGAGAGAGAGAGAGAGAGAGAGAGAGAGAGAGAGAGAGAGAGAGAGAGAGAGAGAGAGAGAGAGAGAGAGAGAGAGAGAGAGAGAGAGAGAGAACAGCTAACATTAGACAAAATACATGTTGAAACGCTTTTTCCTTGGTTTCCACTTATCACAAAGAAAAAAAAAGAACGAAAATTCCTTCAGGCCTATTGGCACCAAAACAGCCTTTGTTATTTAGGTAATAATATTAGAACACACGCTTAAAGTCGTCAGTCTTTCCGACCACTATGAATTCAAATTTGTAAAACAATTTCAAGTTATTTCTAGCCGTATCTCTTTTAACTAAAATTCTGAACCGTTTGGCTTAACACTGCTGCATTTTTATTTATTTTTTTGCTTAGCTAACCGTCGCCGTGTACCGGGAACGAGCGTTTAAACATAAGGTGACGATGTCGTGTACATAGCGGCCCCCGCCCAAAGGGGCTTGAAGAAATATATGGGCTGCATGATGCTTCAACCGCAGAGCTGAATCTTGTCCCCCACTAGTACTGGTAAACCGCTTAGAGGATCTAAGCCTGTCCAAGAACCGCAGTGCGAGGCGGACCGTCCATGCTAATAAACCCTATTGGTTTCATTGGGCGACAGGGCTTGAGATGTCATGTCATCTCAATGTCGGGTAAAAATTGGAAGCAACGTCTCCAAAATGACCTTTACAGTGTTGACGGGGACGTTAAGCCTCAAATCAAACAAACAAACAAACGTCATGTACACATGTTCTTTAGCACTCTGCCAAAAACACATAGATTTTATACGATAGCCGTTGTGCAAGAAACTGACAAACATTTCCCCTTCAATACGGAGCTCTCTAGCAATCTCCTCGATAACGTGGGTTGTGCCCGTCCCAGTCTGGACATAAACAAGGCAGTTGGGCCCAGTTGGGCCTTGTTTTTTTAATCAGATTAAAGGCCGTCTTCTGCTTTTTAGTAAACATTTTATTTCCTTTTCAGCGCATGTGTCAAAAAAGTTACAGCGGCTGACTGGAAGCGATGCAATACAAAATTCCCAGAGCACAGCCCATTATACGTAGAAACACCATCCAGTTATCTTAGCTGCGTAATACGTGTATACGTAGTCCTAGCAGAATATGTTACATTGACAAAATAAATTAAAGGAGAAATCAAGGCTATCACACTCATTTTAACAGTAACAACTCCACTGCCGGAACGTAGTTTCAGAAGTTCCGGATTATATCTGTCCTGCACGTCCCGCCTTTTAAACACGACGATTATGGCAAGCGCCCGGGTTTCTGTACCGATCATTGACAGAACACTGCGAAAGCGAAGCAAAAGTTGGAAAAATCTATATTTAGAGCTGCGAGTACATCTTTTTGGCTTCAAATTGGAAAAGCGAGCTAAAGTTAAATGAAAGACAACGGGTGAAAGTGAAAAAAGTTCCCCCCGTATCACTAGTTCGGTTGTGATTGATGAAAACCTGAAAATTTTTGTCACACGTTTATGCCGAATTTTGCTTTGCTGAGTTAATCCATGCGAGAAAAGCATGTTTCCTGCAAGTGGCAGGCAGTGGCGGATTATCTTTGCAAAGTGGACTTATTTAACTTGTATTATTCATAATAAGCAGGTAAAAAACTGCATTTGCGAAAAAGATACACTGGGTAAAATGAGGTAACCCCCAAAAAAATTGAGCCGAAGTTTCCCCCCTTGTCTCTATTATAGTACCAAAAAAAAAAAAAAAAAAAAAAAAAAAAAAAAATTTTTCATTTTTTTTTTTTTTTTTTTTTCATGATTCAAGCCCCTATGGTTACAGCGTCCTTAACGACGTCGCGTTTACTAATGGCTGAATATTGCCATTTTTTGTTTAAAAAAAGTTAATAAAATGCATTTTAAATGTCATATGATAAATAGAATCATATGTCCGCCCTTGGCAGCTCAGTTGGATGCGCTTCTAACTGGTACGGTCGTCAGGAGAACGCTCGTTCGATACCTGCTGGGGTCGGCAACATTCTTTCGTGGAGATTGGTCATGCAATCTTTTCTACGGTCATTCTCTCCCTTCCGCTGATTCAAGAAGGGAAGTTGCCAGTTTCTGGCGAAAAAAATGTGCACTGTACTGTTTAACCGCTTACGTATAAGCATGCCCAGGAAATGTGTAGATAGGTAAACTTACCGGCTAAAAAATGACCTAAAATACTGTTGACTGGGCCGTTAAACTCCAATACAAACAAACAAATAGAATCTTGTATTCGTGCTCATGTATCATTGAATTTATTAATTTCGAGGAAAAGGGATAAAATGCTCGATGATTTAGCCTCCCAGAGCCGAAGGCTCCGGGGGAGCTTGTAGGATAGGTAGGTGTCCGTCGTCGTCGTCTGCGTCGTCTGTGTCGTCTGCGTCGTATGTCCGTCGTCAACACTTTCAAACGACTTCTCCTCTGAAGTCACTGGGCCGATTGGGCCCAAATTTTATCTGTAGCATCCTTGGGTGTGGGGGATTGAAAGTTTATGTTTTTTATGAAAATCCGCTCATTAGTTTGGTTGCTATGGTAACTTAGAGTTCCAATAGACTTATAATGGGGAAAATTGAAAAATGGCATTTACTGCTTAGCCTCTGCAGATATTTTGACAAAACTTTCATAGAAATGTTCCTTAGACAATCTACTCTCTGCCATATGAATTTAGGGCTGCTGCTCATTTGTATTGGTTGCCATGGAAACCAAAATGAAAAAAATAGGAAAAAAAAATACTTATAAAATCATCTCCTCAGAAATCGTATGCTCTATGAGGCCGAGAGTTTATGGAAATATTCACCATATTTGCCTTCACAGGTTTTGTGTTTTTATGAAATTCGGCTGTTTAGTTTGGTTGCTATGGCAACTTAGATTTCCCATAGACTTATAATGGGGAAAATTGAAAAATGGCATTAAACCTCCAAGCCTTTGCAGATATTTTGACAAAATTTTCATAGAAACGTTCATTGAGTAAACTTCTCTCAGCCATATGCTTTTATGTAAACCTGTGGGTCCCGTAGGTTGTGCCCCGCCCCCTCCACTCCATAAAATGCCTTATATCTCAGAAACCTTACAGATCCCCACCCCTAAACCATATATATTCTTGTTCCTTATGATAAGACACATTAAGTGACACCAACCTGGGGGTTCCCCCGGATGTGCCGGGGACATGCCCTACCCCCTCCCCTTCATTAAATGCCATTTATCTCAGAAACCATTCAGATCCCCACCCCTAAACCGTATATATTCTTGTTTCTTATGATAAGACGCACTCAATGACAGCAACCCGGGGTCCCTCTGGTTGTGCCTGGGCCATGCCCCACCCCCTCCATTTCATAAACGGCCCAATATCCCAGAAACCCTACAGATCCCCACCCATAAACCATATATATTCTTGTTCCTTATGATATTTCGCATTCAGTGACACCAACCTGGGGGACATCCAGGATGTGCCGGGCCATGCCCAACCCCCTCCACTTCATAAAAGGCCAAATATTCCAGAATCCCTACAAATCCCCACCCCTAAACCATATGTATTCTTGTTCCTTATGATAAGATGCATTAAGTGACACCAACTTGGGGGTTCCCCCAGATGTGCCGGGGACATGCCCCACCCCCTCCACTTCATGAAATGCCATTTATCACAGAAACCATTCAGATCCCCACCCCTTAACCATATATATTCTTGTTCCTTATGATAAGATGCATTAAGTGACACCAACTTGGGGGTTCCTCCAGATGTGCCGGGGACATGCCCCGCCCCCTCCACTTCATAAAATGCCATTTATCACAGAAACCATTCAGATCACCACCCCTTAACCATATATATTCTTGTTCCTTATGATAAGACGCACTCAGTGACACCAACCTGGGGGCCCCCCGGTATGTGCCGGGGCCATGCCCCATCCCCTCCACTTCATAAAAAGGCCAAATATTCCAGAAATGTTTCAGATCAAGCGACATCAGACCTCTGAAGCCACTAGGCTGATTGGGTCCAAATTCTATCTGTAGTATCCTTGGGCGCAGGGCTTCCATGGTTAATTAAAATACATTGCTGCCAGTGGGCAGTGCCCCCCCCCCCTGAGCTCTGGTGAGCATGTGGCCCATGGGCCTCTTGTTAATTTATTAAACTCGTTGATGAAAACGCACAAAATGCTCGGCAAAGCCTCCCATTTTACCTCCATTCTCATATCGTTTAATAAATTCAATAATACATGAAGACACATGTGAAATCCTCTATCTGTAGTGTTAAAACACAATAGGTAGGAAAATTAATGACAATGTGAAAGACATGGCAAAGAATGTTTCAAACCTGTTTTAAGTTAACCAGAGTCGTTAACTCAACATTGCCTCGCATGCGATTATTATAATGTAAAGCCTTTAACCCATTGTATGCTGGTGGACTCTTCCATTGCTATATATTGGACAAGTCCATCTGTCATATAAGGGGTGCCAAGCCTATTTTTCATTTTATTCTATTTTTTTTTATGGAACATTTTGTTAGAAAAAAGTGCAGGCCCTGATCAGGCGGCGTCTGATCTGGGTCTGTACAGTTTACCCAGGTATCCGTTTAGGTGTTTCCGCCTACAATGGGTTAACGAGACGTCCTTGTCTCGGTCAAAATCCTGGGACTTATTTCTCTTATACATACCATGAATAACAGAGAAATCATGACCATGATTTCTATCAGACATAAACTTGACATATTCCGTTTTGCTAAGAAGAAATATTTCCTCTTAGCTGGGGAAATAAATCTTTGTAGCTTGAACTACTTTTGGCACAAGATACAATGTACCGCTTTTGCAATGAATAATAAAAGTAGAGGCAATGATCAGGAATCGATACAATCAACCCATAGCTCCCATCAGAGACACCGAAGGGAAAGAAAGACAAACATGCATCAACAGACCAAATGGAAACACCAACAGCGGAAAGCCAAAAGGACAGTTACTTTCCCACAAAATGGCCACTAGACAATCCAAAATAAAATAACACAAGCGACACAAACACCTAAAGACAAACCATAACAAAATTAAATCGCGACACAAGAACCTACGGAACCCGGGAAGGGACATGATTTTTTTTATTTTATAAGTTGTGCGCACAAGATAATATCTTGTGCGGACAAGATATTATCTTGTGCGGACAACATATTATCTTGTGCTGACAAGATATTATCTTGTCCGCACAAGATATTAAGTTGTGCGAACAAGATATTATCTTGTCCGCACAAGATAATATCTTGTCTGCACAACATAAATCTTGTGCGCACAAGATATTATCTTGTCCGTACAAGATATTACCTTGTCCGCACAAGATAATATCTTGTCCGCACAAGATAATATCTTGTCCGCACAACTTCCCAAGATCTATGTTGTGCAAACAAGATAATATGTTGTGCGAACAAGATAATATCTTGTGCGCACAAGATATTATGTTGTGCGAACAAGATCATATCTTGTCCGCACAAGATAATATCGGGTCCGCACAAGATAATATGTTGTCCAAACAAGATAATATCTTGTCCGCTCAAGATATTATCTTGTTCGCACAACATAATAAAAATAAAAAATCATGTCCCTTTCCGGGTTCCGTAAGAACCGCCTTGGAACGGTCAGCGGAAACGAATACCACTGGGGGGCTTAAATCGATTTTACGTGGCCACAATCCTCGCCCTTATTTCCATCGCGATTTAGACAAATAATTTGTTCAGCCCGCATGAAGGCGTCCTAACTCATCAGTGCAACATCTCCGTGAACACAAATAATCAAACAACCACAGAGTTATATTCAAACGCTGGAAAGTTTCAGATACGTCGAAGTTATTCATGACGTCATCTAAATGGCGTATGTGAAGATATCAACAGATGTTAAGAATGCGTGGCATTAAAGTCGGATACAACGTTGAAATAAAGATTATCTGGACATAACTACTGAATGAGGAGACCATTTAGTTACCGTTCTCTCGCATTTTGGATTGTTTTATCACCATAATAACTTCATTCCTTCAATTTTCATTTATTACGATAGGAAGCGCTTTCAAGATGGCGTCTATACAGGTTTTGTTTCAGTCAGCTTATGTGTCACTGCGCCCATTACATTTTGCATGGACTCTATGTTGAGAGTGAACTGTACATAGAATTAGATGCAAAGTGATCCATCAGCTCTATCAAAATGCATGTAATATATATACTGTATAATTTATTGTCTGAACCCATTTAAAATATGGGATTTATAAACCTCGGGAGGTTGAACATCGGATAAAGAAACTCGTGCGCAAGCGCACTCGTTTCTTTATCGGATGTTCAAACTCCTTCGGTTTATGAATCCAATATTTAAACGGAGTGGCTATTGACAGTCGACTGGTAATAGCCAAGACACGTTAAAATGGCTAGTGACAGTCGACTGGCAATAGCCAAAATACGTTAAAATGGCTAGTGACAGTCGACTGGCAATAGCCAAAATACGTTAAAATGGCTAGTGACAGTCGACTGGCAATAGCCAAAATACGTTAAAATAGCTAGTGACAGTCAGAAAACACAGTAACAAAAACCCGCTGATCACTCGAGAATTCCTCTGTCAGAAATTAAGTCCGATTGGCCCATACAATTTATATAGAGAAAAGGACTAGGGTTGTTCAGGGTAGCGTTGTTCATGTTCACATCGAATCGCTTTATTTTATTCATATGGCCGGTTTGTAAGCAGACACCCATAAACAACACACTTTTATGTAATAAGAGGGCTTCTGTGCAAGGAATTCTGCTTTCTGCATCATTAGCGGGCGGGGACACAGGAAGTGCCATTATGGTGAACGGACAAGAGCCAAGTGTAACAAAAACCCACCAGGGCAATAACCTATTGGACACTATCCCACAGGACAATGGCACACTGCTAAACTTTGGTAGGGAGGACAAATTTTGTTTGTTTGATTTGAATCCAACAACAAGAGGCTCAATGAGCCTAAACCGCTCACCTGAGGAACTTAAGTTTTAACAATTCAGACTTGACTACTAAATCTGCTAATAGAATCCAGCCCATTGACCCTTACAGGATATAAGTCATCATTATTGCATTGCATTCCAAGTTTGAGACTTCTAGCTTCTATAGTTCCTGAGAAATCTTTGACGAAAATTTAACATTGGTCAAAATGGAGAGAAAGAAGAATGAAAGAACAGATGAACAAATAAGCTGAGAAAGCCCAATGTCTCTTACACAAAATAAGTCATCATTATTCTATTGAATACCAAATTTGATGCTTCTAGCTTTTATAGTTCCTGAGAAATCTTTGATTAAAAATTTAACATTGGTCTATTATCTCTATATGGAGAGAAAGAAGAATGAAGGAACAAATGAACCAGACTAGCTCCAAAACCTAATGCAGCCTTTCCCCTTGCCCAATGGTGCTACACATAAAATTTAAACAAGATTGGTCGACTGCCCTCTGAGATATGCTTCATTGAAAGTGTGGACGACGGATGGACGGACGACAGACGACGGACTCCGGAGCCTTGGTATACTGTCAGCTCACTGGAGCCTTTGGCTCAGGTGAGCTAAAAATTCAAGTCGCTATTTCTGTCACAACATTTTCCCTACGTAAAGTCTATGGGCAAATTTTTTTGTCTCTCAAGGTCACGTAACTCCATGTCAATATTCCAATTCGGCCCAAAATCGAACTTAACCGAGATTTTATGCCTGTCCTTGTAACTAGCAAGTTTGAAGCTGATATGAATAAAAATAAAGTTGCTATCGTGGTCACAACGTATTTTTTTATGCTCAAGGGCAGGTAACTCCAAGGCAAATAATCCGATTCGGCCCAAAATCGAACTTCACCGAGATTTTATGTCTGTCCTCGTTACCTGCAAGTTTGAAGCTGATCTGAAAAAAATTCAAGTCGCTATCGTAGTCACAACATTTTCCCTATGTAAAGTCTATGGGCAAATTTTTTGTCGCTCAAGGTCATGTAACTCCGAGGTCAATATTCCGATTCGAACTTAACTGAGATTTTATGCCTGTCCACGTTACCTGCAAGTTTGAAGCTGATCTGAATAAAAATAAAGTTGCTATCGTGGTCACAACGTATTTTTTTATGCTCAAGGGCAGGTAACTCCAAGGCAAATAATCCGATTCGGCCCAAAATCGAACTTGACCGAGATTTTATGCCTGTACTGGTTATCTGCAAGAATGAAGTCGATCAGAAAAAAATTGACGGAGCTAGAGTGATGACAAGCTTTTTCCTATGTGAAGTCTATGGGAGCTAGATGTTGCCATGGCAACCAGAGTTCCACTCAGAGCTGCCTGAAAACCTAATGAAGCCTTTCCACTTGCCCAATAATGAGACACATGAAATTTGATCAAAGTTGGCCAAGTAGTCTTTAAGATATACATTTTTGAAATTCCCATTAACCCTAATGCAAAAACACACAAGGGCAGGTAACTCCTAAGTGAATGATCCGATTCTGCCAGTTATTGAACTTGACCGAGATTTAATGGCTGTGCTGGTTATCTGCAAGAATAAAGCCAATCTGAAAATAATTGAAGCAGCTACGGTGATGACAACATTCTCCCCATGTTAAGTCAATAGGCAATTTTTTCAACGCTCAAGGGCACGTAACTCCTGAGTGAATAATCCGATTCAGCCCAAAATCGAACTTGATCGAGATTTCATGCCTGTCCTCGTTATCTGCAAGAATGAAGTCGATCAGAAAAAAATTGACAGAGCTAGAGTGATGACAAGCTTTTTCCTATGTTAAGAACGCTCAAGGGCACGTAACTCCTGAGTGAATAATCCGATTCAGCCCAAAATCGAACTTGATCTGCCTGTCCTCGTTATCTGCAAGAATTAAGACAATCAGAAAAAAATTGACGGAGCTAGAGTGATGACAAACTTTTTCCTATGTTAAGTCTATGGGAGCTATCTGTTGCCATGGCAACCAGAGTTCCAATCCGATCTGCCCGAAAACAGTATGCAGTCTTTCCCCCTACCTGAAAATGCTTCACATGAAATTTGATCAAGATTGGCCCACTGGTTCCGGAGATATACTTCTTTGAAAGTGTGGATGACGGACGATGACGACGGACGACGACGACGGACGACGGACGCCGGCTCGTGGTATACTAATACCTCGCATGAGCCTTCGGCTCAGGTGAGCTAAAAATAAAGTTGCTATCGTGGTCACAACGTATTTTTTTATGCTCAAGGGCAGGTAACTCCAAGGCAAATAATCCGATTCGGCCCAAAATCGAACTTGACCGAGATTTTATGCCTGTACTGGTTATCTGCAAGAATGAAGTCGATCAGAAAAAAATTGACGGAGCTAGAGTGATGACAAGCTTTTTCCTATGTGAAGTCTATGGGAGCTAGATGTTGCCATGGCAACCAGAGTTCCACTCAGATCTGCCTGAAAACCTAATGAAGCCTTTCCACTTGCCCAATAATGCGACACATGAAATTTGATCAAAGTTGGCCAAGTAGTCTTTAAGATATACATTTTTGAAATTCCCATTAACCCTAATGCAAAAACACACAAGGGCAGGTAACTCCTAAGTGAATGATCCGATTCTGCCAGTTATTGAACTTGACTGAGATTTCATGGCTGTGCTGGTTATCTGCAAGAATAAAGCCAATCTGAAAATAATTGAAGCAGCTACGGTGATGACAACATTCTCCCCATGTTAAGTCAATAGGCAATTTTTTCAACGCTCAAGGGCACGTAACTCCTGAGTGAATTATCCGATTCAGCCCAAAATCGAACTTGATCGAGATTTCATGCCTGTCCTCGTTATCTGCAAGAATGAAGTCGATCAGAAAAAAATTGACGGAGCTAGAGTGATGACAAGCTTTTTCCTATGTTAAGAACGCTCAAGGGCACGTAACTCCTGAGTGAATAATCCGATTCAGCCCAAAATCGAACTTGATCGAGATTTCATGCCTGTCCTCGTTATCTGCAAGAATGAAGACAATCAGAAAAAAATTGACGGAGCTAGAGTGATGACAATCTTTTTCCTATGTTAAGTCTATGGGAGCTATTTGTTGCCATGGCAACCAGAGTTCCAATCCGATCTGCCCGAAAACAGTATGCAGCCTTTCCCCCTACCTGATAATGCTTCACATGAAATTTGATCAAGATTGGCCCACTGGTTCCGGAGATATACTTCTTTGAAAGTGTGGACGACGGACGACGACGACGGACGACGACGACGACGGACGACGGACGCCGGCTCGTGGTATACTAATACCTCACATGAGCCTTCGGCTCAGGTGAGCTAAAAATGGGAGCAACGTCTGGAATGGGTCTTCACTGTTTGTTCACTCTAAGTAAAGTCCTTCCAAACGCTACGAAAACGCGCCTATACAAATACATTGTAAACTTAAACGTCCCAAAAAAACTAAACATTTAAGATAAAAAAAATGTGATATTTTTCTTATTTGTGCTCAAAAAATAGATTGTGGGCACTCGTTAGAACCGCCTCATTGAGGTGGTTCTAACGAGTACCCCTATTCTATATTTTAGAGCAGAAATAAGAAAAAAAAAGTTTTTCCCTGTAAACCCCAGTTTTACTGTATGAACGTGGGGTTCAAGGAGGTCAAACTTATATAGACATGTTTGCGTGATGATTTTTATGGGGATATTCAAAAACACTAGAACATAAGACAAATAAAATAAAGGTTTTGAGTAATAGTATCTGATCAAGCATCTGACCACCTAGATGATCGCCTCTCCCAAACGAATGTACATAACAGATAGAAAAAAAAAAGTCACGGGAAAAAAGTCACGGAAATAAAGTCGCAGTTTTTGGTATGAAAACAAGAGGACCATGATGGCCCTGGATTGCTCACCTGATCCACACTGTTGCAATGAAATGGTAGGTAATACAGTAAGGTGCCTTGTCAGAAGGAAAATACATGTATTATATGAAAGCTTTATCTTAAATTGTTCAAAAGTTATGATAAAGTAGGTCAATGGTCAAGGTCACACGTCAAACTTTTTGTATGGATGTGAAGCCATCATCACAAGGAATATACATGCCAAATATGAAGGCTCTATCTCAAATGGTTCCAAAGTTAAGATAAAGTAGGCCACAGATCAAGGTCAAGGTCACAGATACAGATCAATTTTTTTGCATGATGGGGAAGACCTTGTCACAAGGAACATACATTCCAAATATGAAGGCTCTACCTTATATGGTTAAAAAGTTATGACAAAAAAGATCAAAGGTCAAGGTCACAGTTCGAAAAGGTTTTTCTATGATTTGATCATCATTCGGAGCAAGTTTGAGGATGATTGGACTAAAATCTGTTAACAAGGCTTTTCTATGGTTTGATCTACTGACCTACTTTTTGACCCGACAACACCCATATTCCAACTTGACAGAGATATTGTCGACATGATCATTCCGGGCAAGTTTGATGATGATCGGACCAAAACTGTGGCCTGATTTGACCTACTGACCTACTTTTTGACCCGACATGACCCATATTCGAACTTGACAGAGATATTGTCAAGATAATCATTCAGAGCAAGTTTGATGATTATCGGACCAAAACTGTGGCCTCTAGTGTATTCAAAAGGTTTTTCTATGATTTGACCTACTTTGTGACCCGACATGACCCATATTCGAACTTGACCAGATATTGTCAAGACGATCATTCTGAGCAAGTTTGATGACGATCGGACCAAAATTGTGGCCTCTAGAGTGTTCATAATGTTTTTCTATGGTTTGACCTGCTGACCTACTTTTTGACCCGACATGACCCATATTCGAACTTGACCGAGATAGAGTCATGTTGATCATTCTGGGCAAGTTTGATGACGATCGGACCAAAACTTTGGCCTTTAGAGTGTTCACAAGGTGTTTCGTTGATTTGACCTACTGATCTACTTTTTGACCTGCCATGATCCATATTCGAACATGAACGAGATATTGTCATGATGATCATTCTCACCGGGTTTGCTGATGATTGGCCCAAAACTGTGACCTCTAGTGTGTTCAAAAGAAAAAATTACGCACGGATGCACGCACGGACGCATGACGGACGACGGACAAAGAGTGATCCCAAAAGCTCACCTCGTCGCTACGTGACAGATGAGCTAAAAAGTCACGGAAGAAAAGTCACAGAATTGGTTTTAATCATGTTCAGTATTTTTTCTTATTTTTAGTCTATAAGTATCCACAATCTATGTTTTGAACAAAGTCTAACGAATGTAGGTTAGAAAGTCTTTGAAAAAAAAAACAAACAAGGAAAACATCACAAAATTGGTTTTAATCATGTTCAAAAGTTTTCTTCTTCTTCTTTTTTTTTTTTTTCTAGCCAAAGCATAGATTATTGTTGCTCTTTATAACCACCCTTCTAACAAGTATCCATACCATATGTAATAATTAAAAAATGAATACCACCGCAAATCACTATTTTCTCCGTATCTAATCACCCGGACAAATCCCACTCCCTCCCATTTTTGTAAAGGCGGACAAAATCCCCCCATCATTTGTTTAGGTGGACAAAATCCCCCTGGACATACCCTCTGCCATAGTTCCTTCGTAGTTGTATGACGAGTATTTAATCCGCCGTTTTGAGGTTTAACGTCCCCGTCAACATAGTATAGGTCAGTTTGGAGACGTTGTTTCAATTTTGTGGGATTTTTACCCGACATTGAGATGAAATGACATCTCCAGCCCTGCCGCCCAGTGAAACCAATAGGGTTTATATACATATTGTTTCAGTCGAAACATAGATTGTGGGTATTCGTTAGAACTTTCCAAAATCTATGATATGAGAATAAGATACACCCATGTAAATCTTACGTTCTCTGTATAAAGTGTGGCTAACAGAAGTGTTCCTTATACGGACTTGTTAGTACTGCTAAACCGATGATGATGGACACTGATTAGAACCGCCTCGATGCGACGCAATATCCACGTGTGTATTTGGAAACAAGGATGTATGTAGCAGGGAATCAGGAAAGAAAATCTTAAACTAACTCCATTTTATCTCCAGAAATAGCATCGTTCAGCTGAAATTTGAGTATTGTTTTCAGTCTAAACATAGAAGGGGGTACTCGGTAGAAACGCCTCACTCAGTTATCAAAATTCAATGTTCTTAGCAAAGAATATAGGAGATTGAGGTATGCCCCTGTAAAGTCCATATTTTTTCGGTATAAAGTGGTGTTACCAGGGGTGGTGGTCCTCATATGGACCTGTTAGCTGATTTTCTGCTAAGAACCGTTGAGGATGGACAAACATTAGAACCGCCTCGGAACACCGCAGTATATGGGAAGGAGAGAAAAAACAAAACAAAACAAAAAAAAAAAAAAAAAACACAAGAAGCAACTGGCAATAGCCAAAATACGTTAAAATGGCTAGTGCCAGTCGACTGGCAATAGCCAAAATACGTTGAAATGGCTAGTGCCAGTCGACTGTCAATAGCCATTTTAACGTGTTTTGGCTATTACCAGTCGACTGTCAATAGCCATTTTAACGTGTTTTGGCTATTGCCAGTCGAGACCTTTCCATATTTAAAATGGGCTGAGTCTATATATTTCTTGCTCATGTTCTGTAATAGATTCAGGTGAGGTGGCTCTTACATGTACCACTGTCCATTCCTTAAAGCTGAAATAATAAAAATGCACTGATGTTTTTGCTGCTCCAACTGTTTTCTATCTAAAGTGGGGTTTACGATGGTTTCAGCGAAATGGATTTGCCAACGTGTCACTCACATTAGAAACTATTGTTCGGAATACCATACGCGCCATACACATTACGATAACACAGCCGTGAAATGTAGTGCATTGTTTTCACATCTCCAAAATGGCTACTTTTCTGATGAAAATCCATGATCTTTTTCTTATTTATACAGCAAACTTAGGTTGTGGGTGCTCGTTAGAACCACCTAATTAAGGCGGTTCTTACAAGTATCCACAACCTATGTCTTAGAGCAGAAATTAGGAAAATCATGTATACCCCGTAAACCTGAGTTGTCTCCTTATAAAGTTGGGTTTAGGGGGTGTTCATTTCTCGGACTTGTTCTCGTGATGAGAAAGACGTACGATAAACTTAGGTTAGATACTTGATCAGTAATTTTCGCTTAATAGCGGTTGTAAGGCTAATTGTGTTGAATATAATCCCTGAGTGTTAACAATTAGAATTTTAAAATATGAACTGATACATTAATTGTCCGTTTAAGAAGTTTGAATAGCTTTATTTTATGTTAATCATTTGCGTCATACAGTATTGTCTTTTCAGTTCTCATGGTATTATATAGTACATTTTTTCAAATCTCACAAAAAGCCAATTTTTCTGATGAAAATTTGTGATGTATTTCGTATTTATACTCCAAACATATGTTTTGGGTGCTCGTTAGAACCGCCTCATTGAGGCGTTTCTAACGAGTACCCACAACCTATGTCTTGGATCAAAAACAAGGAAAACAATGTTTACCCCCGTAAACCCCAGTCTTCTCTATATAAATACGCCCCCGCCCATAGGGGCTTGAAGAAATATATGGGCTGCATGGTGCTTCCACGCAGAGATGAATCTGGCCCGCACACTAGTACTGGTAAACCGCTTAGAGGATCTAAGCCTGTCCAGGAACCGCGGTGCTAGGCGGACCGTCCATGCTAATAAACCCTATTGGTTTCATTGGGCGACAGGGTTTGAGATGTCATTTCATCTCAATGTCGGGTAAAAGTCCCACAAAATTGGAAGCAACGTCTCCAAAATGACCTTTACAGTGTTGACGGGGACGTTAAACCTCAAATCAAACAATTTTTTTATATAAAGTGGGGTTTAGGGGGGTCTAACACATTGCATGCGGGAAACCCCTAAAGGGGTAACTTGACAAACAGTGGAGGCCCAGATCAGACGCCGCAGAACCATCAAATAGAATAAAAACCAAAAAATAAGTCCGACACCCCTTATATGACAAATGGACTTGTCCAACATATAGCAGTGGAAGAGTCCACTAGTAAACACTGGGTTAATGTAACACAGATTATTCTGGACATCCATGCTGTCTGAACAGCCTCCGTTTTGCCCTACAGCCGCTCCGACTATTGAAGCAACACCGCATCCGTGTGCTATAGTACATATTTTCACATCTCTAAAATGGCTACTTTTCTGATGAAAATCCTTGATATTTTACTAATTTATACTACAAGTATAGGTTATGGGTGCTTGTTAGAACCCGCCTCTAACCTATGTCTTGGAGGATGATTATGGGAAAGAATGCATACCCCCCCCCCCCCCCCCCCGTAAACCTCAGATTTCTCTATTTTGGCGTGGGGGTCTTCATTTCACGGACTTGTTTAAGTGATGTTGAGAACAACAGGGAAGAAAGATCTGCTTAAACTTAGAGGATGTCCAAACTAACCTCCTTTTTTACTAAGGAGGATCTTACATGAGTGTTCAGATGACTATGTATTTATCTGAATTTATTAAACGAGTGGAGAAAAATGGATAAAATAAGATGCTTTGCCAAGTTTTTTTTTTTTTTGGTTTTTGTTTTACGGCCCTTTCAATATTATTTCACTCATATCGAGCCGATCGTTAATCAGAGGTGGGCGAAAACCGGAGTGCCCGGAGAAAAACCACCTGACCTTCCGTTGCTGAACTTGGCGTCTCACATGTGACCCGAGCGAGGCTCGAACCACAGCGGTGAGACGGACCTAATGATCAAGAGTCAGCGCTCTTAACCACTAGGCCCAGAGGCCCGTGCTTTGCCAAGTTAATAAAATTCAATTAAATATAAGCAAGGAAGCAGGATTCTATTTTTAAATGGCATTTAAAACGCATTTTATTCATGATTTTAACACAAATATCAATATTCCGCAATAAGTAAACGCGACGCCGTTAAGGACGTCGTATTTGTAACGGCTAACTAATTGCATATTTAATCCTCTAGTGGATTGCATAGAGTATTTTACACGAGTGGTCATTTAATATGAAATTTATGAAACGAGCCTTTGGCGAGTTTCATAAATTTCACATGAAATGACCACGAGTGTAAGATTTTGTTTATCATATGACCACTTTAAATTGGATTTTATCGCCTTTAAATTTGATAAATTTTCCACAAAAAAATGCATTGTCGACATGGAGGTCGCCATGAAGTTACTTAATCCCGCCAAAGTGTTATTACACTTGTGGGCATAGGATTTCTATTACACCGGCCCCGATAGCTCAGTTGGTAGAGTGTCCGCTCCGGGAAACGGGACGTAATGGGTTCGATCCCGGGCCGCGACATACCAAAGTCGTTAAGAATGGTACTGACTACTCCTCGCTTGGCACTCAGATTACGGGGTAGAGCTAGGACTGGTCAACCCAGTGTCAGGATAATATGACTGGGTGTGGTATCATGTAATGTGTCTGGGACATGATACTTCAGTGAGGCAGCACTATAAAAGTGAGCATTGAGCTCCCTGTCGCAACCAGACACCGTCGTGATATGACTGAAAAATTGTTGAAAGCGCCGTTAAATCCGAATTCACACACACACACACACACACACACACACACACACACACACACACACACACACACACACACACACACACACACACACACACACACGCGCGCTCGCACGTAGGCACGCACGAACGCACGCACGCACGTACGCACGCACGCGATTTTTTTAAACGACGTTATCCACTGCTTATCAACGACGTCATATGATAAATAACGTAATTACATTCTACGACGTGACGTCATATGATAAACATGGTTATTGCATGAGACAATTAATTTTATATTGTAAACATAATTAAAACCTGCCGCCTCGGTAGCTCAGTCGGATGCGCGTCTGATCAGGAGGACGCCGGTTCGATACCTACCTGGGTAGGCAACATTCTTCTGTGGATCTTGATCATGTAATCGTTTCTACGGTCATTCTTACCCTTCCGCTGATTCAAGAAGGGCTGTTGCCAGTATCTGGCGAAAGAATGTGCACTGTACTGGTTAACCGCTTACGTATAAGCCTGCCCAGAAAAGGTGTGGATAAGTAAACTAACCGGCTCAGTAATGACCTTAAATAGTGTTGACTAGGCCGATACTTGATTAATTGATGTAATTAGTTCTTGCAAATTCAGGAACTGAATGTCTGAAGAAGCCATCTGATCTGGATCTACACGATTTGCAAAGATAGGGGTTGTGGTGAACAGCAGTATAAGGGTCAAGAAACAATTGTTCGGAATACCATACACGCCATACAGAACTTAGCTTAGATACTGGTCCAGCAATTTTCGCTAAATAGCGGTTGTTAGGCTAGTTATGTTGAATATAACAATTAGAATTTTTAAATATGGACTGATACTTTAATTGTCCGTTTAAGAAGTTTGAATAGCTTTTTTTTATGTTAATCATTCGCGACATATCGTATTGCCTTTTTACGTTTTCCTTTCATTGCGAAAACACGCCTATATAATTTTGACGCACTTAAACCCCACTTTTATATAGAAAAAAAAACGGGGTTTTTCAGGGGTATACATTAGTTTTCGTATTTCTGCTTTAAACAAAGATTGTGGGCACTCGTTAGAACCGCCTATGTTTGGAGCAGAAAGTTAGAAAATAACATAATTTTTTGCCTGAAAGGTTTCACTTTTGGTGAAATTTGTCTCGAATATAATTGAAAAGGCGTGTTATCTTAATGTTTAAATGTAACACAGATTATTACATCCTTTCTATAGAATACATAGGAAAATGACATTACTGACTCATTTTTCGCTATTTTGATGGCACAGTCACGTGACTGTTTAGCGCGTACTTCACAAGCTTCAAAATGGCCGTAGAAAAGACATTCGAATCACTGTCAAACCGACTTTTGGCTCTAGAAGAGAGTAACAGCAGTAGATTTATATAAATATCTGAATCGAATGACTCACTGTAAGCCTATCAGGCAATCTTACATCGGTATCTGGCTCAACAGCAGTAGGCGAAAAAAAATCTTAAGGACGATCGATGCCTTCAAGTACAGCAGGGGTGTCTTCATGTCAAAAAGAAAATCTCTGAAGCAATAAGAACTTAGCAACAAGGTTATGCATACGAATCCCTTCACTGATGAAGAGCTGGAAGTCTCTGTTAGGAAAAGGTGTCCCCCACCTCACCCCGACCCCGCGCAATGAAAATGTCCAACTTCTCAAAGTTGCTTCCGAAACAAAGTCACTTGTGTTTTCTTTTTAAATAAAGGCTTGTATTTTGGCCAAACTTTTCGTAAATTTTGCTTTCATTGATGTTTCTAGATGTTTCAAAAAGAATCCCGAAAAGGCTCGTAAATAGCTTCAATAACGAAATGCGGGCATTGTCAGTATTGAGCGTTGCTAGTGTGAACAAATCTAAAAGTAGGTAGCGTCTACGGGAAACAACTCCATGTGCGTGTACGAGTACAAGTTTTGGTTTTCGCAAACAACTTTTATACTTTTCTTTTCTTTCTTTCTTTTTTCTGCTACTTTGTATTATTGCTCACTAATGTTATCATTATTGATTGATTTGACGTTTAACGTCCCCGTCAACACTGTAAATGTCATTTTGGAGACGTTGCTTCCAATGTTGTGGGACATTTACCAGACATTGAGATGAAATGACATCTCAAGCCCTGCCGCCCAATGAAACAAATAAGGTTTATAAGCATGGATGGGCCGATTCGCACTGCTTTGCCTGGGTAGGCTTAGATCCTCTAAGCGGTTTACCAGTACTCGTGTGTGGGTCGGTGTCAGCTCTTCATGGAAGCATCATGCAGCCCATCTATTTCTTCAAGCCCCGATGGGCGGGGGCCAAACATGATCATTAATTTCATAATGTGATGTTGGCGCCGTGATGTTACCTATGCAGTCGATTCAGAGCATAGAAAGTATGTAATAAAAAGGTTATGGTATGGTCAAGGTGTGCCTCTAAGTCATATTGGCACCGGTAAGTCATACTGGCCCTCGGGCTAAAGCCCTCGGGCCAATATGACTAACCGGTGCCAATATGACTTAGAGGCACACCTTGACCATAAAATAACCTCTAATTATTCAGGGCATCCATGCTGCCTGAACAGCCTCATTTTTTGCCCTTGAGGACAACAGTAAAGAAAGATCTGCTGAGGCTTAGAGAATGTCCAAACTAACCTCCCTTTTGCTATAGACGATCTCACATGAGTGTTCATGTTACTATCTATTTATCTGAATTTATTTAAACGGGTTGAGAAAAAAGCATAAAGTGAGAGGCTTTGCCGAGCGTTATATCTCTTTTCCTAACGAGTTTAATAATGGAATAGGCTATTGACAAACGTTTGTCAATAGCGATTTCCCGTCAAAATGGCTATTGACAAATGTTTGTCAATGGCGAATTTAACATATTTTGGCTACTGACAAATGTAATTCAATAATATATAAACACGAATGCAAGATTCTATTTATCATGACACTTAAAACACATTTTATTCGTGATTCTTTACACAAATGTCAATACTCCGCAATTAAACGCGACGTCGTTAAGGACGTCGTATTTGTAACGCCCAACGAATCGCATATTTAATCCACCAATGGATTACTTAGAGTTTATTACATTCTCAGACGTCACGTCATATGATAAGCATGCTTATTGCATGAGACAGGTAATTTTATATTAAAAACATTATCGAAACCTTTTAGACAAGTAGATATTTTGGCTTAATATTGCCGAATGGATAAAATAAAGCCATTTTTTCAAACGTGGCGCCCCTAGAGCTTTCTCATGAAACAAGGATACTTAGGGCATACGTGGCAGGCAAAACATTCTAGTGATATTACGATCGATAACATACCCGTTTGTTTGTTTGTATGATGTATGTCTCAACGTCCCCGTCAATACAATATAGGTCATTTTGGAGACGTCGCTTCCAATTTTGTGGGGCTTTTACCCGACATCATTGAGATGAAATGACATCTCAAGCCCTGTCGCCCAATGAAACCAATAGGTTTTATAAGCATGGACGGCCCGACTCGCCCCGCTTTGACTGGGCAGGCTTAGATCCTCTTATCAGTTTACCAGTACCCGTGTGCGGTCGGTTTCAGCTCCGATGGTCGGGGACCTATAACACACCCGTGAGGCATAGTGCATTTTTTCACTAGCCAAAATGGCTACTTTTTATGAAAATCCCGCCGGATATTTTTCTTATTCAAACTGCAAACATAGGTTATGTGTGCTCATTAGAACCGCCTCATTGAGGCGGTTCTAACGAGTGCCCACAACCTATGTCTTGTAGAACAAATAAGAAAATAATGTTCACCCCCCGTAAATCCCAGTTTTCTCTCTATATAGTGAGGTTTATGGGGGTTTATAAAGTGCGGTTCATTTCTCGGACTTGTTTACGTGATGGTTTGAGAATAAGCGCAGTCTCGCCGGACAGACATATTGTGCATATGTTAAGGTGGCACTACAGTAAAAAAAATCCCCTTACTCACAATGTAAATTGGGGCATATTCAATGTTCTACCACATTTCAGCAAGTCTAATGCTTCCAGTATGAGGCATATAATTTGACAGGCTGACCATTTACCTTCCAGAAGCAGCTAAAAAATATATGTGCTGTGCGGCATATTTTGGCCTTTTTGGCAGCCAGTGTCAACAAACCCATACCGCAGCGAATAAATCAAGGCATTTCCAGTGGCCAGTCAGCACAATTTTCTGGTTCAATTTAAATCAGCTGCATTTTATAATAGCAAATACCTACTAATATTTCTTCTAATAAACAATAAAACTTCTCAGAAAAATAATGGCTTAGCACCAAATCCAATCAGAAGAAGCAGAATATTCAATTCTGTACTGAAAGCTCTCCCCAAAGCAAGTGCAGCTTTCATAAAGATCAATTATTTACTGTAGTGCAACCTTAAAGGAGCTACACTCAATAAGTCGTTTATCTAGCTCAATAAGTTGCATTTGAAGGCTCGACTTAATCTTTTCTTATCGCTTATGTAATAAGTGTCTTTTTCACAAGAACCGGCCCAAAATAATGTTAGTTTTTGCCGTGATATTACGAAATAAGAAGTCGATGTCCAGTAAATGCCAAAATCGAATAAGTCAACGCCATTTATACCGATATTCGATATAAAAAATAACTCGGCACAACGACAGTGTCATTTTTTTTTTTTTTTTTTTTTTTGGTTTTGGTTTTACGGCCCTTTCAAGATTATTTCACTCATATCGAGCCGGTCGTTAATCAGAGGTGAGCGAAAACCGGAGTACTCGATGAAAAACCACCTGACCGTTGCAGAACTTGGCGTCTCACATGTGACCCGAGCGAGGCTCGAATCCACAGCGGTTAGAGAGGGCCGTAACAGTGTCAATGGGGCGAATCACGAAAACACGCCTATATAATTTTGACACTCGTGAACCCCACTTTTATAGTAAAACAGGGGTATACAGGGTAAACCTTCTTTTCTTATTTCTGCTCTAAAATATAGATTGTGGGTATATTTTGAGCAGAAATAAGAAAAATATCATACATATTCTTCTTAAAATTTTCATTTTTTGGTGTGTGTGTGTGTGGGGGTGGGGGGTGGGGGGGAGGGTGTTAAAGGTTACAGTGTATTTGTATAGGCTTGTTTTCGTAATGTAATCCTAAGCCCAAGATGAGACGGATTGTTTTTAACTCTCAAACAAACAGACGTTGTGGATATCTGTTAGATCGCCGCGGCGAGGCGATTATAGGCGATCATAACACATCTTCACAACTTTTGTTTCTTGGGGTCATTAAGGGCATGAGGTTATGTTATCATATTATACTACCCCTACATGTAATGTGACTGGATCTTTTTATTTCGGCAAATTCCTTAAAAAGGCAAAATGCCTGAGAAAACAACAACAACAACCCGCTAATAACCAGGATTCCCTGTATTCAATAGAAGTGAAGACAATGATCAGCAGTCGATAAATCACCAATACATCAAAAGGGAAGAAATAAAAATATAAAATAACCTCACCATTAGATTAAACATACTTTATTGCAAAATAAATCAAAGGGATTGGACACAAGTTATATACAACGTTAGATAGTCCTCTCCCTAATACAGTTTAACAACTCGTTTTATCAGGTACAATGTCTAATGCAATAAATTGTATCTTGAGTATCCTCTCATCCGTCCATGCATACAATCACTCGCACTTTGACTGTGGTAGCGCTGTTGATGAGACGCTATAAAAGTAATCAATATCATAGAATTTAAGAAATAGATTTTAAGAAGTAGGTCAGCTCTATCAGTGATTTATTGGTTTATTGAGTGATACATCACTGCTTGAAGATCAGTTGTAAAGCCGATCAGATCACGAGCTCGTAGCGCGAGTGATTTGTCTACTTTCAACTGATCTACAAACAGCGATGTATCATTCAACTAATCCCGGCACTTGATCACTTGAATGGTTTAAGTAGAAAATGGCAACTACATAAGTTAGTCAAATCTATGTGTCTCCTTTATGTATCCAATAACTGACTGAATTATCCATTTATTGGTGTTAACATCGTAAATTTGGGATCCTGAAGTTATATCAGAGAAGTTGTTTACCTCACCATTACGAAAATACGCCTCTACAAATACATTGTAAATTTTGCTACCG
Organism: Lucinisca nassula; assembly: GCA_963580285.1. NCBI lineage: Eukaryota > Metazoa > Mollusca > Bivalvia > Lucinida > Lucinidae > Lucinisca > Lucinisca nassula. The sequence continues at coordinate 41,119,497 of OY757015.1, read as the reverse complement.
AAAAATGAAAATTTTCAGATGAAAAATTGTGCCTTTTTCTTATTTTTGCTCAAAACATAGATTGTAGATACTCGTTAGAACCGCCTCGTCGAGGCGGTTCTAACGAGTACCTACAATCTATGTTTTTGAGCAGACATAAGCAAAATAATGTATACCCCTGCAAACTCCAGTTTTACATATAAAAGTGGGGTTCGATATAAAAAGATTGGGTACAGCATAATTGTTATACGACAGACTGCAGGCATGGTAGTTAACCCAATCACGGTTAACAACTGTGCTTCCCTCTTTAATTGCACGCCGGAGGGTCAGGCCTCAAATTCTATAAAGGCTTATGTTGGTTGGTACCTGATGCTCCGTCTCTGGTCGGGCCCATTTGAGTCTAACTGTTGGTTTTCTTTTGCTCCAGCATTTATGTTGTTTCTTGCTGTCGAGTCTTCACCGTTGTTTCTTCTCTGTGGTTGTTTGATTTTTGGGTTCACGGGGATGTTGCACTGATGAGATAGGAGGCCTTCATGCGGACTGAACAAATTACATGTATTTGTCTTAATCGCGACAGAAGTAAGGGCGAGGATTGCAGCCACGTAAAATCATGCAGACTGAACAAATTATTTGTCTAAGTCGTGACGGAAGTAAGGGTGAGGCTCACGACCGAGTACAATCGATTTAAGCCCCCACCCCCCTCCCTGAAATAAGTTTTCACTCACCGTTCCAAGGCGGTTCTTCTGTTGTGGATTATTGTTCTTATACTTCGTCTGCATGTATGTGTTGCTGGTTTCTTTTTGTTTTGGAAAACCGGTTGACCTTGTTCACAGGGGCCCAACAGAAGTCCGTTTGTTAGTTTCTTCGATCGCGGTTTACTTTTTTTTATAGTTGGTCTTTGATTGTGTGTATCGCCTTTTGTTTTGGAAAGCCAATTTGCCATTTTCGTGGGAAAGTAACTGGCTTTCCGCTATTGATGTTTCCATAGGGTCAAGTTATTTCATGTTTGTGCTTCTCCCCCTTTGTTGTCTCTGTGTAGGTTAGCTGTATCGATTCCTGATCATTGCCCTCACTCCTCTCTTATACGTAAGCGGTTAACCAGTACAGTACAGTCAGATTCAAGAAGGGCAGTTGTCAGTTTTCGACGAAAGAGTGTGCACTGCACTGGTAACCTCTTATATATAAGCCTGCCAAGGAAAAGTGTGGAAAGGTAAAATGATCGGCTTAGAAATGACCTAAATAGTGTTGACTGGGTCGTTAAACTCCAAAACAAAAAAAGAAAACAAACAAGTTTGTGGCTAAAACGTTAACTATTACAATCTGGTAAGCAAATACACAATACAGTGGTAAGTGTGCTAAAAAGAAATCAACTTTCGCATCTCTAAAAGCCGCTCACATTTAATCAGCAAAATATAAGCATATTTGCCATATTAAATGATCAAAGTTGTAAAGATACGTTAACTAACGGCGTCGTTATTTTTGAACAACTAGCTCGTTAAGCTTATAATGCTAACTGTTGGTTTTCTTTTGCTCCAGCATTTCAGTGGTTTCTTGCTGACGAGACCTCACCGTTGTTTCATCTCTGTGGTTGTTTGATTTTTCACGGATGAGTTAGGAGACCTTCATGCGGACTGCACAAATTATTTGTCTAAATCCCGATGGTAATAAGGGCGAGGATTGTAACCACGTGAAATCCATTGAGCCCCCCCCCCCCCCCCCCCACACACACACACACAGTGGAATTCGTTTCACTGACCGCGGTTTATTTTTGTTATGGCTTGTCTTTGGTGTGTGTATCGCTTATATTATTTTGTTTTGGTTAGCAAATTGGCCATTTTGTGGGAAAGTGGGACAGTAACTGTCCTTTTGGCTTTCCGCTATTGATGTTTCCATTAGGGTCTAGTTGTTGCATGTTTATGTTTCTTTCCCTTTGGTGTCTCTGAAGGGGGTTAATTGTATCGATTCCTGATCATTGCCTTCACTTCTATTTTGAACAACTCGGCCATGACCTCGATGTTCTAAAAATGATTAAGAATGCATTGAATAAACCCATTACGGAAACACGCATTTTTATATACATATACACGAATGTATTGAAATACAGTTTTCAGCATGGATGAAAGAAACAGAAAATATGATTTATTAAGTTTAAGATCAATTTTTATTTCGCTCAAGAACATAAAATAGATGTATTTTCTCTCGTAGCTTCGCCACTCGCGTAAAAAGACCTAAGTCCTTGAATGCTTTATGTGATTAAAATAAAACTCGATCATATACTTAAGAAAAAGTATCACGATATTTTAAACTTCCCTTTTGTGTCTCTGATGGGAGCTGTGTGTTAATTGTATCGATTCCTGATCATTGGCTGTACTTCTACTTTGTGGCCTATCAGCTTCTAAGTTTGTCAATATAATTACAAAAATTGAACATATGTAATTACAAGACACCTGGAAGGCAGTTATACACATTGAATCACAAAGCGATATAGCTAGGATGTTGAACCACAATATAGGACATATGGCGCTAATTCTGATAGTATTCCTTATCTGGACAGTTTCGTCGATGCCGTATGTTATTATTATTTTAATTATTATTATTATCATTATTTGAAAAATGTTTGTTTGAAATGAGGTTTAACGTTCCGGAAACACTATTTAGGTAATTTTGGAGACGACGCTTCGAATTTTGTGAGACCCTTTTATAGAACATATTTAACCGACATTCAGATGAAAAAGCTGCCCAAAGAAACCAATAGGGATTGTAAGCATTGGACAGTCCGACAGCACCACTTTGCCTTGTTCTTCTAAGCGGTTAACTAGGACCCATGTGCCGCCAGTTTCAGCTCTGCGTGGAAACATCATGCAGCCTAATCTATTTCTCCAAGCCCCGATAGGCGGGCCCTATATGAAATAGAGTTTTGTTTTCAGTGGTATGTGTTTACAGGTACTGTGATACAAGGACGGGATGGTTTCTATATGCTTTCACTGCACCTGGTGTTATGTCGCGATCTCACGATTTATTTGTTTGATTTGAGGTTAAACGGCCCTGTCAACACTATCAAGGTAGTTTTGGAGACGTCGCTTCCAATTTTATGGGACTTTATCCGACTTTGAGATGAAATTATATCTCAAGCCCTGCTGCCCAATCAAACCAATTAGGCTTATATTATAAGCAATGGACTGTCAGACTCGCACCATTTTGCCTTGTTCTTCTAAGCGGTTTACCAGTATCCATGTGTGTCAGTTTCAGCTCTGCGCGGATGCATCATGCATTCAAATCTATCTCTCCAAGCCCCGATGAGCGGGATCTTATCTTTTTTGAAACAGAGTTTAGTTTTCAATCGTATGTGTTTACAGGTCATTATTAAACCATGATATAAGGACAGGAAGGCTTCTATGTGCTTACACAGCACCTGGGTTTTATCGCGATCAACATTAGGTCGTTTCACAATACACCGCCACAGTGAAGTTTTAGGGTTTATTGTTTATAGATTGACCAGCGAGATTTCCTGCAATGCTCCTATTGATCAATAATATGATGTTATGATGACGAAAACACGCCTATATAATTTTGACCCCTTGAACCCCACTTTTTTATAGTAAAGCTTGGGTTTTCAGGGGTAACCTTATTTTTCTTATTTCTGCTCTCAAATATAGATTGTGGGTACTCGTTAGAGCCGCCTCGATCAGGCGGTTATCGAGGCGGTTCTAACGAGTACCCACAATCTATATTTTAGAGCAGAAATAAGAAAAATATAACAATTTTTCATCGCGCGCAAGGTTATTTTTTTATTTAGCTACAGGCCTTTAAAAGTGGGTGGGATAGCTTAGCATTGCACTGTAGTGTATTTTGAAAGTTAACCCTTATCTTGCTCTTCATGACAACCCCTATCTTTGAAAACAGTGTAGATCCAGATCAGATGGCTTCTGAACATCTGATCAGGATCTACACTGTTTGTCATTCAGTTTACGAATTTGTAGCAATAAATTACAACAAGTAATTTGATTGGTTGATAGACAGAGTGTGGCTTAGATGAATATTCAGCAAGATAAGGGTTAAATTTGGTTATCACTCATGTGGTGTTTCACTTCAGTTTGTTCTTAGGTAGACTGAAGTGATGCTTGGAAACACTTTTCGAAACAAAATTGCAACTTAGGAAGATCAACTGCATTTTTCTAACATCAAGGGACTTTTTTCTTATTTCTAACCTTAATCATTAAATATTTTGAAGTTACTGGTAATGTAGGAGGCAAGAAATTATGCTTCCTTCACAACAGTAGCATTTTTATCAACACAACTGATAGCGATGTAGAACTGGTTAACTTGAGCTACATTTCATGGTTCAGTGAACTCAGAACGGGAAATGGGTGGGGCTATTCAGATTATGAGTTTAGTTACTTTTCAACCACCATACTTATACATCATAATCGTGTTGATACAATAATGTAGTCTGAGATTATTAATTAATCTGTCGGATATATTTATTTTTAAAGATATAGTAGTTTGATGATGGGGTTACCTGAAATGGGATTTTCATATGTCACGTGTAGTCATTTTTTACCAGAATAATCAGTCTCAGAAACCTTAGAAATGTTTTACGCTTTGTACTCTACGCTTGGAAGCAGGTCTGTGAACTTCACAAATGTGTAAAACATCTGAAAAATGAACGGTAGGCACCAGACCTTTTATATCATTTGTTTTCGGTTGCTGATTTTGCACCCTCAGATGTATCTTGATAGCTGTTAGTTTCAGTGCCATCTGCTCTATAAACCCCACTCAGACATAGCTTAACAAAAGAAAGCTTCAGTCTTACCTATTCTATAACCCCCTTTAGGTACTGCTGTACAGCCTTAGATGTATGTATATACCTATAAGCTTCAATGCAGCCTGTTCTATAACCTTTTTTTATGGAATAGTGTTTGGAAGCTTCATATATAAATCATCACTCATTTCTCCCTTCGTTAGTGTTTAGAGGCCTCAGTGCTATCTTTACAACATTCAGCTTCTATTTATTCCATCATTAAACCTTCTATTGGATATAGTGTTGTAGTCTGTTCAGTAGTTTTACATACTGTAGCTTCTTTTCAATGTCTTCTTTAATCCTCTTTTGGGCATTGTCGTGTATCACAAATGGTACCTTTATACCTATTAGCTACGTTACATATAATCTATGACCCTCTCTTGGGTTATATGTTGCAGCCTCAGATGTACCTTAACATCATGGACCTTCTGTCCTACTATTCTATAACCCTTTCTTGGGTAGTGTTTAGTAACCACAAATGTACATTAACACCCTTTAGCTTCTTCAAATCTCTTCCTAACCCTCTATTGGGTGGTATTTTGTAACCTAAGATATACTTTAACACCCTTTTAAGGCTTTAGCGTCTGATAAATCTCTTCTATAACCCTCTCGTGGGTCGTATTTGTAACCTCAGATGTATCTTATCAACCTACCATCTATAACCCTCTTTTGGGTAGTATTTTGTAACCTCAGATGTGTCTTAACACCGTAAAATCTATAACCCTCTTATGGATAGTATTTTGAAACATCAGACGTATCTTAACACCCTACAAATCTATAAAAAAATAGAAGTAGAGGCAATGATCAGGAATCGATATAATTAACCCACAGCTCCCATCAGAGACACCAAAGGGAAAGAAACACAAACATGAAGCAAGTGACCCCAACGGAAAAACCAACATTGGAAATACAAGAGGACAGTTACCTTCCCACAAAATGGCCAAAAGGCTATCCAAAATAAAATAATATAAGCGACACAAACACCTAAAGACAAACCATAACAAAAATAAACGCGACAGAAGAACCGCCTTGGAACGGTCAGCGGAAACGAATTCCATTGGGGGGGGGGGGGGGGGGTGCTTAAATCGATTTTACGGTGGCCACAATCCTCGCCCTTACTTCCGTCGCGATTGAGACAAATAATTTGTGCAGTGCAACATCTCCGTTAACACAAAAATCAAACAACCACAGAGATGAAACAACGGTGAGGACTCGACAGCAAGAAACAACAGAAATGCTGGAGCAAAAGAAAACCAACAGTTGGACTCCAATAACCCTCTTTTGGGTAGGGTTTTGAATCTCAGGTGTACTGGTATTGACAAAAGCTGTCTCGCTTCTGGTTATTCAACAGAACTAAGGAGTAGCAGGACAGCACTAGCATTGATACTTCTAAAGTTAAGCACAGGACTATTCTTACCAGTGTTATCAAAACTTTTCGGAATAAAAAGTAAAATAAGCCATTCTATTAGACATTCAATCTTTACTGATTCAGGCCACAACAAGTTGAACATATACCACGACAAGAATTAATTGCAAACCATACGTCAGCATTTGCAGGAGTAATATGTGTTGATGACAGATGTTGCGTGGCGGCCTGGGTGCTGATGGAACTAATATTTACATTGCAAAAGGTAGCAATTACAGTTTCCAGTGGAAATCCGATTCAGTCCATAAGGGAAGACCACTGGTTAAGCCTACGATCATTGTGGCATAAGATGGCTGTAAACTGGCTATAAACTATCTGATTTAGGTCCGTACCTAGTAATTAGTAAAACCGATGCCCAACTAACTAAACATGTGTTCAAGTCCAAAACAGAGAATATTCAAGATTGGTTTGAGGAAGGTGATGTGATACTTATTCATAGGGGCTTTAGAGATGTGTTTGATCTGATTTAGGTACGTACCTAGTAATTAGTAAAACCGATACCCAACTAACTAAACATGTGTTCAAGTCCAAAACAGAGAATATTCAAGATTGGTTTGAGGAAGGTGGAACCGTCATAGAATCTGAGGCCTGACCCACCGGCGTGCAATTAAAGATGGCATCAAAGTTGTCAACCGTGTTTTGGTTAACTACCATGCATGCAATTTGTCGTATAGCATCTCTGTAGTAGCCATTTTTTATATCGAAGACTGATTTTACGAAATTGGGTGCTTAAGTCATTGCTATTATGTATTTTTCTGAATCACCATAAACGCCATAGGATGCCGCACAAGGAACATCACCAGCCCCCGCCCCCCCCCCCCCCCCCCCCCCCCAAAAAAAAAGGAAAATTTTACAATCTCAAAATCAAACATATTGCGTTTATCATAAATGTTGGAGGAAACAAACCCATCTACAATAGATAGATGTAAATCAAAACCTCGCTATCAGAAGAATTTGCTTGATTTAATTGAAGTTCCGGGGTAAATTTGACTGATAAAATCATCGAAATAGATATTGTCAATATTTAATAAATCATCCAAATATCTAGATGTCGAGCTAAAGGCTCCAATGATTTCAGATCGGTTTTCAGCGGAAAGAGACATCATGAAGTCTCTTTCATAGCGAAACAAGAACAGTTCAGCCACATGGGGTGCGCAATTCGTACGCATTGGAATACATACAACTTGTTTAAATAACTTAGCACCAAATCTTATGTAAAAATTGTCAAGTAGAAAGGTGAGAGCTTCCCACTCTTTCAGACATGACCATAAAGCCAGAAGTGCAAAAAGAATTTCTTACATTACATGCAAGATAGAGTGAGACTTCCCCATGAAACGTCCATTCAATTAAATGATTACGTTTCTCTTTTATACGATTATGAGGAAGTGTGGAGTAAAGGGTGGAAAAATCATAAGCCAGTGTAAAGGCTTACTGAGAATTCAGTAGAGAGAATTTAATTTTATGTTATGTTGGTTGGTGCCTGATGCTTGGTCTCTTGTCGGGCCCATCGGTTTGGTTTTCTATTGCTCCAGCATTTTAGTGGTTCTTGCTGTCGAGTCCTCACCCTTGTTTCATGTCTGTGGTTGATTGATTTTTGTGTTCTCGGAGATATTGCACTGATGAGTTAGGAGGGCCTGCATGCGGACTGAACAAAAATTATTTGTCTAAATCGGGAAGGAAGTAATGGCGAGAATTGCAGCTGCGTAAAATCGATTTAAGCTCCCCCCCCCCCCCCCCCCTCAGTGGAATGCGATTCACTGAGCGTTCTGTCGACGAGAGAGAGAGAGAGAGAGAGAGAGAGAGAGAGAGAGAGAGAGAGAGAGAGAGAGAGAGAGAGAGAGACCTTCAAACGACATAGAAAATACAACACTTCGTTTCTATGCCATCTCAACAGGCAACTATCTTGATACACGAGGCACGATTTCTAGCCAATACAAATTTCATAGAAAATTTTCGTGAGTAAAATTCTGCCTTATAGCTTAAAGAATTTGAACCATAGTAACTCTAAGCTTCAGTTTTGTACCGTCCTAGAACATATAATTCTCAGGACTAAGAAGTGTCCCCTATCTACATATTCTAGGAAGGTACAAAACTGAAGCTTAGAGTTACTATGGTTTCGTGCCTCGTTGGGATGGCACGGAAATGAAGTGTTGTATTTTCTATGTCGTTTGAAGGTCTCTCTCTCTCTCTCTCTCTCTCTCTCTCTCTCTCTCTCTCTCTCTCTCTCTCTCTCTCTCTCTCTCTCTCTGTCGTCGACTAAATATGTTCATTTCGTCTGTCTCAAACTACGCCCAATGATTGCTCGACCGATCTAGCCACCAAGCCAACCACCACTGACCCACTCACTTTGCTCAAGAATTATGCTTTAAAGATCTAAATACAAGTGAAGGCAATGATCAGGAATGTTGTATGAAGGTCTCTCTCTCCGACTAAATATGACTAAATATGATCAGTTCGTCTGTCTCAGACTGCATAGTCAAATTATTTGTCTAAATCGCGACGGAAATAAGGGCGAGGATTGCGGCCACGTAAAATCGATTTAAGTCCCACAAAGGAATTTGTTTCACTGAAGTTCCAAGTCGATTCTTCTGTCGCGGTTTGTTTTTGTTATGGTTTGTCTTTTAGTGTGTGTATCGCTTATCTTATTTTGTTTTGGATAGCCATTGGCCATTTGTGGGAAAGTAACTGTCCTTTTGGCTTTCCACTATTGATGCTCCATTAGGGTCTAGGTGTTTCATGTTTGTACTTCTTTCCCTATGGTGTCTCTGATGGGAGCTGTGAGTTGATTGTAGAGATTCCTGATCATTGCCTTCACTTCTTATTTACTACTATTACTACAAATACCGGAAATAGTTTAACTTGCTTTTGCTATTACAATTGTTTGAAAACTGATGCCAAGTTCATATATCTATAAACTGTAGGACGGAGTGACCTTAGTGACTACAATTGTAGGTACTAAATACACGTATTGAACAATTCCATAGTAATGGAAAATGAAAACAGAATGATAAATTACTTTGTATGTTTTAATAGCAACTCGAGCCGGGCAAACGAAGGTGCATCGGAACCGGAAGGTCAGTCTGCCACGGGGCTGGGGGTAGAGAGAAACGAGTTCAGAAAAGAACTTAAAAGAGTAAGTTATCGATATATTTGTATCAATTTACAAACACATGCATTATTTACAGTGTGAAAATTGCAGTATATATGTGAAAGCAGGCTCTTACAGTTTAGCTTACCAGAGCCGAAGGCTCCAGGGGAGCTTATTGTTTAGGCAGTGGTCCGTGGTCGGTCGTCGTCGTCTGCGTCGTCAACATTTTCAAACGACATCTCCTATGAAACTACTGGGCCAAATGAAACCAAATTACATGTTGAGTCTCTATGGGAAGAGGGAACGAAAGTTTGTTCGTAAAGACTGGGTCACATGACCAATATGGCCGCCATGCCCATATATGTTAAAAACCTTTAGAAATCTGCTTCTCAGGAACCGAATGGCCGATGACCTTGAAGCTTGGTATACAGCATCGGGGACTCGGGCCCTACGATTAAAACATTCTCCTCTGGAACCCAATAACCAATGATCTTCTGACTTTGTATATAACATTAGGGACTTGGGCCCTACCAAATGATGACTTTTGGTTGACCTTGACCTGTTTTGGGTCAAGGTCAATTTTAGTACCTTAGACATTTGTGTGGAAAAAGGCAAAACAATGGATTTTCTGATTGCATGGTAGCATGTGGCATCAGAAATGATATTTGCAATCACCTGAATGGAAGTTTATCAATTCCAAAGCTCACGGTCATTCACTGACCTCTGTCCTGGATGGCTCAGATTCGGTATTTTTTATATATGTGTTTCCATTTAAACTGCTAGATTGATTGACACCAAATTATATGTGGAGCCTCTATGGGATGGGGGAACGAAAGTTTTTTTCGTATGGACTGGGTCACATGATCAATATGGCCACCATGCCCATATATGGTTAAAATCTGTGAAAATCTTCTTCTCAGAAACCGAACTGCCGATGACCTTGAAACCTGGTATGCAGCATTGAGGACTGATGCCCTACCAAGTTTGTTCAAATAAATGACCTTTGGTTGACATTCACATGTTTTGCCTCGAGGTCAAATTTGGTCACTGAGACCATGAACAGTGAAATATCTGATTGCATGCTAGCTTGCGGCATCAGAAATTATATTTGCAATCAGCTGAATGGAAGTTTATCAATTCCAAAGGTAAAGGTCATTTACTGAACTTTTTCCTGGATGGCTCAGATTCAGTATTTTTATCTTCTCCACTTAAACTGCTAGGTTGATTCCAGTCAAATTACATGTAGAGCCTCTATGGTAAAGGGGAACGGGAGTTTGTTCGTAAGGGAGGAAGTGGGAGTTCGAGTTTTGCGTCCCACCAACAGCTTAGGTCATACGGAGACGGGACCTCGGTTTAAAGACTCCGAAAGTCTGGAGAAGTCCGGAATCGATCCTGTGACTCCTGGTTTACAATGCGAGTAGCGTAATCACTACACCACAGAGGCTCCTTTGTTCGTAAGGACTGGGTACCATGACCAATATGGCTGCCATGCCCATATATGGTAAAAATGTTTATTTTTCTCAGGAACCAAATGGTCGATGACGTGGTTATTTGGTATATAGCATCAGGGACTCCGGCCCAACTATTTTTTTCAAAATATGACCTTTGTAGGACCGTTGTAAAACTTTGTTTTACGTCAAGGTCAAATGTGGTCTTTTAGACATTTGTATGGAAAAAAAAGGCAAAGCAATGGATTTTACTGATCGCATGGAAGCATGTCGCATCTGAGTTATTATTTGAAGTCAGCTGATTGGAAGTTAATCAATTCCAAAGGTTAAGGTCATTCACTAACCTTTGTCCTGGATGGCTCAGATTCAGTATTTTTTCTTCTTCTCCACTTAATCTGCCGGATTGATTGAAACCATATTACATATGGCGCTTCTATGGGAAGGGGGAAAGAATTTTTTGTATGGTCTGGGTAACATGATCAATATGGTCACCTTGCCCATAGTTGGCAAAAATCTTTGGAAATCTTCTCAGGAACCGAACGGCAGATATCCTTGAAACTTAGTATGCAGCATCGGGGACTCAGACCATATTAAGTTTGTTAAAATGATGACCTTTGCTTTATCTTGACCAGTTGTTCTTCAAGGTCAAATCTGGTCACTTTGACATTTGTATGGAAAAAACAAAACAGTGAAATATCTGATGGCGTGGTAGCCGGCGGCATAAAAATGATATTTGCAATCAGCTGAATGACATATCAATTCCATAGGTCAAGGTCATTTACTGACATATGTTCCTGGATGGCTCAGATTCAGTACCTTAATCACCTCTACTTAAAGTGCTGGGTTGATTGAAACCAAATTACACGTGGAGTCTCTATGGATAGGAAAACGAAAGTTTGTTCGTAAGGACTAGGTCACATGACCAATGTGGCTGTCATTCCCATATATGGTAAAATGTTTTTGTTTTTTTTTTTTTCGTCAGGAACCAAATGGCCGATGACCTTGTAATTTGGTATGTAGCATCAGGGACTCGGGCCCTACCAAATTGTTCAAATGATGACCTTTGGTTGATCTTGACCTGTTTTATGTCAAGGTCAAATTTAGTCACTTAGAGTCTAACTGTTGGTCTTCTTTTGCTACAGCATTTCTGTAGTTTCTTGCTGTCGAGTCCTCACCGTTGTTTCATCTCTGTGGTTGTTTGATTTTTGTGTTCACGGAGATGTTGCTCTGATGAGTTAGGAGGCCTTCATGCGGACTGAACAAATTATTTGTCTAAATCGCGACGGAAATAAGGGCGAGGTTTGTGGCCACGTGGGGTCGATTTGCCCCCCCCCCCTCCCCTGTGGAATTCGTTTCACTGACCGTTGCGGCGCGATTTTTCTGTCGCGGTATTGTTTTGTTATGGTTTGTCTTTGAGTGTGTGTGTCGCTTGTGTCATTTTGTTTTTGTTTTTTGGATAGCAAATCGGCCATTTTGTGGGAAACTGACTGTCCTTTTGGCTTTCCGCTATTGATGTTTCTATAAGGGTCTCGTGATTTCATATATGTGCTTCTTTCCCTTTGGTGTCTCTGATGGGAGCTGTGGGTTAATTGTATCGGTTCTTGATCATTGACTTCACTTCTATTTTGTATGGAAAAAGGCAAAACAATGGATTTTACTGATTGCATGGTAGCCTGTCGCATCATAAGTATTATTTGCGGTCAGCTGAATGGAAGTTAATCAATTCCAAATGTCAAGGTCATTACTGACCTTGTCAAGGTCATTACTGACCTTTTTGTTGGATGGCACAGATTCAGTATTTTTATCTTCTTCTCCAGTTAAACTCCTGCGTTGATAAAAACCGAATTACATATGGAGCCTCAATGGGGAGGGTGAACGAAAGTTTGTTCGTAAGGACTGGGTCACATGACAAATATGGCCACCATGCCCATAAATGGTAAAAACCATTTAAATATACTCCTCTAGAACTTAATGACCAGTGACCTTCTGACTTTGTATGTAACATTAGGGACTTTGGTCCAACCAAGTTTATTCAAATGATGACCTTTGGTTGACCTGGATCTGTTTTAGATCAATGTCAAATTTGGCTACTTAGACATTTGCCTGGAAAAAAGGCAAAGCAGACAATAATTCTGATTCTATTCTAGCATATGGCATCAGAATAGATATTTGCAATCAGCTGAATGGAATTTTATCAATTCCAAAGGTCTGGGTCATTTACTGACCTTTGTCCTGGATGACTTAGTTTAAATAATTTGATCTTCTCCACTGAAACTCTTGTGCTGATTGAAACCAAATAACATGAAGGGCCTCTCTGAGATGAGGCAGTGAAAAGTTATTTATGGGATAGTAGTCACCTGACCAAGTTGGACGCCATGCATATGTATGATATAAACCACATGACCTCTGGTGAGCGTAGTGGCCCATGGGCCTCTTGTTTCATTATGTGACTGTCTAATTATGGGTGTCCAGCAGTTACAGTCGGCTATGTCAAACTATAGAAATAAATCTAAATCATTTAAGAGCTTCTTTATAAAATAGATTTGGAATGCTGCGATGTTGAAGAATTGTGGTCATACTTTGTAAAAGAAACAAAAGCTTATATTTATATCAAATCTGTAGACTTCTTTGAGTGTGCGTATCGCTTATATTTTTTTCGTTTTGGATTGCCAATTGGCAATTTTATGGGAAAATAACTGTCCTTATTGGTGTTTCCATTAGGGTATAGTTGTTTGATGTGTGTGCTTCTTTCCCTTTGGTGTCTCTGATTGGAGGTGGGGGTTAATTGTATCGATCCCTGATCATTGCCTTCACTTCTATTCTGTAATAGTAAACGAGGTTGATGAACGAGTTTCACACATAGACTACATTTTGAATTTACATTGGTGACAATCAGTGTTTGTTTTCTATTTCTAGTAAGAATCAAGATGTCATTCTCTATGATACTGCCTTTCCTCTTCAGTATGAAAATTTATTGTAACGGCAATTATGGATTAGCGAGAGGGTATGAAGTCCATATGGCTGATAAAGCGTGTTGGAGTACTTGTAACAGTTTAACCCAAACTGTTTAAAAATATGGGATAAAGATCGGCTGTCGATACACGCGTCGTTTCACCATTTAATAAAGGTAGTACATCTCTGCGCCAAGCCCCTGAACATCTATGACACTGACTGAACGTATTCACGACGGTTATCTGCAATTTTATAAAATAGCAAATAACAAATATTCAAACAATGCACTACTATATCGACACTGATTCAACGTTTAGTCAACTTTTGTGTCCACAGCACATCGATAAACATTATGGTGAAAGGTATTCTTAAACTTTACTCTAAAGCCTAGGCTCAAGATACAAAAAGCACCTCATTGTTATTTAACCAGACTCTAATTCAGCAAATATTGAATCAAGATTTAACTTAGAGGTTATACTTAACATGCTCTTCGTCCTTACACCGATTCTGAAATTATTCACATTCGTCACTCCTTCAAAACATTTTTCGTTAATAAGGGTTTGGATTTTATAGCTTTGTATTAAACCCTCGCCCATCGGGGCTTGAAGAAATAGATGGGCTGCATGATGCTTCCACGCAGAGCTGAAACCGACCCGCATTTATTTACCCTATTGGTTTCATTGGGCGGCAGGGCTTGAGATGTCATTTCGTCTCAATGTCGGGTAAAAGTCCCACAAAATTGAAAGCAACGTCTCCAAAATGACCTATACAGTGTTGATGGGGACGTTAAACCTCAAATCAAATAAACAGTTTATAGCTTTGTGTAGTATCTTCCGAGATCTTTGTGATTTCATCCATTCCCACTTAATTTCAAAATATTGAAACTCATATTTGCTATAAATACAATCAACCTGTAAGACCTATCATAGATGATTTATTGTCTCTGAAATCTGCATAATTTGCGGAGTACTTGGAATTCATCTATCCACGTGAACGTGAATTCAAGGAAACAACAGAGACGGCATCCTCCTCCTAAATTCCTTCATTGTTATCTCTATAGTGACAACCGGAAGCTACTAGGCTGTACGATTAACGAGATGACTTCAATTTAACCCATTGTTAACTTTCCCTTCCTGAGCAGTAATATCACGTCTGCACCAGCATACGGAGTTTACGTTTCACAGTTAATCCGTTATGGTAGGCCCTGTTCCAAGTATCAGGCCTCTATGGAACGTGGAAAGGTGCTCTCTACCAGGTTGCTATGCAAAGGGTATCAAAAACCCAAATTGGTATCAACACTAAAGAAGTTCTATGTGAGGCACCATGATCTTGTTGATCCGTACAATGTGGCCATTTCCAGAATTATTTTTGATGTGTTTTCCAATGAAAAGCCATAGGAAGACTTCCAAAATCTTGGATATACCCTCCTCGGCATTTACTCCTTTTCTTTGATCAAGCCGATAGGCATGGTATACGAAGCTTGATTACCAAGTAATGCTTCCATCGGAGTCTAACTGTTGGTTTTCTTTTGCTCCAGCATTTCAGTGGTTTCTTGCTGTCGAGTCCTCACCGTTGTCTCACCTCTGTGGTTCTTTGATTTTTGTGTTCACTGAGATGTTGCACTGGTGAGTTAGGAGGCCTTCATGCGGACTGAACAAATTATTTGTCTAAATCGCGACGGAAGTAAGGGCGAGGATTGTGGCCACGTAAAATCGATTTAAGCCCCCCAGTGGAAAACATTCCACTGACCGTTTCAAGGCGGTTCTTCTGTTGCGGTTTATTTATGTTGTTGTTTGTTACTTACTGTGTGTATCACTTGTGTCTATTTATTTTGGATGGCCATTTTGTGGGAAAATAACTGTTCTTATGGCCTTCCTTTGTTTAGGTTTCCATTATGGTCTGGTCGCTTGGTGTTTGTTTTTCTTTCCCTTTTGGTGTCTTTGATGGGTGGAGTAAGTTAATTGTATCGATTCCTGATCTTTGTTTTACTTCTACTTTACTATCCTAGGACGCCTGATTACACTATTCTGGAGTCCTTGTCTATTCGTCTGAACATTCATATTTGCCATTTGTCAATGGATTAATGGTTTAGAACTAACACTTTGGTACTACGACCTAAACTATTTTAATTTCAATAAACTTGTTTCAGATCTTGATATTGATTTTAACACTTCTGACACCTGTGACTGGCAAAAACTCAGTGCATTGCTATCCTGCTGCTGGCCATATAATTACTGCTGACAATTTAAAATGATTTCTGATTCTAGGATACGAAATATAATTTATAAAAAGACCAAATATAGGGTTTCATCTTGAATTGATTTCAAAACGGGTAGAGAAGTAATCGCTGCCTTGAGTGAATTCGGTATTCTATGTCGTAAGCGAAAGTATGTTGAGCCCACAGAGAATGGGAATTTGCATCTTGAGACTTATTACAAACTCATTTCTTTCTATTCTCAAACATTAATATATTACCTCCTAAACCTACGACGTCTTCTATTCTTTGCTTCCAAAGAATAACCCTTTTCATAGAACATAGTGCGCGCCACTTAAGCTGGTGTAAAGGGACTGTGTGGCGGCCGTAAAAGTCTCCATTTTCTACATAATAGTGCAGTTCATATTTTATGCCCAAACTTCAAAGAAGTTGGAGGGGCATGTTGCTTCTGGGTCGATCGTCCGTTCATGCGTCCGTCCGTTACGCTTTTAATGCATAGCACAACCCTCCTCGGCATTTAATTTTTTCTTCATGTATGCCAGTGTTTTGAATGTTCATATATTGCTTACTCATGGAAATATAGCTGACGAGCATTTTTTTCTTATCAGTAGTGTTCCCCTTTCAAGTGTCATAGTCCTTAGAAAATAATTTAATATAATCTTGTCAGCAAAATATCTAGAAAATATTCCAGCTTAAGCTTTAAAAGATGGTAAATTGATCAGTGGTGGTGAATAGATGACCTGATTATTTTTTATTCTAACACAGCGCGCCTATATAAGCAATGGAAAACAACTGTGTTTTATTCTGCAATAAATCACGGCTAGGAAGAGCGTGACGAGTGACGTCATTAAAAACTGTCAATTGATGACGTCACTAGTCGATTTCCTTGACGTTAGACGGTGTAACGTCATTTTTCGCATCGAAAACGTTAGAAAAGGATGTAAATGCATGTGTTTCAGTCGATAATTTTAGCGGGATTTCTTCTAACAATGGCGAAAGGTTGTGAGATTTTGAAGGAAACAACAACATTATTGCCGATTTTCAGCGTGTTAGAATCGAAATAGATCAGCTCTAGTCTGTGATTTGTTGAGTAATAAATCACAGTTTGTCGGTCAGTTGTAAGTAGACAAATCACGCGCGCTACGCGCTTGTGATTTGTCTACTTTACAACTGACCTCCAAACTGTGATTTATTACTCAACAAATCACAGCTAGAGCTGATCTATTTCTTAATTAAATTCCAAAAAAATACTCCATGAGTGCTGAAACTTTGACACTCTGGTTATTTGTACATGGTATGCTTTGGGATGCATAGCATAACTTTAGAACTTTGTAAGCTAGGGTTTTGAGATTTCATATATTAATTCCTCGTGGAAAAATAGCTGACGCCTGATTGTTTTCTCATCCAGATTATATCCCTTTCAAGAGTTATTGCCCTTTAAACAACTTTTGATGAAATATTATCAGCAAAATATCAAAACAAAACTATTGGAGCTACATCCTTCAAAGTTTGTGAATAGATTGGTTGGTGATAAGTAGATGACCCGATTTACTTTTGACTGATTTCTGTAAAATAGTTAAAAAATTATGGCTCTTTGTCATTTTTGATATTTTTACAGTGAATGCTTTGTGATGCATAGCATAACTTTAGAACCGTGTATGCTAGGTTTTTTTGAAATTTCATATAAATATAAATTCCTCATGGTAAAATGGCTGACACGTGCACTTTGAACAGATTTTGATAAAAATTTGTCAACAAAATATCACAAAAAATATTGGAGCTAGAGCCTTGAAAGTTGGTAAATAGATTTGTGGTGATGAGTAGATGACCTGATTAACTTTTGCCTATATGCCGAAAGATATTTCGTGAGTAATGGCCTTGTGTCACTTTGGTTAAGACGAACTTACATGAGTGTTCATGTATTATTGAATTTATTAAACGAGTTGAGGGAAAGGGATAAAATGCGAGGCTTTGCCGAGCATTGTATCCCTTTTCCTCAACGTGTTTAATAAATTCAATAATACATGGGCACGAATGCAAGATTCTATTTATCATATGACATTTAAAACAAAATGTCAATATTCCGCCATTAGTAAACGCGACGTCGTTAAGGACGTCGTACATGTAACGTTACGGGACTTATCTAGCTAATTTGCATATTTAATCCACTAGTGGATTATCGAAAATATTACATGACGTTATAACACTCTCAGACGCGACGTCATATGATAAATTTGTTTATTATGTGCTTTTCGATGCATAACTTAAGAACCGTGTATGCGAGGATTTTGAAATTTCATACATGGATTCCTCATGAAAAAATAGCTGTGGAAATTGTATTCGTATAAGGAATGTTCCCCTTTCAGGAGTTATTGCCCTTTGAAAAACAATTGATAAAATTTGTCAGCAAAATATCTAAAAAGATATAAGTTTATACTAATTATTTTAGTTCGATTGCGATGAAAGCTCTATAGCCGGGGACATATAACTCATTTTCGAAAATTTAATTAGTCGGCGGTTCGAAAGGATAAACTTACCTGAAAAGGATAGATCAAAGTCTAAACTTTCGCATTCTGGGTGTTGTCGCATTTGTAAGTGGAGACAAGGTCTTCAAAACGGACCCTTTTGCTAACCACCCGACAAAAATGTTCAGAACATAACAACGTTTTTTTTTTCAAAACTTCAGGATAGCCTATAAAAATTTTTTCAGTTCCGTAATTTTGAATACATTGAGCCAGTGTTCACTGCAGTTTTAGCCATTTAATATCGAACCATATTCTTTTAAATAATGTCAGAAAATTAACCCTCAAAATGGTAAAAAATATGTTTTGTTTTTCTCATAGGTCATAACCATTGGATTTAAATTATTTTTTTTTGTTTGCTGTCATATAAAGGATCTATATTCTGTAATTGACAGAAGAAAATTGGTGCGAATACGTTGAGTAATTATTTAAAAAAATCCAATTTAGTTAGCATACCCCCATTATTTCATAATTCAATATTGCGTTTTTAAATGTTTAATTAGTATAGAAATTGAATAAAAGTCTTGCTGATTACAGTGCCGGGGAAACTTGGTGTTTAAATGGCACAGGTGTACGGAAAAAACATCCCGGTAATAAACAGAGTGTATTAGCAATATAATAAATACTGCGCTACGACTCGATGTAATGTAGTACAGTAACGGTAAAAAAATTGAAAGTATCGATTAAATCTAGGTTATGTCATTAAAACTACGCTACAAAAAAAAAATATAGGCGTGCACGTGGAAATCGGTGTTGGCATTCGAACATAAAATTTGAAACAAAATTAGTTCTATTCAACATTTTTGTATTCTGCTGAAGCAAGGTAGTTTCTGAAAAATAGAAGTGAAGGCAATGATCAGGAATCGATATTATTAACCCACAACTCCCATCAGAGACACCAAAAGTAAAGAAACACAAACACGAAACAACCAAACCTCAAGACTAATAACGGAAAGCGAAAAGGATAGTCGCTCTCCCACAAACGACCAACTGGCTACCCAAAACAAAGTAATCTAAGCGATACACACACTCAAAGACAAGTCATAGCAAAATACAAACCATGACAAAGGACCGCCCCGGAACGGCTAGCAAAACGAACCCCACTGGTGGGCCCAAAACGACCCCACTGGCCAAAATCCTCGCCCTTACTTCCGTCGCGATTTAGACAAATAATTTGTTCAGTCCGCATGAAGGCCTCATTACTCGTCAGTGAAACATATCCATGAACACAAAAATCAGACAACCACAGAGATGAAACAACGGTGAGGACTCGACAGCAAGAAACCACTGAAATGCTGGAGCAAAAGAAAACCAACAGTTAGACTCAGATGGGCCCTACCAGAGACAGAGCATCAGGAACCAACCAATATTACCTAAAGTTAGATTATCTCAGTAAGCCGTTACGCTGGAACCGTCATAGAATCTGAGGCCTGACTCACCGACTCGATAGGAAACGCATTTTATTGTCAGTACTCAATGTAGTTTGTCGTCTTGTCACACTACAAGCAAATATTGTACTTTGTATGTTAGTCTTCTTGTCTATCTTGGTAAGTTAACCAAATATTTCTGGCCTATATTGTGGGCGTCTTTTTCTGTCTTTTTTCTCTTCTATCGGATTTCTCATTTTTAAAGAGTCAATACACGGTTGAATGTACGATGTTCAGGTCAACATTTCCTTACATGCAAATGTTTTACCTAAAAGGCAAATCAAATTTTGTATTATAATGCATCTGTCTCATTGTTGGTTGTTAACATAACGAGTCGTAGCCCGCCCAGAATCATTAGCCTGACTTTAAGTGTTAGTTATATTCTGCATATGTAAGTCTACAAAGAATTAAGTAATGGTCGGCTCTTCCAACACCGATGGTAGTCCGTTAAAACTTTTGCCAAATAAAAAGAGGTGCAAACGTACGGACTGAACGAGAAGCATCAAATGTCAAACTAACAGTGATGCAAAACTTAGAGACGTTCTAGATAAAAATATATAATTGCAATGACATCAGCACCAAATTTCGTAAAATCCCGCTTCGATATAAAAAATAGGTACAACATAAATGTTATACGACAGACTGCATGCATGATAGTTAACCCAATCGCGGTTGACAACTTTGCTTCCCCCTTTAATAGCTCGCCGGTGGGTCAGGCCTGAGATTCTATGCCAGTTCCAGCGTAAAGGCTTACTGAGAATTATAGAGAATTTAATTTTATGTAATGGTGATTGGCGCCTGATGCTCTG